>OZ016546.1:15881862-17081862 GCA_963966675.1 Lasioglossum calceatum | reverse complement strand
ATTTTCGCCCCGGCGTCTCTGCCGCGCAATTATTCGCGCATAAAGACTGCCACGGGAATAGCGGCGCGGGGCGAGGATTTCTGAAATATTAAATCGCGATTAAATTGCAACGTAATTTCAAATTACGAGCAGCCCGGAACTAAATCTCCATGACAATTGACGTCACCCGAGGGAGCACCGGGACACGCCGATCTTCTCTGCTTTCGTATCTTTCCGCTCGACCTCGACTCTTACTTGCTAATCGCCCTCGCGAATCTACGCGCTTTGTTTCCGTACTGAATTCCGTTTGTTTTCAACGCCCATCGTGCTGCTGTCATCAAACCGTTTCGAATCTCTAAATCGAAAGAACGTTAGAGAATGAATGAATTTGTAGCGAGAATGAATTAACAGGCTATTTTATCAATATTATTTATATTTTAGTACATCCTAGAATTTTCTAGAGTATTTTAATTCCGCTATATTTAATTTTTACAAGTTGTGCATTTGATTCTTCACTCCATTTTATACCAACCTGAAATATTAAACGGTAATTGTGCGTAAAAGGTTATACCTCACCGGTTTCGATGATTTTTTAAATATGTTGTCGAGGTGAAGATTATGAACAACTTTTGTCGCTCTGCCTTAGTTTCTGAGATACTTGCGAAAAACTGCAGCTACTACTTCATTGAATTTTGCCCATTTCGTTCGACGATCATCGTGATATGTACAGGGTGTATAAAAAGTAATGGTCATCCGTCCTAGGGGTGAATCTACACCTCTGGATCGGTGGACATTTGTAGGAGAAACTTGCCGCAAAATTGTTTATAACAAAGAAAATTGTTGTTAAAGTTTTTTTTAACATCAACACGTTTAACTCATCGAGGAGAGAGAAAGTTTGAAAGGAGCCATATGTCGCAAACACATAGTTATTGAGATATAAGCTGTTAAAGTTTTTCAAAATTTGATTGTGTGGAATTATACGTATAGACAAAAGCCTGCTACTACAGTCCACACGTCCGTGTCGATGAGACAGAACATGATCGTGTGCGTGCCTCTCAAGGCAAACGACATTTCAAGCGACATTCCCTTTTTTTTGTGTGTCCGAATATTAATGGGAGTCATTGTATCTACCACTGTAGAAACAATTGACGAGCTGTCGCTAAAAACTAAGACTGATAAGCGGTTACGTGTATTGGAAAAAGTTGTCCAGAATGTTCAGTTTTACAACATATTTAATTTTTATCAGAATCGGTGAGGTGTGCAACCTTTTATGCCCAATTACCATATTAACTAATAGATGTTTAATATTTTGACCAGGAAACCTTTGACACAAAATATAAGCAATAATAATTTCAGCAAATGCAATTCACCAAATTGGGTCATTCAGGATGAATGAATGGGATTCCTAAGTGGACTTTACGACGACCACTGACATGAGTTAATTTGTTCAACTTCGATGCTTACAGAACCAGTACATCGAAATGCATTATACTTTACAATATTAAATGTATAATGGCACGATGGAGGATTTACTTACAACTTCGAACAGTTGCGTCAGTGTGTTTTAAATAATTATTAGTTTAAAATTGCATAGGGCTGTAGCGGACCCAACCGTGCGCCCAATAGAAGGATTATTACGGACTTTCAATGTAATTCCTGATTCTCTTGTATTTAACAATAGCTTAGTGACCTTTAATATAGTATAATACAAAACAAATTGATATCGAAGGATATGAATAATTTCAGTATAGTTCTGTCTTATATCTTGGACCAGAAAAATATTTAATACCTTTATTAATACTGCAAGCCCCAACTGTGAATTGTAAACTAATTCTAAGTGAGCGCCGGGCTAAATTAGGATGCCTATCCTTGTTTATACAGTAAAAACGCCGTAGAATTTTTAAATGTTAAAATGTGAGATTGGAAGCAGCCAGAAACCGAAATTGTAAGGTTTCGTGAATCTGCCGAGCGGCCACGTTGGAAAACTATGGGTTGGGCGGACGGCCGTGGAGCTTTAAAAATCACGGGGTGCGCATCTCGACGAAATACGAGAAACCGGGCACAAAGGGGTGAAGGAAGAAGGGGGTGGAAAAAAAGAGCACGGGGAACACAATGCGGCAGGCGTGTCGGCGTGCCAGGGACACGGTCGCCCGTAACTCTCGAAGCGCTTCGTTTCTTACGAATTCATTTTCGAAATCCCCTTCTCCTGGCTGCAATTTTGAGTCCGTGAACACAGCACGCTACCCCAGACATTTGCAAGTGCAAGCCTGCCTAATTAAGAGCAACGGAAAGAACAATCTCTGTACCGAAGAAGTAGCTTCAAAATTGTTCAAACTCATCTTTGTTTGTTCAAGGAATTTAGAGACCGTGAGTGCCGTAAAAATTTTACTCAAAATAAAAATTGTCTGCATCAATTGCAAGAAACAGAAGCCACTTACAAGTAATTTCTGTCTGAAACATTGAATAACTGTTTCTAATCAGCTACTAATTTTTTGCCATGAACGCATCAAATCCGCAGGCCGACTATACCATAAACAAATCCACGATCGTCGGCAATTCTGGCTGGAAAATTTCGCGATATTTTTTCCGCGAAATTCCGCGCAGCTAATTTTCATAAAAAGCGGGAACGGAAAAACCGAGGGAGAGGGTTGCGCGGCCGGTTAACGGATCCGAGTTTTTAATACGGGGACGGGATATTCGGAATTCGAAATTCCCCGGGAGCTGAGGGAGGAAGCGAGATGGAGAGAGGGAGAGAATCGTCGGAGAGAACTGCAGATTTATCTCTGAGGACCGATTTTCGAGTCATATCGCGACACAGCTGGCTTTTCCCCGCGGATCTCCGGGTTCGAGCTCGAATTTGTCGCAGTTTCGCGTATTATTAGTTCCACGGACTTTATCGCGCGGCCAGTTATTATCCGGCGCAGTTTTATCGTGCGAACGGCATACGTGTTCGAGCTGCAGCGGCGGTAGCAGCGCTGCGCAAATTATATTAAATAAGAAGGACTGCCTGAGATTCCTCGCGAGCCGCCTCTCGTGCAAACCGTGCTCTTGCCGCGCCACTCCGGAATATTTTCACCGTGAATTACGGCCAACCCGCCACTTGTCCTCCCACGCGCCTTTGCACATTTATTTTTCCACCGCGCAATGACGGATTTAGCGATCCTCGTCGTCGCTAATAACTCTCCGGGCGACAATGCGCGTCGATTCTACGTTGCGAGCTTTCAAAACTGATTTGCTGCGCCCCGCGCGAATGCCGAGTGCGTCATTTTTATTACAGCGTGCGGGCGAACGAATGAATCTGTTTAATAACTTCGCAGGAAAGGGCTCTTGTGATTTTAGCGATTGTGTAATGGAAAGGGAATTAATTTATCAATTGATTCAAAGGCGAAAAAGTTCTCTCTGCCGGTACCGGACTAGTCACGTGACATTACGACGCCATGCACGACAGAAACGAAAGGCGTCACGTGACCGGGCTGTGGCGGAAAGTAGAGTGGGGAGACGAGTTTTAATCTAGCGTATCTGAATGCTAGGGGTTCAAGAGCTGTATCTGCGGTAAAGAGATTATTTAAAAATCTTTCAATGTATATTATTATTAGACTGCAGATATTCATGCTGGATCAACGTTCTTTGAAGCAATTCCAATAAGCAAGAATCAAGCAGAAATTAATTCCCTCTCTAATGAATTTTTTATTATACAGAAAGCCTTTTATAATAAGCTTATTGAAGACTGTGCTCCATTCAAAAGGAAGCCGAATAATTTTCTATCAAACAATATTGTAAAGAGAATTTATATTACTCGGGACTCGGGACAGCTGGCTAAATTATGAATAAAATTGATGCCTCTATTCAGCAATTTATCAATTCTCGTCTTGATAAATTGGAAAATGATATCATGGAACTAATTTTCAATTCTTTTTCACTGCTCCACCCGTACGTTTCACACATTCGTATCACTCATAAACGCATGAAATCTATGGTCCAATTCTTCTCTGTCCCTTAGAAGAACGTTTTGCCATAATGCTGCCAGCGTTCCGGGCAAGAATGCGTACCTAACCACGAGTTTGGAAAGAGAGAAGCTCGTGTGGCGGACGTGCAACGATCGCGTGGAATAATTTACGAGGTTGTCCAGCGTTAGTCGGTGTCCAGTGAAATGCTGTATCTTGGCGGTTGTCCGATACGTCGACGTCCGGGGTCGACACGGTTCGGTGAAATCACCGAATCACTCGAGGAACAAGAAGGACCTTGTGCGTAATTTATGCTCTCCGACGAATTCTCGCGGCCTGTGCACTCCGAGTTCTCGGATGTATTGGTAAATCGGACGTGACTCGTCAATTTCGATCCGCGAGAACCCTCTCCGATACAGCTCCGTCGCCATTAGAGAACTATAGGAACCTCGATCTCGAACTTTATGGGCATGGTTTTTTGTTTGGCGCGTGTCTGCTTCATCAGAGTAACGACTGATAGCAAATAATATCACAGAAGAAGGTAGGAGATCATCTGTCACTCTCTTTCTGTTAAAATGCTCCGAGTAGGCGTGGCCTCGGTGGCTCCTACACCACCCTACCTAATTGAACCACCGTGAGGCATCGATACAAAAGTCACAATGGCCTCCACCAAACTATGATGGTACTTCAAAAATCGTGCTCCTCCACCAAAAGAGATTAATTGCAGCCTCTTTGAAGTGGATCGGCAGATTCAAGGCAGCTATGCGCCGATTCCTCGAGCCAATGTACTCTATCGATACGCCATATTTCGCTAATTACCACGAAACTATGCATTTCTAAGGTTCACTCCAAAAACCACTGACCCCTGTACATTAATAGCAAACAAACTATGTTTCGCCTGCTAATATTACCGAACCGCCACGTTGAGTTACCCGACATCCGGTTAACATCGACGTTTCACCGTCGATAATTCGATTTTAATTCCCGAGCCGCGCTCGATACTCGACGATGCAATCTTTTTTTCCGCGCGATCATTAGCTCGCTATTGTTCCCTAGAAGGCTGAAGAAAATCGTGGATGCAGCAAGACGAGGAACGAAGGTAATCAGCTGGCACACGGCACATCCGCGCATATTTACCATACCCGAGTCTGCATGAATAACGATCCCGAAATTTCGGGGAGACCCGTCGCCATAAATACGCCAGGGGAAACGTTCCTGCTCGTTTTCGAGGGCGATCCGACATTCCTCGTGTCACGTTGCATCTTGCAACGTCTACAAAGCGGATCTTTAGGCGAAATAAAAATTGTCTACAACGGTTACACGATCTAGGACCCAAAATAAAGATTTTCCTTCTGTTGCATTTTCTGTGAGTGTAAGTGTCGATTATTTTCACTTGAACAAAGTCACACATGTGTTTCAAATCCCAATGCAAAAGATCTCCTAATTTTTCTGAAACAAATTTTTAAAAATTCGAACAAAAACGGCCTCGAAAAGCAAAATGTCCCCTTAATGACAGAAGTTTCGTGGAGTTCACCGTGACTGCTGTATCGAGGTCATACGGTAGTTTGGATAGTGTAGAATTGTATAGGATGCCCCGCGGGGCACTATGTTGGATCCGTTGGGATTGAGAGCCTCCGAAGCCACGCCTCCTCGGAGGTTTTCACACAAAATAGAGAAATGGACATTTTTTTACGATTCTGTTGGACTTCGCCTGAAAATCTTTCCTACCACGATGTGCAGAAAAATCGCCTGCGTAAATGTCAATTTATAGAAAAGACCCTGTAACGGTGCAATACACCCTCGCACTATTTCCAAGTTTCGAGTGATTCGACCAGCGAGTCGATTACCATCTGGGAGCAGGGAACTAGGGGAGAAGGGTAGGGTTGAGGGGTGGATATCGTTGAGCCGGAAGGATCAAACGCATAACGAGAAGGACAAGGGAAAGCTGGTTCGATCCGCAGCCGGCACTTCCGGCAAGATTAGGCGTCTCGCGGGACGTTCCACGGAGCGGATCCAAGCGTATCCGAAGCGGAGACGGAGCGTAAAGCAGTATATAGAACCGTTCCGATAAAATTAGCCGAAAACCCTCGACGGTTGAGCGGCCGCGATATTAAAGCGGGGTAAATGAATTTCGGATGAAAAGTGTAACGACGTTGTATCCCCGTGTATCCGGCATAGTTAACCGGAGAGATGGAAACGCCGAGCAGTGCTGCGCTCGCATGGCCGGGGCTCGGCAAATTTAATAATTCACGCCGCTAGAAAATAGTGCATCCAAACTGCCGTACAAACTTTACCTACCAAAAATTAATTACTCGATTAATTACCGCGCGATGAAGCGTCACGGAGGCGAAACGTTCCCGTCGAATTAATTACGGGGACGTCGGCCCGTCGTCGTCGTCGCCGGCGACGTCGTTTCGTTTTCGGAAAAACACGACGTCGTAAATTTTCCTTTGGGATAGTCGCGCCCGGAGTCCTCCTCGGCCCCCCGACATCGTAAGGAATCTCCGCGGTAAGTAATCAGTTCGCAAAGATTCGACGTCGTCCGCGCGCAAAACTTTCCAACGGAAGACAGATAGATAGATAACCCTGCGTGCGTGCCGACGAACGATCGATTTTCATTAAGGAAATACCCGACAAGTTACGATCGCTGCGCGACATATTTCCCGGAAAGTTTGATCGCGACTTTACTCCACCCGAAAAATTCAACTTCGCGAATTTTGTTTCGGCATCCAGCGAACGAGAGCACGACTTTTCCCCCCTGTATTCTCCTTCCCACGATTATTCCTGAGCACATTTTTCTACCGACTTTTAGTCGTACATTTGAACAGTTTTTTCATTGACTTTCAGTGAGTTTTTTACTATGTCTGTAACATCTTTTAGCAGATCGAAAATAATAGGTTGCTAACATTATTTCAGTAATAAATAATAGCTCTCACAATATGAACTGTACTCCCAAGTGTCGAAGCACTCGCCGTATCCACTACAAACCGGTAACTACTATCGAAAGGTATACTACTTGGCTTGGTTTCCTCGCCGCCAGGAATTCTTCCTGTTAGCCTCGTGCATTCTGCGTCCATCGATGCGAGAAGATTGCTATCGGCGTCGAGATTTATTATACCGCGGGACCTAGCCCGCCGGTAGCCTATACCGCCTTGTAAAAATCTTCGAGATTTCCCAGCGCGAACGTTCTCCTCATCCCCATCGGTCTCTGAGCGATTGTAATTTCCCCGTGTTCGCAACAGCCGCGGAAACTCGACGTCCAAAGAGACGTCCTCGACGTCGCGTCGTCGCACGTAGACGCTGTCTAAACATAAGAAATTTTCCAGTTGCTAAGTTCAATTTGTTCCTGATAGAAGTTAGAATTTTTATAAAGATCTGATTATCACCATCAAGAATGTGTGACGTCTTCAATCTCGCAGTTTACTTGACCATTATTAAATTAATTTTATACACATCTATTTCTGGTAAATCTCTTTAATATTTCGTAATGGAAATACGTTGCATTTAATGGAATATTTGGGCAATGAAGGAAATTATAAAATAGTAAATAATAAATTAAAACACCAGTGTGCCACGAGAGATTGTCAAATGTGCCGCAAGGGTTTTTGACAAATGATTAAAATTGCATGGGTTTTGTAACTTTGGAATAGTATTTGTAATTACCTCAACTTTGGACCCTCGTTTTGATTTAATTTGTTCAAGAAAACAGGCCCAGCCCTCTTATTGAATAAATTTTATAAATAAATAATTTGTTTTGTTTGTTTTGTATCGTACAACTTTTACATTTTTTATATTCAGGTGTGCCGCAAATAATTCCAGATATTTTTAGTGTGCCGTCAACCAAAAACGGTTGGGAAACAGTGATCTAAATACGTGTATCTAAATACACGTGAAATAACGATCTCTGGTAGGTAAATACTCTTCTTCTCATAGTTAAAATAATTGTAATTTTTTCGTTCTCATTAATTTCCTGGAGGGGAATAAATGTCTATTCACCGTATATTTCCATTGAATTTAGTGCTTAAATACAGTGCCGGATTAAGCAAGCGCGGGGCCCGTAGCAAATGTTATGGCGGGGCCCAAGGCTTTGCAATCAGGGCCGCTCGTGTGTAAATGTAGCGCACCTTTGCGGCAACCACAATGAATGAGCTTTTTTTTTTAGGAAAACTATCTGTGCCCCCTGGCATAGACAGGCGCTCATGTATCGGCCCTTGTTTGTATGGCGCGGGGCCCGTAGCATTTGCTACTCTTGCTACGGGACTTAATCCGGCCCTGCTTAAATATTGGCAGCTGGAGAACAGAATTTTATTTCGATTTAAATGAAATGAATATACAATATTGATGTTCAATCGATACTGTTTGAAATGCTCGTCACGCGTTTAAATCGATTTCATAGTCCAAGGGATTGTGGAAGATCATTGTGCAACAACAAATTCCTATTCCTCCTAGAAGCTACTCTTATTTTGCTATGGCTAATAAGCTGAAAATTGTTTAATAAATTCTGTTTGAAACGCTTATCATAAGGCTGACACGATTTTATATGACAATGGACTACACGAATGGTTCTTGTGCAAAGAAATAATTGGTCATTATTGATAACGCGCATTGGCCAATTCGTGACCAGTGTTATGCAAATTTTATTTTAAATAATAAATAATTAAATAATAAATAAATGTGTGATTTTAATTGCAAATAATAACTAAACTTTTTATTTAAATAAATTATTATTTCTTATTTGCAAATAAAAGATTAATTTATTATTTGGATTGAGGTGGAAATCTAATAAATAGTTTTTGGTCTTCTCTTATTTCTTGTATTTTGTATATACAATGAACACGTGCGCGTTTTTACCTACTATAGCAACCTTTTCAGGTATGTCGCCAGTGGTCGGGCCCGCCCGGAGGGCCTAGCTGCCTATAAAAAAATACAATTTAATTTATTATTTTAAATAATTCATTTAGACTTGCTCAAATAATAAATAACTTGTTATTTAAATTGTTATTTAAATAATTATTTATCGCCCAACACTGTTCGTGACACGGACACAACGGTCTTAGAATTGAATTTTTAGGTACTATTCGACGAATTGGGACCTCCCGACCACCTTTCTCATTTTTCTAGGGCATCTGTGCAATTCCGACCGATATTCGCGAATAGCGCAGCGTCGCGTCGCCCAAGGACAAGACACAACCCACCTATTTCCGCCCCCGGGTTGCTATTATTACCGCAGTTTCGCTATTACTCGCGCTGTCACCGGCTGCAACTGGAAGTGCGACGCGAAACGATGTTCCTCGTCCCGACTAATGGATTCTACAAATTAGGCGGCGCCAACTCGGGCATCGTGGTCGCCGGTAGTATCGTTCCCAGCGACGACACCCTAGACAGGTTCGAGACGGTTTGCGATTCAACGCGATACCCTATCACCCGTTCCCTTTCATCGCATTCGAGATTCTCCGTTGACAATTTCACATAGAAATGTCGTTAAACACAAACTCCTATCGATGCTCAGACTGCCGAGATAATGAATATTAAATTATATTAGTTATATTACTTTCAACCTATTAACCCTCTTGCTGCCACCCCGAAATAGGTGGGGTTGCACCAGCATTGACTACCAAGTTAAAAAATATTAATTTCACTCTAGTTTGTTGCAATTCAATTGGAAAAATTGTATTTTGAATATACGCCTCTAATTAAATTATAAATTTTATTAGAATTTTGTGGTTTAAACTGGAATAGTTCTAATAAACAGTTCTAATAGAACAAAGCAGCATTCAATGATGGCAACGATCCACTCAGCCGTTAGCAGTTTGCGAAGTCATCGTGTTTCTCCGCGTTCACGTTAGATTGTAAAGTTCGGAAAGGAACCGTTCGCGTGTTGGGCGTGTGAAGAGGAGAATACTATCCGCCAAGTTAATATTGGATAGCTAGTTCAAGGTTGGATTGATTGGAAGGAATCGCGTTTCGTCCTGGATCTGTTGGAGGACTCGTCAGTAAGGCTACCCAACAGATCTTGCCTTAGACGCGCGCGGATCACTTGTCGATCCGTATTATGTGTTACTCGTCTTGGCTGCAGGCACAAGAAGTTAAAGTCTCTTCGCTTGTATTTGGATGATACAAGAAGAAAGGCAATTGACAGATCACTGAACTGAATCTACACTGGCTCGACTGCTAAGACTGACTTGACGATGTACTGTCTCGAAAGTTCGTAACGAAGTGAAGCAGCGGACTCGTTCCGAATGATCATTTGCCTGTGGAATAGGATGCCCTTTGGGGGTAATGAAGGCGGTTCTGGAGTCAGGAGGAAGTCGCAAAAGATCCGCGTGGAGTCATTTGACTATCCTTATTGGTGACTTGAGTTTGTCCGAGGGTGCACGTGGTCAGAACGTCTTAGGATTGGCTTAGAGGAACTCCGTAAGCCAATCGAGAGAGTCGTGATTGTTTGAGAGCTTTGAAGTCGATTTTGAAAGAAAACTAATCGGCGCGCGAAGTGGGGCGATACCTGACCCCGAGGTTGGGGACTGTTGTTTTTCCTGGAACCGAGCTCGGCCGCGAGGGTGTGCCGGCGGACCCTTACTGCTGGTCGAGATTAAGTCATAAAAAAGGGTCGGTCTGCAATAAGTTTAACCGTGAAAGGAAAATCGCGTATTTCCTGTTTGGGCCACATTTGGCGACCTTCTGCAGAGGGCAAGAAAACATTCGAGAAGGCCCCTTTGTTCTGACTGCGAAGAAGGATATCCTTGTTCGGAAACCTTCTACAGCAAATAGTAATAAATTGTTCGTAAATGAGGGTACGTTGGTATTTTAAGCAAACGGTTTTTCCTTTCCGTGACGAAATCTAGTTGTAACCGAAAACGGATGTCATAAATCTGCAAGACCGAAATCTGCGGCTGCTCTTTCTCGAGTATCTTTCCTATGTTCAAAATACCGATTCACGTTACCTATTGTTCTGCGTCGGAACACATCGAGATTTATTAATTATAACGAACTTATACGATAAAAGCGTATTCAACGGAACACAACCGAGTCCGTAGAGCTTGGATAGAGGAGACCGAGCGAAATTTTCGCAGGGTTGGAGGGAATATTTGCGGAAGGGAGAGAGGTCCTCGTGGGAGCCACGTTTAAGTGGCGGCACCGGAGGAAGTACCTCCGCGAATCCATAACCTGTCCGCTTCTGGCGAGCTCGACCGAGCAGGAATTTTGTGGATCAAACGAGGGAAGAAAGAAGCTTCGAGGTCATTAAGAAATTGGAAGGTACTCGGCCGGGAGAGATTGAAAATTCGGAGCTGCACGGATTCCTTTAATTCCTTGCCGTATTTTAACGAGTCGGACTCGTGATGAAGATTTCAACAAAGTCTAACAAATATGAATGTTATGCCTTTCTTTTTAGATGAAATTAAATTTCGTTTGTAATCAATATTTAAGCATTAAAATAAATGTAGTCGTACAGAAAATATAAATTTTCTTTTCTCTTCTACGACATTTTTCGGGATAAAGACGTTCTAATCACTGCAACTGTCAAGAAAATGGTACGGCAAGGGGTTAACCATCTGGAACCTGGTGATTGTTACTCCGCAAGATCTCCTGTGAAGGTATAATTATAAAAAATTTTAAACAATCTAGTTATGCGCTAAACATCGTAACATGGGTGTTCATTTTCATTCCAACTGGAAATCTACTATGAATGCGTATCATCTGCAGTGGTCTACATCACAATCAAGATACATTGAATTAATTGCTTGGGTTGCAATAGGAGCGCAGCTGCAGCAAGATTTAAAAGACAGTATAAATTAATATCGTCCGCTAGAATGGTAATATCGACGCGGCCCCATAGAAAACGCAAGAGTTCCAGGGGGATGATTTATCTGCGAGCCGATGTTGCCATTGCTAGCGGATTAATAGTTTCGCGGGAGTGACAGACAGCTTGATAATAATTTATCGGGTGCGTTCATGTAATTGCTATCGAACCATCTGGGAGCAACCGGATTGATAACGGGTCCATCGGTAAACGTCACCGATCCTCTCCCGCCGCGCCGCGCCGTCCCGTGGATTCGGCCCGAGTGAAATCATGAAATGAGCATGAACGATCACGCGGACAACCGTTGGTTAACGAGTCGTTAACGGGACTCTTGATTAAGCAGTCGAACAATTAGTAGTTCGCTATTTCAATCGCTCAAACCCAGACGTTGTTCTTATCAGGTGGTACAGTTAAGTGACTCAACTGTATGACTGTACACAATTAAATTCAAGAGATTAATCGAGTTTAATCAACCTCGTTAATTTGACAAGCACTTACAGTAAGCGCTCGACTCACGCGGATTCTTTGAAGCGAATCAGAAAACCAATTCCGAACTGTGAAATTCGTTTTTTGATTGCCAGAACGGCAGTTTGCTTGTGTACAGAGTAGGCGTTCAGCTATTTATGAATGATAGACAGCGGATTTTATGCATTCATGACGAAAATGAGTAGGTATAATTCGAAACAGTGAAAACATTAGAAGAATTTAAAAATACCGTTATATTATTTTAGACCTATTAAACATACTAAGAAAGAAAATTAATTTTTATTTCACTCCAGTTGGTTGCAAATCAAGTAGAAAATTTTTATTTTGCATGAAGATCCGCTGTCCAGTGATAAATTTTCCATGAGCATAGTTGGTTTATTTGAATTTTCCTTTCAAATGAGTACATACATATAGTATATACAAAACAGATCGTATTAATAACCTTTCGGCGGTGGCACTCGGGCACTATTCGACTAACACGGAAAACGCTGCAACGAATTAACCGCCTATGTGGCCGGACGGGTGGTACAACCGAGCAGGGGGTGATACTACATGTAAACATAAGTCGAAAAAAAGAAATAACATTTTTTCGATGGACGCTTCGTTTTCGAGAAAATCGAGTTTAAAGTTCCGCTAGGTTCGCGAGCTTTAGTATATGCAGAAAGTAGAATTGGTTGATCATGGTCAGACGGGTCAGACGATTCCAATACAATAGCACGTGGCACGTGTATTCGCTGCATTTTCAAACTCGATTTTCTCGACAACGAAGCGTCAAACTAAAAAATGTTATTCCTTTTTTTCGACTTATTTTTACATGTAGCATCATCCCCAGCTCGGTTGTATGTACCACCCGTCCGGCCACACCCTGTATATGTCGAGGACTTCTGTATTTAATAAACCACCGTTTACCTACTTCGTAAGAAGACATCTTGTAACACTTAATTTGATACACTCTATATAGTCATCGTTATGATCGAGTTTTTGCGAAGGACTTCCATTTCATTTATTCATATTACATTTATTTATCGTGTACATATTATATTTATATTTACTTCATCTGACTAATTTATTTACTTTAATCGTAATCGTTTTTGGTCCAACGTCGAATCAGATTGGACATTGATTTGTGTACGGATAATTATTTATTTACTGATTAACATCAGTAATGCCGCATTTGGTACCGAAGAACAATTATAGTATTCTTTAACTGTTCTGAATACCTTTAGAAGCAACAAAGAAACTAAAAAAATGTTGTCAAAAATGCAGGTAATGCGTCAGGTGTAGAAGGGGAAGGGTAGAGTGGGAGACAAGTCTTAATCCGGCGACTCTGCTTTCGCGGAATAGAATGCTTTCTTTCCGCCACTTTAACAATTCAAATCGATGGTTCAGAGTCAAAAGGGAAGAGACGTCGAACCGGAAGAATGGTTGAAGAAGTTGAAAGGTTGCGGTGGAACGTGGGCGCACGGACCAACGTCCCATCGAAATAAAACAGAACAGGGAGAGCTGTGATTCGATCAAACGGTCGCAACGGACCCGGATCAAAGGCTCGAGTAAAGTGAATTAACGAGCGTAGGTTCAACCGGCTAATCGGACAAACAGTTTTCCCTTCTCCGGAGAATAAAAGAAAATTCGTTGTCGTCATCGTAATCGTAATCGCAAGCACAATCTTGTCTCGCTAAAAAATGATCGCATCTCTATTTCCTACTGCGGCAAATTTCATTACCACGTCCTCTATAGTTTGGTTCCATCAAACTGTCGTGAAGCTCTCGGAAACTTGAGTTCTTTCGAGTCGTGGGATTCCATCGGTCGGAAAATCTGAATTTTTGGGTCCCCATAGGCTTTCGGCCGGCACGACAGCGATTCATCACTGAATTCCCGATGGCTCGGTGATGCTGTTTCGGAAAGCATCCGTGTCAGTGGGAATGGTGTCCCACAGGAAGCCGGCCAAAGACGGCTGCTTCACGGTGGCCCCGACATGTTCGTCGATGTCCCCTCCGGCACGTCTTTCCGGTCGCATCTTTGCGACACATTGCGCATTTTTTCCTGTTGGACGATCGTCACACTCCTCTCCTTCCATCCCGGAGGACTTTATCGATCTTATTATCCGGGACTTCCGGACGGGACAGGTTCCTTCGGAAAGCCATCGAGTTGTCGTTCAGGCACGAAGTTATTTTACGCGTCGGTGAGTCAGCGGAACAAACAGAGAACTTTATTTTTTTGAACGTGGAGGATAGTGTAGATAAGAGCTGCCTTCTTTTCCTGAACAAGATAGTATTACACATTTCGCGATCGATTTTTAGTTATATTTCTTAATTTATATGCAGAATATATTCGAGTATATTCTAGTATATGTATTCATTTATGCTCTAGTATATGTATACTGGTATATTCGAATATATTCTAGAACGTTCTGATATATTTTGGTGTA
Source organism: Lasioglossum calceatum (assembly GCA_963966675.1). Lineage (NCBI taxonomy): Eukaryota > Metazoa > Arthropoda > Insecta > Hymenoptera > Halictidae > Lasioglossum > Lasioglossum calceatum. Next base: position 17,067,227 of record OZ016546.1, on the reverse strand, counting down.
TGCCGCGACGAAAAAGTTTGGATTGTCTATGTATAGCCCGCGATAGGAGCTACCGTGGAAATGTGGGAAACTCGTGCGACAGCTGCGTCGGACAATTTTGTGCTTGTCCGGGAATAATCACTGATGTTAGAACCACGTGTATAGTGGATGTTTAGATCAGTCACTAAGTGCGGAGTTTTGTGTCACAAGCTGTGGAATATCGATGTTGTGAAAAATCGGTGGTTTTGGGGATTCTATTGAACGTTGGAGATTGATCAGAGTGTGGTTTTCAGATAGATGAGAGCTAGTTGGGAAGCTTTAGACTGTCACAAGAGAAATTTTCACAGATACTGTTGTGTTCGGTAGTTTGACAACGCCATCAAACGACGGCGAACGGGTATATAAAAATAGAGCTGTACTGTCAAAATTGTCAGTTCCTCCGGAGCCACCGGGATGATGGACCATGCGGGAGTTCCTGAGACCTAGGAGGACTTGTGAACTCTAGTGGACCCTAGTCGACCCTGGTGGAACACCTTAATCCTTTTTCTTTGAAAAAAAGAACTTTGAAGAACTTTCTCACTGAAAAAGTCCCGACCATACAGCACGAATATTTTTGACACAATGAATATTAGCGAGAATATTGATGCGCGCTTCAATATAGAGCGTCACTATTGACGCGAATATTGACAATATCATTGATCGTGTAGGGGCCACTTTACAATTGACCTCTATCTCCATATGAATTATATACTTCACTCCATCTCCCAGATCCACTCTGCATCATCCAGTCCCAGTACTCGCAATACGCATACATCAAAGAACCAAGAACGGATAATGAAACGAGTCCCTCGCGGAAACAAATTTATTTCCGGAATCCCCTGACACTCGAGGTTTATTACCTCTGTTCGAGGTTCGTTATCGAGTGCGCGTCATTCTTTTCTTCTCAAGATCGACGGGAACGGCTTCCCGTCGTCGTCGGGAAGACGCCGTACTTCCAGGCCGAGTACCAATCATCAGAGACGTTTCGTTTCGTCGTGGGAACGTGACTCGTGGGTTCGACTCTCTTCTCTCCACCCTCTCTTCTTCCTGAGCCCATAATTTTCTCTAGCAGTTTCTTTTCTTCGGTACTCGCGCTCCCTAGCCTCTCTTACAATCGGGGAAACAAACGACAAAGCACTCCCACGACGCCAACGATTACGGACCAGGTAAAATTGAATCGAACTTATAGCCTCCGCCACCGCGCAGCCGTTCTATATGCAAGATTCAATTCGCCGAGAGACTCACGGTTAGATTTTAATCAGTTACTCACGTTTTTGATCGTTCCCTTGAGAGGCTTCGACGCCTTCCACCAGGTTAAATCGGCGGGCGGCTTCGACCCCGTGCTCTGACATCTCGTCTCGTAAATCCTTCCCGCTGATAGGATCTTGTCCTTCCCCATGATCTCGACCTTCAACGGCTTCACTGCAAGCAGATAACGAGACACAAGTTTGTAAAAGATGTCCTCCATCCGGGAGGTGATTGCGCTCGAAAAGGCATCTTTCAAAGATGATTTCTGGCCACCCAATATAACAAAACATTCTTTTAAAATTACTATCGGGTCCAAAGTTATTGTTAAATTAAAATTCGCAGAATTTTACGCAAAATAAAAATATGACAACACTGTCCAACACCAAATTTGTTTTCAATATACTGTTGGGTCCTTCCTATAGAGTTTATTGCGCTGATTCCGAATCTGTCCATAATTTTTCTCCTATACGCACAGTTTTTGAAAAACATGGCTTTGAAAAAAAAAACACATTTTTCAACTTTAAACAAATATTGTGATGTTATTATAAAAGATATTGAATTGTTCTTTACAGCAAAAGATTCTGTAGACTTTCCCGAAACAGTGTATTCACCATGAATGCGCAAAATTCGCAGTCGAATCATCTGAATACCCCACAACTCAAAAGACGTTTCTCCACACAATTTTAGTTGACGTCTCTACGTCAGCAGAGCCCATTGTGCATAATATGCTCGGCTACTGACCCGAGGTTCCCCGGTCCGAATTTTAGCAAGCGTTCTCGCTTATCCGGGGCGGCCGCGTAAACTCACAACCGTGACGTAATACATCGCGAAAACCGAGTCGAAGTTGAAACGGCGCAGCCGATCCGGAAGATATAGTTCGCGTGTGTGCCTGGCTAATCCTGCGGAGCTCGGAATGCATGCTCGCGATAAGGACTATCGAGCGGAATAATCGAGACCCCAGTCCGAAAGGATTTCTTCCCTTATCTTCGGGAATAAACTGCGAGCACTAAGAAATTATCCAAAGAGAAAGCGAAAGGCAGAGAGAGAGAGAGAGAGAGAGAGAGAGGGGAGGGTAGGGGAGAGGGAGCAAGAGAGAGAGAGAGAGAGAGAGAGAGAGAGAGAGAGAGAGAGAGAGCCCAGGGAGAACACTTGTTCTTGCGAAAGTTTTCGCGATCCCGGCCCTCGGCAAAGTGTTTCAATGGCGATGTCGAGACGGACTCGACCCCGAAGCCTCGAGATTTCCCTCTCCTGTTCTCGAGGTTCTAATACTTCGAACTTAATAAGTCGCTGCTAATTATTCCACGTTGCTTCGTCCTTTCACCCTCCCAGCGGTTTCCAATCTCTCGGAGAGAAAGAGCTGAGCTAATTTTATCGGGCCGCAGGAAAAAAAGAAAATCGCACGGTTTTCCTTTCTGCTGAAGATATTGCTACTTGGATTCAATTTGAACGGGTTTCCCGGCCTTAACGACTTGGAACGTTGACGAAGTTAACACGTTGTTATTAACAGATTGCGGATCAAGACTTCTCAGGCGGTATTACGTCCCCGTTAATTTCTGCAGCCGTGGTAATTCCTTTCTACTTTAGTAATACGACGGAATCTTCCTTTTCTGGGACCGTTCTTTGAGATAAGACTTTCGAGATTTCATCAACAGACTTCCGGTAGCTCTTAGTCGTACAATTTCACTTCAGTTTTTTATGCAGCAGTGAACACTTAATCAGTAGTCTTTTGGTAGCTTGAGTATTAATAAATTGCTGCTAATTATTCCACGTTGCTCTTTTTTTCAGCCCCGAGCAGTTCTTAACTTCACCCAGAGAAAGTAGAAAATAATTTTATAAGTTTCAAGGGAAATCGCGCAGTTCTCATTTCCAGTGAAACTATTTATACTGTAATTAAATCTTAAGAGGGTTTTCCTGGTCTTAACGACTTGGAAAATAGATGGACTTCATGCGTTATTATTATAATAATACACTTCAGTTGAAGGTTTTAGCTAATTTTGGTGCTATTTTATGTAGAATTTCGACAGCAGTATAATTCTATTCGTCAAGCAATTACTCAACTCAATCTTCTTTTTCAGGACCGTTCAGTAAAAATGGATTTTTGAGTTCCCTTCGCAAGGGAGCTCCCAGTTTACAAAACGTAAACGAAAATGTTTACTATTATGTTCGTGCGCTTTTTCACGCGACAGAAACATTTAAATTGGATTTTGTAAGACACTTTCGGGACATCCATCAAAAATCGAACGCGAATGCAATTGTGCGTGAAAATACGCGAAATATTATTCTTCCGTGTATTATTCGCCACTAATGAATTCACGACGGGCGAGCAAGCTTTCGTTCAAAAAAATGTGACAAATGAGTGTTCAACAGAGAATAATGAATCTACCTGGATTTTATCCGAAACCTAGTAATTAGACTGCGAATTTTTATGCATTTACGGCTGTTCCGAGGGAATGCTTTGTAACTTCAATTTCCAGTGAATTTAATCGCTGGATGTTCAAGAGTGCGGATTGTTTAAAATTTGCCCTGTTGCACGGTTTTAAACCGAGAGATCGAAATTTCAAAATGTCAACTTTTGTATGTTTTACAGACCACGACAGGTTGCATTAATCCTTGGAAGACTAACTTTTTTAATACATTTTCGCGATGAATGCATAAAATCCGCAGTTTAATGATAACAGAGCTTTGTTATTTTCAATTAGGAGGCCATCAACCTGAAAGCTGGGCATGTCGGTCGAAAGACACGGAAATGAATGAACAATCGATTAGTCATGAGTCGTGGCAAATTAATTTGTACACCTAATACATCTCGTCGGCGGAGATTGGTCCAGCGAATCGAGGATCGAGAATCTCGTTAATGGCGGCCTTCCGCCAGGAGTGTATGGTTATTAATTGGATGGCGGAATTGTGGCCCCGAGTTTTGCCAACGGGAAAATAACCAAGTATTAATTAAACGTTCGGGAGCGGGCCGGCGTACCACGGCGTGACGGTGGCCCGCGACAACGCGCCTCGTTATCGGCCTGTAATAATTCGCCATTGTTCTACACGGCGAAATTGTTCGCGGAGGCGACGAGAATCTTCCCGAACGTTGCGATCTTTTCACGCGAATCTTTGAACCGGATAATCACGATTCAAGAAACTGCGGAACAGCGACCATCGCCGATGTAATAACTTTGCACGACGGACAACTTTGGACAATTATAACTCGCTTGGTGTTAGAAATGCTCTGTATTGCATTGAATATTAAATTTTGAATTCATTGTGAACACAATTTATTAATTCATGGTGTTCATAATATTTCATTCAAAGGATTGCTCTTTGTCTAAAAAAAATTCAGGAGAAAATATTAAATGGGATCATGAAAATATGCAATTGTCACGAAGAAATGCTGTTCGATTTTTTTTACAACTGCAATAATTACAATTAGTTGACTGAGGAGCAAAGAATTTGTTACTTTTTCCTTTTGTGGCATAAAAGTAAAAGATAAACAATTTTTACCAGCCACTGGTGAAATGTTGAAGACGAACGAACCAATACAGTTCCATACGGACACGTGCAACAGATTTCTCAGGGCCCCAATTTCTCGCAGCATCGAGCGAATTCGATTGCGAAGAAAATCAGCAAGACTACGTGGCAAATTGATTGCGATTCGCGAGTGGAACGTCCCTGGTACACAGGTACGGCGCATACGTCACGGCGGAAGACATAACTACGGTTATTCAAGCGGACTCGGGCTGGCGCGGCAAATTTACGTCCGAGGAAAGTTTCGGGTCTTGCACGGATCAGTGAAAACTTGGGAATCTTTCGCGGCACAAGAAGCGAGGCATGGCCCCGTCCCACCTCGACTGTATTTATCTCCGTCGGCTGAAGTCGAAGAAGTTGCCGAGCGATCAGAATCTTTCTAAAGGCAGAACGTACCGTGGCCTCCGCGTAACGAGCACGGCCGGAAACTTTTCTGCGAACGGTGGCCGCTAACGTTTCCCATGACTCGTCCCGCGATCCAGATATTTCCCGACGACTCGCCAAAAAATCAATTTTATCCTGTAGGGACTCGTTACGGGATTTACGGCGCTTTCCCAACTTCATAGGTCTCGAAAACATTCGGTCGTATTAGAGGAAGGAATCGAACGACCACCGATTTCTGGTTGGTTGGGATTTGGTCCGCGAGGGTGCGGAGAGACTATTTTTATCTACTTCTGCTCTAACTTGATATTAATCACAAATACATAAAAATAATTGAGACGGAATGAGGAAAACTGAGAAACGGATCGACGAATTGGTTATGGTGGAGAAGGAGGAATTTCTGGTCATCGCAGGTGATACATAAAAATAATTAATATAGAGATCTTAAAAATTGTAGAAAAAGAATCGACTTCTTTTTCACCATCAGGACGACCTGCTCCCTCACGACTTCTAATTTTCACGGTCCAAAAGGTCACTAAATTAAAATAATTCTCTAAGGCTTCACATGTTTCTCCGTCAGGGCAAAAAATCGCTTTGACTCGACGTTTTTCGTCCTTAAAGCGCCAAAGAAAATTAAATTTAAAAAATCGTCTTCTTTTGAAACGTCAGGATGACCTACTTCCTTGTAACTTCTAATATTCACGGTGCAAGAGTTCGCTGAAATAAAATAATTCTAAAAGTCCCAAAATATCGTACTCTAAGGCTTTACATATTCCTCTGAACGTCAGTGTAGCAAAAGATCGCTTTGGCGAGATGTTCTTCGTCCTTAAATTTTTATAAAATCGTCTTGTTTTCAAACATCCGGGTGACTTAGTTTCTAATAACTAGACTGCACATCTCTGTGCAAAATAAAAATAATAATTCATTCAATCCTTATAACTAGACAGCGGATTTTATGCATTTATGACAAAAATGAGTAGGTGTAATTTAAAATAGTAAAAAAGGATTAGAATTTAAATATATTCTTACATTATTTTCAATCTATTAAACATAATACGAACGAATATAATTTTCTATTTCAGTCCAGTTTGTTGCGATTGAGGTAGACGATTTTTATTTTGCATAAAGATCCGCTGTCTGCTTATAACTCTTAATATGCATCATCAATATTCATCTAAAAATCCCAGAACATTTAAGGACATGCATTTTATATCAAAGAAGCAACCCCTCTCTTTCTACATAGGATTTGTTAGCTGCTAATTTCGCCATGGCAGAGGGAAGAGCTTGATTATCCGACGACGAGACGGTTCGCGTTCCCGGTCCAGGGAAGATCGAAACTATGCTTTGCGCGATGAATTTTATCGGAGGAGCAACGTTTCGTCGCCGGGCAACGTTGCACCCGCGGATGCAATTATGCTGGCCGCGTTTCGGCATCGAGCAGACACAGAGAGAAGGAGAGAGAGAGGGAGAGAGCGAGAGAGAGTACAGCCGCATATATCCAGAGAGCCAGCTCTCCCCTCCCTCCGCCACCCGTAAACACTATTATCCCATAATCTGCGAAACATGAAATTCTGTTTTTGCTATGTGAAGCGCGCGAGGCAATTTCACGTGCAAAATTTTCGTTTAGCGGCGCGGTGAACAAAAACCGAGCGAAACGGAAGGAGAAACTTCGCGTTATGCGGACCGGTGGGATGAAGAGAGGGACAACAGGGGATGAAGAGAGAATCGAAAGAGAAAAAGAGGGAGGTGGAGGGAGTCGCGTCGTTCTAGCCCGGTTGAAATCTGTGTCAGAAACAGACTATGCTCCGCTGCGAACTTTTTTGTTCTCCCCTGTGTGTGTCCACAATTTTGATGCGCTTACCGATCCCGACAGTTTCGCGTGTTTCGAGACAGCGCAGCGGCCTGGTTCCCTGTCCAAACAAAAAGTTTCCTCATTTCGCGCGTCTCACCGGAAATGAAACCAAGACCTCTCGTCGATCGCGACTGCGAGACTGTCTTCTTCTTCCTCGTTCGAACTGCCATGCCGGCATTTTTGCAGCGCGATCCCTTCCGAGAACTGTGTGTGGAATCGTGTCGATGATTGCCGGAATGCAATTTTGCGGCTGTTGTTTCAGCACCACTCGCTGTGTTTGCTGCAGACAGGTTTCGCGAGTTTTGACTTGAACGAAGTCGAAGTCAAACGCAGCTTTTAACTAGATTTATTAAGTAAAAGATAAATGTGCCGTTTTCGGTAGATAAACGAATAAAATCCGCAGGCAAGCAATTACGAGGATCGATCGGGATGTTACATCTGCTCCGTTTTTGCTAACAGTTAACTAGTCAGAACTTTGGATCGGTGTAGCAGCGTCGGCGGCTAATTGAAAAAAGCGTGGCGTTTTATCAAATCGGTTTTTGCGCGAGGATTTCCCGGCTCCTTTAAAAACTGTTTTTCAGAGAGCTTGCATTTCCCGAGTGGCTCTTTTGCATCGACGCCGCTGCCACCTTCGGTTTCTTCTTCCTGTATCCGTCGACGGCTGGACGGTTTTCCGCGGCGGGACGTGGAACGGCAATTTCATTTAAACTTGTTTGTCCGGCGAGAAAGTTTGCCGTTGACGGGACGAGCCTCGGGCACCGATGAACCCCGCCGCTGCGCTACACTCCTATGAAATTATTAATATTAATTTCCAGCATCGGCAGCGGCGCTCTCGCGATCGGGGGTTTTTAGAGTTTTTAATCGAATCACCGAGCACGCGGAATGCGAACCGGAAATCCACGAGCTGAATCGATCGTGGAAGCCGTAGACCCTTGCCGAGATAAGAGTTTTTATATTATAACTAGTTACTAACTAACTGATCCTAACTTCTGTGGTTGTCAGGAAGAACGCCGCATGTCACATAATTTCACTTTCGAGATATTGCCGTTTAAAGTTTTGTTCACTAATGCTTTGCCATAGGATATCGGTTCAATTGCATTATGTTTTTAAGCCTTTTGAATTCATTTTCATGACTTCTTTTCTGATAAAGACGTAAATCCTATACTATAAATCTCAATTAATAGATAAACTGAAATTTTTTGAAATTGTGACATGCGGCGTTTTTCCTGGCAACCACAGAGTTAAGAAGAGTGGTCTACGAATAATAATGAGAAATAAAATTTCATTCATTGATCCTTCTATCAGAGTTCTTTCACTGTTTACATCAATTGCCTAGTGTTTATGAATTTTTTGCACTCAAGGTACCGCGAAGATCATAGTATTACAGATAGTTGGATACAAATCTAGTATGGATACAAATGTATAAAATATGTAGTTCCATTAAAAAAAATCTCCGATGACAATATAAAATCTCGAAAAATATGATCTTGTCATATCACAACAAATAAGCGAGAAATTCAATATGCTCAAGTTAGGTGGAACACCCTGTATAATAAACCCTAGCATTTTTTCAGATGCAACAAGACAGCCTCAACGATCTATCAATCGAGCTGTTGATTCTGAGCACTATTCAGAATGTAACGCGATATCGATTAAACGCCAGATTCCCGTCTAAAACGCACGATAGACGTCGTAATGCTTCCGGAGAACATTGTACGTGTCGTCGTACGAACGAGACCGGTCGTTTCCGTTCTAATGGCTTGAAAAATGTTTCAATTCCGTCCGGACGGATGTAACCATCGCCGATGATATTGCCATTTTCGTAGCCGGAGCTGCCGGCGAACGCGTCTGTTAAATATTCCGTTTTCCCTCTCTCTCTCTCTCTCTCTCTCTTTCTCTCTATCCGATCGAAATCGAAAAAATGGCCACGGGAACACGCTCGATACGCGTCCGCTCTTGTCTGAAGTGCTCTGCTCGTTTTTGTTCGACGTGGGAACGCAAAACGAAGTGGAAAAAAATATCCGAATAAAATTCGTTTCGAACGGGTTACGTGCCGGGCAGATTTTCTGCAACGAAATTCAGCGGCCGTGAATTCGCCACAGTGTTCCCGGAACACCGGATCCCCTTGTTCGCGGGTAATTAGCGTCATTGGTTATCGATCGGGCGGCATAACCGAGACCATACTGCCACGAGGAAGACATTTTAGAGACACGTTGCAGTTTCCCTGCTTTTTCGAAGCCAGTTCATTTTCTTTGGGAGATGGCAAGTTTTTGATTTTGACGATTTCATTGTTAGGTTATGTTCAGAGTTGGGCAAACGCTAGTCACAATTATGATTATTGACTAATAACTTCATAAGCTCTACAAAAGTGACTAATAATTAATGACTCAGTAAATACTTGAGCGTGACTATGAATAATGACTACATAAGTATTTGAGCGTAATGACTAATGAATAATGACTAAATTTTTGATCAGGATGAATAGTGACTACTGACTATAATGGCATAATTAATGACTAAATACGCAATCAGAATTTCATTATGACTAATGACTAAAAATGGTTATAAGTTAAAATAAGTCATAATAATAAAGGCAGTTGGATAATAAAAGTTTTCCAGATTTTCTTATTTTATTTTTGTGAAGAAACTAGATTACAAAAAATGTTTATAAACGGTTCTAAATAGAGTAATAATAACATGATGAATTTAAATTTAAATTACATTTCATTAAATTTTGTTAAAGTAAACTTAACTTTTTGAACTTTAAACAGAAACAAAAGTTTTAATACAACGCAAACAGAAAATACATGAATCTTATTTTATATAATATAATGTTTAATATACCTACTACGCACGCAGTAATAACATTTTAACTTATTGTTGGTTCTTCAAAATTTTACTGAAATAATATAAGTTTGGCTTAAATTGATTAAATTTAATTGTTTTCAGTTTGGTCAAGAAAAACTTGAATTTGCTTTCATAAGAACACGTATTTCGAAATTCTTGTCACTTAATCTATTACTTTCTGTCAAATTCGTCATTGTAGCATAACTAAAAAGTCTTTCAACTGCTGCCGACGATGGCAAAGGAGTGTTGTACTTAATAAAAACTTTTTTTATACCGGTCACTGCAAATTCCGATATAGTTCAAGTATACATATTAATGTATGTTAATCGCACAATAGTGACTGATGACTAAAGATTGATGACTGATTATTTAAACTAACTAATGACTAATCATAACTAATAAACAATAACTAACGATTACTTAGAGTTGTGACTAACTAGTGCCATGTAGTTATGACTAACTAATCAAAAAGTTTTAACTGACTTTTTTTAAATTTAACTATCAATCAATCAGACTCTATTAGTAATTTTCAATCATTAGTTGATTTTCGCCCAACTCTGGTTATGTCGACAGACAGTTCTTGCAATTGTTCTTTGTATACAGTGTCGCTAGCTGTAAGCAACCCTGTTAATCTTTCAGAAGCATAAACATTTATAATTCATCGCCCCGATAAAAACAGTCCAACAGGAATCGCTTAGCAATTTTCGCCAAGTGCAAACGGCGTCGGGTACTCTTTTCAGAGCGATCGGAATTTAGAATTTGGCGCCGTTCGAGCAACTCGTCTTCGTTAGGGGAAGTTTTCGCGATACGATCGACGAGGCTTCACGGGGACGGCTCGCATTAAGTGGCGAACCGCTCGAGAATTTCCCGGATATTTTTCTTGAACGACGAGGTCTAACGGGCCACTAGAAACTTGCCGTCTCGATGAAACATCGTAACTTCCGCCGCGCCGGAAGGAAGTTCGTTTTCCCGATGTTTCGTTAATTGGGGACCGGCTTAGATGAGCGCACCGCGAATAATCGAAGGCCACTCGGTCCAACTGCTTCAAAGTCTAACGAGCCATGGAGAAGAGAGTGGTGGTGTTTCCACCGCACGATATAGACTCTCTCGCGAGTCAATAGCGAGGGGGTTATGTATGCACCACCGCGTATAAATTCACCGTAAATATTTGAATAAATATTTCATGACCGCTTCGGCGACCACCGACACCGGAACCAGCGTCGTACACGGATCGTCCCGTAACTTTTCATCCTAATGTACCGTGGCGATGGCGTCTTGCATCGTTTTCCTCCGCGATGCAACCATCTGACGAGCCCGAATCGCCCATTCCAGATTTTCGGTTCCGCGTTCATTAAATCGACCAGAATTTCCAACTCATAAATCGGAAAAACTGCTCGAATATGTGGTTCGATATGCTAAATGTGTCAGATTTTTTGCAGAATTTTTAGATGCAATTGGTTCTTAAAAGAGAGACGATCTTTTTAGAAAGACATTTGTGAGCTTCTGTCATCACTTCCAACACAAAGGGGAGATAGAAAATCTTATTTTCCTTTCGTTTAATAGGAATTATGTTCATTCGCCGGGCAGATTCACCCTGTGTGCGACACGGTTGGAACAAAAGCGCGGGCGTCAGGGCGCTTACGTCGAACAGAAGATTATCCCCCGGCGATTACTATGTCCGTCTCTGTGCGGGTTAAAACGTCCGGCGATTCCGTCGGTGTTAATATCATTATCCGGTCGGTCCGAGGTATTTAACCCGGGAGTGATTACTTTTACAAATTCCAAGAGTGCTTTTAGAACGGGAGCAGCGGAGAGCGAGTGGTTTTTTCGGGGCGTGCAGCTTTTCCCATCGCAAAGTAAACTTCCACGAGACGAAGATCTCCTGGAGCAGGGCTAATTCGCGTTGAAATACGTCCGTTCCTTTCGCAGACGCTGGACAAGCACCGAAACGTTTTCTCGTTCTCGTCCGCGAGAGACAAAGCCAGACAAACACGGACACGCGGAAGAAGGAAAAAGAATGCGGAAGACGATCGAGAAATTAACTGTTTTTTCGGATCGATCCGACGTTGTCGCTGTTACCGGCAGCCTCCCTCAGTTCCCACGAATCTTTGTCTAATTGGCAACGACAGGCGTACGTCGAATAATTGCGGGATTCCCGATCGACGCGCTTCAAAGTCTAACGAGGGAACGCTCGTCGACCGAAAATGCACCAGCTTCCACGCAGAGCTTTTTTTCGTTTCTTTCGCTTCACCCACGTCGAATTGCATTTGCATATTTGTGCGTGTATCGGCGCGGCGCGGAACCGTGTGCTCGAAAGACGCATGCTTCTCCGCGGCTGCTTTCCGGCTCGATATTCGATATTTAACAAGCCCGTTACGCCGCGGGGATACCGTTCCGCTGAACTATATACCCGCCTGCACAGCCGACCCTGTAAAATTATCGATGCTTTTTCCGTTCCGCGCTGAGTGGTTCATTTTCATTAGTGCCGCCGAATCGGATAACGAACTGCGAATCTCGCCGCGAGTTCCACAAAGGTAAGCTCGAACATAGACCGGATCTCGTTCTTCCGGCTGGCTAAATACCGAAAGTATTAAATATTATGGTAATTGTTTCAGATTGTTCGCTTTTTCGCAGGTCATTCTTTTGTTTCGGGACCGTTTATCGGTAGAAACGCGCGCCTTTGTGCGAGTTTGTTTGGTCAGGTTCATCAAATTTTCACTTTTCACCGGTCATTTTTTTTCGTTTCGGAAGCGTGCACCAGTGAATATGTCTCTGTGTCTCGGTCAGTCTCTCTCTCTCCGAATTTTCGATTTTTAACAGTTCATTTTTTGGTCGAACAGCTCCACCGTTAAAATATGGATGTTTTACGCGAGACAAAATGTTCTCAGTGGGGTGGAAAAAGGGTTGGACGAGATATCACTTCCTGCAGCAATTTTAAGCATATCATAAAGTACAAGTTTCACCCTGTAACTTAAGTCCTCAAACATGCAAAAATTCCGACGAGAATATTCTGAAATTTTCGTCAGTTTTAAAAGTGTACATATCAAACTCTGTTTCACCCAAATCAAAATTGAGACTTTGATGTTCGATGGCACTTTTCACTGATGTATGCCGACGTAAGTGAAATGGTTAATTGGATCCAATATGGAGATCGGCGAGTATCAGCCCGAGGATCGATCTGTCGCCAGGAAAAAAGAATCTCGATTCCTCCTGGCCCGATTGGAACAAAGTTTCTTGGAGGAGCGCGGTTCCGGGAATGGAAACGAAACTCGAGACATTTGCGGGTTCACGGAGTCGCGAACGGGGTAACGACTCTCGAAAGTACCTCCGCCGACGCGCGGAAGAACCGAGGGGTTTAAACCACTCTCGAGACGAGCTGAGGTCTGAAGTTCGTCGTCGTAACTGGCTCACCGATAACAGAAGCCGCGGGGAACAAATCATTTCGGCTACTCTCCTTTCCATTGGTCCCTGTTCTCGTACCAATCAGGACGGAACGCCTCCATTCCTTACAGTGATCATTAGACTGCGGACATGCACGGAAGATAAAAATTTTCTTCAACAATTGTGCCGGTGATTATAAAAGGGCTGCTCTTTACTTTACCGGACTCAAAATTTGTGCCTTTCTCCTATTAACACATTACCGACCGGTGATTATTGCACAATTTTGAAGAATCTGTGGTACATGGCTAAACACTTTTTAATGGAACCTTCAATAGCAACAGCAATTTTCATAGTGAACTAATAAGTCACCCTCAATTACGTCATCTAATAGTTTCATTTAAGATTGCAATACAAATTAAACTTTCTATGCTTTCTTTTGGTACAGCACAATTATTGAAAATCTATTAATAGGCTTCCGGTAGGTAAAGTGTTAATTATGATGTATTTGGTATGTAATCCAGTAGATTTGTACCCGGGGCGGTTGCAGGTGGAAATTTCGATCCGGTAGGATTAATGATTCAGGAGTTATGCTTGCTTAAAGTTGAGCATTTTTCAGTGTTTTTGACAGGTAAAGGCGTCGCGATATTGGTTTCTAGTGACGATCGCGTGCCGCTTACCGAGCAGAACCGCTAGATGGGTCACGGGCACGCGTATTGCGATTGTTGTTTTAATTTTGGATGACATGGTCACGATGTTGCGTTTTATTGATTAGGATTGACAAATTTATTGTAACTGGTCTGGGTTAGTTCTGGGTTAGGTTTTTGCAAATATTTTCCACGATATTTCCTCTCCAACATTTTCTGAGATATTTTCTCTATGTTAGCGATATTACTGTGTGCCCGTGGTGCCATCCACCGGTTCTACTCGATAGCCGACCAATTTGGCGACGCCCTTACGTGTCAAAAACACTGCAGATTGCTCAACTTTAAGCAACCCTAACTCCTGAACCATTGATCCTACAGTATCGAAACTTCGATCTGCAGCCGTCCCGGCTACAAATCTACTGGATTACATACCAAACACATCATGATTTGTAGGAGAAAGGCACAAATTTTGAGTCCGGTAAAGTTTACCCTATGAAAGTACTGTAATAATTATACAGGGTGGTCCACCTAAATATCTACTCACAAATTTTGTATGCTATTTGAATGGTTTGAAAAAACATCGATGACATGGATAACTTCGAAAAAAATGACCTTTGAAAAAAAATATTCTTGCCAGATATTTGGCCCATTGACACTATGCACATTGCGTAAGAAATATTTTTTGCATCTCAACAACCTGAAGAGATGGACCACGCAAAGGAACGCCAATTTCCGAAGATCAAGGTCATGTTTTTATAAATATCTGAATGTATTTTTCGATCAGTTACACGATGCAATAAAAAAATTATACAATTATACGCAAAAAACATCGATAACCTTGAAAACTCCGAAAAAAATTACCCTAGAAAAAAAAACATTTTTTGCAATAGAATGGTTTTTTCAAACCATTCAAGTAGCATACAAAATATTTTTTGGATCCCCACAATTAGAGGAGATATTTAGGTGGCCTGACTTAGTTGGACCACCCTGTATAGTTAAGTGAAAAGTTCTCCAGCATGACGTAGAAACGACTTTGAAAAAAATTAGCGTGGTCATCAGGATACAAAGCCTTGGATTGAAATTTTCAAATCAAAATTCGTGTGTCGGTTCTACTGGCGGATCTTCGGTCTCTGTTGTCGTTCCGTTGTTGCCTGCAAATGTTTCCCGGAATTCGCGTTTGAAATTCATTCGGGACCCTTTGTGTCGCAGCGGGTGGGTGTTGGAGTGGCTGCTAGGGGGTGAGCAGGGCGAACGAGAATAGGGGAACGAGGGAAACCGGCATTTTTCCGAGAGCGTCCTTCTCTGTTGGCGTATTTATGCTTTTAATATGTTTCGCGGTTGGTGGCGAGCACACTGTGGTCCGCTCAGGGAACTTACTGGCGTATATATTCGAGTTACACCGGCCGAGTTCGAGCAACTTTGCGCGGGAGACTGTTCTTGAAAGGATATTTGACAGGTGTTTTTTTTTATTCATCACTGAACTGCGGAGTTATAAATGCATGAAATCCGCAGTTTAATTACAAGCAACATAATTGTTCTGGAAAGCGGAGATCCGGAATATGCTTTTATTTTGCTAATCGTCAACAAAAGTATGCAGAAAGTGCTGCGGGCAAATTGAAAGTAGGTATCTGAGTACTCGGGTATTAATATGAGGGTTGATAGGATGGGGAAAGAGCCATCTAAAGAGGATTGGAGACACGTTTTTTGGCATATTTCGACAAATGCAGGATGTAGGACAGTCAAATATTTTTCGAATTGTACTTTTTTCCGCGGGGAATTTAGTAAAACAGAAAAATTTCAGAGAAAGTCATTCGTTGATATGGGTCACAGAAAAATTGTACACTGAATGTGTCTTCCTATCCACGAAACTTTTTGTGGCATAAAATCCAAACATTTGTTCTTTTTCAATGTTCTTGTAATATCTACAGAAATAACAATTAGTACTGCGACTTTTCGCATGTTTACAATTAATTTCAAGAGCGTTCAATTAAAATTGGTAAAATGTTTATTATAATATGTGTTTGTAATATTTAATATATGTATAATACATTATTTATGAAGACTTTGATATCGGATTCAGCTTCTTAAGATATAAAAAAAAAACAGTTAAAAAGAACAATGTTAAGTCTTTATCTGTGAAACCATAGGAGAATTATGTTAATGTCTGGAAATTCAGCGAACGTCGATGAGCAAAGATTGCTTCTTCCCAGCGAAATAAACAATCGAATTTTAATTCCAGTGCGCTGTCTGCGAATAACGCGTTGCAAGTGGACTGGGGGCTGCTGAGAAGGGGTAGCAACTTTAGGGGAAAGTAGACAAGGATGCCGTGGGGGTCGGAAGAGACGGCAGAAAGAATCCGAGAAGTTGGAACGACTCGTTTTGTAGGTTAAGTCGGATTGGTCCTGGAACGAGCGAGCATTACGGAACGGTTCAGTTCGTTTCGTATGCGCCGATTCCGCGAATCGTCGACCTAAGTGAAATTGTCTCGTGCCCCGCGTCTAAGTGATACCGTTCCCATGATCTGGCAAACCTGCCAGCCCCTATCGTTACCTTCTAATCGAGGGTTGGCTGTTAACCGCTCTTTTCGCGCCGTTTTCACGGATCGCAGACTTTACGCGGCTTTTCAATAAACTGAGAGTACACCTAATTCAATGACATTCGATTAGCACCCTCTGAATGCTTCCCGAAAAGTCCTAATTAGTCTGGGCAATTTGGCTAATGATGTGGTTTGGGGAACTGGAAGGTTAAGTTATTAAGGGTTGAAAAACATTTATTTTTCAGGGGTGGCAAACTACCCTTTGAGTGATCACTAGACTAAATTGTTTGCATCAACTACAACAAACAAGGGCCGAGTAATAATTTCTTTCATTCTTTAATAATGTTCATAAGCTGCAACTAATTGGTACATTGATGTTCTTAACTTTTTAAAATTTGTCCATTGTTTTAAATTGCACCTACGATTTCGATAAAATCCGCACTCGAATGATGATGAATATGATTGGCTTGGCCAAACGTTTGTTTCTCAGCTATCTTAAGGGAAACAGCGACTGAACTTTGTGTTGACGTATTCTAATATATTGTAATCAACTGCAATAGATTCTATCTCATACATTATAAACAACTGCACTAGACTTGAACTAATATATTCTAAACAACTGCGATAGAGTCTGACTGCAATAACATACTCTAAATAACTGCAGTGGAGTTGAACTAACATATTCGAAACAATTGCAGTAGACGCCTGTGTAACGCGATCAATAAAGTGTTTTCTATATTTCACGTAGCGCATTACAACTCCTGATCTTCCATTTGTTCGATTAAAGTTAGGATTATTTGAACAATCTTTTGCGAATAATAATTTCAACAAATTTCGCGTTATTCTGAAATGTGATTCGCTGGAACACCCGGTCCAAAAACTGCGTTTTTGTTGTCACTAGGGCGCGATCAAATTCGGATGCCTCGTTGGAAGTTGATCGTGAACCCATTCAATCCCCGTAACCCGAAACCTGTAAATTTAATTAGCGGCGCCGGGACAGCGATATATGTAGTACCACTTACTGTGAAGTTCGATAATGACAGCGGTGGTCAACGGCAGCGCCAGATGAGTATTGTTCGCCTTGCAGTACAATTTCGCGTGATAGTGACTCCTCGTGAGACCCTTCAGCGTCACGTTGCTGATGGTCACCACGTTGCTCTCACCTGCTGGTCCTTGGGTCTCTCGAATCTCGGACGGTGCGTCGATTACTTGGGATTCTAGGTACCATGTGACACGAGGTCTTGGGTTACCTGGAAACAAACCAAAAAGAGAACCATAAAACAAATCGTCCTAAACATTTTTAGGAACAGTCAGATCAATCATTAAGTTGTGTCTTTACCCGAGTGGATATTACGCAATTGAATTACATTGTATTTCAATTATATGTATAGTAATTCAACTACGTCGTAACTGAATTACATAATTCAAACCTTTCAATTAATTCAATTACTAAGTATTTTAATCAGACGTGCAATTGAAATACAATATAATTGAAGTACAATATAATTGAAATACAGTATAATTGAAATACAATATAATTGAAATACAATATAATTAAAATACAGCTATCCAAATTATAGCCCAGAACTTTGAAGAAGTGCGATATATTTTTATGTTTCACTGTCATATACTTGTTTGCAGTCTGTGCGGCGTAGTTTCTATTCCTCGTCCTCGTTCATAATACGTAACGCCATTTCATGTTTATGGTTGAAATTTAAAAAATGTGTATCGCAGAAGTTATTTCTGTTCAGATATTAGAAATTTATAAATAATAAGATCCTTCTGTTTGAAACCTTCACATGGATTTTTCAACCTCTTCTTACCTATTACTTTATCACTCTTTAATTTTCAATTTAAATTTAATTACAACGTAATTCGTAAGTAATGTAATTTAATTACAATGTATTTGATAATTGTACTCCATTGCAATTACGAATTACATTGTAATTTATATAATGTAATTCAATTACTTTGTAATTATAATTCCTGGAGTAATTCAATTGTAATTCTGCACAACTCTGAAACCATTATAACGCGATTCTACACCTTCGGTTTGGTCTGAATTAAAATTAAAACTAACCAAAATTAATTTCAAGATCAAAACGTCAACAATTTTTTTTATTGCACCTTATTCTACTCATCACAGGGATAAAAGTACAAAAGTAACCATATGTCAAAACTCGACCGTTCTCTTAAAAAATTGGTCCTGAAGAGGTCAGCAAAGGAATCTAAAGTAAAAATTCCCAAAGGAATGGCAGTAGAGGGACGATAGATTGATTTGCCATGTGATCGCTTTGTAAACGGATGTGCAGGTCCTTTGTGTCAGTGATCCTTCGTCTCGCAGCAGCTAGCCGCCGGTATCTACAAGGTAAACGGCGCACGAGGTACGGTATAGGATAGGGGTAGGGATGGACAAGGTGTCTCCTGCGAAGCGTGTCCATCGGCCGGAGTGCTCTCCGTCGCTTATGCGTGGCAAACGGGTTGATTGTCGGCCGGGACAATTCTCGTAGTTGAACCAATCGGAATAGACGTGCATCGAGACCGCGTGCCCGTGTCTACGGATGTGTATCAGAGGCTGTGGGCTAGTCGTCAATCACGCCGTCCGACGGGCCTTACTCGGCCGCAACAATAGCGATCGCAATGGAAACCGCCCGACGTCCGCTCGTCAATTTATTGGTCCCGATGTACCGCCCATACCGACACCTAATTTCCCAGGTTAATTATTCCCGCAAGCTTGTCAGCCAGGAATCGCGGCCCGTTATTCCTCGAAGAACCAGCGCGAACTTCTTCGGCTACCGCGTTCGAGTTAGCTGATTACTTGCTGCCCTCCAAGTTTTGATAAAGGTGTTAGGTCGTTTCGTCTAAGACTCTTGTGCCAGACTCTTCACGCAAAATGAAAATTTTGTGATCATTTTCTAAATTTTTTCAAAATTTCTTTATCGCGTCATGTAGTAATTGATAAATGATAATTAGACTGCGGATTTTATGAATTTATGACAAAAATGGGTACGTACAATTTAAAACAGTGGAGCTATGAAAAAGATTTAAGGCTACCAGTGTATAAGTTGCACGTTAATGAGATGATTAAAAGAAGAAAGAAATTTTTATTTGGCTGCTATGTCTTGCAATCAATGCAAACATTTTTTATTTTGCACAAAGATCCGCAGTCCAATGATAATAATCATGTTCAATGTCTTTGAACAGTTTAAACTCAAATGCTCCTCCTTCTTGCGTTGGGTCCTCCAGACATAGAATCGATGAAGAAGTAACATGAACGCGTTCATCGAGTCTTCTCGGTCGAAGGAGTCCAAAGTTTCCGCAGGTCCGAGGGATCGGGTGTCAGCGAGAGCCTTGTAATCTTTCTCGGTACCTCGAGAGGAGAAGAGGATCTCCAGGTATAAAAAGCTCCCGAAGGTTAGAGAAAGAGAGGGAGAGAGAGAGAAAGAAAGAAAAAAGAAAAATGTCTTGTTGAATCGAAGAAAGTTCAGGCAGAAACCGAGTTTTCCCGTTAATTTCCTGGATTCCATTATTCAAAGTAATATCGGACGTTTAATGAAAGTTAAGCATTTCGGGGAAGTTTTCCATCCCTCCATCCTCGTCCGGAATTTTTTAGGATTTCGACGTGGACGACGAGCCGCTCGTAAACTGGCTGCAATTAACGGCTCGCGGAGAACGCGTCCACGTTTCTCCTACTTCGCGTCGGCGGCCGGCGATGCAAACTTCTTAAATTTACGGCTTATCCCGCCGACACGCTCGCTAACGAATTTCTTTCTGCTCGGCTGCGATTCTACCGGAAACTGTTGCCTCTGTTGCCTGCTCCTTCGTTTCTGGTTCCTGCATATATCGTGGTATGCAAAACGCTCGAAAAAATAAAAGATAAGTAAAATCCGCAGTCTGCTTATCAGGATCTTTTCCTCCGAGCTCGTTCATTTCGATTCTTTCGATGGAAGATCGGTAGATCAATGGCGATTAATCGGCGGCGATTAGCCGAACTAAAGGCTCGTTCACTGTGGGCCGAGAGCCTCGGTCACCGATGCGCGATCGAGAAGCAGAGAACGCGTCCGAGGGAAACGGGGCTCCATTGTAATCGGGTTTTGTTGCCGCACAATGTACTGTCTTCAGTCTTTTCCGCGCGTCACCTTTCCCGTTGCTCCATTGTTCGAGTGTCGCCCCGAATGCAATTTTCCAGCGCTCCCGTGGCCCGTGGTAAAATGTTTGTTTTAACGCGACTCGCGATGTGCCACCGCGTTTCTCTTTCGGTTCTATTGTTCGCCGGAACCGCGGTGAAATAAATCGGCCGGATTCTCGAAAACGATACTCGCGACGATTGAAAAAAATCGAATAGTATTCGACCCGAATGACGAGCGACTATCGATAAAACCCGGGACCGAGAGCGTCAATTTAAAAAACGATGCAAAACATGCTTTGTTGAAGCAATTTACGAAAGTGTTTTGAAAAAGGTTTGATGTATGCATAAGAAAGTACAATATTTTTGGGACTTCCTGTATGCTTGACTAAAGTGACTTATTTAATCAATTCTGACGAAGTAATCTCTATAATTTCTGTGATTATGATATGATATAATTTTGACACTAATTGTAAGCAGTGTAGAGCGAACAAGTTCAAATGAAGAAGAGGTGATAGCGAATTCCTTATTTCGGAAGAAACTCCATCGCCTTATATCGGAACAAAACGATGTTGGACGATATTTGACTGGTTGCTTGGATGCTCGCGCAGCTAATGAAAATGATAGCGAGTAAAGGGGGCGGCCGGAGGGTGGAATCGTGGAAACGGCATCGGGCAAGACACGGCTCGGCGCTGCGCGTCGGGAGCCACTAAAATTCGTTTCTTATTGTGCCTCCTTCACCGTCGCGTAACATTATTACGAGCGAGTCGTATCCAGCCCGCGAGTCCGTTGATATATACCTACCTGCGCCATCCATGATACCAGGTGGAAGCCCGGTGAGCAATAAAGATCCCTCCTCTCGCCCTCCTACGGCAAACCCCGGGTCCGCGTCCCCTGCTTCCACCTTTTCTGCTTCCGCCTCTCACAGAGGCAATGAAATAATTCCCCGCGACGCAAACCGGAAAGTCGAGAGCGTGTGACATTCACCCTCGATTCCCCATTCCACCGTTTCCCTTCCTCTGCTTCTCTCTCTCTCTCTTTCTGGGTCTCGCTCGTTTCCACTCTCTACAGACTGAAGAGTGCCACGTCTTTGTCGGTTAGCAGGCTCCCACTCGTTTCTAGCCCTCCCGACGCATAATTCGCTTTTCGAATAAACGAGTTCTCGGGTTCGCGCGAGGAACCCGACCCCGCGAATGCACAATTATGCTTGTGACTCGTCTACTCTCTACTGCTGCATACCGGGTAACCGTGCGCCCGAATCACGCGCGCCTATTTTCAAACGAATTATTCCCCGAAACAGAGGAGATGCTTGCTTCAGGCTTCACGCTTCGGACGTTGGTTTCGCCGTGTTCCACGGTCGTGGGATGATTTTGGACACTGGATCTTTATGCGAAATAAAAATTTCATGAAACTTCACCGTGGGGATTGTTTTTGATGATATTTCTTGTAGACTATTCGTTCAGTTGAATTGTTACCGATTTTGATGTTCCGGGCCAAAGTAGACCCAGGTACAGCCGTCGGAGGGTTAGAACAGCTCCCACTGGGGAATCACGTTGGGAAACATTGACCGTGCATCGACCAGTTATTTTCGCGTCGACGTTCGCAATATCAGCCAAAGATTGCGACGAGCCGGTTGGCCGATGATCGAGAATCAGACGATGTCGAGGTCCTCATCGCCAGGACGTCAGTCTCGAGGATTAAAATTGGCTGGGCTCCAGGATCAGGAGGTCCCCGGGTGCTTGGACACCGCCGCCCGGACGAGGGGTCCCGTAAAAACGAGGCTCTGCTCTTTCCTAAACTGTTGTTCGCCCCGCAAAGCAACCCCTCCATTCAGCGAACCACCCTCTCTCCTCCAACCCGCATCGCTCATACCCCCCAATTCCTCTCTACCGTTCAAGTTCGCGTACTTCGTTTCGAGTAGGCGAACGCGCGCCGTCTCTAAATGGAATTGGCCTCGCGCCAGTGAATACTCGCGGTTCAAGGAAATAGGATTTCTCGTTCGGTACGCAGGATTCGGAAGACGTTTGCGCCTCCGCAATCTCTTTTCCAGCGATTTACGCGCGATCGCTTGCGCGCACGGATTTCCACCGCTTGCTGTGTTGCCTTGCCAGCAGCGACGCGACGTCGCGAGTCCGCGCCGCGCCTTACCATCGTGGCAGATATTACTGCGCGCGGCACGATTTCCGTTTATCCTAACGCGACGACGTATTCTCCCTCCGTGCCATCAGTTTTTGAAATCGGTGCACAACCCCTCGTCCCCCCAATCCTCTCCCCACAAGAATATTCGACGATGGAAAACGAAGCGTGATGAATAAACCGCGCGACGCTTGACGTTCTATCTAACGAACACTGAGAGCGCCTGCTGTGTGCGTTCTTTTATAGAAACGGGAAGATTGAATTTATTCTGATTTTCGTAGTCTCAGATAAATTGGATCATCTGAATCTCTACTTTATTTACTGTTAGATACTAGTCTGGGACATTTTTTTCACGAAATTTCACTGTCATTCGTATTTTTTATATTTTTAACTCATTTTATTTTATTTTATGAAATTGAATGCATACTATAGTGCAACCCTTTAATTTCACCACGCTTGAGGCGTTTCTCCATCGCGTGTTGTCGGCAAGCGTGTTTTCCTTTCCGAGAGCCCCCATTCACAATTTTGATCGAGTGTGACGGATGAGTACAGGTACGGTGCACTTATAAGCGCCGCTACTTATGATAATTCGGTTGGCTGGTCGACCACACTATTTTCTCTAGGCCATTCATTACTTTCACGATCGGTATTCTAGACTGTTGCCTCTCTACGTTGCCTCCTAACTAATTAACTCTTCCAGTTGATAGTTGTAACGAGCTTGGGAGGTAATTAACAGGTATGGGGTAAAATGCCGTTTGCAGTGGTGTCCTATTGTTAGCGAAACAGTAGATCGAATCAGGTGCTTTCTTTCCGAGTTGCTTAAAATCTCAATCTTTCCAATGAAATGAAGCAATATTTCAATGGAACATAAATGAATTTTTAGTACATATAACACTACATCTGAGTACTTGACTACCTAGGTTACCCATGCGTCAGGACTACGAGGTTGCGACCATCGCGAAGAATTTTTCACAAGACAAACTGCGCCGATCGGAAGGAGACAAATGTTCCTAAACCTAGGCAATCCATAGGGCACTGACCTCCGTGCACCTCGCAGACCAGGAACAGGTCAGCTCCTTCGGGATAGGCCTCGAACAGTTTGCTCATGTCCCTCCTCTTGGCGTCGTAGATTATCGGCTTGGCTGGTGGCACTGCGAACAGAAAGAGAAAACCGTTAACAAAACGCGACCTGGTAAAACGTAATACGTCCGAGGGACGTCGGGGAGACGATAGGGAAAAAAGGTCGTGATCGCTCGGGAACGGAATAACAGCGGGATCGCGGAGACGGCGCAGGGAAAATAGCTTCCACTCGACTCTGAAGCTTCCGCTTCCTCTCCCCCTATTCCATCCCTCTTTTTTCTCCCCTTCTTCTACGCCCCTCTTTCTCTTTTTCTTCTCGTCTACTTCTTCTTTTGCCAGTTCCACTCTTTCATCAACCGGATTGGTTTGCGATACAGCTCTCGCACTCGCTCTCGGTAACCGCAAACAGGCCGAGTTTCATCCTGTCGTCGAGTCGCGTGCTTCAACGAATGCCGGATGGAAATTTGCCCCCCTCCCTCCTCCTTTTCCCTCGCGGCCATTGTCGCCGCAAACTCGACTGGAAACGCGCACCTGCAACGGCTTCGCCGTGTTTCTTTGCCCCCGTGCCGGCGCCACTAGGCATTAGGCCGCAAACCCGGTTTTCATGGGAAAAATTGAATTTTTGAAGTTTTGTATTTTGACAGAATTTTTGTACGCAATTGGTGAGTTCGATGTTAGAATGAAAAATCTTTTCCCATCGTTTTGCAATATTTCTTTGTCTCTTTGTCCGAGGGTACATCAATTAGTCGAGCCCCAACGCAGTTCCCTATCTTCATCCTAATCTTATCTTTAGCAATTTCTAGGCGGTTAGGAAGTGTCAGAGAGTCCAGGCAACAGCTTAACACCGGCGCGGCGCTGCGATTTTTCTACCGGCAGCATCCCTTATCGAGCCTGTATCCGACTTCTTTTCAGTTTCCCCGGCAATCACGTAGTCGATATCGCGATAGGATGGTGTTCAGGGACCCAGACGCTCCGGAATAGCCTGTTTGCTGCAGAATGTATCGCTCCGAGCCACGATTACACTCCGACCGACTGATTTGCTCGGCTTTATTTCAATAATGCGTTCAACCTCCGTTCTACAGCAGCAGCGACCGTACACATTGTCCTTGTCCTCGTTGGTGGCTCGGTGTTTGCTCAAATTTCCATTTCCATTGGCATTAACCCTGCGTCTATGCATCTCGAATGGCGTACAATTTGCACGCGAATGCAAGATTTGATTGCAAACTTTCGAGATTCAAATTTAATGGAACATTATCATTAAACTTTTTATTAGTGAACATTATTATTATTCAAAAGGGTAACATGGTTATAGCTATATTACCTTTCCCCTTCTACGACAACATTCTCCCACGCTTCCGCCACGACTCGGTCACGCGAGGCCTGTCACGTGGCCAATCCGATACTGACATAGAGAAGGTAACATATTCCACTCGATTCGAGACAATTCCCCTGGTCTGGCGATTCTGCGCAATACCAATCAAAGAACAACCAACAAACGCGGGCACAGCGATAGAAAGAGCGTCGGAATTAAATCGTCAGACAAGGATTTAAAGTCGAGGGTTTAAAGCCGGTTATAGTGCACGATCTCTAGTGTCCGTTCCCGAAACTCGGTACACAAGCGATGCGATTGAAGACAGCGGGACGAGATCAGCCACGGCACTAATGCACGTCGAGCCATCAAGCTTCCCGGAGTTGTTTTCGCTACGTGGTCGTTTCCGTTCCCCTCTCCACATCCTCCTCCGTTCATGAACTCGCGTCAGTTCCGTTTCGAATGGAAGAGAGATCCTGATCGCGTTCGTTCCGTTTCGGCTATAAAATCGTAGAGCAAACCGTTCGTTCGGGGGATCGATTCGTGAAACGAAAGAGAAAGAGAGAGAGATACGGTTCCTCGAGAGATTCTCGTTCCGCGTCCTTTCTCCGGAGAACGATTCGCCCGTTCGGCGCCGAGCCGTGGCAAAACGGAAGCGGGAAACCGACCCCTGAAGAACAACCACCACCAGCACCCCTCCTCCATTCCACGGTGGATATCCGATGTGAAACGACTCGCAGCTCGATCCCCCGGAGTCTGTACAACAGACGGACGTCGTAATCTTGGCCGAGATTATAGCCAGGGCCGAGCCCAAGACGCCGGTTTAGCGCCGCTAATGCCGGCATTCACGACCTTTTATAGCGCGTTTATCCGCCACCCACACGCCCACCACCGACGCAGACAGATCCGATGTTCAACCCGTCGTCCCCCCGCATTGTTCTTCCGTGACAATCGAGAACCGCTCTCCCTCTCTTACGGGGACGACCCTTCCCCGACTCTACTATTGTTCCCCGTCGAACGTTCAATTTTCAGCCGGGATACCCGAGCCCCTGATTTCCAAAGTCGACCAGATCCAGTTGCCAGCCCATCGACGCTCTTCGGGATCGAAAAGCGAGTTTCTACGTTATTTTATTAAGATTTCAAGATCGTGGCTACGTTGTCAGATGTGAACCTATACTTTTCCTTGTATGTGCTTGTAGAGCATGCGAAGACGAATCAAACGAGTACTATGACTAGACTGAGGATCTTATGCAAAATGAGAATGTTCTGCATTGATTGTGGGATTCAGGAATAAAATGAACATTTATTTCATCCCTTAATGACTTTGTTACATTGAAAACACCATTACGATATTCTTAAATTCTTCTAATCTTTTACTGTTTTATATTTCATCCAAACAATTTCTTCATAAATGCATAATCATCCGCAGTCTAATTATGATCATACCATTCTTGTTATTTAATCTCGAGAGAGGAAACTATCTTTCAAGCACAATTATCTCGAGATTAAATTATCGAAACGATACGCGATTATGGTAATCGTTCGATTCGTCTTTGCAAGCTCTACGAGTACATTCAAAATGTAAGCCACCATCTGACAATATGCCGACGACGTAAACTAGGACGTAGTGTATCGGAGCCCGATAGATAGTAACATAATCTCTACATCTTTTCTCGCACCGAGCGTATCTGTTCTACTTTGATAAAGTTGTTTGTAGGAACCGAAGTACCCTTTGGTACATAAGATCGTTGTGTTTGGCTTCCTTGAAAAACTCGGACGGGGAAAATCGAAATCACGGGTAATTGTTAGCGATGTTGTCGGACAAATGCGGGCCTTGTGGGAGCAACAGACGACAGACTTGAATCTATAGGTAGCCTGGAGTACATGAGCGGGAAAGGAGGACGACAAGCGGTTGGGCACGTCTTGGTCCGATAGCGTCGCAGAATATCCCGCAAACGGTGTATCCGGATCGTGGCGAGGAAGAGATAGCTGCGAGCCGAGTGCACACTGGATGCTCGACCATAAGCGCACGGGGAAAAATGAAACCTGAAAATGTCTCACTGACTCGTACCACCAGCAAAATAGCACACGAAGGTCCTCTTTATTCGTGCCATTCTAGGGACGCGGAGCTGATTATTACTTTTTCAAATGAAATTACACATTGTCTCTGCGCGTTTCAGTAAGTAAGAACTTTTGCACTGGCCTAATACTATTTTCGATCTACTAAAATGATTAAAGAGAGAATATTCTCCTGTTTCGAGCAACAAATACGAAGAGATTTTAATTTGCATAAAGATCCTATGCATTAGATCAGGACAGGTTAGCGCGAAGATGCGCGTTGCGCGGAAGAAAGGTTAGCTGAGGGTCTCCATTGTCCCCTACCGGGCTAGCTAGATAGTCTTATCGACGAGTCCTCTAGTGGACCTAGCTCCTTCTCCTTTCCTCCTCTTTCGCACATTTTCCAGTCGCCAAACATTCAAAAGTGCCCTCCGCAAAACACAACGCAGCAGATTCCCCCTTCATTGCTCGAAGCTAGTACCGTGTCCAGTCACTCGGCGAACACCCAGTATGCGAGACGTAGCTCCGTAAAACGTGTGGAAACTGCATAGCGCTGGGTTCCACGGAACCAGCAAGGAAGCACGCGCGGGTAAACAAATGCAAGACGGATCGTGCATCACGGTGCAAGGCGTTTGCGTTCAGGACCGCGGAGAAGAAGCGACGTTGTTGGTGTCGTAGATCGCGCAAGACGCGTTCGCACGTAAGGCGACAAGCCACGGACGACAACGTCCTCAGTTCTCGGGTAGCGAAATAAGCAACGGACCACTGCTATCCGCGTTACCATCACGAAGAACTCGGGGAACTCGTCGAACGTGACGAGACTGTGGCTGCAGATAGCAGGTAGCTTCCCTGTGTACTATTCTCTATACTCTATGGTCTCTATGAGCCTGGCCGGGCTTGCGGAAGCTCTGTGCAAGAGAAGAGATTAGAGTTTACTCCGGCTGCAAATGCTTGAAACAAAAAAAGAACGCTTTTTTGTGTCGTTTATAGACTGCCGATTTGATGCAATTTACGGCAAAATTAAGGAAATTAATAAACAAATGCTTTCGGTCAACTTCGGTCTCTCATTTTATTCGTCAATATGCTCCGAGTCGTTTTTGCTTGACTTTTCATCGGGGCTGATTTACTCAGCTTGTACATAATTTACCATCGGTGGTACACGCGGCACTTGTTAAGTATATTCGATCGTATTTTATTAATCATACGATTAAATCCTGACCGCCTGCGGCTGCTTTTTAGTCACCGCTATGTACATTTATGTGTTCAATCGATTTTATTTATGTCACAAGGCGGCAGAGGATCGAGTTTGATCGGATACTTTCTGATTCCACTTTTCTAGATTTATTTTCGAATATGGGGTGTTTAAAGAATTGATCAACATTCTGAGGAGTTCGTAACAGTAAATCACCTTGAAGCGGTCTTAAAATTAAAACGAAGTATAGAATTGATTTCCAATAAATTGCACGTATAATTGCAACTGTAACAACCCTCGACACAACTTTGAAATGAAAATAAAGTATAAAATCGCAACTGAGCGAGACATTGGGATGGACTGAGGAGAACAGAGAAAGGGGAGTGCACTGGTTAAGCGAACAATGCTCGCGGAAACCTCTTCAGTTCGGGTAGACCGTTCCCGATCCTTTATCTTTGCGATTAAACGCGTCGGTAATGGATACGGGTAGGAGGCCAGCGCGGCGTTCGTTAAAAGAAAAAGAAACGAGGCGGGAATGGCTCGAGAGGGAACTAAATCTCCGAAAGTAACGGTAGAGTCCAATAACGAGTGCGTGATACAGTCTGGAAGTCGATAAATCTGATCGGTGTCCTGGAAAGTCCGGAACACGGCCGAAAGAGCGAGAGCGAGGAGCTGGACGAAAGTGGAAGTGGAAGCGGGAAAGTGGAGTTCGTTAAACGAGCTTAACGTGTGCCGCCGCGGTAAAGCATTACTCCCGGCTAACGGGCCGTGTTGCAAACCCTATTAGCAATATATTTTCTCGGTCCACCGGATCCGCGGCTCTCGGCTATTGTGCAGAAGGCCATTCCGAGACAAGCCGCGTCGTCCGAGCGGTTTGCTTCTCATCCTCGAGCAGAACCGAGCGTGTCCGCGCGTTTTCCTTTCGACGTCGCCAACTGGAAACTTCCTTGGTCGACGAAGCCGATCCTGCAGCACCGTTGCGTTCCCGTTCGCTGTTTCGATTCGTCTGCTTATCCACATAAGCGCTAGCACGCAATTTTCGGATATGCTGTACGGTGTGACGAGCAATGGACAAAAGTAAAAACAGTGAAGAAAAAGAATAACCATTTTAAACTGTGGTGCCCAAGGTGGTTCGGAACCCACCTTATAAAAATTGTAGGCCCCGTCGGGAAATAACCACAGCAGTTAAAAAAGCGACGTAAAGTATATTTAAAAAAAAAATAGATTCTAGTAAATACTACTCACAATTTAGACTGAATTTGCCAATTTATTGTCAAAAATGGTTTATTTCGCAAGAGTCCAAGCACCTCTTCTGTAACTGTGACTCCGCAGACCCGAAGTTTCCAGAGTTACGGAGGGAATACTGTGCACTAGGAAATCTGATGAGGGTTCTTCGCTGGCGAGAAGGTCCGCGTGGTCAGGACAGGGTTTGAAAATATTTTCGCAGATTTCCAGGACATTGCCCGAGGAGTACACGACCTAGGTACTCGCGAAGGAACGGTGGATTATCCGACGTAATTCGTGGTTTCCCTCCGTGCGTCGGGTTGTCCTAAAGGCATCGTGCCGAAACGCGAGCGAATGGAAAACTTTGTGATCGAGAATCGCCAGAGGTTGTTGCCCCCCCTGCACCCCCGAAACAAACGTTGCGAACCTGGGCCGTCTTCCGGATCGAGTAAACGTCGACAGAATTTCCTCGAATATCGAACGAATCGGTTCCGAAAGCGGCCGCGGGCTATCGCGGAGAGTTTCTCGCAACGTGTTTTCTTCCGTCTTGTTTCGACTCACGATCTTCTCTTTTCAAACAACGTGGAGCGCGCTGCAGAACCTAGCTGTTATTTAAAATGAAAGTCTGTTTCTACGAGGAACAAGGTTATCCCGAATTACAAGAAACTGTAGTGAAATAAAAATTTATTTCAAGGTTGTAAATGATATAACCATATTTTTGCTGTTTCTAATTACACTCGTTCTTGTCACAACTGTTGGTCCAGCCACTAATAATAATTAACAAATCAAAACTATATTTTCAATCTTTATCCGATAATTTTGCACGAGAAGTAAACACTGAATTTCATTATCATTAAGCTATCAAATATTGCATCGAGATTTATTTCGTTATTAAACCTCACTTCGAATTCAGAAACCTTATCAAATAAATAAGAATCGATTTCAAAACCAGCTTCGACTTCAACTATCAAAAATCTATGATAAAACCCAAGTAATTTAAGAAAATCTACAATTATCCGAACAAAACAACTTCGTTCTATCCTTGATAACTATATTTTCTACAAGTCCACTTCGGACGTCACACAGTCAAAGCGTTAATATTCAGTCGAAAGTCGCGTGGAAGCCCAGTCAAAATTCAGTCTACCACCCTAGGTCACGAAGAGCCATCGCGTCACCTGAAAAAAACATGCCGGGCCCATCCTCATAAACCGGAAACTGTCGAAGAATTCCGAGGCGTGTTTAATCCGCAAGTCCATCGGTATTCGGCGCAAGAAAATATTCTGGCGATTCGAGTTTATCGGATTCCCAAGGCGCATCCAGCTCTCATCACCAGCCAGAAAGATGCACAGACAGACGGACGAACGGACATGTTCAGGGTGCACGTGTACAACTGCAGAGCTGCAGTTGCATCGTGTTGTGACCGGGGCTGCTGCGTGACTTGGGTATCGGGCCGGGGCCACGTAACGATTACCGTTAAAAATTTAGGAAAATTCCGGCCGAGGCGATGTTATTTTTATGCGAGCGTGTTGCCCCCGCTCCATCCCCCCCCCCTTTAGGTTCCCCATTGGTTCTCGTTCTGGTCCCGGTGCCCACCTCGATATGCGCCGCACGTATTTCTTTGTGTATTCTCTGAAACACTTTTTCCCGTCGCAATTGTATTCCCGCTGGATTTTTCATGACAATAACGGCTCGAGCTGTCGCGATTCCCGTCCCCGCTGTTTTCCGTCGACGTCGAATCGAACGATTAAGCGCTCCGGGCGCCCACAGCCTCGCCGAATCGCTACGAGGACGGTTATGTCACGGAGGTAACTCTCCGGGTAACACGTTGGGAAAATAACGCGAGATTTAGGAATCTTTCCTCGCGCGACTTTCGCAACGGATTTTCACCAAAACGGTGCTACATGATATTATTCTGAGTTGATTAAAGGTAAATCGTTAGGTTACGTTCTGCATCGACCGACGCGTGCTATTATTTTCTGAAGAAAAAAATATAGTATTCCATTTAAAAAATAAATTATTATTATTATTATTATTATTATTATGTTCCAGCAATCCGATCATCTTGAAACTTTTGTACATATTAGATAGGTAACAGAACATTGTTCTGGAATTTTTTGGAAGTGGTCACTCGAAGGGTTGCTTGCAATCCTCACCCCCCCCCAAAATTAAATGATTTTTTTCTACCTTTAATAATTTAATCACAATTGTGAAAAAAACATATGATATGAAGAAGGTACTATCATCCTTATATGAAGGGTTAGCGACTTAAAATTTTAGGGGGTTATCTTTCAACCCAAAACCATTGTTTTCCACACAATATCAATAAAAATTGTGGGTGGGCCCGCTGGACCATTCTTAGTCCGCTAGACCAACGTGAAACAGAACAGAAAACAGTGAAAAATATAAAAGATCTGCTTTCCAGATACAGTTTTTAATCTGAAAATTTCTTGAGAAAATTTCAATTATGTTGGGTTGCTACCCCAAATTCCAGTTAAAATTTACGACAGCACGAGTCTGTCACACAATCGGAAATCTGTTCAGAACGTGATCGTGGTGCCTCGCAGCGTGGAACAGCACAAGCAAGCAAGCCTATGAATTCTTGGCAATCTGCGCATCCACCAGCCCGTATATCTTCGGTTTTTATTCTCCCTCTGGCGGGGGATGTATGAAGAGACAATTAAAGTCTGTGTTTTAATTAAAGAACTCTGTCGAGCTTATTTACAGCTTCGTCGGGATTCAGGCGAGTGATTCAGCGCAGGAACGCGACTAGAATGGAAAAAGGAGAAACGAGCCGCGCGCGTTACGATTTCCATAAGCCGTCGACGGGATTCGTTGAGTTCCCTTCTTGTACAAGATTGCTCGAAGGGAGAGGGTGCGTGGGAGTCTGTCAAAGGATATCGGGACGACGATCCGGGCTTCTGACAATTAGTTGTGACCCATTTTTCGAAAAAGGATGCCTGCAATACATTGAGAAGGTAACTGAAAACATAATAACTGTGTTTCATCTGTGTTCTTTGTTGCGTTTAGTTCCTAACTGACGGTAATATTCGATATAACATAACATAAGTTTGTAGAGGTTTTATTTTTGCTTTTGTTCTGAATCAATTTACCTACTTTTTTAGAAAATGTGTACACCATTCTAAAGTGCTTTTTCCGCTCTACAAGCGTGTTCCTGCTTCTTGAATAACGTCGTCTTGAGTAACATAACATATCCTAAAATGGAATTTCCGGGCGGCAAAAATCACCAATTTCGACATCTATTGTTTTTCGCTTTTCATCAAGGCCAGAACGCCACCGAAGCAGCTAGAAATATCTGCGCCGCGTATGGAGAAGGCGTCATAGGAGAATCTACTGCACAGAAATGGTTTGCCAATTTCAGAAATGGCAATTTTTGCCTGGAAGACACACCACGCTCCGGTCGACCTCTCAAGTGCGACAAGGACCGGCTTAAGACACTTTCGAAGGAGGACGGCCGTCAAACGTGCAGGAAGCTGGCCAAGAAGATGGACAGTACTGCTATGACAATCTCTCGCCACCTTCAAACAATGGGATTTGCTCAAAAACTTGGAGCTTGGGTGCCACATGAACTCAGCCCTGACAATAAAGAAAAGCGTGTGACCATCGCTGCCTCGAATCTCGCCCACCATCGAGTAACACGCGGTCACAAGGATCGGTTCCTTTATATGTAGAATCGTTACGGGAGACGAGAAGTGGTGCCTCTATGTCAATATGAAGAAGGGGAAGGAGGGTGGCCATGGGAGAAAGGCCAAAGCCTAGAGTTAAGCAAGACCTCCATCCCAAGAACAGTATGATCTGCATTTGGTGGGATTGAGAGGGTATAGTGCACTGGGAAATGCTAGAAAACAACAAGACGGTTGACAAGAACCTCTATGTAGCTCAGTTGCAACGAGTAAACGAGGCTATCCTGCAGAGAAGACACGGTAGAAAGGGACTAATCATCTTGCTTCATGACAACGCGCGACTTCACACTGCAACCATCGTCAAAACCGCCCTCCAAGAACTCGATTGGGAGGTTCTTCCGCATCCTCCGGATCTTGCGCCAACCGACTATCACATAGTCCGCTCGCTATCAAACAAAATTAGGGGAGTTACTTTCAACAACAATGAAGATCTCAAAAATTGGCTCAACAACTTTTTTGAATCCAGGCCCGGCAATTTTTGGCGAAATGGCATCAAGAAACTGGTCGAGAGATGGGAGGAGGTCATAAACAATGGCGGCAAACACATAATTGATTATTCCATTATAATTGTTGTATTATTCAATAAAAAGGATCAATAAAAAAACCCTACGAACTTATGTTACAACCCAATACATTGCAAATGGTGGTAGAACGACGGACAGCTATTATGACAGTCTGTATCTCAGGATTCTGTGGTAAAATCGCACTAGACCAGAGGCGAAGGTTCTGTCTGCGCGATTGACGTTTGCGTCTTCGAGTTCAGTGGCCCCGAAACGCCACTTGCAGACATTTTTCCGTTGAAATCCCGCGAGACGCGGCGACCTTGGGACTTTCCAGAGAGTTGCCGTGTCTCGAACGAGCCTCCATTTTCGTGCAGGTTGTCACGGAACCGTCGGCCCGGTTAGGCGAACGATAAAACTCGTCGAACAAGGAGGCCCGCGTGCCCGTCGTTTCGCCGCACCGGAATAGAAACACCGTAGTGTTTTATGGCTTGCGCCTTCTACGGAAATTGGATGTTTTACGAACACTGCCGACTCCCAGCAAACGTGACCGGGAAAGATGGACTCGCTGCACACCGTATCTGCCAGTCGAACACATTCTCTCTTTCTTTCTTTCTCACTTTCTGTTCGCTTGTCCCGCGAGTCTTTTCTCCTCGTCCTCACTTCGCCCGTTCCGCAGGCTTGTCCTCCATTTTTCTTATCGCGGCGGGGTCGAACGTTTGCGTTTGACAAGCGATCGTTGTCCTTGCTACGAGGCACTGTTACTTTAAAAGCGGAGAGCTAGGAAAATGCTCGCGATCGTTCGCCTCCCTTTTCATCGCGATGATTGTTCGCGGCCCCCCTAACCGGACGCACTATTTCCGCTCCTGTCGTTCCCGGTCCAAACCTCGAATCCCGAGGTTTTATCATTCGTTTGCACCGGCCCTGCCGAAAATTCCAAATTAGGTTCGCGCAAGTTGGTTGGTCGCGGTTTTTTTTTTTTAAATTAAGCCGGCCCCTTGCATAGCCATTTATCTTATGGTTATTGTGATTAGAACTTCTTTGCCATTCATGTTGAAAATACTAGAAGTTGTACAGTACAATCAGAACGTTCTCGTTGTATTAAAAAAAATCTATGCTGTTTAATTGGCCAATAAAATACCCCCGAAGTAAAATAACTCCTGTATAAAGAATTCCTAAAATTTCGCGTTAATTTGAATAATTTATTCAAGGAGGCCCCCTTGAAATTCGAGGTGAAGACACATACGAATTGCGTGCATCGTTTCGGGATTTCCACGTTGGCGCATCACGCTGAAGACACTCGCATGCAGGGATCAGGATAAGGAAAAGAGGACAGGGCGCACGTGCGCGGAAACATCGACCTCGTCCTCGGTGGTTGAACGTGATCCTTTTGTCGAGGAAAACTGCCTATCTATCTGCAACAGTCGCGCAAGGTCTGCGGATAATAGCTGCGTATTGCGCGCCGATACAGCCGCGAGATTTATGCACGGAATATATCGCGGTGGACGCGATATCGCCACCCGGGATATCCAGTTACGGGGTCTGTCGGTTTTTCCCGAACGTGGAAAACGATAGCGCGCTGGTTGCCGTGGCTGCTGCTGCTGCCGCTCTCGTTCTCGAAAGTAGACAGAGAGCGTCCCCTAAATTGTCCGTTTCTATCGCGGATTACTCGGAGATTTATTTCAGGACATCGACTAACGCGAGACCGTACACCAGTTTTACGGTTATCCTCTCTATCGGCGTGGCCTGCCCGCGGAAATATCGCCGGCAAGAGTTTACAAGGTAGTAAAAGCCACGGCCGCGGACGATGTATCGCGACGTTGATCGCGATACCGAGATTTATCGAACGAACGCCGCGAGCCGATTCATGCCCACCGTCTCCTACCATCGGCCAATTGAATCTATCCGAGAGGATCCTGCCGCCATTGTTCCGATACCATGATCCCTACGGGTCTACGGAAATTTTCATTCCTGCGAATCCTCGACGAGATTTCACCCGACGTAAAGCTCGTTTTGGAAATTTATTTAACGGAAGCTGCAAGGTATTGTGGCTCGAAACTTTGTGGATTTATTAACCAATCTTTTGAGCACACCAAAATAATAAATGATTGCACGCCCCTTCTGCAATTCGGGTCCAAAATGAAGACACTTGCTAAGTTCCAGAACCTTCAAACTAAAATCCCCAACATCCGCAAACGGCGCGATAGCCTAAATCAGAAAGCAATCGCACTCGGACGCCAGCAGTGCGTGTTCTCCAGGCACGAGGCGATTTCCAGCGATAGCGATTCCATAGAAATCGACTCCGAACCAGCCGGGTTGCCTAAACGGGGCAGCATGCTGGACGGGACAGCCACCGCGCGCATGGTTCGAGTACCGATCCCGAACAATATCCGATTAGTATGAGGGCGGCGTAAAACGTTTTCTCGATTCCGGCGATGTAGCGGCCATTTCGGTCGTGCGTGTATATAGATATATAAAAAGAAGGAGTGGGGGTGTAGTGAGGGGATTGCAGACGATTCCAGGGGCGATAAAATTGATCAGCGAGGGTGCCGGCTGAGGGTGAACGGTATCGGGAACGATATCGAGATTTATCGCGATGCTGGCGAGCTGCGATTCCACCGGCGAGGATCGGTTCCGTCTTGGTGTGGCTTCGACCGCGAGAGCCGGGCAGATTCAATCGAGAAACGTCGCTCGATACCATCGCAGCCGTCGAATGCGAGCATTATGTTATAGATAGCAGGGCCCCGAGCTTGCTGGCCGGGACGCGGGATCCATTCGAAAATTTCCATCGCACATAAATTCCGATCGTTTCTGAGAACGTCTTACGACTGTCACCACGTTCAAGGACTCCCTCTCCACCTGGAAATACACGAAACCAGCCACCCAACACCAGTTTGACCATTCGTGACCACAACCTTTCCTTGGATACACGTTGCAGAACCTCTGAGCTTTTTGATTTCGAGATGTTGGACGCGGTCTTATTATTAACTCCTTGCCGTATTGTGATACTTCCTTTGGGGGTTATCCGTTATCCGTTATCCGTAAATGAGAACACTTTGGGTTATACTTGATAAATATGTATATTTCAATAGCAATGAACAGTCGTCTATGTACAGAAACAGCATGAAATGCTGTTGGCGGCGGTTTTTTTTTTGTTTGAGGGCGGTGGGAGAATGTCATTTACGCACACCCCCTCCTCAGATGACGTCTGGAGGGGGTAGTGTGGGACTCGGCACGCCCTAGTTGGAATTTGGGGGAAACGGGACTACATATAAGGGCTATACCCTTACCCATACCCACTAAACCCCCACCACCCAAGGCCTATTAAGCCCGTCGCCTCAAAAATATAAGAAGACGTAATCGTTACAGTATTTTAACGAGTCAGGCTCGTGATGAAGATTTTGACAAAGTCTAACAATTATGAATGTTATGGCTTTCTTTTTAGACGGAATAAAATTTGATTCGTTTGTAATCAATATTTAAGCACTACAATAAATGTAGCCGTTGGAAAATATAAATTTTCTTTTCTCTTCTACGACATTTTGAGGGGTAAAGACGTTTTAATCACTGCAACTGTAAAGGAAATGCTTACGGCAAGGGGTTAATCATCTGGAACCCTTGAGAACATATTTCACAGTCATTGAAATCGGAGAGGACGTAGCACATCGACACGTTTACTCAAAATGGAATTCGTTCAAAGCTAGTCGTTTCGAAAAGATTTGCTCTGCTGATCGCTTAGGTGTTGAATACTCCAATTATTCAAATGAAAAATGATATACATATAGCTTCATCAGACACAGTTCTCCCACGTTCTTAAAACATAGTACGTTCGTAAACGTGTGCACGTTTTATGGAAATTATATAGCCAGGAACAATTTGAGCCAGCTAGACCGAGCAAATAACGCTACTGTGTGCCATAGCGAATCAGAGGACGTGGAACAAACCGAGAACGTTGAAACACTTGGCACGATGCTGTAGGACGATTGTTGGGTGCGAAGCGTAGGTCAATAATTAAGCACTTGTGTACTCGTGTACGAGCTGAGTTCCGTGGAAATATCACCGTGATTTGTGGTCGAACGAGGAAACTTTCCAGGGGAAACGGTGCTTTAACCCTTTCACTGCGAAAAGTGTATATGAAACTGAGTCACTTAACATTTTCATTTGAAATATCTCTATCGTTTTTAGTGACGCGAGAAAATGTGGCAAGATATACGCTTTAGTTTGACAATTATTATAATGGAGAAGACCGAATGAAGAAGATCTTGGAAACATTAAGTGAACCAAAGTGAAGAAATATTACACAACATTTATCGCAGTGATTTATAATAAATTTGTAGACTGTAATAATATTTCTCGATCGAAGCGTTTCCTTTGAACATTTGCATTCCAAGATTCGCACATTTCACGCGCAACAAACAAATTTTTAACCGCAAAGGTCAGATGGAGATTGAAATGCAAAGTATCCGGCAGCCATCAATCTGGAAAACGCAGCTGCACGCGTTGCAAGCAGCCATTGTTTCTCTCGGCTCGCAGCAGCTCGCAGCCCTTTCGAGCAAAGGTCCGGACCCATCGAAGGAGCAACGAGACCGTTTGTCTCTGTATCGCTGTATCGAAACGTGTGCTGCGAACCGGAGAGGAGAAGAGAGGCGAACGGGATCCTGATACGCTAACCGTACGGGTATCCTTGCTGTCCTAACTGACGCGCTTTAAAAGAACGAGCAGACCGTGGCATTCGCTTCACGAAAACAAATGGGATACGTCCGGGGCTGCTGGATCGGGGGAACGAGGAGCACCAGAAAAACCAATGGGGCAGACGGGAAATATTTGCGTAATCCTGGCCCGAACCAATCCAAAGGACAACGAATGGTACCGGGTATCAGCGTTTCATTTAACTCGATCGCTCGAATATCGAGGAGTTACCCGGTCGAGGCTCGAAGACGGTCTATAAAAAGGACTACACGCGATTCGGAGATTTATTGGCTTCTGGACGGAGTCGAATCGCAGACCTTTTCCTCTGCTTTTTGCATTATTCCCAATCCCATGCGAATTCTCGCGAGGGCACTGAGCAACGAAATGAATGGCCTAAGTGTGGTAAAAAGTTTCTCTTCTCAGAGTAGAGCGATAAAAAAGAGGTTTATACAGGCAGATGGTCCAATACTTGGGCTACAATGCACTATTTTTATTTTTCAAATCCGTTGATTTTTAATGCTGTTATACAATTTTTAATATGTGTACCATTTTTTATCCTTATCTACAATTCCACGGAGATTGCTCGGGCGCATTGTCTGAAGTAAATATCGATCCTTAATTTATTACTTGTGAATTCCCCTTAGACTTTGTGCGCAGGATCCGTTCAGCCATTCCCCACCAGTGAATTAGAATACAGCGAGTTAAGAAGGAAGCTTTATAGCGGCAACAAGGCCACGAATAAACGTCTTAACCACCCGGAAACGAGGAAATACGGACAGATATATCAATTTCGAGTCTAAAATGTTTTTCCGCGGTGCGCGGCAAGTTTTCGCGAGCAAAACTGGAAACGAATGGCGCAGCAGGAGGGGACAGGGAACAATGTCAAGGGAGAGAGTCCGTAGCCGGGAAAAGTAAAAGACGAGAAGGGAAAGAGGCCGTCGCTGAGTTACGGGTACGTCGGAATCGTTTACGAGGCCGTAAAATTCCACATTATTCATCGGGCGCAGTCACTCTCTCCTCTCTCTCTCTCCTCGGTTCCTTCGTAGAAATTACCCGCGAACGAATTTTGCGTCCTTCTCCCGAGGAACCTGCTCCCTCTCGTCCAAGCAAAATTGCATGGCAGGTGGTACGTCGTGACGGTAATCCGTAATATGGTAACCTGAACCAGGCATCGGTAACAAAGCTTTCTTTGCGTGAACGCCACCGTTTCGCGCGTCGCCGTCGTCGTCGCTAGACCGGCAAATGCCCTGGAATAGAGTTGCCCGGAAAGCTGGTTTTCAAACGGGTAGAATACGCCCTTCTGATTTATGCTACGCACACTTGCTGGTGAAACGGCTACTCTACAACCCTGGATTTTTCGTAGTTGCTATCGGCACGAAATTATAAACGCAATATTATTTCTGCACACCCTGTCCAATGAACGAATTATCTTATTTTCCATCAGGCGGAATGAAATGGTGCGAAATCTTGGCATGAAATCGTCAGGCAAGGGGTGAGTGATATTCGTAGAAATATTTTTATTGATTTTGCTGCTCTAATTTTCCCGGTAGGAAATCGCGGCGTAAAAATCGGCAGCAAGGTGAAAGAACTTTTTCGTGGCACCGTCGCGTCGTGGGACGCTGGTAGAATGAAGGGTCGTTCTGTAGGTGGTTCGTGGGTCGTGACCGATAATAGCGACAAGCCTCGTATATCCTGGCGTTTCTTCCGCGCGTTGCCGGCTGTCGCCATAACTTTATCTCGCTTTACGAGGATCTTCGGCGGACGGCAGTGCGCCAGGAGCGTGACTCGCGGCGCGATCGACGGCCATTCTCTTCCGTCCCGGGAACAATACACCGATAACCTGCCACGATCCTCCCATCCCCGATTTTATCGCGATCGAGAGTCACCCGTTCGAGCTGCTTCCGACTCAATTCCCGATGATATTCGCGACGAGAATTCTCGTCTCGATGCTGGCTGCTTCGAATTAGGACGAGAGATAACTCAAAGGGACGAAATGCATTATCTCCTTGTCGCTATCGCGACTCACGGAGTCTCATCGCTTTTCTTTCTGCACATTCCGTGGTTCACATTGTCTTTTTCAGAAGTACAAAAATTCTTACATCTTTCCATACCTTTCCTTTCATAAATATTTTTAAAGGGCGTCCACTTAATTTTGCCCCCGACCGTATCAGTCGTAATATTTACTGTCTCCGCTCGCAGCTCTGCGAACACCTCCATTAAGAATCAATTGAATGCACATCAACGGTTCTCGTTCGCCTCTGATCATTACCGTGAACTCCAGCATAAACGTGCCCGTAACAGAACTTCTCTAAACAGCACGGTAGACGTCCCAACATTCATGAATTGATTACAAAGCAGTGCATTCACCAAAAACCCACCGAAGCAAGTCCCTCCAGTCCATCTCGACGCGTCCGTAAGAAATGCTTTCACGATTCGTCCGAAGAACTTGCACCGCGAAATGCACCGGTATATCTGCGCACAGGCGCGTGTGGAACGTGTGCATCTGCTCTGGGCCGCGTCCCACGAGGCGACGATCCATCGGTCGTTCTTTGAAAGGCGTCGATACGGCAACTTTTCCGGGAAACTTGCTAACCAAAAGAACTGACAAAGGCGGGACGACGCGGATCCGAACTGGTTCCGATATCTGTTCGAGATGGTATCTCGATGCCAAGCAAATATCCAGGGCCCAGGCCCGAGGGAGAGGCGATCCGACGACACGTTCCCGGAATCGGGTTCGCGCGTCGATACCCGTCGCGATTTCAAACATGTTTGTCTCTGGCGTGCACATCAATTCGCCGTCTTTTCTCACTGATATTTATCTCTGAAGGAAGCATACGAGATGATGTGCCAAAGTATTCACTGTTATTTTCTCGTTTCCACATACAGTTGGTAGATTACAGATGCCGGTTTCCTGCCGATGAAGTTTCGCAGGGAGTCACGTTGCTGATTCCCGGGTCCGCTCGAGGAAAATTGAAAGCAAGCCCCGCGAAGGATAACTGCTTCATCGTGCGCGAGACAAAAGGTGCACAGAGCGAACAGGATCGCGGGAAAAGGAGCAAAGAGAGCAGATATGACGGATGTTCCAGTCTCTATGGACGCTGCAGCTGCGCCGCTCAGCTAAGTATGTAATATCGTTCTACCAGTCCCGGGGAAAAATTCTACCGAGAATCTCCGTGGACCCATAATCTGGCTCAGAGCACATCGTGCTATGTTCCTGCGCGCGGATCGAGTTCGAGCGGCGGCTCGTTTGATCTCTGCTGCGAATTAATGCTGTTATATAATAACTTTTATGATTTCAGCGCAAGGTTCGATCGTTTTAAACAACAGCAAATGTGCAGTTAGTTAAAAATGCATCTCGACGTTTCGATCCTTATGTGGATTATTCTCGAAGAGACATTTTTTGCGTCTGAAAAATAATATATATATATAATATAACGTAATTTGAAAAACAAATGTAGCACAGCCGTGCAAATCCAACGGAAAAAACAACAAATTAAGAACCACATACTTGCTGTGACATAAAGAACAAAATTTTAAACAAATATTGCGGAGTTACAAATAGCCGGACTTTGTTCCATCGTGGCTCCATAATGCTGTTCTGTTTCACGCTGAAAATTGAAATGGGTTTCTTTAAACAGGCGGGAGGATTTTATTCACTTAATTTCTTCAATCTGGAAGAAGAGAAGCTTTTCGAATGAAAGAAATATTTCTAAGATAGTTTATCTCAGTGTTGGAAAATGAATGTTAAGAAGTGTCAAGAAGCCTGGTAGCCCGCTAAAATCGGCTGTCCATCGAGCTGTAATTGATATCGAGAGGATTTTCCGAGTGTTTCTCTAGTTTCCCGTGAGAACGTTCGAATCGAGAAGTTCGGCGAGTTGCTCGTCCGTCATGGAGATTCCTCGGAATCTGGATCACGGCGGGAGCGCTTGGCGAAAGTAAAGCCCTCGGAAAATTCTGCGAGTGGAAAAGATGAAAGCGGATGGTTGGGTCGTGGATCGGGAAACTGTGTGTTAAGTAAATCTCGGCGGGTCGCGGAGGATTTCTAAGTAACACGAACAAACTCCGCCTCGATTCTTTGGCTCGTACGGAGGGAGGAGATACTCACAACCAACCAAGATTAACCATTATGATGTTGGGGGTATTGTCAAAATGTTCAGACTTTTTAATATTTTCTGTACAGTCTGGGATCACATGATAGCCCAATACTTTTTTAACCTGAAACAATTCTAATAGTATCTGTAATTTTTTTTTAGAAATAAAGGTGAACTCTTCAATCTTTTAAATGGAATGCTATGCAGTTTTTATTAACGTGTGCCAAAACGAATTCATATTCCTATTGGACACAATGATCTTCAAGGCCACGCAAGGTCACAAATGGAAAAACTTTTGAATTTAGAAAATTGAAGGTCACCTTCATTTCTAACAAAATAATGCAGATAGGAAAACATGACAATGAAATTAAACGGGCGACTAGTGACGTAGGTACGATCACTCGTGATAGTAGGACAGTTTCTTGGTGGTGCCCGAAGGGTTAAGATTCCGACTCAAAGCAATTAGAAAAAACGCCCGATGAAAGCGCGACCGCGAACAACGTCGGCTTCGGGATAGAAAACTGTGCGCAACATCGCGATGAAAGGGTCGGGTACTCGCGGGCCGGCCCGGCACGACTCGACTCGGCTTGGCAAAAGAGGCTTCGCGTTCTAAAGGCTTCACTGTGGAAAGAAGTAAACGGAACGAGAAAAAGAAAACACGCCGATGCGAGCTCTCGATCCACGCACGGATGCTGATTGCTCCGCGTTGTAGGCACCGCGTCGTTGCTTTTCCTTCTTGATGCGCAGTCCTTGACGTCGCGACGCGTCGGGTCGCGATAGGAGACTATCCCTGCCTGTTAGGCGAGTCTGCATTGACACGGGAGAACAATGAGACACTTTAATCTGTCTTATAGTTACTGGGCTGGACTAGCTTTACGTCTCTCGAAATGATGTTTGTAGAATCTTATACTATTTTTCATTGGGTCCTTGTCACAAACACTTAAACTGCACTTTGACGGCTGTAAAGATGTGTTGTTGGGAAGGAAAAGGAAGGGGAGCGTTTCGTTCTAGGCCCGCTGGAGGACTCATCAGTGAGGCTGTCTAGCGGGCCCTGCCTTAGACGCTGGGATATCGGAAGGCGGTTGAGGACGGTATATATAGGGATTGATGACGGATCAGGTATTCAGGTAGTACCGGGAAAGGTCTTTGCCTATCTGTCCATCTTGTGGCGGGTGTAGGAAGTTAGCCGCCACACCACTAATAAAAAAATCAACCGTCCAAAGATCGCAAACAATATCGAAGTACGCCATCTTGATTTGGCAATATCCGGAAGCCGCAGGCGCCAGTTCGATGAAGGGTGGTCCGCATCGTGTACAGCGAAATTTTGGTAAAAATCTGGTCGTTCAGTGTGTAGCATTCCCCTGGGTGAGATAGGGGGGAGGGGTCTCTCGGAATCAGGAATAGCGGTGTGTACACGTGTAAAACCACAGTATCCGGTGGTCGAGCGAGGTTATTGTATCGGAGAACCGGAAGTCGCCGGGTGTATTCGGTTCAACGACGACGAGCAGAGAGTAGACGACGACACAAGATCCGGGGAGAGAGAACACGTTGATTACAGCCCAGCGAGAAATATCTTGACTTTTGTGGCTCTGTCTGGTGATATCGGTAGAGCAGCCAGCCGCGGCTGTAGTCGTATATGTATTCGAGTCACGCGTACGATTCCCCGACGTCCCCGATATTCCTGGTTCGAGCGTATCCTGTCCGGCGGGTCCTGTTGAACGTGTTCCGATCACCGAGGTCCTCGGCATTCTCTCCTCTAACGCTCCCACGTTTCGCATTCTGCTATCCTCAAAGAC
This sequence comes from Lasioglossum calceatum, assembly GCA_963966675.1. Lineage (NCBI taxonomy): Eukaryota > Metazoa > Arthropoda > Insecta > Hymenoptera > Halictidae > Lasioglossum > Lasioglossum calceatum. The sequence goes on along the minus strand of OZ016546.1, from coordinate 17,022,899 downwards.
GTTCCGTTCCGTCCCGTTTCAGGTCCCTTCTCTCTCTATCTATCTCTCTCTCTCTAGCCAAAGGGAGATTGCGTAATCAACGCGCGTCTCTGCCTCGAAATTGAATCCCAATTGTACTTTCCGGAACCATCAAGCTACTTCGCAATTGGAGCAGGTCAGCGACCCGCGAAACTTAGGATTTCGATGGAAACCAGACATTACTTCGATTATGTTCCTGCCCATCTCCGTTTTATTGGAATCAATATTAAACAGTATCACAAATATTTTTCATGCCAGAAATTGCTTGCGTCGGATTCGAGAATATCAAAAGTTGGAAACGATTTTCGACCTTTAATTAAACCGAACAGTGTTACAAATATTTCTGATGGTTAACATCGCTGGAAATGTTAAAAGCTTGATCTGCTTGTGTCGGATCTGGGAATATCAGAATTAAAGCATCTTCAATAAAAGCATCAAGTTTATAAATATTTTTGATGGCACAAATTTGTCAGAAATGTTAAAAGCTTTATCTGCTTGCGTCGGATACGAGAACATCGAAATTGGAAATGATTTTGAATGCCAGCTAACGACGCGATCTTGGCTTCGCCGACTCGTCTAATTAGCGTGTACACTTTAGCAACTCCGGTATTAATTATGACGATTTCCGCGAAGTAGTTTCCCTACGTCCTCCTTTTCCTCCTTTTTCCCACGGTACAAATTAGGTTTTAATCTAAATTTGGTAAACCTGCCCACTAACTTTTAAGTAAATCCATCCTGAACTTTAAGGGCTGTTTTCATCCCTCGTATCCTCTTCCTTTTCCGTTTGCTATTTTAATTGCAAGTTTAACGTAATTTAATTTAGATGAATATTGCAGCCGTACCATTATAATAATATTATGGTTTGGGAATTTTTAATTTAAGACAAATATGATATTCGGATTGCGGTGAACATTTCTTGTATATTATCGCATGGGTAATTTGTAAAATGAAACTAAAACTTAAACTAAAACTTTTTACCCCTTTCAACCCAATATACGTATTCAACATAGATTCCTGGGGTAACAATCAATATTTTACCGTTAATATTAAACAATATTTTACTTGAACACGTCATCGTACGTTCGGAACGAGTAAACGAAAACGAATGAAAATCACGGAGCAATTTTTCCCACTCAAGTCTCGCCTCTCTGTTTATCTGCGAAGCTGGGAGAGAGCTGTTCAAAGGGCCATTACCGTCGCGAAATTTCCTTCCACATGTATTTTCCGAAAAATCAAGATCCTCTTCTTGGCGCCGCTACGCCGTTATCATTCAAGATACGGAAGTCTGGAACGTCCAATGTTCGTCTCGCGGGGTTCGCGAAGGAGCCGAGAAATTCAATTGAGAATTATAAATTATGCTCGGGGGGAGAGAGAAGGAGGAATTTACATTCGTAGCTGCACACTCGAGCTCGAGCCCGGAAAGAAGAATGTCCGATAACGGGGGGAGGACGGAGACAAGGTTTCCTTTGTCGTTCGTCTCGCGGAGAAATAATACCTCTCCGTTTTCCACGTGGCAAACGTCCTGTCGAAGATGATCGAGCTCGCGAGACGTAACCTATACCTATCCCCCGATCCTTTTCAACTAGCACCGTTGCATAAGATAAGAAAAAGGGAACGGCGGCTGGCTGCGAACCGAGCAGAAGACGAACGAGCTTTCTGGGGCGGAAAAATATGGCAGCTGGACCCGTCCGCGGATCTTTACCTCGCAGATCTCTTTCGCCGCGATCGGCGTCGACCTTGCGATCCCTATATCTTCGGGTTGTCCGTGCGAAATGATCCGGAACACTCGAAACTGCCCCCCGGTATTCAGCGAATCCTTGAGCGATTTATTTGGGTTTCAGAGAATAATGAATCAAAATATGTTCGTGACGTTTTCCTGTTTAAAATGAATCCAAGCACGATACGATTCGCATCATATTTAATGATTTAATCCCACGGTTTAATAGAACCTCTAGTATCCGAACCAATGCCTGAATTTTTCGTCATCCTGTTTCATGTGCACACGATTCGTTGTACCAATCAGTACAAATTTAATCTAGGACTGTAGCTAGGTAATTATTCTTTTATCTATATTGATGTCACACCGATTAATTCGGAAAACAGAGGCGCTATTCAGTCGTGGATTAAACGAGTAAATATGACTCGAATTACGTCGTGTTTGGTCTCGTTTCAATCAGAAAAGTGTCACGAATATGTTCGTAAATACTTCATAACAAAACAATTAGAAATTTGATTTTCTTGCTATTCTTTTTCTTATGTATGCATAAAATGGAAACAAATTATGTAGGACAGAAATATTTTATTTTCTACGGTGTGTTGCAACCTTCCGCCAAGAAAATGTAGGTTCACCAGTGTGGTGTCTTGAAAACTCATGCTGATTCTGCACCCGACTCTAATTCTTTTTCTCTTCTACTTCCTCCCACGTTCGTCCACGTTCCTGCACGTTCGTGCAGGTCCACGTTGGTTCTTCCCAAGTAAAGTTTGAACGCTGACCAGTTACGAAAACACGACGCGGCTCATTAACCGCGGAGGATCGTCCACGGGAATTTTAAAGCGAGCTGTTTTCCCAAGGAAACTGGCTGGATTGATCGTTCGAGCGACTTGAGCAACTCTGTCTCTCTCTCTCTCTCTCTCTCTCTGTGTGTTTCGTTGACAACGCGAACAAATGAACAAGGTTCGCGGCCCTCGAACGTGCAGCACGTTTATCTTGTTTACAGCGTTCTTAAAGCAAACCTATGGATGCGAAAGAGTTGTTGCAACGAATAAAGAGTTGTGTATGTATGTATGTACCTGCACTCGGCTGGATCGATCGGTGCCTGCCCTCGGATCGGCATTGTTCGGTCTCGTAACCGCGACATGACACAGGGAATCGAAACGCGGATACATTCTTCTTCCGGGCGTTGGCGGCGCTGGGAAGCCTTGAAATAATGCGGAAAAAAATTGCTGATCGATCGGCGACCGTCCCGAGAGACATTTAAGCGGGCCGGGGGAGCCACGTTTATGACAATAAGTTCACGCTTCAGCCACCCTGTCGATAGGATCACTGTGTAGACACAGAACTGAAATATCGATGTTACATCCCACCCCTCTAAACTCCATACAAGTATTATATTATAATTCTATTAATATTATTGTTATTGTTATTATTAGTATCGTCACTGTTAGCTGATTCGATGCATTTATGGCAAAAATCAGAAGGTGCAATTTAAAACAGTATGTAATACTCGAAAGTGGGAGAGGTTGCCGGCTCAACCGGTCGTCGAGGGTTCTTACAGTAAATGAGCAGACGGGTGTTGGTGTAATAAATTTATATATATTTCCGTCAAACTTATGACTACGATGACTATGTACAGAGATGGTTAAAGAAGATCGGTGTGTCGGTGGGGATCGGTAACGCGGATCGGTACGCGGCGCTGATCGCCATGGTTTGCTCGGACTTAGAATTAACGCGGCGCGGGTCGGTACGGTGCGAAGAGTTGGTTCGGTTCGGTGGTCGCGGCGCGGATCGTGAGACTTCCCTACAGCGGGACTCGCTTACGACTAACTTAGAACTAACTTATCATTAACTGTAAAACTAAACTTAATGCTGCGTTATTGCGATCCGTCCGCCTGGTCCGGCCGGTGGCGTATGTTTAGTACCCGGTTCCTGCCCATCTTTAGGTAGATCCGGCCACCCTGGATCAGGAGGCGGTGTTGTCTCCTTGGCATCAGTAGATCCGGCCTGACATAGTACGTTCCCGGTTCCTCTCCCGCCATTACCGGTCCCGGCAGACGTCCGTCCCTCGGGACTGGGCCGACTACACTCGCGGAGAGATGTCCAAGGGCGTGCGCCACGAGGATAAGGATGTCCAAGGGCGTGCGCCACGAGAACAATGTGCGGGCATGCGCCACACATGGAGGGACTCCTGAAACCTGACACCTCACAGGCCGGGAATGGTAGGCGGGTAGAAGTCTCGGTCTTCGGTCAGATTGCTCGTGTTCGAGAATTCTCTCGAATAACGGACGTAACTGGCCCGGAAACTCTGACTTGATTTGATGGTCTCCGCCGCGCGTATTTATATCCCGCCTGCTCCATTTTACTAGCGAGCAAGCCGGTTACGTCGCGGTAGTCACCTAGTGGCCGCTGCGAGTAAGGTTGAGAGTAAGGGCCTGTTCAGACACGGCTGAAACCACGCGTTATCGACCGCGTGATTTGAACCGCGTCAAAATTGACAGTCGTTCAGGAAGAGGCGGTAACCGCGCGGACATGCAGGAGAGGGGCGAAGTTAATGACGTAATCGTCACAAGTAGAATATTAAACTAAATCACGGTGCCAGGGGTTCAAGGAAGGAAATGTAATTTTTTAAACTACATTGAAGTTGAAATACAATACTTTTCCGCTAGAGGGGCATCGCAACGATGCACCGATCGCAAGGTTTCGCAGCGTTTCGCGATACACGGCGAAATCGAGCACTGTACGCCGGCGTTCGCCGAGTTATTCTTGAAAGTTAATACCCGACGTGTTTGTTCTTCCCCGTGCATATTGAAACCGTGAGTTTCCCTCGCGAAATCCCGAGGGTTCTTCGGGAGGAGCAGTCCCGAGAGAGAGAGAGAGAGAGAGTGGGAAGACGAAGAAGAGCGAGATGGAGGGAGGGGGGTGGGTCGAGGGGGCACGATAGAAACTTTGGGAGGGAAAGCTGCTGAGGCGTCGAGTCGGCGAACGTTAATCCGATTAGGATTTGGTTTAGATTTTGACAGGGTGCGCTGCCCACCCACCTCGTCCCCTATCCTTCTCCTCTCTGCATTCCAGAGGAAGGGAAGGGGAGGGGGATCGTTTAATCGGCGATTACGGGAGAAATTAATTTCGTCTTATCCAGCTTCCCATTCGAGCCTGTTCCTCGTCTCGTCTATCTCACGGTGCATCGAATCGGCGCGGCGGTTATGCAGTCGGCTATGCAGGCGGCTATGCACCGGCCATCAGTCTATGCTAGTTGGAATTCGTTGCTCCTGGAACTTTTCCGAGATACCGGAAGCCCGGCAACGGTCTCGATAACACCGAACACGTCCCACGGGACCGCCGGGAATCGACGGACTCGCGAGACCGACCGGGAATCCGCGTCGCGCAACGTTTAAGCTGCTTACCGGAGATTATGCATCCGTCGGTGCATCGGGATCCGATGCGTTCAACCCTTAAAGGAGGGTTGACGACGAAGGCATCGACGCTAAAAGACCCACCCTCTCTCTCTCTCTCTTTCTCCATCTTTCTCCCCACTCTGTCTCTCTTGTTTAAGCCTCTTAACAGCAATTACTTTGAGTCGAGGGAAAAAGAACGAGTGCAAGTCCGGCATCAAACGGTTCGCCAAGCTTTGCTCTAAACGAGCACCGAAGCAGCGTTCCGACGAAAATTTTTCGCGGAAATTGTTCACAGTTTTGTTCCCGGCAGCCCTTTGTACCGGAAATGCGCGCCCGTGCCAATATTGGGAGAATTATGCTCGGTTGTAATCGCCGCGGTTGCTTCGAAAATTCAGCTGATGTTCGACTCGGTGAAAAATTAAAGAGGGTCTCTAATGGCGCAGGCTTTCGAGAGAAAAAATGCGCCAGTTCGGTTTCGGTTGATGGACCCTGGTGAAATATTCGGAAATTGAACCCTGTGGTCTTTATGTTCCTTTTATTTAACCCTTTGACAGTGGGGGCTGGTTTCATTTCATCCAGAGTTATCAAAGTCGGCATTTAACACTCGGAAGGCGGATGGCTGTGTACACGGTGTTCCTTTGCTTATTGGTTAATCCACGCAGCACCGAACGATAGGGTGGCGTTGCCCTATAATTTGCGAAATAAAGGAACCCGTCTGCCGCGTATCGTCGCAGACAGTATGCACTCGAAAGTTGCCGGTTCGCTTCCCGTTCGATACTAGAAAGTTTCTATCTGGCTGGAGCGGGCTCGATTGGCCTCGGCCACTCGTCGAACTTTCCGCGGAGTTCGATTGGCCGGTACATTATTGAGGCTCGATTCATGATTTCTTTAGGAAGCCGGGAAAACCGCATGTCCGTGAAAGTAATCTACCTCGGGCTATCCGTCCACACGGTCTCGGAAACTTCCGCTTCGCTCAGTCTTATTTCGAAACAGGCCGCGCGGCGAATGTCCCCCGCTCGGAGACGCTAGAACGCGACTCCATTACCAGCTCCTCGAGAACTATACTCCCGAATGGGGGCTAAGTTACGCCGGGCGGTACATTATTCGGCTGCGCGATAAATAATTCGTGGGGCCGCTGTCGGGTTCGGAGAAAAAGCGGCGCGGAGCAAAGCGGAGCGGAGCAGTACGGCGCAAAGCGGAGCGCAGCGTGTTGTTAAGCCGCGGTAAATTTCGTCCGAGGACGAATCCCCATTTCCGACTTGCTCCCGCTCTCTATCTCCCGCACCCCTGTCTCGTTCCGAAAGTATTTTCCCCAGTATAAAATAGAGTCTTACCCGGGGCATGCACCGATTCAATTTTGACGCCGTGTCGGGTCGCGCCGAAGTCGCCGTGCACCAGGTCTTTTCAATTTTCCGAAATAGACCATACCACGGCGAAAGCTGCGCTGGAATTTTCTGGGCCAAGGGGTGGCAATTCCGGAATCGGGATACGTCCGAACAGAAATACGATACACCGATCCACGACACACGATTCGCCGGAGGAACTCTATTGATTTTTCTAATTGAGGGTAGATCGTGCTGTATTGGATTTGATAGATGATTGCACACTATACAGAGTGAGGCATCCGGCTTGATCATCTCGAATAACTTCGAAATTATGCGTTGTACACAAAACTTATTTCTACAGATGTTACACGATATCAGGGAAATGATTTCTTTATAATTTCTATCAGTGTCGAAGTCAAGTTTCATTTTTCTGTTGTCGTTGTTTAGTAATTAGAGAAAATAAATGACAGACGTATTTAGATAGAGATGTAACAGATATGAATTTTCTATTTTTTCTCGCAAGGAGTTACGAAGGGGATGAAGAAAAGGATTGATAGTGGTGCGACGTCTGAGGTCCGCGGTATCGACAGAGGATCCCTTTGTTCCCGTTCCACGTTTCGGGGCAGATTTTAGGTACGTCTTAAAGTTTCTCGGGGGGTACTCCTTGGAGCGGAATCGACAGTCGGGGCGCTTAACTCAGTTTAATAGTCGATCGATGAGTAAATTGGGTTAGGGGTTTCCTGAAAGGACTTTGGGCTTCTGCCCGGTTTCGAGGGTACAGAGCGCGGTTCTCCTTAAACAGAGACCACGATACCGGTTCGATTCTATTAGAAGACAAGAGCAACGTCCTCTGGGTCCGTCTTAGACTTTCGGCAAAGTATCCGGAGAAGCCTGCCAGGAGTTTCGGCCCTCGCCGATACGCGAAACCTGATACGCCTGTGTCTTCCATGCGAGTTATACTCTTCTCTTTCTCTCTCTCTCTCAGGCGTTCAATTCCTGAGGAACCGGTCAATTGTTCTACAAGAAGTTAGCCACCCCTCCGTTGTAAAATTTGGAAAATTCTAAATTTCAGTCTAGACTTAAACCCAGACCATTCTTACAACTATATAGTTCATAATGTTTAGGATTATTCACTGCTTTAGTTATCAATTTTTTAAACATACTTTTGGAATACCTTTTAGTTCCCCTTTTGTTTCTAATGTAACTGTTGTTCATTTCATTTAATTGCCAGAAACGAAGCAATTGAAAGACAATTTTTCTACACTGGGTCAAAACAGATCATCGGGATCAGATAATCAAACTGGGTCATCATCGATCGCTATTTTTTCCACTGAAATCAAGCAAAAGAGACAGAAACCAAATTGAAACGTACACTGTAGTATGCGTAATCGGGAATAATAATTAAATCCGATGGACATTGTAGTAATTATACGGGTCTAATTTTGCGGAGAGTGAAACAGCAAATGGAGGATCTTTTTGAATCGAAAGCGATTCGGTTAGCTCTCGCACAGTCGGTGATCGAGGTCATGATTCGTTGTCCGAAGTCTCCGGTTGATCAATCTTTCGGCCAGCGAATAAAGTTTGGCTGTAATCATTGGCACGGGGGTTCGAACAATCGAGAGCTGGCCTGGTCGATCCAATGGGACGGGTATTCGACGTCGTTCGGCAAACTGATCGACCGCAAAACGTGTCGTTCTCGTCGCACAATCGTTTCCGAATTCGAGCTTCCAATCAACGATCTTGCTTGAAACCGACCACCGATACGTCCCTACGATCTCTCTCTCTCTCTCTCTCTCTCTCTTTCTCTCGGAATCCCCAATAGTACTCTCTCCCGATTTCCAGAGCGATCTATCCGAGCACCGCAATGTCCAGAAACTGCGACAAGTTTCCAGGTAGTTTCGCGTGAAACTGGCAAAGTTCGACGAGTAGGGGAAAATAGGCGGATCGTGTTTTTAAATTTCAATGGTTCCAGTTCGCCTCCTCTACCTCTCGTACCCCTCCAAATCACTGAGCTTTGTCTCGCAAAGATTCCCACTGCCCCACTTCGATTTTACTGAACTTTTGTGCAATCATAGTAGTCTCGAATAATGTGGATGGAACATTGACCGTCGCTATTCCGTAGTTTGAAAAATATACCGAATCGAAGTTGCAGGCCAGTTTCACAATTTTACCGTGGTCACATCGTGCGAGATACAGCATGAAAGAGGACAGAGTAGAAGCTCGATTGAATGTTGGATTCAGGTACTTTGTCAAGAGGGGAAAGTAGCAAAGTTTTGCGGAACGGGTCGCGCGAGATTGGAACTGATGTGGGTACCCATGGACTTACCGATAACTGTGAAGTTGACCTTGAGATTCCTGGTCGGCGTGTTACGGAAATCGACTCTGCACCTGTAAATTCCCTCGTCGGTCTGCTGCAGGTCTCGGATCGTCAGCTGAGCAGGTGAACTCGCTTTGAACGAGGCTCGGTCGCCCCAGAAGTTCGGCGCGCTCCACAACTTCGCTTTGCCGAACTGTTTATTCCTAGCGTCGTAGCTGAAAAATAAACAGAAATAATCACTTCGGTTAACCTGGTGGAACTTGTCCCCCTTAATTTATTGCATCTTCAGTTTACAATCGAATCTTTCGCTGAACGCTTTGGGCGTCGAGAACACCTGTTGGAGTGCGACCGCTGTCCCTTGTTTCCGAGAGTTGCAAACAATCAATTATAAAATCGTTGATTGCAAGGAGCTTTTATTGAATCACAGTGATCTTCTACGAGTCTCAACTGAATCGCTCGAATCAACACACTTTTTCTTCACATATTTTACCTTCTCCGTCTGTAACCTTCAATGACCTTGAGTAATCCTAGTCCCTGGATTCCTAATGAAAGGGACTATCATAAAAAATAGAGAGAGAGAGAGTAATGACGATCACGAGGTTCGCCAACAAGGCTCGTCGTCGGGTTAGGCGTCTGACGTCAGCGCGATTGGTGTTTCCGTCGGACGGAACGAGTCGTCGGAAACGGTTCGCAGGTGCACGTCGGTGCTCGGAAGGCAAGTTTACCGCACAATCCAGCGATTCATCGGGCGAAGCAATTAAAGTTTGTATGCGAGTTTGATGATCTTTGCTCCGTTTCGAGCTGTCTTCGGCTGTGTGTAAGAGCACGCTCGATTACACGGGATCGCGGGTGGCTCGCGGGTCGCGGGTACCGTTCAATGTACCCGCCTGGCGGCCTCTAATTACGCGTTAAGCGGGAGGCGACGAATTGGAACGATTTAGCAATTTTGGGTAGGATCTGCTAAATGCAAGAAGTTGGTACGACCACTCTCAGTATCATAAAAGACTGCGGATTTTAAGAATTTATGATAATCGATGACTAATCACAGTCATCTTAATATTTCAATTTTTATCTAAATCAGGCCTGGCCAACCCAAATGGTTTCACGGGCCACTTTGATGACGCGTAACGTTACAGCGGGCCGCACTTTAGGTAAACGTGCTTTTAAAAAATGTAATACAAATACAAAATGAATAAAGCTTCATTGTTATACTATGATTCCATATAATTAACTCTCGAGTCTTAATCAATGAGATATTTGTTTATCCTTTTTCCACTTAATTTTTGTAAATCTATATTTATATTCGACGTTGCACATCTTTTGTTAGCTGGTTTTCTGAATTGGTATCGGTCAATGAAGGACGTGATGAACTCTTTGTAAATTTCATCTTCGAAGAAAGTGTTTCACAAACTTATGTGGATCCAAAAGCACTTACAACTCGTTGTGCAAAATTTAATTTCTGATGTGGACGCAAAAAGTTTCATTTCTTTGTTGCACTGTAACTCAATTATATCAAAGATATTAAATATAGAACTGGAGTTCGTAGTCGCACTTGCGCATTATAACAATGACAGTTCATTTATTTAATATCTTTTGTATACATACAACGAGGAACAAAAGTTTCAATAGAAATATAAAATCGCCCAGTGGGCCGCGTGTTGGCCAGGCCTGATCTAAATCAATGCACCGCTGTTTGATTATATCATATTTTTGAGGCTAATCAAATTGCTAATGACCGTGTAGATATGACTCTGTTCGATACCTCAGACAGACGATCATCCGACATCAATCACTATGACTCTGTAAGCAACGAGGGGCAAAAGTTTCCGTGGTCTAATCTCATTCAAGTATTGCGGAAACAGACATTTTCGCGGTGGCACAATTTAGTGCAGTAACAGCAGAGAAATCGCAGGTTGAAAACTAAGTAAGGACTGCAGCGGAGACGTTGTTTGGAGGCGTGGTTCCTTGTCCAATCGTGTGGTGCAACCGCTCGATCGGCTCGCGAGAGTTTCGTCCTGCCAGCCGAGCGGAAGATTCAATCGGATTAGAACGGCTACCCTCTGCGCTGCTGGTGTTCTTCGGAAAGTCGTGGTCAGCAGAAAGTTTCGCGCGATGAAAGGCACCGGAAACGAGGAAAGGGAGAAGGAGGAATCGAGGTCTGGTCAAAAGAGAGAACGGAGATCGCCGCGCGATCTCCTAGAGAACGTTTGCCACGAAAGAGGCGGTCGAGCAAACGCGAAACGTCCCGCTCTAACTCTACACTCTATCGTGTTGGTGTCGGGAAAGTGCCCGGAAATATTATATTTCAGTTTGTTACGTCCCCCTGGGAAACGCTGCTGAATTGCCTGGCACATTTGCTTTTTGTATAAGGGGTTTTTTACGCTGCTTCTTAAATAATACACTCGTTAATGGGTTCAAAACACAGGATGTCCCAAAAAGGATGTGATTGGAAGTAACTTCTCCCTTTACGGGAAATGTTCTCCGCGGCTTTGTTCAGACGATCCGTGCGAAGTTGGGCACGGACCAATCAGAGCGACCAATAACGTTCGCCTGTAGCCGTGCTCCGATTGGTTCGCCTTTTTCGTTAATAATTTCTTAACGAAGCCGCGGAGAACCTTTTGCGTAAAGGAAAAAGTTATTTCAAATAACCTTAGGCACCACCCTCTTCCAGGAATATTGGGATCATAAGAAAGAGCTATATAACAATTGCTTAATTGCACAACCCTTAATTTTGTTACGAAATGCTGCTGTTTCCGAAGAGACGGTTGCACAACTATATCGAAATAAAAGTAACAGCAATATAAAAATTGCCGAGTTTCAATGTATTTTAGAACTGCGAATAAAATCTATACACAAATTGCTGCGACTGAGTTTGAAAGCTGTTCACAAAGTTTCTCGTTTCGCTGCGATCTCTTTAATAAAATAGTGCATTGTGATCAGCTTTCGAATGCAAATGTAGGTTATCGAGGGGGAAGAATACGGAAGCAATTGAGTATAGAAGCAGGACAAAAAGGGAAAGAAGATGGTGTGAGCTATACTGAGAGAAGAGAGAAGGGCTCGAGCAGGGTAAGGTCGCAAAGCTTAATAGCAGCGCCCTCCGTAATATCACGTCGCGCGCATTTCAGGGGTGAAGGGTTAGACCCGGCGATGCGTTTGTATTCGTGTCAACGATCCTGTACGGTTAAGCGGAAATGCCAAGTGGCGCACTCCCGTTGCCCGATGCAATGCGATGTGTCTGACGGCGAGTGCGCGATTACACTGGCTCCGACGTCTCATCTTCGAGTCCTCGAGGATCTACTGTCTGCGTGCCACGTGAGCGCGTGCCAATTTATTTCTGACGTCGATCTGTCGCTTCAATCTTCGCGGTGTCGATTTTCGGATATTAAAAACGACTGATCGATACTAATTATTAGAATCCGGATTTTCATACATAAATTATCATAATCATAAATTAAAAATATCATATCATAAATTATATAAAGCTGAAAGAACGCACCATACGATGGGAGTCCTTTGGGTTCTCAGAAAAATTTTAAATGATATTGAAAAATTGACGAATCGTTAAATCAAGGTACAGGGTGTATAAAACTGTACACACCTGGATCCGTTTATACTAAATTTTTGTGTATGTATACGTATAATTCTACGCAACCAAATTTTGCAAAAATTTTAACAGCTTATATCTTAATAACTATTTCTTTGCGACATGTGATTCCCCTCAAACTTCTTCTATTCTCGATGAGTAGAACGTGCTGATGTAAAAACAAGCTTTAACAACAATTTCTTTGTTGTAAACAATTTTGCGGCAAGTTTTTTTAACAAATGTTCACCGATCCAGGGGTGCAGATTCACCCCCAGGACGGATGACCATTACTTTTTATACCGACAACTTTACTGAAAAATGCTAACTCCAATTATAACCAGCTACAATGTACTGAAGCAAGATCGCGCGGTGATGGAAGTTTTGATCACTGGGTCGATCAATTATGCTAGGGGAAAGGTACAAGAGGGATAGCAATTCGGAGGGTCTAATCGAGCGACGAAGTTCGTCCGACTTCGAGCGATAAGACGTCCGGTGGTCGATCAACGTGACGTCCCGCTCCTTTGGACGTCGCGTCGTCGCCTGGACTGGGCCAACTTTTCGACGGGGCGGAATCTTATTCGGTGGCGCGCAGTTCGTCCGCGGTCGTAAGACAAATTGGATCAGTTTTTAACGAGCATGATGACTTCGAAGAGAGAAAGAGGGAGAGAGGAGAAGAGAGAGAGAGAGAGAGAGAGAGAGAGGGAGAGAAAAGAGGCTAGGTGATTCGATCTCGACGAACTCGTCGACGCGTCTCTCCCCCGAGAACAGCGTCGTCGCTCGTTTACTTTCCGCGCCGGCTGATTTACGAGAAACTAAAGAGGCATCGAGATCGCGCGACTCGTGGAAAAACTCTTAATTACCGTGCCGTTTTTCTACGCGCCCCATCGTCGACCGGATAAAATCTGTACAAATGGCACTCGACACGCCCCAGCAGGAAAAAAACTAACGAGTCCGCGCGCGTCATTCGCTCGCGAGCTCGAAAACAACGTCGAACACCTCGTCGAACCCGGTAATCCCGGCCCAAATCAGGATTTAAAAGTCGTGGATCAATCCGAGCATCCATTCGAAAAATTTGAAAAAGCAGCGTTAAAAATATTTAAACGATCGTCAAACCTTTTTCTCCCCGGAGTGACAAGTCAGTTCGTTATTCGATCTCGCTATCACAAGCTTTCTATTTTCTCGTGCATTCGAGTAGTTCAACTCTTTCAATTCAATCTGTTTGATCATCTCGATTTTATTTGTCTGCCATCACTGAACCGCGATTTTTATAAAAATTGGATTTAATTCGAGACACTATTTCTTTTCTGAATAGTTTTAATCGATTGCAAACAATACAGCAGTATTTTTAAATTACCTCCTAGTAAAAAATGATTTTCAATTCTGTTAGTGCGAACGCGTAACCGAAAGTAGTTTGTATTTCGCGCAATACCCTTCATGTGTTATGTTTGCTCGTCACCCGAGCTCGATTATTTAAATGTATATGACAATCTATTTCTTGTATGATCTCTCTGTATTGTCCTCAGTCGAGTCAGTATAGTTCTCACCGTCAAAATAAACGGATCTGTCCTCAAGTAATCAGTGCGTTTCTTTCTCTGTTCACGTCGCGTTAATGACTACCGTTGAATCTATCTCCTTTTCACAGTCGGGCTTCGAGATTAAAGAATTCAACCAATCGCTCTCTGCAAGGTCCAAAGAAAGAGGACGGTGCTACCAAAAAGTTAAATATTGACAACTACAGAATAACTGCAATTTGATTTCGACTTGTAACCTGAACGAACAGCATTTATATTTGACAGTTTTCGTTCGAGATGCCACGATAAGGTTTTAATGAAAATCCCCGGTCCCGTTGTGTGTCTAGAAGCTCTCGGAAGTCTTCGTAGGAATCGTAGGAGTGTAAAAATATCGATAAAAAGCTGAGAAGAATGATGCCGCTGCAGAGAGAACACGGATGATCGGAGTGGGCGACGAGACGCGATTAGAACCGGGCGACAAGTAATTGGTTTCACCGTTTGCTCTCTCTCTCTGCTCCGGACGTTTCCTGATCGCGACGCGTGTCGAGCTCTGTGCGAACAGAGATACGCAACGACCAGGATAAATACAATTTATCTGCTGCGAGGCAGAAGCGATGAGCATTTCGATCTGCCCGAGGAGCCGGTGTCATTTCTCCATCAGACGCGACGGAGATTAATTCTAGTCACGCGCTCGCGTTTTCTACGAAACTTGTTCGTCTCGGTGATGGCTCCGCGAGACTTCGAAGTGGACTTTAAAAAGCGATTCAAACATTAGCAAGAAATAAATAAAATCGGTGCTCGAGATTGATATGATTCAAGATTTTGCAAGACTTTTTAAAATATCTTGTTAACTGTCAATTGTCGGCCATACACTCATAGTACTTTTCTTTGCAGAAGAGAATCGATATGTACAAAAGAAATGTAGGTATCCATTTAACACATTACCGACCGCTGATTATTGCATAATTTTGAAAAATCTACGGTACATGGTTAAACACTTTTCAATGGAACCTTCAATAGCAACAGCAATTTTTATTGTGAACTAACAAGTCACCCTCAATAATGTCATCTACTAGTTTCATTTAAAATTGCAATGTAAAAGAAAATTTCTACGCTTTCTTTTCGTACAGCAGAATGATTGAAAATCCTAGGCTTCCAGGTATGGAAAAATCATTGACACCATCTTGTATTAACATTTCTTCCTGACTACAACAAAATAGAATTTTATTTCGGTTTAACACTAAACCTACCGAGCCTTAAAAGTAACTGGTACATGTTCCCTTATAAAAATGACGAGATTGATTCCATTTAGACTTTGTGCGGCTCCTACTCTAATACGTGCTGTACTAAAGATATTTATACAATCAATTCTTATAAAATCTCTATTATCTCAATAATTATAAAATAATAAATCTGGAACCGGTCATTTCGACCGGTGGTGGTAGGTTTAGTGTTAAAGGAAATTAATAACATACATATTTCTCAGACTCTGTTCAGAATGTGCATCCTGAGTCTGACTCGGCATTGTGGGGGTTAAAAACTTGTTAAATTCGGACTCTCTCTGGCGTGCAAGCGAAGCGGGCTACAAAGGCGGACAATATCAGAAAGAGCGAGTAGAAAAGAGAATGCAGTTGAATGAGTGGACGACGGTCTCGAATAAAATCGTCGCGGGAGTAGTCTCTTAGAGGAGAACGACCCGAGATAGAAGTCGTGCGTCGGTGGGACGAGGGAAAGGTGTGGATGGGAGAGAATGGTCTCTAAACAAATTAAAATAATTGCCGCGACTCGATGGAGAATCTTGCCGGTTGGCAGAAGAACGTTTCCCATGAATACGGCTGGTGTCGGTGGGACGAGTGCTGCACGGCGGAAAACCCAAAGTTGGGGGGGGGGGGTCCCGGAGATAGGTCCAGGAAGGGGACCGACCGCTCCCGGGACTCTTAAAAGGAGCTTAACTTCGCGCATAAAATTAAGGCATTGTAATTGCAGACGGCGTCGCCACTGCGGCAGCACATTTCTCTCTTTTCCCGCCGTCGTTTTATACACCCCCTCCCGTTTGGTCCTCCCGGCAACCTTTCTCCCTAGACTGCCAACCGCCGTTCCTCCTCATCTTCTTCTTCTAGCCTGGGCGTCCCTCGCTTCCTTTTCTTCTTTCTTCCACCACGTTCTGCCCGACCGGAAAATATAATTTGCGCGAGTTAACTTTCGTGCCCCGCGTCCGGACCGACCATCCTAAAGCGATTTTTAATCGGGGCCGCCGCGAATCGAGGAACGTGTACCACCGACTTACGTTGATGCTCGGACTCTTCTTGCGGGAGATTAACTTTTTCAACATTCGGCAAAATGGCTGCGGGGTTTCCGGGAAGCTGGGACTACAGATGATGTTCGAATATAAAATTTTTCAAAGTTGCAACCAGCCAAAATATCGGAGATATAGAATTCACTTAAATGAGGAAATGATTTCTAACGCTGCTCCACGAGTAAGTTCGAGATCCTTCTACGAAAAGATTCGAAGAGATACGGTTAAAAGGAGCCCCAGTAAAAAGTCCCGGAACGTTGTACAAGCAAGCAAAGGAGAGATTAGGCGAATTTCGAGATTTCCGCTCGACCACGTCAGCTCGAGAGCAGGGTAATTGGTTCGAAGAGATCGACAGAGGTGGATCGCGCCGGGTTAAAAGTTCGCCCGGCGAAAGGAGTTGTCCGTGCAGTGTATATATACATACGTATATGATGTTTGTCTGTCCGGCGGGTAGTTATGAAGTTGTCCGTGTCGTCTGAGCCGATGGAGAGAGAGAGAGAGAGAGACAGAGAACGGGAGAGATAGATATAGAGGTAGAGTCGTTCCTCCGGGGCATTCGAGTCTCGACCCGGGCTCTGATACATCTTCTAATGCCATCTCGGCGAGCTCGATCTCCAAAGTAAAAGGTTATCCGACTCTCTCGGTCGAGTGCACTTCCTCTCGGTCTCTGTATTGAGTTTGAAGCGTGGGCCGAGGCGAACTTCCTCGGCTCGGACCCCGCCGACTATGACGAATCGCGAAAGTTCCCTGAAAAATTCGAGCCCGGCTACGTAAGAGCGGCTGCGCGTGTTCGAACCGCGCTGATCATCCCCTCGTCGCTCATCCCGTTCCTGTCTGTCCGCTCTTCCGGTGTCGAATTTCCCGTTTCTACGGGGATTATTAATCTACGTCGCCCGCTGGTCGGTTTTTCGAAAAAACGGGATCCGAAGCAATGCAGAGCGAAAATTAAATTTTGCCTCGAAGTAAACCCACAGGACTGTATCATGCAAACAAATGAAGAATCGTAGAACACCGTAATCGACATCTCGTTCATCTCAAATGTTCAATTCGGCATTGAAATAATCCTCTCCAATCTCCCATGCATCTATACATTTCCGCACAGCTCCAACAATAAAGCCGCCCTGCCAATAATAACAATCGTAATAAAAAAGAGTGGAGCTATCTTCCACCAGCGGCGATTCGCGGTTCGTTTATCTCGTTCACAGGAAATGGAGGAAATCAGTACGTACGCTCGATTTTGCGGAAAGCTGGAAATTGAATACGAGTGTGAGAAGTCGATGCATCGGTTCGCCGACGGGTTCGTTAGTTTTGGTGTCTGGGGAGTGGTAGATCGAGCGGAAGCTGTCTTCGGGCAGAAATGGACGCCGGGAACAAAAGTTACGAGGGGGCGACGCGTGCGCGATATTTTCATATTCATCGCGGTTGCGGCTGTTTACGAGGGGTGGATAAGGAGGGGGTGAAGAAGCCCTCTCGCCCCATAGCCAGACGAGAGTTCATGTCCGGCAGCGATCCGGCGTGTTTGCACGGATGCAAATAAAGCGTAAGCAGATAAAAGACTCTCCGCTGTCCGCAACGTCGACGCCCGTGTCCGTGTCCGTGTCCGTGTCCGCCAGCTCGTTTTTCCCGCCGCCCTTTCCCGCTTCCTTCTTTCTTCCGGCGCGACGGCGAACGTGACTAACGGCAATTGCAGTTGTACACACGCTGATATTCCCCGCGTCATCCTCGCTCATCCTCCTAATCCCACTCGGAATGCGCTATTGTCCCGGCCCTCGTGACGTGGAAATTTCAACGGCGAAACGCACCGCGACGCAGTGCTGCGATACCTGTTTACCCGTCGCGACGCATCGAATTTACAGCTGCACGATCGAAATTTCGGCTCAACCCGGCAAATCTGCCTATCACCGGACCATCGATTACTCTAAAATTTGAGCCTTGATTAACCCTCCCTTAGCCATGGATCGGCCTAATCTAGCAGATCGCTCGAATCATGTATTCGGACTCTGGTGATTAGTTTAACGCTCTGCTTATTGGAAATTCATCGCGACAGTTCTCCGGGATTGTGTTGCGTCAGGATGAGCCGGTGACGTCTTCTGATGGCAGAAAAATTTAGGCTGAACTTCCGAAGAGGTCCATGCTCAGAATTGGATGAAATTTTGGAAATAGGTTCCATTTTAACTAAAGTGATGATTGTCAGAAGGATTTTTGGCGACTCGAACAAAAATTTCTTACCATTTTAAAGTCATTCTCCACCTTACCGATAAAGTTTTTTGTAGGTTTAGGCTGCGTTAGGTCTGGACACAGACTTAGGATAGGGTGCGACGCATGATATCGGCCCAGAATTTAATAACGATTAAGATGGGAAGTTCTTTGTGTGACTCTCCAAGAGTCACACACCAAATATAAAACATTAATAGCTGTAGACCCTACTAGCCATGAGTACTAATAACCCTCTTGCAAGAGCAGTCGTACCCGCGAACCGCGAACTCGCGAAGCGAGTGAGCAACAACAACCCTATTCGCGAGCGAGCGAGCAACAATATCCCTCTAGTTTTGTTTTGATTTCGTTTGTTAAAATAGTTGCAAAAATATAATATAAGAAGACGCGTGAAAATTTTTCTGTGGAAGAATATACGAGGAGGCAAATTGTTACAAAAAAAAGGTCTGGACGACACCACACCCACCCACCCAGTGTTTCAAAGAAGAAACGGCGAACGACTGTGGATAACCCGAAAAGTTTATTTTAAGAGGGAGCGGCAATGACATTTGTCTGAGTTAGGTTTGGCTAGATAACTGAAATTGTTGTTTATCTGGAAGTGGAGTTAGTTTAATAATTATAATTAACCGTGGGAAATTTTTTGAGAAATATGTCTGGGTTGGGTCCGGCTAGGAATTTGTGCGCGAAACGAATCATTGAATTAGTTATACAGGTATGAAACCAATGTGAGCCGCCTGCGACTTTGTCGGTAAGGTAGAATTAAAATGGTAAAAGATTTGTTTTCGAGTCGCCAAAAATCCTTTTGACAATCATCATTTTAGTTAGAAAGGAACCTTTTCTAAAAATTTTATTCAATTCGAAGCATGGACGTCTTCGGAAGTCTAGCCAAAGTTTATTAATACGTACAGAAAACTAGAAACCTGATCTGATAATGGCCATCGAGATAAGAATTTCTTAGACTGTTCTCGTGAGAATGAGCACACATCGCGAGATAGAAAGATTTGTAATTCATAAACAAATTAAAAATCGATGACTTTAACAGTCGAGTAGCGACGGTATCAAGAATTCCAAATGCAGGAGCAGACACGAAAAAACGCGGCCCCTTGTAGAAGCGTGTGAGCCAAGTCTGAAAAGGCAGACTACGAGCAGCAACGGCGACAAAAGAGACTACAACGGAGAATGGAAGGGAAAGGGAATAAAAAGACGAGCAGGATCCCGCGACAGAGGCAGCTCCGCGCGCGCGGACCGGGATTCATGTAAAAAATATTTGGCAATTTTTCAAGTTATACATTACAGAAAAAAGTTGGTACTCAAAACTTTCGAGTTCCAAGCGTTCATCGGTGGGCGGCTACACTTTTAAGCACCGTGTACCTACGTGTGTCGTAACTCTTGAATGAACAAATATTTCCATTTGAAATTTCAGCCCGGAGAATTTGTTTCTCCGCGGAACTTTCGCGTCGACATCAGCGATTATACAATTTTATGAAAATGTTATGAACGCGTTTCTTCTCCCCGTCGATACGAATGTGGGAAAAATTCGGTTCGGAAGTTTCGCAATTTTCGTTCGAATTCATCGGTAAAGTTCCGCGCTTGTAGTTTTCGAGCGTGGAAAATATTCATACCCGCTGCATTAAGCTTTCATATTATTATTCGACACTGCGCGCCTCTCGATAACCTCCATAATTTTCAACGGTTTGAGAATTAGTTTGTTTTAATTCAGCGATGAAAGCGTCCACAATGAACCGTGCAAAGAGAGTGTCGGTGTTTTTCAATATTAATCAAATAGTGATTTCGAAGTTCGAAAATATTTTCTGTGCTCCTTTGAGAGCGATGAACCGGCATTTAATACATTTCTTTAAATCTCTTTCAATATTTGTTTTCCGTTTCACCTCGTTGTCTGATAGCGCCTGAATCGTTACGGTATGATAATGAAATAGTTAAGCTAGCTTTGAGAATTTTTTTCGTTGTCAAAGAAACGAGTTTCGATCTCAATCTTTTTACTGTTTAAGTGCCATCCAAAGAAAGGCATCGAATTTAATTGCAAACCCGATCCTTCGCCTGCAGAACATTGTTCGCCGATTCCCGGGGAAGGCGACGAGGCTCGAACGGATTCCCGACAGTGAAGTGTCGCCAAATTAACGAGTTGCGGGGAAGAAACTCGTCTCTGCTCGGCGAGACACAAGAGGACGTGGGAAACAGCCGGAAAACGAAGTGCTCGGATCGGAGCCGAGCGAAATATGTAAAGGAAGCGGCGTCGTTCGCTAATTAATGAAACTGCTGGAAGGAACGCCTCGCGCCGGCTAAAATGCATCGTCGCTCGCCGGAGAAAACTTCGCGATTGCTTCCGTACACGTAGACGTGTACAACATATTCGCGTATCGACGCGCAGCGAACGGGAAATTAGTTTGCACTAGATATCTGTGCTCGGCTGTTTACCCGGCTTCGCGAACGTCGATCGAAATTATACGATATTTGCGAGTCTATGGTTGAACGTCCTAGGCGACGCGACGATACGGGGCACCGTATCGGTAACGGAAGTCGATTCATCGCATCGGGGCGGAACGAGCAAAATAAAAATCGCGAACGGGAAGCTTGCTCCGTGTTCTCGTCGTCAAAGGTCTATTTAGTCGGTTAACGGTTACCGTGATGTTTTCGATCGCTGGAAATGGTTCCAAGGCAAGACGATACTGCCGACAAGCAGCTAAAAGAGTGAAAGGGAGAATGTCACCGTGAAAAAATATTTTATCTTTCTTTTTTGAAGGTTGCTTCAAGTTCATTTCGCGTTTCTCTCTGGTATTTTTATAATATCAGAACAAAAATATAGTATTCCATTTAAGAAACACAAAATCAAGGAACAGAAAATCTTTCTTTTTTGAAGGTTGTTTCAAGTTCATTTCGTGTTTCTTTCTGTATTTTTATAATATCAGAACAAAAATATAGTATTCCATTGAAGAAACATAAAATGATCTTGAAATAATCTTGACAAAATAGAGATAAAATTTTGTTATTACAGTGACATTCTGCATAGATACTAATGATAAAATTCTTTGAAAGAGGAAAGGAATAGATTAACTCGTTTTGGTCTGTTCTAATCCATTGCTACGCTCGAATTCATTAAGTTTTAATAGGATCTAAAAGCGTGAAAGGCGAAATCACTGTGGTGTATTTGAACTGCACAATTTCGGTCTGATCACTTAAATTACTTTAACTTTACGGGATTATTTGGAGCGATGGTTTGTAACATCGTGGTTATAACCAACGTGTTTAACAATATTCTATGGCGTACGATTTTAGGAGCAACTTGAACGTACGTGAACAGTCGGGAGTACCGTTAATACGATAGTTAATTTATTTTTCATGTGTAATTTCGCTGTACGAAGGTCTGCGGTATTATTAGGGGTGCATGGGAGTGGTGGTTCGATAAGCATTTGTAGTAGCGTGCAATACTCCCTCGAGATAGTAAATTTCGGGTATATCGTGGTGTTCGTTGTAAATAGACGACGTGTTTATAATGCTAACAAGGTTTACCAGCGATAACAACAACTAGAGTAACGAGGTCAACGAAAACGATATTAAGAACTGTTCGAAGTTCGAGCTTTGCTCGCTTGGGACATCGATCGACACACTGTGACTTCGATGTAGAGTTCTCGCATGTTTCGATACTGGGTGTTTTCCCCAATTGTAATAGCTATATCCACGTATTCAGAGTCTAAGAAAATAATGCCATAGACGAAATAGTAATTTAACAATTTAACATTCCGGAGAAAGCAGTAGAACAAGTCAGTGCACGATCAGATAGCTACTCGAAATTATTAGAGTCAATTTCTTTAATTATCTTGGAAAAAAATTGCAATTTCTTGAAAATAAAAATTGTTATTAGAGTTCCAACATTTCTCGTTTACGTGAAGAAAGTTCCAACTCGATCCAACAACAGGTTGGGAAGATAAAAATCCATTAGTCTGCCCTGGGGTGTACCAAAATCCAAACTTTCCAATTCTACAATGCCTTCACTGAAATTTCCACGCGTTAATAAAGAATCTATAAAGGAAGTACTCAGAAATTAAAACGGGTATTTCCTCCATTCGATCAGATTTCGATTGCTGGAAGTGTATTTACCGTGTCGTATCGCGTCTCTCGGTATCGTTTCGATCCTGTGCTCGATTTACCTAGCGTAAGAGGGTGGTTTACACCGAGGTGAGACGAACAGGAGCGGAAGAGAGGAAGATGGAGGATAAGCGAGCGTTCCCATATTACACCGGAGATACATTGACGGCTAAGAATAAGGGCGGGAACGCTCTTGGAGACGTTTAACGTGCCCGACACGGTGAACAGGCGGGAAGGGAACAGGGAATAAGCGCGTTGTGTTCGTGGAGGCTCGTGTAATCGGATATCATATTATATTCACCGATCGGATTGATATCTCTGTCCTATTATGCGACGGCATGAATCCCATTTTGAAGAATGCCGGGCGGTGGTTTCACAGTGATATTTGAATAGAGGGTGGTATAGGTGGCAGCGTGCGCTGGGTGCTCACGGCAAAGTGGCAGCTAGAAACGATAGGGGTGTGGAGACTGAAGGGGTGGCTGAGCATCAACTGCAATCGAGAACCAACGATTTCGTTCGATCGAACGGGAAGTTCGACCATAGTCGATTTCCATGCACGCGGCCCGGGCTTTTACGTCTTTCCATCTTTCTCTCCACCCCTCTCTCTTTCTCCCTTACTGTTTCGATCTCTGTTGCCGTTTCGTGGAACGAGAGCGTTCATTAAGAACCGTACAAAAATCGCTTTAATCAAGAGATTAACTCAATTTTTCCGAAGGGGCTTACTTTGTTCCTGCGCTTGGACTGCTCCAATTACGAAATTAAAATCGCCTGAATAATAGACACTCCTTTGCGGACTGTTGAACTTACTCTGCCAGCCGGTATGCTTTTTAGGCGATGGTAAATGTATAGTTCTCTTCAGAACAGTTCAGTAGAACGAGTCAGTGCACGGTCGGACAGCGGCGCTTGCATTATCGGAATTATATGTATTGGTTCTCAATTTTCGACAGTATTAATATTTGAACAGAAAAAATTGCAACAGTGAATCAAACAGACTTTCCTCTATCCAATGAAAAAAGGTTCAATTCGATCCGACAAATGGTTTTCGAGATAAAAATTCTCAAAGACCTGTCTACTCTGTCAAAAATAGACAAAAATCGCAATATTCGAGGATCTGTGTTTTACAAATAAATAGATCGGTGATCAATTTTTCTAATTAAGAAAAATAGTAATACGTTGGTTTAAACCTCCCAGATGAAGATAAAAAAGGATCATCCCGATCCGACAAATGGTATCCGAGATAAAAATTCTCAAAGACCAATGTCCGCTCAGGAAAATGGAGAGAAAAAAGTTGCCCGCCGCAAACTCAAATGAATTTTAATATCTGAAAAAGAATGAAACTCAGCCGGTCGAAATCACGTGAAAGAAATAAGTTTCGACCACGCTCGACGGCCCAAAGGAGGATCTCCACTTTCGCCAGGTAGGAAAAAGAGGAGTAGGACGAAGAAAAACCACGGGGATCGATTTTATCCGCGACTCGTTGACGAGGAAGAGCGCTTTAAGGAATGGAAGAACTCGAACAAAAGAGTCGAATCCGGCTAGGTTCGCGGCGGGTTGAATCCCGGTGGTGGTGATGCGGGGGTGGGAAAGAGAGACGACAAGAGAGAGGGCTTGGAGGGATCGGTGGAGGTGTGGAAGAAAGGGAGGGTGACAAAAGAGCGTACCGCTGGAAAAGGGTGGTGATTGGCGAAGTCCACAATGCACTCGTTTCGCGGCAATCCCAGAAGACGGATGATCGTTCGATCTGTATCGAGTATTTCCCCCTGGCCTCCCTTCCTCTCCCTCCCTCCCTCCCTCTCTCGCGAGCGAGCGAGCGGGTTTCATCTCTAAGCTCTTTCGATTTCAATGGAATCATTTTCATAGCTCCGTAATAGATCGTTTCTCATTCGATGGGTATTCTTCCTGGCGAACTCCGGTGAAACGGGACGCGGCGCGTCGATCGCGGGGGTGGGCTTGACATTCATTCCTGTCGATTCACGAGGATAGCGGAATCGAACCGCGACTGTTACACAGATTTTTCAAAGGGATCCGTCGATCGATCGATCGTCAACGTCTCGCGAGACAGGATCGTGGAATTAGCTACGGGACCCGGGAACACTCTTCTGTAACGACTTCGGCGCGGAGTCGTTTATAACGTGCGATTCTAGTCGAGCGAAATTGTTTTTATTTTTAGTCGGTTGCGGTTGAGTTTTAATTGCTTCTGTTATTATTATTATTTATTATTATAGACGGACCGAGGTCCTTTTACATAAGTGTTTACAATAGAAAAGGATAATGGACTACGCGCATAATAACAAAGAATAACAAAGAAGGGACGTGCACAGAAAATAATGATACAAACGATATGGTATTATCCTATAACCCTGCGTAATTGTTTTTTAAAATTGTGCAAAGACTCAGTAAAGAAATCAATACGATTATAGAGAGTGCTAGAGTCTGCTATAATGCGATTTATTGGATTAATTAATCCACAAGTAGATCTGGCTATAAGTGTTTGAAATCCTGCTCTTGTTCTCAATACACGTTCCGGTACATAGAAATTGATTTGCGCAAGTAGAGAGGAACAATCAATATGATTATTAATTAAATTAAATATAAAGCTCTGGTCGGATACTCTTCTTCGAGCAGACAATGTTTCTAGGTTCATTGTGTTTAATATTGCGGAATAATCATGATCAAAGAATGACATAGGATTTTTTTGCTTATATGAACAAAACCGGAGAAATATATGCTGAACTCTCTCGAGCATGATTTCGTAATTAGAGCTTCTCGGAGACCATATAATTGAAGCATATTCCAACAGGGGACGGACGAGGGTATTATATATATATGCTTTTCTGTACAAGTGAGCTGGAAGCATTAGATGCAAGTAAATTAATATTCCGACATCGATTTTCCAATCGTTCTTTACAAAGTATGCTCGGAACCGTTTGTCAGATCGAATTGAAACTTCCTGCATTTAAAACAGTAAGATCCGATCTCTAACAAGAATTTCCTTGCACTAAGTTATACATATACATTCTAACACGGAAAATTGCGAAAAGATATAACGCTGATAACTGCGTGCGCCGCTAGCTGATTAAGCACTGCCTTGTTCTACTGCACTCTCGCGAAGAACCGCGCGAAGACTGTATACGCGTATTTTATGCGGCAGTAAATGTACAGCTTAACCAAGTTTTTGATCACCGCATAAAATGTGTATACACAGTCTTTTAAAACAGTTTTTTGCTTATTTTATACGAGGATCTGCCATACTTTTTAGTTGTCTGCTTCAGAGTTTCAAACGGTTCTAGTTTATTCTAGTTTATTCTGTGAACTTCGTTTTAACTCCATTTCTTTAAACAATTATTTTAAACTTTCCACTGTTTCAAATTGCAGCGACTCAGTTCTGACATAAACGTATAAGATCCGAGATCCGATAATAATACAATACGAGGCGCAGACGAAGGTAGCCGAATAAATAAGGAAATATTAATCATTTGGAAGCAGAGAGATTTCTAGAGGTTTCCCAGAGGCTATCGGGAGGCTTCCCAGAGGTTTCCCCAGAGGTAAAACATACGCATGTTCAATGGCAACCGCGTTTCTTCAAGCGCAGACAATGGAAGACCGCCTAATGAAAATTGGAACCGGTCGAGACGGTCCGCGATCGTTACGGGACGCGACCGGGTTCTCTTCTTTGCTCGGCGAACGAGGACAATGGATTTCGTAAATCTCCTTCTCCGTCGTCCGCTCTAATATAATAATTCTGGCGGACGTTCTCGCATTCTCCGACGTCGTAAATACGGCCGCCGATTGTCTGGCAAGTCGAGGCAAAGAGCTAGGCAGAGCGAAGCAGCTACTATCTAGAAAGAAATCGGATTCGTAGCTCTCTGTGCTCTATGTCACCGATAGATATTGGGTCACAATTTAATTCCAGCGGACATTAAAAACTGTGACAAAATTGCATAATAATAATGTACAGGTGTCTCAATTACGTGTCACCCCTAGAATATCTTCTTTAATTTTAAACAAAGTAAAACATTTTTTGTGTGGAATTTGAATGATATCAAGTATTCCGCAGTATCTTTCATACTTTTCGAGATATTCGGCTGGAAAGTTTTCAAATGAACACCCTGTATACAGGGTGTCCCAAAACTCCTTCGAGTCCGGGAAATAGGAGGTTCCTTAGGTCACTTGAAGCGACATTTTCCTTTGCAAAAATGGCCGCAGCGGCTTTGTTTAGAAGTTATTAGCGAAAAACACAGACCAATCTCACCAATCAGTACGCGACCTAGACGCGAGCTGGCACTGTCGCCCCGGCGCGCCAACCGTCTATTGGCCGACTGTGCCAAGTCGCGTTCTCATTGGTCCGTGTTTTTCGTTAATAACTCCTAAACAAAGCCGCGGCGGTAATGTTTGCAAAGGAAAATGTCGCTTCAAATGACCTAAGGAACCTCCCATTTCCCGGTCTTGAAGGAGTTTTGGGACACCCTGTATAGTTTCGTGTTGCGTCGCGCCTAGCTCATACCAAACTGTATTCAAATATGTACTGCGGCATGACGTTCGAATGACTTTGAACTCGAAAGACGAAGGTCAGACTTAATTTTCGGTTTTAAACGCTCGCAGAGAGTTCTGACGCGATTTCGAGGGCTTGTTCTAGGACGAGAGGATCGGCGATGCACGTGCAACGCAACGGTGGTCGATTAAACGTCGACGCGTCCATGGTAACGTTCCCGATCGAGAAGTTAATTGACCCGTTTCCGCGACGGCATTGTGGTCGACTTACGTGTAGAAGCGGGTCTACACGCGTCTTGCCAGCCCGGGGCCGCGTTTCACCGGCTCGAATTATCGGTCCATTGTCCACGCTGTTACACAACAGGGTAACGGACCTCTCTCGTACGCGGAACGGTACGGATGAACCAGCAAACCGTCCCCCCCTACCATCCATTATTACAAGCTATTGTTACGCGTCGCTCGGTCCCCGATTAACCGTTATCGCGGTCGTTGGACGTCGCTTAACTAATAGCACCGCGAGTCTACTCCGTGAATTTCGTTTCTTCGGACAACGGATCCATTCGCCGATTTTTCTCTCTCTCTCTCTCCTCCTCTCTCTCTTTCTCTCTGTCGGAATCGTTTAGATTAATCGCGCGGGTCCCCTGCACGCGGTGTCTGACTATGCGCGCACCGCGACTACTGTCACGCCCTGTCGACTATCTGGGTCATACTACGCGAAATAGACCGCTTTTTGCGATGGAAGCTTGATGAGATGTGGTGCGTGGGAAATTAGGGGGAGTTTAAGTCATTATTTTTGATGTCGTTTAATTGGTTTGTGGAATATAGGCCTCTGGAGTTTGGTATTTTTTTATTTGTCTTTTACAAGAACAGCTTGTACGAATTTTTATCTCGGGAACCATTTGGAGGAACGAGATCAGGCTATTTTGCGTTCATCTGCCTGATTTGAATACTTTTGCTAATAGGAAAGATTGTGCAGTCACTCGTTTATTTGCGAAACACGGTTCCGTGAATATTGTGGGTTTTGTCTATTCTTTTAAACAGGCATAACTTTGAAACTGTTGATGACAATTTATAGGTTTTGCACCCTTTTGCAAATCAATTTCACCTATTAAGAATATTTAAAAATAATTATTTATTTCGATTCAATTATATATCTATATTTAGGCACCCGTGAACGGTGTCACTACTGCGAGGGAAGACTCGTATTTTCATTTCTAAAATTTATTAATCAGAAAATGGCTACACTGAATAAACATATCTACATTATTCTACACAGTTTTCGCACATTACAAAGTTAATGAATTCGTAATTACTTTTAAATAAGTATTTGATGTACATCTTTGCAATAAATAAATTTGAATAAATTTGATCTTATTTTTTTTACAAAAACTTACTTAAAAATACTTTATTTGTAAAAGGTCGAATTTGATTTACAAAAGGGTGAAATTAATTTGCATAATGGTGACATTGATTTGCGAAAGGTAATTTGTGAAGATAATTTACAGAAAGGTGAAATTGACTGGCAGAAGGATGAATTTGGAGTGCAAAACCTGTACAACTGGAATTAATCGAAATGCATTGAGATTTCGTATTGAAACAAACATACATATATGGATGTTGTGATTCCACATTTTTACAATTATTTATCTGGTGACCGATTTCCCGATATGTTATGTGCAATTAGTAGCAGTGGTAGCACATACATATACGAGCGAATCACTATCTTCACCGTTAAAAAATAACAAAACTGCGCCCAAAAATAATTATAGTTCATCAAACTCAACCAAATTTTGAAAATTTCGTTACTGAAAAACATTCCCAAGTTTCTTCGAAACAAAAATAAAATAGTTTTAATTAAATAAAGTAAACTTAAGAAAAAACAACTTCTATACGTATGTTACTTTATATCTGTAACAGCAACGTTAATTAAAAAAGTGTGTTTCCTTTTTATTTCGAGTCTGTGTTTTTCTATTGCGGCCCTCGAATTAATTTATAATAGTTTGACGTGCCTGCTCTTAAGGGTTGACTTTGTGAATTTTTATCTTGGAAACCAATTACCGTATCAATTTTTACCATTGAAATATGAATATTGTAATATCAAAAATGAATAACGAATTTTCGTTCATTTTCGGAGAACCAGATTTTCCTTACAATGGACATAGGAAACGACGATTCCGCCGAGGGATGCGCAGTCTAGCGACGTCAATGATTTCCGCAACGATCTCGTTTGATTTCTTTGCGAGACTAATCCACGGAGTGATCGAGGCTCCGAACAACATTTTGGAACAATCGTTTTTCACGGCGCACGGTCGTTCGAGCGAACGTTATCTCGCCGATATTTAACGTGCCGGAATCGAATCCATAGTTAACGGTTTATTAGCTTGTCATGAATTAGCAGCTGTCATCGTCCGCGCTAAAAGAGATGATTTATCGATATGGACATCAAACATACATCGACATCATTTATCGGGGACACCGGGAAATCGATGTGGAGGGGGGTTACGGACGGAGAGATAAAAGCGGCGTGGCCCGATATCGGTGCTTGGAAATGCAAATCAGGTCGATGATCTGTGATCGGTCACCATTTATCTATCGGCACGGCACGGTACGGCGGAGGCTAGGGCGTCACCGGAGCGGCGCGACGCGCGGTCATTTCGTGTGTTCCGGGTTATCATTAAATCTCCATCGCATTCATAGAACTCGCTGACCAATTATTGCGGTCAGCTTACACGAATAATCCGAGCCGCGTCCGTGCGGTTACCTTTCCGTTACCGTGCCCCCCCTCTCTCTCTCTCTCTCTCTCTCTCTCTCTCTCTCTCTCTCTCTCTCTCTCTCTATCTATCTATCTATCTCCCTTTCGCTCGAATGTCTTGTAGAACGGCCATTGTGCGCGACCTCCCTTCCCCCACCCGTTCCTCGACCTCGTTAAAAGTCCCCGATAGTAATCGAAACGATTATCTGCTATTCTGCTGCGAACCGGAAACCTTACCGAACGACTTCGACTGACAGACACCGGCGAAACCCGATTCTTCGGCTCCGGTCGAACAGCGTAGTGGAACGAGTCGATGCTTAATCAACCGGCGACGCTTCCATTCCCTCGAGGTAAATTACTCTCAATTATTTCATCTTACAACGTTGATATCTTGACGACAACATAGTTGTATGATAAAACAGAGCTTCATTTATTCGAATAAAACAGGTTTCAAGTCGACACGACAAATGGTTCCGGAAGTAAAAATTCCTAAAGGAATTGATAACATGACGAATCTATAAAGAAATACGATTACATTCTTATGGAGTGTTGCACATCCTCACTTATTATTTAAAGATCCCTTGGTCTGATTTACGATGCCGTCGACCATCAATCTTTCTCCTTCTCCTTCTCTTTATCGGTAGTAATATATTATTCGAATATTATCGAAGAAGAGATTGCTGTTCAGACATCTTTACAAAAGTTTCACAAAAGTAAAAATCTTCAAATTCTAGTGAGCGTGAATAAGGACTTCTTTCTTGTTCTGCGTTGTGTTAAAAAATGAAGTCTCGGATCTTTTAAATATTTTTTTACGTTTCGCATTTTCCCTACCCGTGTTTATAACAAGTGCATAAAACCTACTCGTTGCTTCTTCATTGTTGAACACAGGCACATTAGACAGACGGTGCTTTCTTATTTTTATCGGCCACGGTAAAAGAGACCGCTTTGAGAAGAGCTCTCAACTGGAAGCCAAAAATGTGTTAAGCTACACAAAATTCCAAATCCCCCAGCCAAAAAAGACGGTATCCCGGCGGCGTTGCTCGTTGCGATTCGCGTCGCGGTCCTCCGAGATTCGCGAGGTAGCAAAGTTTTCTTTGGACGCACGCGGTTTCTTCGCTTTTAGTATAGCTGCCGAGCAATTAACTCCTCGCAGATTGTCGCAGTATATTCCGCGGCGTTGAAGCACCCTGCGCTTACGGGGGAGGACTATTACATTCCTGAATGCGCAAGCAGTTTCTTTTTAATCCTGGCACGCGTTTAATAAGCGTGGTGTTGTCCGTTCCGTGGAAAGGCAGGATGGTTACCACGCTGCTGCTGCTGCTGCTCGGAATAACTCGTTCTCGTCTCCCTCTCACTCTCTCCCTCCTACCTTTTTTTCTTCCTCTATTCAGCCATAAAAATCATGGAGAATTCCCCGCAAAAACTATCGCCTGTACGCGCCCCTATTATCGCGATTCCCGGCGTTCGTGGAAATTATGAAAACGCGAACAACACCGCGGTTTCCGTGTTTCCATTCGAACGAAGCCGTCGCGGAATCTCGATGGAGGAGAAAGCGATGCCT
This sequence comes from Lasioglossum calceatum, assembly GCA_963966675.1. NCBI lineage: Eukaryota > Metazoa > Arthropoda > Insecta > Hymenoptera > Halictidae > Lasioglossum > Lasioglossum calceatum. The sequence continues at coordinate 16,991,615 of OZ016546.1, read as the reverse complement.
CCGCTGCGAGCAACCTCGCATCCGAACGCTTTCTAATTAAGTCCCTTTCTCGCTCTTTCTCTCTGTTTCCCAGCCGGATTTGCATTTCATAAGGGACGTTCATTTACTTTACGACGATGAAGCACATTAATTACAGAACGACCGTGATGGGAACGTGTATCGCGCTGGCGGAGCTATTTGTTATCCAGATCGTAACCGCGTATCCTGTGTAACTTCATTTATGCAGGTATACACAGCTGTACCAATGCATCGCTAATAAGGGGGATTGATCGACAGCCATCTTGAAGCTCGTGCTATCCGCCCCGAGAAAGTGAGTCGTGTACCACGCGTTATCGCCTCCTTCAGCCACTGAAGGGTGAGACATCGATCCTACAAAGTCGATCCTGACTCGAGAGAATTCAATCCACGAACGTTGTAGATTGTGTAACCTGCGCGATTAGCATGTTCGTCTAGCCTAAACTCCATTAATTATCTATTATCTATTAAACTAAACTATCGGGTTGTAAAGAAAGTTCGCAGCGTTTTTCAGCAGGTGGCGCTCAAAGCGTGTATCAGTTCGATGCGTGAGTAAAACAAAAGAGTCGTACACATATTCTGAAAGCTTATGTTTCAACGCATCTCTCTGTGACAGTCATTTTTGGTTTATACAATTGTACAGCTACCAAATAGAAGTTTAAAAATGGAAGAAAATAAGATTCATTTTCGCCATTTGATGATTTTTTATTTTCCAAAGGGAAATAATGCTGCAGAAACAGTACGGAAGATTTGTAGCGTTTATGGGAAATGTTCAGGAGGTGAAAGTACCGTACACAGAAATGGTTTGCTCGCTTCAAAACCGGCAACTTCGATTTAGAGGACCGAGAACGTTCTGGTAGGCCTTCAGCTACTGACGACGATGTAATCACAACAGAAATCGACACGGGACATCGCAGATACTGCTCACATATCCTACACGACTGTTGCGAACCGTTTGAAAACCCTCGGATTTGAAAAAACGACCAGAAGTAGCAAAACCAAGGAGGGTCGTGTTCCAGCACGACAACGCCAGACTGCACGTCTCCGTACAAACCAAACAGAACTTACTCCAGCTTGGGGTGGAATGTCTTTTCTCACCGACCATATTCGCCTGACCTGACACCATCAGACTTTCACTTATTTCGATCCCTGCAAAATTTTCTGAATGGAAAAAATTCAACTCCTTAGAAGCTTGCAAAGACCACGTGGATCAGTTTATCTCCCAGAACGAGGCCATTTCCTGGAGAAATGGAATCTTCAAGCTACCATATAGATGGCAAGAAGTTATAGAACAAAGTGGCAAATATATTGTAGAATAACATTATGTACCAGGTATGTAAATATGAAAATGGAATTTTTGTATAGAAAATACACGTTTATTGTATGACAATGATACAAAATATTTTATTCGAAGTATTGCCCATCGGTAGCTACACAATTTTTCCCATCTCTCTGACAATTTGTGGATGCTTTGTATGAAACTTGTATGGTTGTGAGTTGAAAATCTTTACCAGATGTCAAAACGAGAAAATGGCGTTAATGACGCGGTTTGACGGTAACTACATTGACAGCTTTAAGACATTGAGAGCCACCTATGGGCACATTCCGGTTTCATATTTACATACCTGGTACAAGACTAAATATTAGGTGAAGTAAAAAGTTCTGAGCGTTTTTCATCGTCGAAATAAAGCGAACAACGCTCAGAACTTTTTATTTTACCTAATATTTTGCCCTAAAGTTTTGCTTCAAAAACGCTACGAACTTTCTTTACAACCCAATATATTTTCGACAAAATGTTTTCCGGAATTGTGACAGTAGAATTTTTTGGCGACATCCCGGAATGTTTCCGGACCTCGCGGAATATTCGCGCACTACTTTTGTCTGGTCGGGTCGTAGGAGTAACGTGGACGAGGGGAGCCGGTTCGGAACCGTCGCGTCGCGAAGCCTAAAGATTCGCATGAATCCCAACGCCGGGCTCGCGAGCAAATTTATTCTCCCCGCGGGCCGGCCCGACCCAACCCGGTCCGCCGTTGGCATCCGTTCGCAGAGATTAAATATTAATATTGAATTCTGCTTCTGCAGCACTCGACGGGGGCCACGAATATCATTGGCGCCTTCGAACCAAGACATTTCGAAAGTTTTTATCGCGTCGAGCACCGCGTACGAGCGCCGGCGAACCATGAACGGCTCGCGAGACGAATAAAACAGAGTTTGCGCCTCTTTTATGCATTTTTCTTGCCGCGGAGTAAGACCTTTTTTTTACGAGCTGACGCGTAATGCCCGCTCGGGAAAAGTCCCAGCTTGCAACCGTGATTCCGATGTAGCGCGGATCCTCTTCCGTTGTTTCGCGTGGCCCACTTCCGGAATTGATCCCGGAAACGCAACGCCTTCGGACATCCTCGCGACTCTTCGATTTCGATCAGACAATCCCGCGTTGTTTTTCTGTTGTCGACGCAAAATTCGATTTGGAAGATTTTCGACTGCGGTTCTCTCTGCTACAATTTTCGCTGTTGTTCGTTCGCCGTGTAACGTTTCAAGCAATTTTCTGTTTTGTTCATCCCGGCGGTTCAAACAAATTCCGGTTCCGCGAATGAAACAATTTACCGGTTTATTTGGACGGCTGTGTGTAAAACATATCCGTTTCGTTCGTGTGAGATGTGCAGTTTTTTATGGTGGTGTGAAGAGTTAATAGTTATTTATGTTTCAAGGGAATCGTCTAAGTACTTTCTGTGGGGAGTCTTGATTGAAGATTGTGTAAATTGATTTGGATACAGAATCGTTAAAAAATATTTAATACTAAACCTACCACGGTTTTCTATTTCACAATTATTGAAATCATAAATGTCCCTGTTACTATGAACGTCGGTGACCGATTAAGCGCTGACTTGTTCCACTGAAACTCAGCCGCAATCTCCCAAAGAGCATCCAGCTAAAAACTTTTATTGCGATATTTCAAAGCCGCAAGAGAACGGAGAAATACTCTTTGAACACAATAGGCACTGCAAAACAAACGCGAAAGGTTCATCAGTGCTGTCAGTAGCAAAATGCTTGTCAAATCTTTTGACCATGTAAATAAAAAAAAATTCTTAATTTCGCTCTGCTGGAACCACAGTCCCAGCCACATTCTAGTTACAGTGGCTTCACGTTGGTTCTCGATTTATTTCTGCGCAGCGAACGGAATCGAAGCGCGAGCCGATGGTAATTTCTTTCGGTTCCAACAATCCTGCAACGGTGCTCGGTTTTTGCGGTGGCGATACAAGGGCACACGCGACGACAGACTCGTTGAATATATCGGGGAAAGAGCTGCGAGGAGATTTAAAAGGTCTCCCATTCTCTCCTCGCCCCTCACTCTCCCTCTCATATACCCACACTCGTAAATAACAATGATGGCTTACCTGTAGAGTGGCTCGCCGCTGTCCTCTTTGAACCAGAGCACCATAGAGACGGCATCGTTCGGCTCGCGGGGTTGTATATTACAGGGCAAAGTTGCCTTCTGGCCTGCCACCCCCTGTATCGACTCCATCGGTACTGCAACACATAGACAGCGCGTTCAAAACTTTCCCTTCCAACAAACGAGGAATTATGACCCTAGAAAAATTACTTTGAATGAACAAGCCTGGGTCCAAAAAATATTCGAACACAGTCCTATCGATATTTAAATCATGATCATTTCGTAAAAAAAAATGGTACAGCAATAAACTTAGACTCGTTTCGAAGCTTGAAACTTCCGCTTTTGCAGTCCATCGTTCATTTTCGTCTGGGATATTTTTGCTTGACACAGCAGATGGGAAACTGGAAACACGTTTCCTCTCGCAAATGCTGCAAGTTCAAAGGTTTGTGGAGTCATTAAAAAATCTTAGACTCGTTTCGAAGCTTGAAACTGCCGCTTTTGCAGTCCATCTTTCATTTTCGTCTGGGATATTTTTGCTTGACACAGCAGATGGAAAACTGGAAACACGTTTCCTCTCGCAAATGCTGCAAGTTCAAAGGTTTGTGGAATGATTAAAAAATTTTTGTTGGGAATACATCTACTCTGGATTTGAAGATTGAAGCTTCCTCTTTACACCGAATCCTTGAAACTTGATCTACGATCTTTTTGGCCTGTTAATGGAACAAAAAAGAGGGGCAAGTTTGGTCGTACAAAACCCTCATGCTGCAACTTATTGAAACACCCATTGAAAATTCAATAACTCGACCAACAAAAATCGGACATCAAGTTTTAAGGGCTCGTTGTAAAGGGAAGACTTCGCTCTTGAGATCCGTGGTGGTTTCAGTCATGAGAAATATTTTGTAACGTTTTTACAAACGTTCTGATGCGTAGCATTTTCGTGGGACAAACGGTGGAACTAGTACAGAATTTCCTGCTGTGTCCACGAACGAAGAAAAGTTTAATTCGAATACATCGATGCAATATGTTTCCGAGATATCGGTGTCGGCATCTCCGTGACAGACACTATAGTCAGCACACACTAATTAGTAATTCCCGGTGGAACAGTGGAAAGGACTAAATAATGAAAAAGCGAAAGAAAAAACCGCGTCGGCAAAGGGACAAAGGGACAGAGAGAAAACCGGCGTGTTCGAGTCGAAGACAAACACAAAGGGAATAGGAGAAAAAGGACTGGCGCTCGCGCTCTCCCGTCCATTCATTTCGGGACGCGATATTCGTAATTAATTTCCCGTTCGTATCGGTGTGGCTCCGGGGCGAGAGAAATGTATCGACGTCTCGTTTAAAAGGCTTTTATCGAGGTCGCGGTGGCGAGCTTCAAGCACCTTTGGAATTAAGAATTATGATGTGACGGCGTGGCACAGCGCGGCGTGGCGTAGAGCGCGGTTCGGAGCGGCCGAGTTATGGATACTTTTCTTCCCGAAAAAGGAAAAATCGCCGAACCGTGATCCATTACCGCGAAGAGAGAGAGGAAGAGAGAGAGAGAGAGAGAGAGAGAGAGAGAGAGAGAGAGAGAGAGAGAGAGAGAGAGAGAGAGAGAGAAAGAGAGAGAGAGTATCGACGGTTACGTTAATAGGGTGGAAATAATTTATTGGTTTTTCGCATTCACCCTACGGCGTATCCGAGACGACGCGGCGCGTTATAAAATACACTTTAACGGTTCGATAGGAATTGCGGGCACGCATGCGGCTCGTTTAATCTTTCGTGCCGCGTGAATCGACGGGGAAAATCATGCGCGAAATGAATCACCCGCCGCCACGAGGAAAGGAAAACCGGCCGCGCAAATCTTCGACGCGGTTTTCCGACCGCGAGCTTTTCATTTTCCCGGGCGTTGCGCGCTGTTGTCGCGCTGTCGCAAGTTCCGCCGAAATCCTGGTCAAATGTGAAAATACTATGAAATTGATACAGTTTATTTGACAAAACCTGAATACTGGTCAGTGGTCATGGTTGCTGCCGCTGCATTATTTTCGTGGGTCTCTCGAGTGCCAATTAAATTCGATACACTGAATGTACCCACCTAAAAATTACATCTCAAATCCAAACAAAATAATTACACGAGTCGCGCGATGTTCAACGCTTCGGAATTTACATTTTCTCGAATTTACGCGTTGAAATACCTTTCCTGAGAGACTGCATACAACATACGCAGCCCCTGGCTATCCAATTAGGACCACTCAACATTTTCAACGTTATTCGTGTTTTTAGTCGAATAGAAAGACCCCGAGTGAATTTTTATAACAGAGTATATTAACTAGACGTCGGGCCTCGGGGATAAAAATTTGTTCTCCTACCAGACTTAATCTACATCGAAATTTTTTAAGTGGTTTGCTAAAACCGTGCTTGGAGTGACAGAATGGGTTAAGGGGTCTGTCCATTCTGTTGCTACATAGTGTTTTTCTTAACCAGGGGAAACTATTACCGCTGTTTTACCCCGTAAAAATGTCGATGATTTAATTTCGGATTGGGCAGACGCTTCCACATGATACACAGAAAACGCATAACATTTCATTTTAAGTAAATTGAGGGACACATTTATTTCTGGAAAAACAATGCAGATAAAGAAAAATTACAGACGCCATTGCATTGCTTGCAAAAAACAGTTTACTGTTTGCAAGAGAAACGTTGGTTGGCGTGAACATTCTATACACTAATGTGTTGCGTGCAATTGCAATGTAAAACAATGCAATAAGACGGGCAGTGCAAATAGAAAACGGGCGACGAAAACCACGGTCCTGATCGAATTTTCGAATTTGCCGAGCGTGAATTCAGGATTCGGGTGACCGGCTACCGATGGGGCTAGCCCAAACGGGCCGGTTCTTCCGTGATTTAGCCGGACAGAAACGAATTTCTGCATTACAGAGGGCGTAAGAGCGAGCAGTTTGCGAGGGCACGTACTTGCCTAAAGTCGTTGTAACGCTAACGTAAATGCAATACGTGTTTCCACGGTGAAATACATGCAGCCCGTCGCGCTGCCGACCCTCGACGACGGGTCGACGGGCGACGGGTCGTCGAGAAACGCCGAGGCGACATCGACTTAAACGAATTTCACCGACAAACTCCACCGCGTAGTCGTCATTTTCTCGTGAAACTCATTTTACGCGACCGCTCGTCTAGCGAGCTCTCCCTCCCGCATCAGCCACACACCAGCCTGTGCTGCCTCGAGAGCACATTTTAATCCGGCCATTGTCTCTCCATCCGGCGACGATTGAAAAATTCTACCTGGGTACCCAGCGTCGTTGTTCTTCGACGAAACAACCGATATTTCGAGCTGTGTTGGATTTCAGGGGATGTCGCGCTGCAAATACTGTGATCGCTCGTGATATAAGCTTTCGATCCAGCAAGTTGTATTTATGGGAAGAATTTCGGTCCTTCTTGCAGTCGAATACAAAGTATTTTCTATTTGTTACTGTTGGATTATCAATAAGTTACCAGCACAACGAACTTATTGTTCGTTGTCAGAAATGAATCAACGATCTCAGAATCGTATTTCTAAACAGAGATTTCGAGGTAACCCATTCTATGGACAGTTTCTTTCAAGAGCTGGACTGTGGGGGGTTAACCGAAACAGTCTGGAGATACGAAGGGACCCTGGTTTCCTTTTGGGGGTTCCAACGATTTTTCTTCTTAGAGTCAGTCGAAGCTAAGACATCGTTTGGTAAAGAGCTCCCTCCCGTGCCGTGAAACAAAGACTAATTTTTTACTTTAAAAGTACCAGTGTGGATTTATTAACACCCATTTCCAATAGTCACCGCACCGAAACATTGCTCCACAAATGATCCACGATCGACAATGAAGGATCAGAAGAAGAAAATGTTTAGCATTGATTTAGGATTGATATTTCCTTTTAAAATATTGAGTTCGATAATAGTTTTTCATTAATCAAATAATTCTTGCTGTGATTTCCAATCGTTCGCAGAAATAGTCGTTTATGCGAAAGATATTATTGTCTAGTGCTAGATATCACTCTAATCACAGACAGTCGAATTTTACTTGTCAAAAGCTGCGTCCCATTCCATTCCACTAATTTACTTCACTCGCCGGTCTGTGGACAGCAATTTCGCTCCGGCTGTCTGACTCCAGGCTATCATATTCCACTTGTCCGATCATAGATTGTTTGTATTTCACTAGCCTCATCAGGAATCATCTCTATTCTAATTGTGTGATCATAGTCCAATTCTGTTCTACTTGTACGCTCATAGACTCCTCTGCCCGACTGCCTCTGAATAAATTACCTTACAATAGACCGGTGTTCTACTGATTGAGCACGGTGAACTCTGTATGGTCACCGTGGAACATTGGATTACGCTTGTCTGACCATACGTGCGGCTATTCTACTTGCGACGCTGCGTAGTTTTTCCCAACTGAATCGAACGCACCAGCTCCTTTCGGAAAAGAAAGGACCTACTAATCAAATCTTTTTCTGCAATCTTTATTCGAAAATCTCATTAATTTTCATCAATTAATTAATATACATTTAAAAATCTAATCTGATAAAAAAGAATTGTATATCTGTATATTGTTCGAACAGAACTTCATTTTTACAGAATAATTATAAATTAATTTGGGAAGCAACATTTATGCAAAATAACAATTTTCTTCAACGATTCGAGGAAATAGGAGCCGAATACAAATATCTGTCATTCATTAAAAATTGTATACAGTTCTAAGTAATATTATTATATATTACCTAGGTGATTGCATAAGTTCGTGCCCGATTTGAAAATATAATTCAATGGTTAAATTTTAAAGAATATAGCTTTATTAATCATTATCAGAGCTGCGGAAATAGTATTTTAAATAGTAAATAATAAATAATCCTATTTATTTCAAAGTGTGTGTGCAACTTTGAAAATAAAATAATTTATATGAAGCAGTAATTCTCGAAAATATAATAATATTTAAAAATAATATCTTATTTGAAGAATATTGAAAATATTTGTATTTTGTCTTTTTATTTTCAATTTCAATTTTAAATATTATTGCTGAAAATAATGGTTCGAATTCAATAGATTTATGAGTGTAAATTGTTTCTTAACAATGAGATATGTAGACTGTATGTTTATGCGGTTTCTCAGAGTATTATAAAAAGTAGAATATTTTATTTTGTGTTTCAGATTGTTTAAAATAGAAATATTTTACTTTCAGGTTCAGATTGTTCAAATGGAAATATTTTATTTTCGAAATAGTATATATTATTTGAAATACTCTTTTCTTTAAGCAAAACAAAATCTAAAATATTAAATAGCATTTGAAATATTTGTTTCGCCAAATAATGCCGACCTTTGATCATTACGTAATAATATAATTCTTTTTTACACTCCGCCGTGCAGTACAGTTTACGACATCCATGAAAATCGGACAGGAACTTATGCAACCATCTGATATTATTTCCACGAGATTGCTCTCGTCGCTCCTAACGAATAATGTAACGAGGAGAGGAGCATTACATTTGTTTGGAATTAGCGGGGCCCGTGTGTTTAGCGTTTGCGGTCCGGTTTCTTCGATTTTCTAATGGCGCCATGGGACAGTGAGAAGATTATTCATGGACGTTTCAGTGCAACGGCGGCCGATGCATATCTGCATTACTGGCGGAAGTGCTCGAGGGTCGACGGTGTCGAGCGACGGAACAGGGAGCACGGCGGCGGGTGTCGTGAACCGTGCTGAAGCGTCCACTAAGCGTCGAACGACCGACAACCGATTTGTTTTACGCGCGGTTACGGTTTGTCGTTCGAGCGTCGTCCTGCCCGTCGAAATTAATGCTCGCCGTGTACTCGCGTCGAACGCGTAATCCCCAGCTGGGCTCCTCGTTTATTTTCGCACGAACATCTAGCGCCGAAAACTCCGAAACCCAACGATGAAAAAACAACAGCTCTTTAGTTCTTTAACACTAAACCTACCATCACCGGTCAAACTGATCGGTCCCAGATTTTTTATTTTACGATTATCCATATCTAATAAAAATAATTCCATAAGAAATGAATTATAGATATCTTCAGTGGATCACATACTACAATAGGAGCTGCGCAAAGTCTAAATAAAATCAATCTTGTTAATTTATAAGGGACATGTGCCAGTTACTTTTAAGGCTCGGTAGGTTTACTCTTTTAAAAGAAGGCCTCCCCGAAAACATTCGAAAATTTATGAATCACTTGTGAAAGAAATGTGATACACAAATCTTTACAATAAGAAATAAATTCTATTCCCGTTCGGCCAGGATTGTCGGCGGCGAAACTTGCCACTGTGGGTCTCGCAGACTTCGTTCCTAGGCGCGAAAGTTTCCTGCAAATAAACTTAATAAGGCTCCGTTCTCTCCGGGCTCTTCGTTGCATCGTTCTGCATCACATCGCGTCGCGTCGCATCGCAACGTGGAACGTTCGAACTTCGAAGCAATTATCGTTCTCATAGCGTGTAGCGTGTAGCGTGACGCTATTAGGGCTGATTCCACCGCCGGAGGAGCTTGACGGCTTTGAGAACAGCAAAGCAAGAAGAAGCAAACACACCGGTTGGAAAATTAATAAAAATACCTCACGACCCCGGTGGCTCCCCGATTAATTAAAACTTTTGACCGGTGGAAGATCCATCGGCTTGTTTTCCTCTCTTAACGTTTTCAGATACCGGTCGCTTTTGCACTGGTCCAAGCCGTTGCTGCTTCCATCAAGCTTTTCCACGGGAAAATTTGACTGTCAGTTAAGAGGAACGTTGTTTCCTTCTCTTCTCCACGGTTCTCTCTCTCTCTCTCTCTCTCTCTCTCTCTCTCTCTCTCTTATCCGAGAGGATGCTCAGCGAGGATCGACGAGAGAGAAGAAAAAAACAATTTAACAGCTAACTCACTGTTATACTACAATGCGGTTACACGTGCTCACGGTTTCGTTAAACGGGCATTTTTTGCGTCGGCAGTGCGGAAAATCTCTTCCCCGCCCCCTCTCTCTTATCCTCTCTTTTTCTCTCTGTATGTTTGCGCGATTAACAGTAACGCCGGCTAGCGCTCAGATCGTTCATCATCCGCAAGTAATTAAACTTGTGACAAGAAAATCAATCGCGCTCTTGTCCGAGAGTTCAAAAATGCTCGGCGGATGATACTCTCGCTTAATCACGGCCTCTGTGTGCATCGATCCCTCTCGCTCGAGATCCCTCTCCCGATGGAAATCCTTCGACGTGAAAACCGGCTGACCAATGCTTCATAGTTTCATACACGGGGGACGATTTAATACAGTGAGATGGTTCAAAATGATACCGGGAACAATTTAATATGGCGACTTTCATGATCAATCCATTTCGATGATATTCTTATTGGTACTACGAAAGACACTTTTCACAGATTTATAAACGAAATTTAAGTTTGACCTTCAGTTTCGGAGTTCAAGGTCATTTGAAGGTCACAACAGTACATATTCGAATGTGTTTTCTACGAGCTGCGCGACGCAACACGCTAATATGTGCGATTATTTAAAACAAAATGATCTTGAAAACTTCGAAGAAGCAACCCCTGAGGGATACTAACCACTTGATACCAGGGACCGTAACTGTTAAGACCAAAAAGAAAAAAAATTAATAGAATAACAAGTATCTCGTCGATAACTGTTATGAGTGGACAGCGGATCTTTATGCATTTATAAGAAAAATGAGTAGGTGAAATTAAAACAGTGGAAACATTAGAAGAATTTAAAAATTCTGTCATATTATTTTCAACCTTTTATCCATGATGACAGAGAAAATAAATTTCTATTTCACTATTAGGTTTAGGTCATATGAAGGTCAACACTTTTATATTCTGACTTTGACACTCTATCGATATATGGTATAAAAAATAGGACATTCCATTTAAAAAAGTCAAGGTGACCTTGATATCTCGAAAAAAGTGACATAAAAACAAAATTTTGCTTTGGCATCGTGTCAGCCCCGTTGTACCATTAACTTTGTCCTTACCATATTTTACGTATCTTTAGAAACAACAAGGATATTTGAGGCGCAAACGTTAGGTGACTCACCCTGTATATCTCGGGCGTATCGCGGCAAATTACTGCTCCACTTTGGCCGGCCTCCGCCCACGCGACGGTCAAAAGTTAATCACGGGGCAAACAATGCCGGCTCTCCGATGAATGTCCCGTTAATGCAACAACATTGTGTCGGACGCGCGCGCCCTTTTCGCGGCAGACATTGCCTGTGTGCGACAACGCTCGCGCGAGTATGTATACGCCGTGTGACCGGTGACGCGACAAAATCGATGGAATGAAAAGCAACGTTTTCGTCCCTTTTGTTGCATGCTCCCGTGTACGTGTGCATGTGTGCGTGCGTGTCCGGCACGAGCAGGCGGGAACTCGTCGTGCGTTGTACGGATTATCAACCCTCGGTTGTTAGTCCAGTCAAATTTCGTTCGTTCGATTTCATTCGATGTGTGTAACGTTACGCTCCGCACAAACGCTGAAAGCGTTCGACCGGTTCCAAGTGGTTCGCGATACCTCTCAATGGTTCAATCTACGGGTCACCGTTGCGGGGGCAAGAACCCACTTTTCTCTGCGGAGCTGTGACACTGTTCCGCACCGTTTGCTCTTTTGCTCTGCTGCCGTGCGCGACGGAATTAAGGGACGGGAAATGAGAATTTACTGCTCAATTCTTTTTAAGCTTCTAGCTCTTACATTTTTATATACAGGGTGAGTCGCCTAACGTTGCCACCCCAAATATCTTTGTTGTCTTTAAAGATACGTCAAATGTCTGAAGGACAAAGTTGAATGGTTCAGTGGGGCTCACATCATACCAAAAATATTTTTGCTTTTATGTGATTTTTTTAGAGATACCAAGGTCCCCTTCATTTTTTAAAATGGAAGCACCCTTTTTTAAACTCCTACAGTGATAGTCCCTTTCATTAGGAATTCCGTGACTATAATTACCCATGCACGTATAAACTTTCTAAGTAGCTCCTAGTCCATATAACAGACACAGAACATTATTATTTTGCATTAACCATTAAAAGTTCGCAGTCTACTCGTTAATCACTCGATAATTTTCGTAGCCCCTTATTTGTAGACTTGCCATTCAACTTTACCCTCAAGACATTTAATGTATCTTTAAAAACAACAAAGATATTTGAGGTGGCAACGTTAGGTGACCCACCCTGCATAACAATAATGAATTTTTCATATTAAATTTAATGAAATACATAAATACTAACCATTCAGAGTGAAAATAAAGATTTATTACTTAAAAGAACTTAAAAATGTCGAGATGTGCCATTCGGAATTTTCTATTATTCGCGAAAGTCTATCCGCAGTCTATTGATAAATGAGGAGCGTCGTCGACAATTTGGTTAAATCAGGCGATTCTTATGGGGACGGTGATGTGATACGCGGATGTTTGCGCAAATAAACTCGCGAAACATCGTCCAGCAATATGGGACACGAGCCGTGTGCACCGAGTCACGGCGGATCAACCCGATTACTGCACGCTGATCCGTATTATTCGACGAGCGATTCGCAGCTGCGTTCCGCTTGTTCCTTTGATTGCTCGGGCCTCCGCAACACTTTTATCCGCGCGTCACGGTATGGTGAATTTTGCGGAAAAACAGGAAACGCCGAAAGTAATTGCTCGTACGTCAACGGCCCCGGTCAAAGGAACCGGATCCGACTGGTAATTAATCTAGTTGCGTCCCGGCCGAACGTCGATTTGCCCAGCGCGCGTCCCCGAATTTTCGCAATCGTATTAACCCATTTGCATCGCGAGGAAGAATTACAAACAACCACGGTATCACCAGTCTACTGTAATATTAACCTAACTTGTTAATTCACGAATTAATCAATGAATTATTTCACTTCAATTTTGATCTTGATAAAAATTCATATTTATTCTCAAATTCTTTTTCCAGTTAAAAATCATATTTTACAATAATGTACCTGAATCAAAGGAAGGGTTTCTGTCCCAATTAGCGTGCCTGTAAAAATGCTTCGGACACGTAGTAATGTGCCCCCAATTAATTCTATAAGAATTTATCTTTTAGCTTAATTTAATTAAAAGAGACAGTTTTTCCAATTATATTTTCAAGTTAATTTTTATTGCTTATCTAAATAGGAAAGCACATTAATAGAGACAAGTGTCTTATTTTTCATCATCAAAATGCTGTGTTATTTCATGTTGTGACGCACGTATTGTAGTTATGAACAACAGAAACACAATACGATTGGTTTTATAAATAATTGGTGGTGATGGAAATAGCTCCTATATGCATGGTGGTGCACCCGTATTCAAAATATTATGTATGCAATTCGTCGGTAATGAATTTTATACATATTTTACTTTAATCTCTGTATACATTTTAATGCCAGCTTCGATACGAAAAATATGAATTTACTGTGACTAATGAAATTATTAGAGCCAGAATACGAAAAATATGTTTATTGTTCGTTATTGTGGGGATGCCGTTGCGAATTGTATATTCGCCATTTGCAAATGTAAATACTTTGCAAGTGAAAAATACAAATTCAGTGTAGCTAGGGTTATTCGAATACAATGGCCTAGTATGAATGTCATTTAAGGTCACTGAAGGTCAACTGTAATAGAAAAGAAATTCTACTAATAAAGGATTTATTAAAAACTCATTATCCATGGACCATAAACTTTCATAAATTACGGAATAATTATCAGCAGATAATTTGTTAATAAAAGCAATAAAAATCGCCTATATGTATACACTCTGTTGATACCGAGCAGTAAAACAGCGTGCACACACGCTAATGATGCAAATAGGTCTACTCGCGTTTGCTCGCGCGGCCGCGACCGGTGATCATTAACGTTTCTGTCGAAGCGGTTCCAGATTTCTCGTAAATTTGTCCTTTTTTCGTCGGAGAGAGAAAGAGGTTTTCGCGAGTTCTCTCGTTAGCGTGGATTATCCTAGTGCACGAGCGTAATTTCTGCGAACGCGTTACGATAACTGAGAGCGCGAGAAACGGAGCCCGGGCTCGACACGATTACGTCGAGTTTGTTTAAATGGAATTTTTATTTCATCCCCGCCGAGTGCGGGGGCGTTAACGAGTCGCGTGAAATTCGGTTTGACGTCACCTACGAATCATCGAAATCATCCGGCAGATGAAAATCGAAATCTGACTTTCAGAAGCTGTGTCCAGATGATTATTGCTAACATATTTTCTAAGTTAATTCTACAGAGTGTTCCAAAAATGTTGTACTTCCTGGAATGGGGTGATTCCTGAGCATATTTGAATGAGCTTTTTCTTTTGCGAAAATGTTCTGCGCAATCTGATTTCACTGACTGGATTGAACTCTTTAACGAAGCCGCGGAGAACATTTTCGCAAAGGAAAAATTACTTGAAGCGACCTCGGGAATCATCCCTTCCAATGACGTCATAATAAAATAAAGAATAAATGTATAAAGATCCGTAGTATAGGTACTACTGCTACCAATTGTCCACAAATTGTGAATTACATACAACCCACGCTCCGATTCGAGTTGGGATAGTGACCCTTATTTAAATAAAAATGGTCGCCTGAGGATTCCAAGTGATTTAGCACATTTTGCGGCGAGCGAGGATTAAAGCAGACCTAATTAGACGAAAAAGTCAATGAATGTGCTGTTGGAAAGGCAACGGAGTGGTAACAGCGACTTTTAGCAGAAAGAACGCAGCCATCCGAGTGGAAGCGATCTTAATGCGAAGCACCGACGGGAAATCGTTAGACGAGAGAGGCAAAAGAACAGAGGACTTTCGATTTCGAGCCGAATAATGCACTCGATGCGGTGATTCCTGGCATTTACTGGAACACGACATTTCTCTCTCTCTCTCTTGGAAAACGAGCTGAGCTCCGTTCCTACATCAATTACTTCGATTCCGTTTCCCGGTTTGTTCTTTATAACCAATCCCTGGTACGTAAGCTTTTTTCCGTTCTCTTTCGCCCGCAGGCACCCCGTCGCATCTACCAACGTGGAAAAGGGAAAGAGAGAGGCAAAAGGGACCGTGGAGAA
Source organism: Lasioglossum calceatum (assembly GCA_963966675.1). Classification (NCBI taxonomy): domain Eukaryota; kingdom Metazoa; phylum Arthropoda; class Insecta; order Hymenoptera; family Halictidae; genus Lasioglossum; species Lasioglossum calceatum. The sequence continues at coordinate 16,976,190 of OZ016546.1, read as the reverse complement.
ACAAACGAGCCGAAGTAACAAAGCAAAGACAAACTCGTCGATTTTCTTGCAAATGAAGGATCGGGAATCGCGATCCAATATCGCGACCAATGATTTCCATTTAAATGCGACCGTTTCCGGAGCACGATTCGAAAATTCAGGAACGGACGACTAATTCCAGGGAGGGTCTTGCCGGAAACTCGGAGAACAACTCGCGGTCAAACTTTCCTCGAAATTCTTCCCCCTTTTCTTCGAGACTTCGGTGGCAGACCCGGCGACGATCTAACATCGATTTTTAGGATCGGTTTCTTTTTTTCCCACCGATTTATCTTCACGAATGCTCGACGATTTTCCATTTCTAAATACACCTGCGGCGATCTGTTTGGTTTCTCTCGGGTCGTGTTGCAATCTGTTGTATTTGTTTACCGAGCGGTGTTGTGGATAATACACAATCGGCGGATTAAAGTGGAACTGAAACCGGGGGTCGGCAATTCGTGTTACCAAAATATTGATGGTTTGTTTTTCAGAGAGAACCGTGTGCACGGTTTAATGTGTAGACATCTGTTCTTTTATGATTGCTTCGGTTTTTCCTTTTCCATCTCGAATTGAATGATTTGGAATCGTCGAAATTAATATTAGGTTTACGGGACACTGACATTGTGATTTTAGCAATAAAATGAATTTGTTGAATAATTTTTCACACAAGTTCATCTTTACAATCTCATTAATCATAGATTACAGAATTTAGAGCCGGTCAGTCGCATAATCATACAACTCAATTGTAATATTCAACAAAGCGTTTATTAGACTATGTTCCTTTAGTTCTCCATAGTTGTGCTTTTGGTGGAGACGTAGTTCAAAAGTTCAAACTGGTGATTGAGTTTATTACGTGAATCGTGCGGAAACTGAAGTGCACCATAAAGAAGTTTTTAATTAATAATATTGAAATGGAAAGAAAGTACCTTCGAACAAAGCTTTCGACGTTTCGCAAATTTTTAAAAAAGCTGCAACCATTCGCAATTGGGGTAATTGGTTTAATATCCAAGAACGAGAGAGTTGGTCTGCTAGAAATAAAAGTAATTAGGTGACTTTTTGCACTACTTCCGCAAGAAATGGCGATTCAGGCAAATTCTACCTTATATAAAAAGTGGTGACTGTCTTGCAGTTGATTTTTATGGCTTACAATTTAAAAAAGTAATTAATTTTCTTTTAACCCTCCCAGTGCAATGCCGGGGTCATTTTTGACCGGGAACATCCAAATTGTCATTTAAGTACTCAATTTGTGACAATTAAACTAATTGAATGTAGAATGTACATTAGACTCTACACGAGATATCATCAAAAGTAAATTTTTAAAAATTATTAATTAGAGCTGTGAACGGCCCTAAGCGTTGCCAATTACATAGCTATAAAAATCGTCCTTTGTCCGAGGTTTAATGAATGTATACGAGAATGGAGAACGACGTTTGGTTGCAATTATTGCATTGAAATATTCACTTTCAGGATGGGTTCATGCAAACACCGTGCAGTATTGAATCGCTAATAAAAATTGAACCTGTAGCGCACTATACGTGCAATAGCTTTGCGAAGTTTCATTTGAATCGCTTTGACAGCTTTTTTGCAAAAAATCACTGCTGTAAAAATTGTCAAGTTACACTGCTTTTAAACGCATTACATTTTATTAATAAATTCTTCGATAAATCGTTGATTAATCCTTTCCATATTAATCTCTTAGCTGTTGAGTTTAGTTTTAAAAATCCCCCACAGAGTGCGGAATAAAAATAAAACAATGACGAGTATACACGTCGAATGCAGGGCAAATGGTCCTATTATTTATAAATCTTATGAAAAACGAGGAAGGATTACACTTTAATTTGATAAAAAATTAACAATTCATTCTTTGAAAGGTTGTTGTTGTTACAACAAGAAACAAGAAAAATTATAGAAAATAATAATTTTAAGAAATTCATTTGATTTCAGTGTGGTATTTTTCAAAGCAAGGTACCACACAAAGTGCCACTTCGCACGTCATACAACAATATCGTGACTCCTTACGGATTCCATTTCTTGAGTAGACGGCACATCTTTGAAGTGGATTTGCGTTGTATTGGTCATGTAAAGTGTAAAGGAAACATACCGCCAATTAATATTTTTGTTACATTTTATTGAAATTTCGAGTTTTTCTCGAAATTTCTCGAAAGAACATCACAAAATCTGTTTTTGTTTGTCACATTAAATTTTGATTGTAGCAATTCATTTTACGAATAAAGAATTTATGGAATGATTGATTGTCTACCATTTCAAAGTTGTGATATTTAATAATAACTATTACAAATTTCCTTCATCAAAAACTGTTATGAGCGATCGAAATGAACTTCTCTCATTGATCACTGTTATGGGGGATCAAAATAAATGTATCGCATCGAATAACTGTTATGAGCGGTCGAAATAAATTTCTCTCATTGATAACTGTTATTGGTGATCGAAATGAATTTCTCTCAACGATAACATTTACCAACACAAGAGATCAAATTTTCGGTTACTTATAATCCTTATCAGTAACCAATAAGATTTTAGTCGACGAAATACTTAATATTCTATGACTTTTTTTCTTTTTGGTTATAACAGGTATAGTAGCTATTTTCATAGCTACATGCTGCCGAATAACGCAAATTACGGCTCATAAACGTAAAAATAGGTATTTCGAGGGCGATAGCGCCGTGGATCGATCTTTTATCTAGCGTTTTTGACCACTGAAAAATCCCATCTTTGTATTAACGAGAAATGAGAACGCGCATCCCACACCCTTGCAATTCTGGAAACGGGTCTACAGCCTCAAAGACCACAGTGTATGGTATACAATAATCCCCAAAAATTTCACCGAAATATTTCAACTAGAGTTACAGTTTGTTCATTGGAGCGTGACATTTGTGCAATGGTTGAGGGATCACACGCGACTCAATATTCACGTCTCGCAAAAACTGTACGGTATCGAATGACCAAAAGAATTGAACGTATAGTACAATATATAAGTAACAATAGTACCAAGTTTCATTTCAATAACTGTGACAGTATTCAACAGAAAAATGGTCAAACATCCCACTTCCAAAGTTGCTATGTTTTAAGAGAGAGAGGAAGAGCAAGGTATACAATTAAATATTAAGAGACGGTAAGGATACCATACTTACAATAAAAAAAAAGGATACCATACTACTAGACACAATTTCCCAAAATTCCACTAAAATATCTCCACCAGTCCCAAAATCTGGAGCTTTTCGATCTCGCGCGGCACGGTTCCGGCTCCCGTAGCGCCGCGTGACCGGAAGTGGCCGTCGCTGTCGTGCAAACAGTTCGGTAAACACAGAGAGGTCCCGCTCTTCTCACTCTCTCTGCTCTGAAACTGGCTGGCAGCCAGCGTCTCGCGCGAACTTGCCACATATCTCATCGGAGCTGTCATCGATGTAGCGCGCGACCGCCCACGCGCGCAACGATTTTTTTTCCTTCGCTGACAAATCAAGATAACGCCGAAGAGCGGCTGGTGATTTATCACCGTGGCAGCACGATCATTTCGGCATTTGTCGTGCTCGGTAAATCACCGGGGCTCGAGTTCCGAGCCGGGGCCGTAGTGGGGGAATTTCGAAAGAGGGTATCCATAAACAACGTTATAAAATTAAGCCGCGTGCACACGCGGTTCACGGCGTAAACCCTGAGGCAAACACGGGTTCTGTTTCGCGTATGTAGAGCGGGGCCGCTTTACAGTGCGCTCGCCGTGCAGATTTCGACTCGTGTGTTGTAAAATCAACGCGAGAGCGTATCCGAGAGTGCGAGGGAGAGAGAGAGAGAGAGAGAGGGAGAGAGGCAGTGAGTGGCTCTCGCGCGAGCTCCAATCGAAATCGCGTAACACGTTTGAAAGGTGGGCAGTTGCCAACAATAGCCGTATGCCGATTGTTTGCGAATTACTTGGTCGCCGGCCGCGATCTCCGTTTCAACGGGCGAAGGCCCGTGTGTAAAATTGAAACCGGATCGTTTCATCGTTGCGCGCGCACGCTCCCGTGTAGGTATGCGATTCTACCTTTTATCCCGTCAACCGTGAATAAGCCCTCGCTCACGGCGACGAACTAGGTGAACGCCGACCGCGAACTATAATCAGGGACCTTTTTATACGGGCGCGCTCCTGCGGCGGTCTACTTATGTTCGACAATCCCGGGAATTCTCGCGGGAACCGCACCAATGGGTTCCGACGCGCTTCAGAGAGACAATTGCACGCCGGTTCTCTCGTTCGAATGTGTCGAATTCGAACGTTCCGCTGAATTGCAGTGTATTTAATGCACTCGGCGTAACCAGTGCTGGCTCCGATGCGATTATTCGGTTTTTCGAGTGCGAACGATTGCTTAAATGCAGAGTATATCGGTGCGAAGAGATTAACGTGAAATGTCTTGATTTTATCGAGAGTGATGGCAATTTCGTTTAAATAGGTGGTAGCTTGCCTTCATGTTTGCATTGTAAACGAATTTTAATAATAATATATAAGTACTTCAACTTGAAATGTTTACTTCGAGAGAATATTATTATGGTTCAGAAAAATAACCATTTCTAAAAACTGATATCAGTAGACTGCGGGTGTCCATGCAGTTTTCATTTTTTCCAGGCAAATTTTAAGAAAGTGGAATTAAATAAAATCTTATTGTCAGTGGTAGTAACCTTTGTAGATCAGCAATAAGTAAAAATCGTACCAAATTCTATCGAATTTTACGTTCCCGCGTTTGTGGTAAATTTTCAGATGCCACGAATGCATGAAGATCCGCAGTCTATTTATCATTAATGAATGTCGCAGTAAAAAGGTTCAATCCAATGTGAGACTCATGAATGCGCAATACAAAGGTATTGGGAGCATAGCGTAAAAAGTTTTAGCAGATTGTCTGGAGACTAACGACCGCGCCAGGACACGTCAAGACGGCTTAAGCGAGAGACGCTAACAGATGCAAATTCACAAGTTTGCTGTTGGTCCCGAAACTCGCGAAAGTTTTATATATTTAACATCGTCGCACAAGTTTATCTTAGCCAAGGAACATTGAGTTGCCAAGAGACATAGTTTTGCGAAAATATGACGCGCTGAATGAGCGAAGAAGACTGGCTGATAATTTAGGAACTACACGTTAGTCTTACATTGTTTACGATCTGAAGTTAGGAGACGGAGATAGCGATGAAGTTAAAGCGAAACCCGGTCGATCTATCGAAAGAATCTAACGAGGCCGGTCAGTCTGCGGGCCTGGTCGCCGCCTATTCTCTGCGTAGGTCGACTCCATTCTTCGCGGCTCCTCCGCGATTCGATTCAGCCCAGTTGGCGGTACCCGGAGCGCTAGATTTTCCGTTTCGCCGTCCAGCAGAGCTCGTCTTTCAGAAGTATTCGTTCGTTCGTTCGTTCGTTCGTTCGTTGGTCGGCTCTCCGTTTCCCCGCCACGTCCACTCCATTTTCCGTAGCCGCGGAATAAAGGCCCCGTAATGTATGCAAGCCAGCTGCAGAGCGAAACCTTTGCGACCCGTTTTCCACGGGCCAACATTCCGTCTCGGCGACCGGACATAAAGAGCCCGGCAAGATATTCTGCTTGGCCTATTCTTTTTGGCCAGCCGCGCTTCCAAGTGGAAGGCATCCCCCGTTAAATACGGAATTTCGCGAGCCGTCGGAATCATTCTACGCGGATACATACCTACCGACTTATCCTCCTTTCGCCACTCAAACTTCTTCCGGCCGAAAGACTTTCATCCCTCAAACCCTCCTATCCCTGAAGCCCCCTCCTACCGCTCTTCAACCCTTGTTCCGCGAAATTGTAGCGACCGGAGATACTTTCCAGGAATTCCGACCGAAAACTGAAAGAAACTGGAATCCTCACTCTTTGTAATTCACTTGTTACGGATCGCGAACAATCCGAACGATTTCACCGCTTCTGTTTTTACATTAACGCGCTGCCTACCGGCGAGTTATGCAATAATTTAATGATTGTCTGGAAAAAAGACGTTGCCAATTTTTTAAAATGAACTCCTCTATGCAATGGGTGTCAATGTGCTGCACAAGTTACTTTGGCAAAGCTTTTTGTACTTAAAAGTAACTGGTGCATGTACCCTTATAAAAATGACAAGATTGATTTTATTTAGACTTTGAGAGGCCCCTACTGTAATACGTGCTCTACTAAAGATATCTATACAACGATTCCTTATGAAATCATTTTTATTATTTCAATAATTGTAAAATAGAAAATCTGGAACCGGTCATTTTGACCGGTGATGGTAGGTTTAGCGTTTACAAACTAGAGGTTCAATATTATTACGAGAGCTAGAGATAATTAATTGCTACGCAGAGCAACGATTCGTTTTTACATACGCCGTTCTACTAGATACCTATTCAGAAATGTCGGGAACTCGAAAAGCGAAATCGAAACGGTGCAAGATAGCCTGGAATTTGCGGGGCACCGAACAAATCAGCGGTCCCCGGGAAAGAGATGGCGCGGTGGTATCAAAATTCTGTACCGCGCCCGTGCCGAGCGTTGCGGTAATTATACTCATCAACGGAAATGTCACAGGCAGGCTCGGTTTATTATATGAACCGCTCGTCGACGCCGCGTACGCCGGAGCCACCGCCTCGGCATTATTGTTTCCTGAAGAATTTCATTTAAATTCCGAGCGGAGAAAAGTTCTCGCCCGCACTCGCAATACGAAACCGCGGTGTCCAATCGTTTTTGATCCACCTTAATTAGTTTCCGTCCTAATGACGCCCGAGATGGAACTCTCTGTAATTAATTTGGTTCCGGGCGCGGTTACCCGCGACGCGGAATTGACGAAAATTTTATTCGAAAGTTCTTTTCGTCATCTATGACTTATGGAATTCTGGAACCTGGGATATTCTTTCGAAGCAGTGTTTCATCATTTTTAGCTTGACATTTTCTCAAATCAATTAATTTATGATTTTGTATAGTTTTCAAGACCGCGTTGCACTTAATCGCAATAAAATTTTCCCCCTCAAAGCTTGTACCGTCAATAAAATTCTTATTCAGCAATCGGGAATTTTATTCGAGTCATACACGATTATTAAGGGACATAAGTGCACGGATTTGTACGGGTACTTCCGCGGGTCGTTGTAGATTTATGATGCGGAATTAATAAATCAGAGACAGACAGTTTCGAGGAAATCGTTCCCGATTCATCGTTTTTAACGACACGATCGATGAGGTCGTCGTTGTCGTCTGTGATCGCGCGATCCGTGCCACTCGAAGCCCGTCGACGACGTTGAACGTAATTCGATGCCAACGTCCCGGAGAAAAGCGAACGTGATTTCTTGCCGTTGTCTCGAATTAAATCGCGACTCGCCTGATCGATTGACAAGGAGGAACGGTGGAACGGGGAGGAGGATCTAAAAGCCAGCCCTAAAAGCAAGCACATTTCAGAATTTCCCTAGAAAATACTACCTTCGTGTTGAAATAAATTGTTTCGGAATTTGAGAGAATTATTCTCAAATTATAACACAGAAATTTTAGGGTTTTTGTAGAAGCTTTATTCATTCTATTTCATTCTTTCAGAGAAATATAGGTATATGACAAAACTGAGTAGCTGTAATTTAGAGCTCTGAAAATATTACAAGAACTGAAAACCGTTGTTGTACTGTTCCCAACCTATTATACATATTAAGAAAGAAAATCAATTTTTATTTTCAGTTTGTCGCAATTCAGAAAATTTTTATTTTCCATTAAGATTCAAAGTCTGATAATTGGATTCATGACAAAGATTTTTAGAAGCTCTGACATGTGAAGATCGTGGATTAATTTTCGAATAACGCTGTCCACGTGGTTCATTAAATTGGCCACTATCTGCAAAAGTCTGCAAATTAATACATTGTGCTATCACGTTGTCGGAAAATCTGGTCAACGACTCATCGATTAGTTCGGTTAAGTGGCGATCACGCTCCCAGCGCGGAACAATTATCGGCAGACAAACTTTCACGAGTACATTGCCAATCACTCGGTCTATGGGACAGGCACACTTGTCTATATCTCGCTTGAAAAAAAAGGAAGCTGCCGTTCATCGTCAATCGTTCGAATCCCAGCGAGTTTGCGGACCGAATCGTGGGGAAGATTTCCTCGTCAACGACGTGAATTTTGTTTTAGGGGCACAAATCCACAACTTCAAAAATTGCAATTGTTAGTTGCAAGTGGACTAGCCGATGTCTATTTCACCACCGGGTCGCCACTGTAGGGGTGCGCCAGGACTAGCCGATATCTATTTCACCACCGGGTCGCCTCAAGGGAACAAGGGAGTGGACTAGCCGATGTCTATTTCATCACCGGGTCGCCTCGAGGGAACAAGGGAGTGGACTAGCCGATGTCTATTTCACCACCGGGTCGCCACTATGTAGGCTAGAGTCGTGGTTACGCTGTCTCGCAACTTATTGAATTGAATAGATACAACAGCTACTGGAAAATCGAAAAGGAATATGCGTAATCGAAATGAACTCCGAATGGATTAATACAAATAATATATTCTTGATTACAGTTTCGCGGACTGACGCTCTCAGTTTTAACACACCGAGAAATGCGGGGGCGATCTACTGCAGAGTGCTCGACAAGGACTTTAACACCCGATCTTGCTCAAAGTGACTTTCGTCGTGGAACAATACGTACTGCGCGTGTTCACTTGAATCAACTCAATTAATAGGAGGGATCTATGCCCTTATATATGGTGCTACCCAAAATGCTATGTACTTCCGATTAGAAGTGAATTCTTAGAAATTATATATGCCGCACTGGCTTCCCAAAATCGTCGTTTTCCGTTCCGAGACGTTCCGCGGCCGTCTCGAGACGCTCTGTTATGAGCAGACCTTTATCAGCCGATTCCCAAGGATCCCGCCTCGGTCTTCGTTCCGCAGGACTATGACTATAGTGTTGTATCCCGTCGAAGGAGAGCACAACGCACTATATCTCGTCGCCTAAATCGTCCGGCGGATGCCGCGCGCGGCTGTGTACATAGCCGACCGGTAACTGCATTGGATGGATGCTAGGTTGCGATAAGGGCACGATGCACTCCGGCGGCGCAACCTTCCGTCGATCCGTTCCCCGACGTCCACGGATATCTCGCCTCGGCTCCACGGCCGGAACAGACGTCGTTAGACCCCCGTCGTCGTCGACGAGGACGAACACGTTGGAATTAGTGGGTTCGGCGTCGCGACGCTTTCCACCGCTCCGGAATAATTCCGTCGTTTTTCCCCCGAGCGACCCGACTCGACGCGACGCCCGCCGAAAACCACGAAAATGTTAGTCGAAAGTTCTTGCGCGAACGAGAGTTGCGAGGCGACGCTCGGAAACCGTGTAACGAGTCCTTCCTGCGAGCAAATGCGCTTCCTTCTCTCCAGCATAAAACGCTTTCTGTGACGGACCACGGATTTCGCTAATTAATGTCACGGTTTGCGAAAAATCTGCTTTGAGAGCGGCCTGACTGCGTTTGGGGCACGTCATTCCTTTGGCTCCTCTTCTTTCAGCGCTCTTTCGTTTTTTTGATATGTATAGAAGAGGGAAATGATTCAACAAATGTGTTTCTTTGAATATACAGGATGATTGATAACTGGTCGTAAAAAATAAGTCGAAATTAAGAAGTAATTGTAGAACGCACTACAGTAAAAGCTCCTTCGTTGTCCAAAGGCCGGGGGTTTGAGCGGACAACGACCGTGCCCGGACACTGTTTTTGATTTATGACTGCCGTCTTTAGTGAAACGGCTAGTTAAATGACAAAAAAAGCATTCGCAGTCAAAAACAGTCAACTGTCTGGCTTTAAAAAACTCCTTATTTCCTTGCCATATTCCTTTCCTATTGTTCTCCGTTCTGCGCGGGTCTAGACAGTCCTGGGAGACATCTGGCGACCAGATCCACGCAGGCCTAATCCTCTCGTTGACAGGCAGTGGAGTGGGTAGGCACTGGACAACGATCGTGCCCACGATTCAGGACAACGAAGGAGCGATTACTGTATTTGTTTAATACCGGATAGAATTACAAAAGATAAATGATACATAAATAGAACGCTGCCAACTCTTACACCTCACGCTTTCTATGGTCGAAAGGTTCAGAGGAAGGTTCTTTCGATCGACAATAAATTCATAATTGACGCCAAAGAGGGTACCGAAGAGTGTACCGATGGTTTTGCATCATCAGCGCAAGGTGTTTCTTTTCTTTTCACTGTCAAGGGAAATTTCTGACAAGACGGGGCCGTAGCCTGCCCGAAGACACGGCTACATCATCGTCGTCGCCCCCCCTTCCTGCTTTCGTCTCGCGTCGCCGCGCTTCTTGCCGGGCCGTGATGGTTAACAAGCTTAGTTAGTTTAAACACTCGTTAGACCGGCTTGATCGTTGTTTCGTGCAACCAGCTGGGTCTCGTGCTGTTGCACCGGTGGAACGGAGCGACCATGCAACGCGAAGGAACCGGCCCCGCAAGAACAGACTCAAAGCTGCTTACACGAACGCGTGGCTGGCGATAGAACGAATTTCGTTAGACAGTTTAACACTGAACACCACGCCCGGCATTAAAGCTGACTGGTACCGGGCTGTCTACGGGACCAAATTCGACTCGTTTCGATTTTGTGCAACTTTTTATACGCGAGCTTCAATTCCACGATTTTTTTTATAGTACGAGCTTCAATTAGAAAGTTTGCACAATTTTTAAAATAGTACGAACTTCAATTAGAAAATTTGCACAAGTTTTAATTTAGTACGAGTTGCAATTGGAAAATTTGCACAATTTTTTATTTAGTACGAGCTCCAATTAGAGAATTTGCACAAATTTTTTTATAGAATGAGCTTCTAGATTTAATAGATGTACAGATGAGTGTAAAAAGTATTCGTACGCCCTTTAAAATAGTATAAACGACCTGATTTTTTATTTATAATCAATTTTCTAATTGATTGGTTTACGAAATGATATGCAAAAAACATTTTCCAAAAATTATAATTTACAAGGTTACATGCAACAATAAAAAAGGCATTTTTCAGAATTGTTTTATTTGTCCCCTTAAAGAAAATTAAAAATATATGTTTTGTAGATCTATGTTGGTATAATTATAATAAAGTTATAAAGTTATAAAGTTATTCTTGTTTTGAAGGGCGTATGAATATTTTTTTCACTCACCGTAAATACCATATAATATTATAGTAGACTTTCGGTTCAGTACGAAGATTTAGTATGTAGAGGGTATTTACCTTGTTCGAACCAGAATTTCGACTGTGTGGGAAGGCGGAGCGTTTACGAATCCACTCGGAGTTATTAAAGAGATCTATTGGCCGGCAGCAGGCTCCGTAGCAAAGTTTTAACGCGGTTCGCGGGACAGTAAATTAAACTATCGCGGCCACGAATCGTTCCCGGGAACTTCGGGCCCGCGTTACCGCCGAATTAATGTCCTCCTCGCGAGACGCCACCTCGCCAGAATCCGCGTAACGCTCCCGGGCCAGATAAAAACTTTAATTTCTTGCGTGAAAGTCCGTGTACGATGAAACTACGGTCGGCGACTGTAAATCTCGCAGACGAACACTCGCGATGGCTTGGAGATACGAGCGATGTCGGAGACGGCGCTGCCTAAATGCGTTAAAAAGTCCCAAAAAATATGTATCCAGAGAAAATTACATTTTACATTGATCCCGAGTTCAAGCTACTATTTTTGCTTTTAAAACTCGTTTTATTTTCAACGCTGCTCAGCAATTTTTAATGTGTTGACTTTGACACGACCCAAGTTGGAATTACCATTTTTTCTACCATTGTTTCGCCGACTGAAATAAATTTTGAGAAAACGCTGGGAATTTTATGCAGTACGTTGAATACTTAAGCTGTAATCCACTAAGGTAAGGTAGGGTAATTTCGTAAACGGGGCAAGTGAATTTACTGGTTATTTTTATTATAATATGAGCGAAATTTCTCTAGCTTGTATTTATTAATGTTCTATAAGTTAATATAAACTATTCGACATGGATGTCGCCCAAGAATAAAGATGTTTTCCTCGCTTAAATCAACCAGTATTTACTAAACAGTCACGTGAGATATTCAGCAAAAAGTACTTGTTTGTTTAAAAATGGATAACTATATAAAACTAAACAATATAATTCAATGCAATAAAAAGCATTTTATAGCAGGCTTGTTAATAATTCTGCTCTTGCCTCGTTGCACATGAAACAATAAGTTTGAAAGCATTTTTAACTCTATGTTACGGTCTTGTCCTATTTTCGGGGGAAAGTGCAGAGTAGTTGACACATTTTGTGCAATATCCTAACAAAATGAAAGTTTCCAAGAAAAATTAGAATCCTACGTAATATTAATTCACCAGTAATAATTGTACAAAGCGTTTAATACCGACAGTGTTAAGTATTTACATTCAGACTGAAAATTCATAAGTTTAAAATCCAACTTTACTGAAACCAGTCTGCACTTACCCCACTTCACCTTATATTTGTATTTTAAATTCGTTCATTTTTCATGCGGCCAACACGATTTTGAACTCGCGGACTTTAAAATGATCGGAGACGAAAAGTTTCATTTATGATTCGGTTGGTTTCTCGACTAAAATAAAAATTGAAATTTAGTGTACTGCGTCTGGCCAGCATCTGTCTCACTACGTTTGGCTCTCAAAGTATGTCTCCGAAAATGGCCGACAACGTTCAGGAATTTCGGAAAGGATTCGACTCGTTCCGAAAGCGTATCGACTAGCCGGAGAAGCCGGCTTAGATTACCAACATTAATCTCGGCCCTTTAATTAGGGACGACCGTGACAAACGCGGGAAATTTTTATCTAAACTGTCTCTCCATTCGGGCATCCCCTCCGGGAGGTAATTTTTTCTCGATATTTCACCTCTCTTCCCTCCCTTTTCACCCCCTATCGTGAACGAACCCTGTTACTCCTCGACGCGACGGAGTACTCGGGGCCGTCCCTTAAAAGGACACTCAACGATGCGCGCATTTACCATCGAGTTCCCTCTCTCGCGTCACCCACCTTTAAACGTATTTCCGCGGTAAAATACCTTCTTCTTGAAATCTCCTCGCACCTTCGGCGCAAGCTCTCCGAGACAAGTCTCATTTTTCACGCCACGGCGAGAAAGTTGTCAGCCGGCTGTGATCGAAATACAATTTTCTTCAAAATTAAGGGGACTCCAGTCGAGAAGCTCGGAATGCAATTCTTCAGCACTTTCTTCGAGAAATCTGCTAAAATTAACACGATGATCTATGCGTTATACCATGACAACTTTCGTTTCTACAGAATTTGCCACGTCGAAAGTTTATCCATTAGTTATATACCAATAAGTTAATAATAATTATTAGAGGTGTGGGGGAATCCCGTGAATTTATTCGGGATTTCTTAAAATGATGCGATTCGAAAACGTGCCTTGTTTTCTTGAATATGACTGTTTTTGCGATGGCAACAGTACACGTGACTTCTCTTTACACGATATTTCGAAAAATGAAATGATATAGAAGACTCTTGTAGCATAGATAAAGATCAAAAAACAATATTAAAAGATTCCGTACAGTATCAGAGATCCCGAACAAATTCACAGGATTCCTGAATATATTCGGGATCTCTAATAACAATAACACTGTCCAACAGCCAAAAAGTATTTCGATTCCCACTATGCGATTCTTATAGAGTTTTTCGCGCTGATTCCGAATCTGTCCTTAATTTTTCTCCTACACGTACAGTTTTTGAGAAAATGCAGTCTAAAAAAGAGACATAGTTTTCAAGATTTGAACAAATATTGTGATGTTATTATAAAAGATATTGAATTGTTCTTTACAGCAAAAGATTCTGTAGATTTTCCCGAATACAGTGATATATAATATTAATGCTTTATGATTGTTTAAACATGTTTAACAATTCAATATCTTTTATAATAACATCACAATATTTGTTCAAAGTTGAAAACTATGTCTTTTTTTAAAACTCCATTTTCTCAAAAACTGTACGTGTAGGAGAAAAATTAAGGACAGATTCGGAATCAGCGCGAAAGACTCTATAAGAATCGCATAGTGGTAATCGAAATACAAAAAAAAAAGTTGAAAGTTGTTGGGCAGTGAAATTATACATTTTCCTTGTACATAGTCGGAAAAATGATTTTTCTCAGCGTCATTGCTGAAGAGTTAGCGCGTTGAACAATCAGTTATGCATCAGCCTGATTCCAATTCTCATGTATCCGTAAGCATCGTCCCTTGTCCGCCGTGTATCATCTTCCAAGAAGACTGAGAGACCGAGGCATAAATATCACAGAAACGTACTCTCTCCCAGGCACTTCTCCGGCCATCATTTATTCAAATCTGGGAAAACAGGGGGAAAAAATGGCTGCGAAAGGACGAGAAACAGGTTTGTCCCGGGAGATCGGTAAAATAGCGCGAGAGCTTGTCGTTCATAGTACAAAGCCGAGTCCGCGGAGACCGTGCGGAGGCGTCCGGGACATGTTTCACGATTCCACGGCGCGGCGGATTTTCCGGAGCGTCGCGACGAGTAGCGTCGCCCCGATTGTAGAATGGAGTTAGTTTCGGTATTGTCCAGCGTCGGACACGTGCGCTCTCGGGTCTCGTGTCGGTGCAGCTCACGTTTCGCACACGTGCGTCTGCGTCAAAGAAGTCGCTGCATCCTCTGCACCTCCGTTGCACCGTGCTGCCCCGCGTTGCACACGGCGGCGTCCTCCGGTCCCCAGGTAACGACTTGCCGCTAACCCAGACGGAGGGATCCTTCTGATTTCCATATCATAATTAATTTCTCATTTACCCGGTGCATCGCATTAATTATGTGTCCCGCGGCGCCGCTTCGGCTATATACATACCTAATTAGTTTGGTTTCGTCTGGGATTTATAAAGTGCGCGAGCGAGCGAGCGAGCGAGCGAGTCAGCTAGCTAGCTAGCTTCATGTAGCCAGACTAATCCGCTAAATCCCGATCGCAAACACTCTCTTGCAATTCATCGGTGGTCTTACCACGTACTTCCTCTTCGTTCGCCGCCGGAAGTTCGATCGACTCCGTCCACCCTCTCTTCCTCTCTCTCCCTCCCGCTCTCTTCTTTTCATCGAATCAACATCTTCGAGAGACCGGACGATTCCGCGAATTGCGAAACGGATCCCGGAAAACCGATACCGGCTTAAACGAACCTTTCCGGTTTTTGCCACGCGCTTTGGAAATCTCTGAAATATTGGAATATTGTCTGAATACTGTATAAACTAACGTAAGTGCGGGCAAGAGTTAGTTTGTGACCGGTTAGCAAAGGGTTAACCTTTTGCCCTGCAACAGTGCTAAGCACGGTTGGGAGTTGGGACCCCTCAAACGTCGACCCCCACAACTTCCCCCACAAACCACGCTTTCATGCAACGCGCGCACCTTCGTCGCGTCGCTGGTGTCTCGTGGCTCGAGACTCTCGAGGCAGAGTTGGGCATTAATCGATTAAAAGTATCATGATTGATTGATTAATGTGTACGATTAAAAAAAGAAATCATCGAAAAATCGACGATTGGATCAATCGACTGATGAAGTTAATCGTCAATCGTTGATTAAAAGAAGAAATCATCGAAAAATCGACGATTGGATCAATCGATTGATGAAGTTACTCGTCAATCGTTGATTAAAAGAAGAAATCATCGAAGAATCGACGATTGATTCAATCGATTGATGAAGTTACTCGTCAATCGTTGATTAAAAAAAGAAATCGTGGAAAAAAACATAAAAGTACGTATACAGAATTTATATTATAGATCAAATGACAATATACCTAAACTCAGTTTACATTTTTTTCAATATTCATACAGTTTTGATTCCGTATTTCGGAATCGAAGATTTTGAACAGAGTCTAATAAGTATGTATGTTATTAATAGACTGCAGATCTTCATGCAAAACAAAAAATGTTTGCATTGATTGCAGGACCCAGGATCCAAATAAAAATTGTATTCTTCTTTTAATTATCCTAGTAAGCCGAAACTAATATATTAGTGTCCTTAATTATTTTTAACATGTCCGCTGATTTAAATTACATGTAGCCATGTTTGTCATAAATGCATAAAATTCGCACTCTAGTTATTAATTTCTTTTAAATTGAAAGAAAATTAATGAAACGATCCAATCGTAGATCTTGGAAGTAATATTGTCAGCAATGTTTTCACGTTCTCAGCGAACAGTGGATTTCAAGTGGTTATTTTCAGCTCCTGCAAAATCACGCAACATTCACGTACGATTTTCCATCGTCTTGTAAAAAGTATTGCAACAACGTGGAATGATAATGGAATTGGCAAAGGTCTGGAACTTTTCCAACAAAAAATTGTTACATTCATTACAAAAATTTTAGAATATACCATAGTGGCGCGTATTGTTCGGAATTTTAAAGTCAGATTGAAAATAAAGGAACCGAAATTTGAACAGAGCACACGTTGGGACACTATGCTCCGGTAAGATCGTGACCCGCATAGTTAAACTAAATGCAATAAGAATTTGAATAATTCGGCCCATGCAATTTGCAACAACCGGCATGAATTTTTGAATATTTTCGATTAGCGTGCTCGATCTTCATTTTTCCTTTGCGTAAAAATTTGCGGAATTCGTTAAAATATGAACGGAAGTATGCGCAAAAGTTTGATATCGAAAAGTTTCATAACTTCGCTGCAAAAAATTACAAGGTTCGCTTAAATCTCCATCTATCGATAGTCGTTTATTGCTGTATTGGAAATCAATAATTCAAAACTATTCTCAATGTTTTTAGTAGATTCTAGCATTTGCAATCTTTAAATAAAAATTCATGAACACGGCGTACCAAAACATTCTTGTCAGATTATTTCAAAAGGAGAAATTTTCAACTTTCAGTATCTGTTTCCGACTTGCAAATTCTTCCGAATACAAGGGTTTTTTTATAGCATTATGAGCACTGGAACATGTTTAAAAAATGTTTAAAAAGACAAATTTCCCTTACTCAGTCAATTTTCAAAATTCCGTGACCTAGGGAAAAATTTGGATGCACCGCGAGGCACTATTATTAAAAATACCATATTAGGTATTGGAAAAGCCGATCGAAGGATCGTTCGCGCCAAAAAATTCGGCCGTCATGTCAGTTGGCACGAGCCCGGATCGTTTCGTAAGGTAGCGGTGCAGCACCGTTGTCTCGAATTTACGCGTTGGCCCCGTTCGTTTGCGAAGAAGCCTTGGAATCCAATAACGGTGAAAAGTGGATTGTGCTGGGTGGCGGCGGCGGATAGGGCCGAGAAAGAAGAAGGAGTCCGGTGGACTCGGGAGTTTCGCCGCGCCGCACCGCGCCGTGGCGAATCCACTAAAGAAAATACTTTAGTAAACTCTGGGGCTCGTTAGCGATGGAAAGTTAGCCCGGGGCCGGCGCGGCGTCGAGGAAGGAAACGGCGATGTAAATTTCAAAAATCGTAGGAATGCCGGTTCCCGTGTTTCGGGTCCCGTCTCGAACCGCTGAATTACAGCGTTCCGGATCGTTTCGACGCTTCCCTTTCGAATTTTACGATTTCTCCGCACAAGAAAACGAGTCCTGGAAAATCCCGAAAGAAGAAGCGGGCTGGGAATTTCAATCGGTTCCACGAACCTCGGCGAACTCAGCACGGCTCTGTTCAGTTTCGGGTTTCTCCTGGACAGGCTTTGCAACTGTACCCGGAATTAACCGGGACTCTATTTTTGAGAACTGGGATTGGTATCGAGAACTTTCGAACCTGTCGAATCCTTTTCGAAATTCCTCTACGTCGCGTCGTTGGCCACTTGGTCAGACGTGGATTATAGCCTAAATTTTCAACTTTTTTACTGTAAGAAATTCCCAATTCACTTCAATCAATCAGAATTGATTTCAGGCGACGAAAAAATAGAAGAATAATTCCCCGTTCAGACACGGCGGAAACGCGCAATTTCCGCTTTCTATTGTTGGACCGCGTAGACACGTGTGAACGAATACGAAGACGCTAATGTAAATAAGATAAGTAGATAAGCGCGGTTGATCTATACGGGGTCTTAACCCTCGGACAACGGACGATTTTACCACGTTTTTATTTTTATAGCTACACTAACGAGCATAACTGATTCAACACACTTTAAATCAGAATAACTTTTTTATGAATGGACCAAACGACTTCAATTTCTGTGTAAGGCTAGAAGAATTAGTTCAGTAAATGACGTCTAAAAAATATTTTGAAAAAATGCATTTGGTCGGAATTGCGAAAAAAAATTGTAAACATTGATGTTTACTACTTTTTTAGCTGGGTCAGTAACGAAAATTTAAAAGATGTGTTTGGTCAACTCGTTTAAATTATATACGCCCTGAAAATTTCATTGAAATTGGTTAATTGGTTTAAGAGCTATGAACGATCAAAAGTGGTAAAAAGGCCGAAAATCTTGAAAAATTGCAATTTTTGCCACTTTTGATCGTTCGTAGCTCGTAAATCAATTAACCAATTTCAATGAAATTTTCAGAGCGTATATAATTTATACGAGTTGACCAAACACATCTTTTAAATTTTCGTTATTGGCATAGCTAAAAAAAGTAGTAAAAATCAATTTTTACTATTTTTTTTCGCAATTCCGACCAAATGCATTGTTTCAAAATATTTTTTAGACGTCATTTACTAAACTAATTCTTCTAGCCTTACACAGAAATTGAAGTCGTTTGGTCCATTCATAAAAAAGTTATTCTGATTTAAAGTGTGTTAAATCGTGTGTTAAGTGTCTTCGCAGTTCTAATTAATAATTTTAAAAAATTTACTTTTGATAATATCTCTAGTCTTTCCGATATCCTCAATGAAACAGCTATTCAGTTGGTTTAATTGCCACGAATTGAGTACTTGAATGACAATGTGGATGTTGCCGGTCAAAAATTACTCCGGCACAGCATTCGGAGGGTTAATGGTAATTCTGTATTAAAAATTGCGTAGAGTTCGAAATGAACGAATTTGAAAACATTGAACTCTCAGACTGTTATTTCCCTCTCTGTGGAGATAAATCTGGATCGACGGTCCAGTGTTTGATCAAACGCCGGCCAATTACCGGGCTCGTCGTTCGAGCTGATGGCTCGTTTCTAACTAGGGAAAACCAGGGGAGCAAGAAGCTACGAATTCCAAAAACTAGTCCGGGAAGTTGTGGACGCCGGCGAGTCGGTCTTCTTCGACTAGATTAGCGGTAACCGAGTAGACCGGTCGAGGTTCACCGTAGATGGAACCTCGCCGAGGAACACGTACGGCAAACTGGATAGTTTCGTTGGCCCTGGTTCAACAACAGGGTTAGCCTGATACTCGACTCGATACTTAACCGTCCGACTAAACCGATTCCAGTGGAATCCTCTTTCCAGCCGCGCTAATACGAAGAATCGAGGCTGACCCAGAAGAAGAGCGGTTGGGCAGTCGAGTGGCTTCTTCAACTACGAATTGCTACCGGACACGTGCCCTATCAGCGAGAAGACGTTGCGAGGACGTTCAGAAGATGTCCATGAGTCTGTTGATACTTTTTCTAGTGGCGCAAGTCGAGCATCTCCGATACTCTGCGGACTTCGAAAGTGCACCTGAGAACTGTGTATATTAGGGTGGTCCTTAGCTATACCTGGTGAAATTTTTTTGCGAGATTTTCGGCTCCCCCCCCCCCAAATATTGTTCCTTTTCATGAAAGAATGATATATCCAAAGTTTTAGAGCAAGTGGACCTCAACTATACAGGGTGAAATTTTTTTGCGAGATTTTTTTCACGACGCCCCCTAAAATTGTGCCATTAGGTAAGAAAATAATTTCTGCAAAAGATGAAGTTGAGCGGATAAGGGGGTAGGATACCTAGAAATCTAACTAGAAGGAACTAGAATCTTACTAGATTTTGGGTCGAAACGTGGGTTTGCGCGCCTCGGTTCTTCGTCCTTATTTGAGCAGATTTTATTGGCTGGGCGAAGGCTCATTCTAAAGAGGAAGGTTAAATACAGCGCGCTCAACTCATTATTTAACGAGATTAGGTTTATATCTAATATTACGAGTGCCCAAAGTAGAGGAAAAATCGAGAAAAACCACCGCAGATTTCAATGTATTTTTCTGACTCACAGAGACTTTTTTGACTGATATGATGAGTTGAGCGCGCCGTGATGAACCTTCCTTTATCAAATGAACCTTCGTGCAGCTCAAAATATGATCGTATAAGGACAAAAAACCGAGGCGCGTGATTTCATCCACATAGCAGAGATTTCCCCATATTACATTCATGATGATAGAGGTCCTCTCTGATGCAGAGCCAGTCTAGAGCCAATTTTAGTTCAGCTAGTTTAGACGAGATGGCGCCTACCCGTTTTTATTCTCAGGCCGAGAACTTATTTGTACAATAAACTAAAAAATCCAGCAATTGCGCCAAGTGGTATCAGAAATCCCTAGCGCCGATCTTGGAAGGATCTCGGTTGGTCAGCAGAAGTTCACACGATGGGAACTCTGTTCTTTGACGAGCAATCCGACAGAATTCGGGCGGGAAACGGCTCGCTAGCGGTCCGATTGGAAGTTTCGCACTGTTTCTTGCCCGGTCGACGAGCGTTCGTCGCTAATTGGCCGCGGCGGTATCGGAAAAAGTTGTTCGACGAGCTTCGAGCCCGAATCTAATCCCGGCGCACGTATCCATTTAACATTAATTTTGATATTCGCGAGGCGTGCTGCGCTCGGCGGCAACTCGCGAATAAATTAGAGAACAAGTTCCGCGCGGGAATTTGTGCGAGTAGTTTCTCTATTTTCCAACTAGCCGGGCGCGGCCGCGCCTCGTTTGCACAACACGATCAGTAAAAGAGAACATTCTGCCGCGGAAGCACGTTCATGCAGCCATTTTAACAAATTGTTTTTCCCGGCGCACACTGGGACGAAGCCGCCGCCGCGGGGAGGGTCCGTGACGAACGGGCTACGTGTAAAAAGCTTGCATTATTTCGACGGCTCGCTCGATAAATTGGTAGCGGCGCCCTTACACAACCGTCGCTCGACATTACACAGTTTTATGCTGCAGTATTATTTTAGGGAAATTGTTCAGTTTAGGAAGACAAATTGGCAATGGCTCATTCATCGAATCGCTGACCGACGTTACACTGTTTCACACTTTCCCATTATTTCTGGGAAATTGTTCAGTTTAGGAAGAAATATTGCCAGTGGCACAATTGCCACACAGCTGACCGACATTGAACGCTTTAGGGAAATTGTTCAGTTTAGGAGGAATAATTGATAGTGGCTCGCTTTCCATTAGTTTAGAAAAATTGTTTAGCACAGCACGATAAACCGCTAATGGCTTCCTATTCAACCTTTGGCCAAAGCATATTTATATTTTACTATCGTTTCAGATAAATTGCCTTGTTTACTAGCTTTGCAAAATTGTTGCTTCTACACCATATTGTTTTTTATCCTCGTGTTAATTTCCGCTTTACCACGAAAATTCTGGAAATTACACCGTCTATAAAAACATTCAGAAATTCTTCCGGCGAACAAAACAGTTTCCCCTTTACAACGACTTTTTAAAGTCTGATGCACGATTTTTTTAGCTGTTTTGTGGGACAGAAGTGGGGAACAAGTTCAGTCATGTAAAGCACTTGCATTATTATAAAGTTAGCAGTTCACCTTCCATTCAGAGCTTGATAAAACGACTGAAAAAAATCGTGTAACATGTTGTAAGGGCTCGTCCTAAAGGGGAAGCTTCAGTCTTTAAATCTGTGGAAGTTTCGCTCGTGAAAAAAATTTTTTAACGTTTTCAGTCTTCAGTTTCCCTCTCGCTACATAATGCAAAATATCCGAGAAGAAGATAAACCATTATGAAAATATATTACAAGTTTCAATTTTTAAAATAAGCCCTGGTTCATTATTGTCCGATTCTTTTACGAAATTATAACAGTTCAAACGTCGACCATTTATTAAAATTTTGTCAATTTCATTTTACATAAAATATTGAAATAGCTAAAATTGATGGTGGAAGATGACGTCAGCCGCGATTAGGTCCAAGCGTCCACGTTGAAGAGACAAATGAAGGGCAAATTATACTCACTGGGATGCTGGGGCTCAGTGTTGTTCGCATCTTCTTGAGCAGTGGTCGGTTTTTTCGGCTGTGCGCTGGCAAAGGTCGATACCTCGATGCACGTCACTGCGATCAATATCCACAGCATACTGACAGACGTCTCTTGACAACTTCACCCTCAAACCATCCTAACGACGGACGCTCGCGTCTTGTTCTCGGGACAAGGATCGGCTTTCAACTGAAATGAAACCAGTCATTTAACCTAAATCCAACTTTATAACTCGGTCTTACAATTAAACCAGCACACGATACTCGACTCGCGACTGAATATTTTATTGTACTGGGACTGAACTGTTTTATTACGTGTAACAGGAGTTCATTTCCTGTGCGAATTATTTGAATATTCTAGCAGTGGAATCATGTTTATCATACAATAAATGTGATATTAAAGGTCGTAGTGTCTATTCTGCTACAGTAATACAGAACATAAACGGGATTATGTTCTCCGCACCGATAATCCTAAAATTAAACGCCACAGTCTAATTATCCTCCATTGTTCGGAGAAGGTTTTGAAAGCTTTTCCTGCGTTGGAATGATATTTTTCTATCGTTTCAAGCGATCATAATTCATCTTTTTGTAAGCGGAACGTAGAACAAGTTTTAATAGGGAATAAACCCGCTCCGGGATTATAGTCTCGCGCTTCGCACGGAGCTCGACATTAGAATTCGATCCGGGTGCTGGAACAAGAAACGGAAAAGCTCGAGTCGAGTCGATAACCGCACGGTCCAAGATGTCTCCGTGAAAATGAAATTATTTCAAATCGAGTTTCATACGGTCGGCTTCGCCGTGGCGACTGCTGCTCCAGCTCAGCCGACCTTAACGTTTATTCTAGGTCAGAAATTTGGGGACATTTTTATCTCTTTCTTTCTTTCTCTCTCTCTCTCTGGGTACATCGTCTGGAAAACGTCTCTCTCTTTCTCCAGAAACATTCAAGGTAATCCGTTTAAAACGGAAAACACGTTTCGAAAATCGACGAGGAAAACATCTCGGAAACCATTTGCCTTAAACTTCGTAGACTAGTTCGTGGGAGCCGTGTGAATCTTTTACGATTATTAATATATCGCTATGATGAAATTGCTAGGGATGCTGGGAAGTGTGCTCTTTCTCACGAGGAAGGATTCACTCAGCAAAGCTGACTAGGTTTTGTAAGGAAACATTTACATGAATTAAAAAGCCCCCCCTTCCACGAAAAACATTTATAATATTGAAGTTTGTCAATATTTCTCATTTAAAAAATTAGGAGAATTGGGGCACACTATAACCTTTCATACAAAAAATGTTTCATTGCGAAAAGTTGACTAGGTTCTCGAAAATAAATTCACAAATTTTTATAAATGTCCGAGTTGAGAGCAGAGCGACTCTAAAGAGGGCCTCCTGGAAAACATTTATATTTTTAAAGATTGTCAATATTTCTCAATAAAAAAATTAGTGGACCTGGTCCACACTATAGTCTTTCATACAAAAAAAGTTTCATTGCGAAAAGTTGACTAGGTTCCCAAAAATAAATTCACAAATTTTTATAAATGTCCGAGTTGAGAGCAGAGCGACTCTAGAAAGGGCCTCCCGGAAAACATTTATATTTTAAAAGAGTGTCAATATTTCTTGATAAAAAAATTAGGAGATTTGGTCCGCACTATAGCTTTTCATTCAAAAAAGGTTTCATTGCGAAAAGTTGACCAGGTTCCCAAAAATAAATTCACAAATTTTTATAAATTTCCGGGTTAAGAGCAGAGCGACTCTAGAAAGGACCTCTTGGAAAACTTATATTTTTAAAGATTGTCAATAGTTCTCAATAGAAAAATTAGTGGATCTGGTCCAATCTACAGCCTGTCATATAAAACAAGATTTGTCTCGAAAAGTTCAAGCTCCTCTGAAAGAACAAGTCTCAAAGACCAGCGTCCGTTATCCGCTTCCTAACTTGTATCTTTAACGCGACCGTCTTATCTGTGTGCGAATTTATTTACCGGAAACTACAAGCTCCACGTTGGATATGTTTTGCATACATATTCCAGCGTGTACGGGGCAGTGTCGGGAATTTCGATAAGCATTTTTATCGAAAATTTCTCGAGTAATAGTTGTCGAGGCGAACTCCTCGGAGGAAGATTGGTTTGGTCGGCCGGAAAAGGAATTCGATTTTTTGACCGTTCGATAGAAAGACGTGTTCCCACGGCCATCGTTCCCGTGTATACCTCTCGTCCCTTATCTAATCTGCGAGTCCCGACACTTTTCTGTTTTCACGAAGAGGGCGGAAGGAAATTACGGTCCCGAATGAATTGTTCCTCGAGCCGACAGAGAGGGTGAGTGAGAGGGGACAAAATTTCGATAGCACTCTCCTCCCCGGTCGCCGGTATCGAATTGCGAGCAGGCGCTATCTAAACGTTGCGAGTGTGTAACTTTGTTTCCGCTATCATCGGTCGGGTTTGTTTTTGGTTACAGGAAATGAAATTCGGTCCTGTGTGCCCGCAGTAGCCGGGGGCGACCCAAAGAAACGACCGTCATACGGGAATACGGAATCCACGCGCGCTTTTTCCCCCTCGTAGTTTGCAAGAGTGATCCCATAGAGATGGGAGATCGCACGGGGTGTTTACAGGGCCGCTACGCGTCATGTCATTCCATAAGTCGCGCCGGGATATTTTGGATTTGTCGATTCAGGCTGATTTTGCTCTGTGGGGGAGTCGTGGTTTTTGTGCTGATATGTAGGAATTTTTTTCAGGAAAACTATCGAATCTTCCGCAATGAAATTTTGCGCACATGTTCGGTGGTGTCTGGAGTACATGTATGATTTTTTTCAAGTAAAAATAATCAACTTTGCACGAGTTATAAATTGTTTTATCGAGTATGTTTTGGAAAATGGGTCGACGGTTGACACGATTCCGGTCTTTCTACTGACCAGATGCGAAAAAATTAAATTAAACAACTAAAAACCTAATTCTGCAATTATTCGATATCTACCAGATCCCAAAATCGCAGACAATTCAGAAATCGCGCAGCGCATTTAACATTAATGATAACAGCCCCGTCTGGCAACTTCGTGGTGGGCACTATACAGGAGCATTTTGAGCGGCGTCAAACGGGGAGATCAGGATTTAAAGGTTCGTAAACATATTCCGGTAGCAAATACGTGGCTCATAAAACCATTGAACGGTTCGTGAAACACATACCCGGTTTACGGTTCGCGATACGTTATACGTTGGAAGATCGGCTCGGCGAGATAGCTAAGAGGTAGAAGAAGCGCGGGCAGACAGTAAAGGTAACGAAACGCCGTCCATTCTAGTTCTCGCGAGATCTCGATGTCGAAATTATCGGGCGTAGATAGCGAAATTGCGACCCTTGCTTGCGAAATTACACTGTTCCCCGCGCTACTAGATGCGAGAACGGTTTTTACTCGCGACATATCTATGTGTGTGTGTGTGTGTGTCTGCTCTTTCCTGGCTTTTCGAAGCCCCGTCTTCTGAAGCTGAAGCTGCTTTGAGAACAGCCGGAAGGAGGTTACCGATCCTCGTCGTCATCCACCTCCCCCGACTCCCTCCCTCTCCTTCAGATCGGAAAAGAGAGTTGTCTCTCGGATGTGTTCCGCATCCGACACACGAAATTACTTCACTCTACTTTCAGAGTCGAACCAGAACTATCGTACGCTACAAACGTGACTGGGGATCGTGACACCGGGAATACGCGGAACGATATTGTCGTCTACCTAGCCCCACACCCCCGCCGCCCTCTGTTCGCTTCCAGCGAAACGACACTGCCTGTCATAATCGCGACGACGACGCTGATCAAAGCGATGAAACTTTGGCCGGTGCTCGCTTGCAGTATGGATCTGATCGAGAATTTTTTTTGGAATTAAGTGGAGATTAGGGGACCTGATCTGGTTCGGTTATGCTTCTTGAGGATTGAGGGGACGGTCGG
Source organism: Lasioglossum calceatum (assembly GCA_963966675.1). Lineage (NCBI taxonomy): Eukaryota > Metazoa > Arthropoda > Insecta > Hymenoptera > Halictidae > Lasioglossum > Lasioglossum calceatum. The sequence goes on along the minus strand of OZ016546.1, from coordinate 16,950,253 downwards.
TTGTGTCCGTTTCGAGTAGGAACATCTCAGAATTTTGTGGAGATGTTCAATAGATTGTAAATAATATTTTAAAAAACAATTACGCAGGATTATAGGATAATACCGTATAGTTTGTACCATTTGTTTTTGTGCATGTCCCTTCCAGTGTAGCCATACGGACCGGCCGCCAGGCCCCTTACCCTTCCGCCTCTCGCCATGCCACGCACCGTACCTCGTCTTTGCACTCATCCCACTAACGCCGGCGACAGTGGTGACACGCTGGCGTACGGTCGCATCAGCAACTAGCAAGAAGAGTGGGAGGCTCACGCGACCGTACGCCAGCGTTAGTGGGAAGAGTGCAAAGACGTGATACGGTGCGTGGCAGGGCGAGAGGCGGAAGGGTAAGGGGCCTGGCGGCCGGTCCGTATGGCTACACCGGTCCCTTCTATGTTATTGTACGAGTAGTCTTTTATTGTTTTCTATTGTAAACATTTACGTAAGAGGGCTTCGGTCCGTCTATAATAAATAATAAAAATAATATAACTATAATGTTCTTACCTAATTAGTCAGGTGTAGTGATCGATAGTTCCCGTGTCGCGAAAAAATCGAGGGAGGGTCGTGTAGTCTGCATTCTCCGGCGAATGAAGACGGTCGTGAATCGAATCGCGCGCGATGTAATTGGTGGCCAATTTGTCGTCGATTCGTGTTCGAAACGAGAATCGAAGTGTTTGCGAGAGAAAAGGGGAGAAAGACTAGAATATAATTGGAGCGAGGGAGAAGCAGCATGATTCGAGCCGAGTAAAATGACCGACGACGCTCGCCGAAGGCGCGACCTGGACGAGATATCGAGAAGTTCGAGTTCGAGTCGACTCTAGTCGTTCCTCGTCTTTTCACGAAGGCTGTTAAACGGCCATTAGGGAGGTGCGAGAGAGAAACCCTACTTTCTGTCTCTTTCCATGACACCTCCATCGTCACCTCGGCTTTCCAAAGGCCCACACCGACATTCAAAGAGCACCCAAGACGTTTAGGCGACGAGTATCCGACGCGACAAGAGGCGACGCTAATTTCCCCGAGCCCCGATCAAAAAGGTACGCTTCGGAATCGGCTTAGAAGGGCCGCTAATCAGTTTACCTTTAATCCAGTTTCAGAAATCCCGGCGAAAACAAGGAGATCCTTTTACTACGGCCAAGCCCTTTCCCCGACGCGATAAGAAAGTTAACTCTCTCTAGAGAAAGAGAGAGAGAGAGAGAGTATATTCTATACTCGTCGCGAAAAATCCCGTTCGCCTTACTGTTTTTCAAAGCACTCGATTTTTCCTTCGAGACTCGACACTTCGAAATTCGATTTTCTAAGTTCCCGAAGACGAGCCAGCCTCTCTGAGTCCACTCCTTTTTTATTCGCATTGTACGGGGCGTCACCAAAATGTTGTACCAGTTGAAGTACCTCTTAAATTAATCAATTTTCGACATATATACAGGGTGGTCCATTTATCTTGAGACAGTCAATTATTACGGAAACCAGCAGGAATATGAAAAAATCTTTTATATAAAATATTCTTCATATGAAGGGGCACATTTAATGGCGCTATGCACATTTGTCCATAATGGCCCTTTAGGGGTCAGATGAAGGGCAACTTCGTCAAGGGAAACGTTGAAATAAAGATTTAGTGAAAATTTGCAAATAGTGTTTATGTAGAATACTCGATCGAACCAGTGCGCCGAAAGCATTTAAAATTTAGTTCTTGTCACTTTGAAATCTCCGAAAAAACTGTTTCTGCTCTACCGTAGTCCTCTTTATACTGAAAATCCTTGGCTAAGATAATGATGTGCTAATATACGTACTGGTCCATTCTGTATATAGAATTTTCCATGAAGAATTCAAGTTTCCAATGGAAATATACTAGTTAAAGACGAACGCTCGGGCTCTGTCGGATGTGCTTACAGAGTATGACCCAGTTTGGCAATTAAAAGTCTCGCAACTTTCCGTGTCTTCGTCGTCAAATATTGATTCGCGAGTTCGAAGGTGTTCCGGGAAGGAAAAATTCGCAATCCGGGACAAAAGTAATTGATATTATCGTCGGCTAGGCAGTCAGGGGCGCTTTTGTTCGCTCGGGAGCAGATACACTCTCGGTCCGAAGAATATTTCCGAGAAAGTTTTCTTGACGGCGCGCAGCGGGGAAAACTCGCGTAAATCGTCGTCGTCGTCCGAGGGAAAATCGCGCGTTTTCCAACCGAACGAAGCGTTTCCCGGTCGCTGAACGTATTATATCGGGGGGCGATTTTTAAAGAGCACGAATCATCGTCGTCTCGCGCATTGCCAATTGAAATATATATTACTTTTTTTATCGAGCCGATGTTTTGTCCACGCGCGTATATGTGCGTTCACGGTAACGCACTCTTTTTTCCCCCATTTTCTCGCTCTCTATCCAGCGCGACGCGAGTGCGGGTGAAAATCAAAATAAAATCGGGGAAGCGTAATTCGCGATATCCTCTCTGTCATGCTCGCTGACAAGGACGCAGCCAGTGACTGATAAATGGCGACATCCATCAGAATATCGGGCCGTACCACCGGGGAAAAAAATGTTTTCCAGGCGAAACATTACGCGTGGAAAATGTCCCTACAAAGCGTGTACCCCGGTGGAATCATCTTTCGGGGACACGAGGTTATGGCCCTTTTCTTGCCAGCGGTATCACGGGGCTCTAAAATCCTCACGTTTTAATGGCGATGTTGCTGCTGTATTATGTTTTGTGAGATGCTTGACCTATTGCGAGCCTCGGTTGGATCATTTACGGCAGAGTAAATCTCTTTATAACGTGATCAAAAGATTGTACAAACAATTCTTTATACATGTACGGATAGTGACAGTCTTCTTACACTTATTTTTCGACACGATTAAAAATAAAGATTTTACTAACAATAGACATGACTTTAATGAGATTATTAAAATGCAGTGAAATCTTTATTGCAATAAATATAGACTTCATTGTGTATGAAATTGTCCATAGAAATTTATAGTTGCCTGAGAAATTGCATGCAATGGTAAAAAAAGAAGAATATGGATTATATTTAATGAGATTTTTATCTTCTCTTTAGACTGTGCAGCTAAATGTTCAATACAATAAAGAAAACTTCTACTGCTTCCATTTTGTATAAGTTAGTCTATACTACGGATGCAACGACAAAGGAAGAATGAATATAGTAATCCTATTACAGTATTTAAAATCACAATGAGATAATTTAACGGGATCCTAATTGTCTTTTAATGAAAATTTTTAGTCGTTGCGTTTTGTATAAATTAGCCCATAAAAATCTAGTTTTAATACGATATTTAAAAAAAGCATCAACCTACTTTCCATTTTTCAAAAATATGAACAACAAGATTTCACTTCACCAGCAATTCTGTACCAAATTTCACAAATCTCCTCAATAATTTTCCGCTGTTTTTGGAAACAAGAAAGGAAGATTCCGAGGAACCGGAAGCGTAAATATAGGTCAAAGGAGACCCAGAGAATTTGTAAGCGGTCAACTTCCGAAGAGAGAATAGTAGTCGGTGTTCCCATTGAAGTTAGAGAAGAGTTTACTAGGAAATTTCGGCAGCGGGCATATCTTGCGGTTTTGCAAGAGCCAATATTCGCCTGCTTGTAAACAAATTCCTTCTAGCAGGAAACGTTCAGGCAGAGCCAAGTGGCGTGTCTTGCAAGCACAATGCGAAATATTCAGGAAGCCATTGACCGAAGCCGTTCCGCATCAACTTGGAAAATCATGACTCTCTCTCTCTCTCTCTCATGTGGCTGGCTTTTCGAAATTTCCTCTTACGAAACTCTTCTTGAACTTCTTCTTAACTGGACCTTCCAGTCTCCTTTCTGAAGTTAACGCTCAAGCGAGAGTGTTTTCGTTAGTTGCCGTCTTAAATGGGGCTCGATAATTCCGTTTCAATTAATAAACCTGTTGAGAACCTGCTCGGTCTGCGAATGAGATTTCTGACGCTGTTCAACGCTATCGAACAGCTTGTTAAAAAGTTTTATTTTTCATTTTTGATAGAACCAGTGTTAAGGGACAATTCTCCCGAAAATCCCCCGGCGAACCCAGCAGCAAAAGTAGCGTCCGAACGCAGCATTCCGAGAGGTCCTTTGAACTGGTTCGCTCACAAAGCGATCGATTACCGTTGAGGAACGTGGCGTAAAAAATCCGAGGGTTGATTTATCGGGAGGCGGGAGGCGGGGGACGGCTGGGAGGTGCGAGAGTGTAACGAAGCGTAGCCGCAGGGCAGAAATTCGAAAGCTGCCCTCTCCGGATCCTCCAATTACCAGGTGAACCGACCAGGTGAAATAAATCGTAAAATCCGCACTCCGGATGGTGGTTACCTTGTCCCGTCCTCGTCCAACGTTCCACCTGACGCGACGCGACGTGCAGCAGGGGAGGCACACTCTCACGACAGTTCTCGCTCTGTCTAGCAGCACAGCATGGTCCGAAGAGTATGGTCTTCGTCGAGCTGGGAAGAACACCAGGCTGAATTATTACTATGCCACGTGGCCTTGCTGTGTCCTATCATCGGTCTGGAAAACGTCTCACACCACTCTGCGTTTCACATCATGTCTCACATCGTCTCGCGGCGTTCCCGAGTACCGCTCGCGCGAGCACGCACAGGTTCCATGGATCTTCTGGATCAGGACGATCCCACAGATCTAGGAAGACTTGACGGTCGATGATCTCGATGATCGAGGCGTTCGGCAGCGTATCCAATCGCGGGAGGGTACGTAGCCGAGACGTAAACACAAGAATCACACTGATCCCGTTCGATCGGAGTTCGACGTTGTTTCAAGGGGAATTTCGTGAATGGGGGTGGAGATTTTTCGGGGGATGACGCGGTGTACGTTTTCAGGCCGAGCCTAACCGGTTAGGCTAGCCGATCGCGGGACATCGGGGTGCAAACACTGCGTGGGAAACGTCGCTCGAGGTGAACGAAGCGCGCGCGTCGAGCTCCGCGATGTCACTGGATGCTGGCGACGAACTTTCGCGCACGGATACCATCCTCCAACCTGCGCTCGAAACCACCCTCTCTTCCCTCTTCTGGCTCTCTCTCTCTCTCTCTCTCTCTCTCTCTCCTCTCTTCTCTTCTCTTCCCTCTTCTTGCTCTCTCTCCCTCTCTCCCTCTTTCTCTGCCTCCTACTATGCTAGCCTCACACCCCCTGTTGGATCTCTCGCTGGTGCACCTAGTCGGGACCTCCGACGCGCGTGCACCCCTGATGCCAGTGAACGACACCCCCGCCTCTTCTCTATCGCGAGAGCGAGAACACGAAACCTCTCTTTCTCTCTTGGTCTCGTGGTCTCCTGATCAGGCTTTCTCTCTTTCTCTCGCGAGGGTTCGATAATCTTCGTGCGAGCTCGCAGCCTACGCTCCGGAGATGAACAGCCGTGAGAGACTGTGGACGAGACAGTGGTGAGCTTTGAGAATGGGGTGAATTTTTGGAAGTTCTTGGATATTGGGATTTTGGTTGGACGATGAGCATATTTTTGCTTGTAATGGGATCCACAGTAGAATAAAAACAACGTTAACTGGTTCTATTTCATATAAACCAGTCTATAAGAATTTGTACCTGCATAAAAATCTGCAGTCCGGATGTAATAATGTTAAGAGAAGAAGGACAAATGTATAATAGTAGCAGTAATCTTCTTAACTGTTACTTAGCAGTAATCCTGAATTTAATGAGATTCTTATCCTCTTTCGATTGGGCTGGTTTCTTTCTCAAAACAAAGGAAATGTTTGCTAGTTCCGTTTTGTATAAACTTTGTTATGAACATTTGTAATTTCGCAAAAACATACAGTATACACAGAATGTGAAGAAGAGGAATAATCTTCATTTCAACATTTTTGATTTGATTTTTCAAGACGAATAAGATGAGGATTCCGCTATCAATAGTCCTGAATTGAAATTAACAAATTGTATCGTATTGTTGGAAGAGATAATCTTAGAATATAGAAATGCACATGATTTCTGTACTGTACAGATAGAATAGTAATTGTATGATGATCGTGTTGTTAATAATTTATGTAGTGATGAGAGGTTTTGAATCGATGAGAGTGCTTTCCTAGGGAATGGTCGTTCATTTAAATATGGCGAGAGGATTTGAGGGAAATAAATTACATATCTACCTGCCGCTGATATATATTTATTTTTGTTAAATATGCAATGATTTTAGCATGTTATATTTAATTTGATAGCTGTTCTCCCTCGCTTCTGATTCAATGTAAGGAGCCCGTAAATGAATTATGTTTTTCCAGAAAGTGTGCTTTTACTGATTGATATAAATAGAACAGCTTATCGATGCTTTTCTAGGAAATGATAATTTATTTACATGTCCCGAGAGGATCTGACAGAAGTATATTACCTGTACATACTACATAGGATACACTTACTTTATTTTAACCCTGCAACAGTTGCGGCCGGGGTCTACTTTCACCCAGAGTATCGAAATCGTAATTTAATTACTCAATTGCAGGCAATTAAATTAATTGAATTTTAATAAGCTGTTGCATTCGCAATAACAGAATTAATATATTAATATGTCTGTAAGAAATGCTTCTAAAATTATGTTCGCAAAAATTTATAAATAAAGCCATGAAATATTATTGCAAAAAAGATCCGTTGCTCGCTGGGTGATAATACGCGTGCAATAATTTCATTCCATCGTATCGTATTAGCTAGCTTTTCGGATTTGCAAAAGAGCACTTCTACTAATTGGTACAAAGAGAATAATAATTGCGTTAGCAACTCGTGCCGTGAAGAGTAGGATTGAATCGATAACAGTGCTCTTTTCGGATTTGATAGTTTATTCACATATTTCGAGAGGATTTCAGAGGTGTCAATTATCACATAAATTTATAGTGACTTCTACAACAATTTCCAGTAACAACTCGCAGCAACAACTTACAGTACTACATATCGATAACGATAATTTGTACAGCAACATAGAGATGTTACAATATTTTAAAAAAACAGAGAAACGAGCAAATAAGAAAGCATTTAAGACGGAGTCAGTCAAGCAGCCGCATCAATGAGTCCGAATACATAGCAGATCCAGGGGAGAACGTCTTTTCCTCCGAGCCCAAACAATTCTAATCGAGTGCCACGAAACACGAGGACAGTGACTCAATTATTTGTCCACTAGAAGCTGTTGCGTTTGTTTGTTTGTCCGAATTACACAGCAAGGCAGCGACGACTAACAAGAAACTATGCCGCCCGACAAAGAAACCGTGGACAACTGTGTGTGTCAAGAAAACGACGAGTTAGTTCGTTCGCTTTTACTCATTCTACACAGGCGAGCAACGAAACTGAACTAACAAAAGTGCTTCTATCTCCGGAGCAAGACAATGTATTTACGTACGTTTCACATTGAATCGAAAACAAACCCGGATAGCTACACTCAGTTTTATAATTGATGGTACACGCCTTAAATTAGAATAACTTTTTTGCAAAGGACCAAACGAGTACAATTTTTCTTTTCCGAAAGCTGCTTTTATTATTTGGGCCTGTCATGAACATTTTCAAAATGTGTTTTGTACATGCTAAGTAGACTGCGGATCTTTCTGCAATTATGGCTTTCGAAAATTTTCAAAAAATGCTAGGATATAAAATACGACAGAATTTAATACGATTTTTATTAATTTCAGATCTAAATAGGTTACTACCACGGAAAATGAGGTGCTATTTGATTTGAGTTTCTTAAAATTTGTCTACAAAAATTGCAAATTGCATAAACATCCGCAGTCTGATGATAAGTTATACAGGGTGATCCAAAACTGTTGCACTTCCTTAGAGGGGAAGATTCCTGGGATAGTTTGAAGTAACTTTTTCATTTGCGATTTCGGTTCAGCCAATACCAACATCCCGCTCATCTGTAGTCGCGTTCTGGTTGGCTCGTGGTTTTCGTTAATAACTCCTTAACGAAGCTACGGAGGACATTTTCGCAAAGGAAAAGGTTACTTCGAATCACCTTGGGAATCATCCCCTTCGAGGGAGTGCGACATTCTGGGATACCGGCTGGTGAAAATCTGGCGTGGCAGAAGAAATTATTTGGTCGATTTATGAAAAGGTTATTCCGTTTTACATTGTGTGCCATCAATTATAAGATTGACTGCAGCTGATTAAATAGGATGCAATAAAATCATTGCACGTTTACCAAACGTAAAATAAATGTGAACGGATACATACCATGGGCACGTAATTTATTCCTCTCGGACCGTATCGCAATATGTAAATACATTATCGTTTCCTAGGAGAGCGGTGTCATTGATTCAATACGGCCCTTCATTCAATGAATTGGTAATGAAATTATTGTTGTGTCCGTGCCGATCAATAAAAACAATTTTATGGAAAAGGACAATTTGTTTATGGACTGCGGGTTGCATTGAATCGGAAGCAAACCTGAATAAACAGTAAATTAAACAGGAACGAATCAAATTGTTGCACGTTTATTAAACTGAACAAGTACGTGCTAGAGCAGACAAATAAATCATTATTGTCTAGAAGAGCATTGTGATTAATTCAATCTTATTCATCTTCGAATGAGTCGCTAACAAAGTGATTATTGTACCCGTACCAATTAATAAAAATATACTCGATTGAACGAGAACAATACTCATTGAATTGAGAGCAAACCTGAACAACTATCAAATTATACACGACCCAATAGCATTGTTGCATTTTTGTTAAAGTGAAATCACCGTGTACAAGTTTATATTCAATTCTGCTCTTCGCAGCACGAATTGCCAACACAATCATTACTGCATCCACACCAATTCACAAATACAATATTTTCTGGAAAAACACAATTTGTTTGTGTACTTCAATTTATATTAAATCGGAAGCAAACCCGAATAACTAACGAGCTACACGGGATCCAATGAATTCGTCGCATGTTCATTAAACTGAAATAAATCAGCGCCTGTAAACGTAAACAAATTATCGTTGCCTAGAGCGATATTGTCATTGATTCGATCTTGTCCTTTACGGCGCTAATTGCTAACGAAATTATTATTTCATTCAGACATGTTAAAATACAGTTACTGATAGTAATATTCAACCACTTATTAAAAACGAAAAAATTTTAACAATACGGTCAAACGACTTTTTCAGCAATTGTTTAGCAATTGTCATTGAACAAATTTTTACTCGCCTCTTCTGATATATCGTATATTCAATCCTTCAATGTAATGGAATAAAATAGTTTACGAAATTTTACAGTTGTTTTTCAAGAGACCGGTTTTCCTTCGCGATGAGTACTGTAGGATGCAATACAAAATAACTTTGACCTTGAGAGAAGGGTCAAGGTTAATTTAGAAACACCCTGAATCGTTCCTAAATGAAATACAATACATAAATCCTTAAAAAAAATTTTCTGTCTGCAGAGTAGGGTGGACCTTAATTTTCGACCATGAAATTTTGGGCATGCACCCCCCACCACCCAATATTGTTCTATTTCATGAAAAAATGATATATCCAAAGTTTTAAACGTGCCACAATAGGGTGCACCTTAGCTATCCCTGGTGAAATTTTTTTTGCGAGATTTTTTCACGCCCCTCCTTTTAAAATTGTGCCATTGGGTAAGAAAATATCCTGCAAAAGGTGAAGTTGATCGGATAAGAGGAAGACGTGCCACATTGACGTTGAAGTTGCGAGAAACATGAAATTTTATAGGAATGGGAATATTTGAAGGAAAGACTTTTGGTTATGACTAAACAAGAAGAACATTTAGTCATAATCAAAAGTCTCTCCTTCAAATATTCCCATTCCTATAAAATTTCATGTTCTTCGCAACTGCAACGTGAATGTGGCACGTCTTCCTCTTATCCGATCAACTTCACCTTTTGCAGGATATTTTCTTACCCAATGGCACAATTTTAGGGAGGGGCGTGAAAAAATCTAGCAAAAAAGATTTCACCAGTTATAGCTAAGGTCCACCCTACCGCAGAGTCGCATAGTTCCGAGTAATTAATCGCGTAAGGCGCATCGCAAGAGCAAGTCCTGCGAGAAGAGGGCGAGGTCAGGCTCGCCTCGTCTCGGAATCGCGGAGCTCGATTAATTTCGATCGAACGGGGGCTCAATCGATATCCACCGAGTTAATTACCCCAGTAAAAAAGCCGTGACGCTATCGGGCCGCGGTCTCATTAATCTTGTAACTCGCGAGCGACCGGGAGACAGGAGGGAGGAGATCGCGCGCTTTTTCGCCGGAAGCGCGAACCTCGAAGCACGTTTTCATAGCTAGCTCGTTCCTTCCCTTATACTGCTTGGGAAGGTTGGTCTACAGGAATTTACTGGTATTTTTATGGAGCGATAAAGAACCTTTGACCCATCAAAAATATCGAAATAAAATTTGCTCCGCGAGAAGTTGAGGAGAGTTGACCGCAAAGTTTTGGTATTTTTCCTTCCGATGCGACGCACGACGCGACGCGGTGGTGCTGTTACAGCACTTTTACATTGTTTCGTTTAAGAGGGGATGTTGGTCGTTCGTCGGATAGTGTGACGAGCGGTTTCTGGTTTGATGGTGTTTCTTTTTAGTATGTTATTTTGATGAGGATCGATTAAACATGTAATTAGCACGGCGGAGGAGAAAATTGGGGTTTTACCGGCTGGTAATCAGCCAACGTTCATTTGTCAATCGGACCGTGAATGAGCGGACAGTAAAAAGTGGATCATGTGGAGAGAGACTAGTTACTGCTAGTCACCAAAGTTTATGTGAAGCTGCAATTATTAAAAATTATTGTAAAAGAACTAATTAATACGTAATTATTTTAAAAAATATTTTTTTTATAATTTATACGAGCACACACGTGGAGGTTTAAAGCATTCTACATATTTGTTCATTTATTGAAGGGTCGCTATCGATATAGTAAGTCGAATCAAATTTCTCGCGATAATGTTACTGAATCACGAGAATGAATGTGATTTTTAACGTGTCCCTTGTGGCGGTGTAATTAGCTTTATCTTTTTGTGGTTTCGATTTATTCACGTTTTTCGGTAAACAAATTCCGGTAATAAGTACCCTAATTTTTTACCAATTTCAATTTAAAAACGCTAACCCGATAGAGGCCTGTGGCAAGACAAGTTCAACAGTAGAATAATCATGACTACGTGAAATCGGTAACGAAAGGGAGGTTCCTCTCACTTCAGCCTGCAGTTCGCGTTTCGACTCTCGTTCACAGAGTATCGATACACTGTCCAGGTCGTGTCGGGTGCTAAATAAATGAAACGCGCGATAATCTCTGTAATGTTTGCGATACGCGGAACCGTTTCTCGATTAACCAACAAAACGTTCGACCATGCATACAAACACGGCAATCGAACGCTGCGTAATTCGCCGATCGGATGAAAAACATTCCGATAGTCGCATTCGAACCTTTTCCCAAGGTCCAACAACGGGGAACAACTTGCAGTAACAAGTAACAGCATCGATTTGTCGCAACAACCAGCGGGGAGAATGTACAGTGACGAATGGCCGCGACGACTTGCAGGAATAGCTGCCAGCGATAACTAATAGCATCCACTAGCAGTGACAATTCTTAGTATTATCTAGGACAGGCCTGGCCAACACGCGGCCCGCCACGTTAAATTGTGCGGCCCGTCGGACGACTTTATATTTCTACCAGCGTTACCATATTTTTATCCCTCTATCCCTCTCGCCCAGTTTCGCAGCGTAGCTCGTCTTTGCACGTGGCTCGCGTCAGCGTCGCCACTGTCGCCAGCGTTAGTGGGAAGAGTAAGGACGCAAGGATAAGGAGCGCGGTTGCCCGATACCCGCAAAATATGGTAACCCTGGTGATGAACTTTAATCAATAAGATATTTTCTTATTTATTCTTTTTGACAAAAGATCATCGAACAAAAGGGAGAATATTTTATTCATTAAAGTTCATTGTTTGAATAAAAAGAGCTGGGCTCTATCTCACCTTAAAATACCGAAATTACTTTTTTGCCAACCCAATAGATGCAACAACAACTAACAGCAATAACCAGAAGTAGCAGCAACTAGAAATAGTCACTAGATATACAGGGTGTTTCCTACTTTTCGGGAAAGATTGTAGAAATGTTATATGAAGTTTGTTTATAAACGCTTTATTACAATATTATAGGCAAATATTGAATGCAGCCTGAATAGGTGCGGAACAGCAGATTTCTGATAAAGAAATATCTCGTAAGTACAGGCAAAGTAAATACTATCGACCTTCCGTATTATTCAGCTTTAAATCTGCTGTTCCGCACCTATTCAGGCTACATTCAATATTTGTCTATAATATTGTAATAAAGCGTTTATAAACAAACTTCATATAACATTTTTTTCGTATTTTCACTTGTAGATCATGCTCCTACAATCTTGCCGGAAAACAGCTTGGAGACACCTTGTAGATAATATGTAACTAGAAATAACTAGACAATAACTAGAACAGAACAACTAGGACTGACAAGCCGCAGCCTCAACTGGCAGCAACAAGTAGAAACAACAATAACTAGAAGTGGGAACAAATAGTAACAACCAGCAGCAACAACTTTAAGCAGCAACTCGCATCAACAGCAACAATATGCGCGAAATTTAATACATAATGACGCATTCAAAAGAGTTCCGCATTCCTCGAGAGAGAAAGAGAGAGAGAGGGGAGTGTGAGAGGGGGGGAGAGAGAGAGAGAGAGAGAGCTTTCGGAAGTTCGTGTACAGCGAAATTACGGCGAGCTTTTAAAAATGTGCTCGGTCTCTGGCGACCCGAGCGGAGTGGAGCGGAGCAGAGCGGATCCGGTTACGCTCAAACAGACATATTTCCAACGTCATTCAACCGGCCCGGAGCGCAGCGGTTCCGTAATAAATGCGCGTGTGTTATCGTTAACGAGCAATCGGTGTGTTAAGCGTCACTAGGCCTGGTGGGGAACGCTAAACGCGCGCAAACACAATTTTTACCACCCCCGTTTCTCGCCTCCGCTTTCGCATGCGCCAGTGTAATTACGGGGCGAAACGATGGCCCGGCTGAATATTATTATTAGACTGCGAGCAACTTTCCCTCTCTCAATTTTTTTCGTTTTTTAGCATGTTAACTAATAATTGGAATGTATGCTTTATAATAATTGGTGTAATTATAATTATTAACTCATGCTTGTCGTGGCAGAATTTTATTCTGGATAGAACGAGGAAATTTGTAACACCGGCCATTACGCGGATTTATTTGATTCGACGCAGTCTGTACGGTATAAATGCATAAAATTGGCAGTCTAATTATCGCACACGGAGAATACGTGTCTCTCGTACTATTTTTCAATCATTGGAATGATTGAAATCGATCCGTTACCCATCGTCGAGGATTTTAATCGGTCGTGGAAAGTAAGATGAAAAATTTGCTGCACGTTCGTTGAGCATCTCGTTCGATTCGAGTGATTATGGGTTGAATAATTATTGCAAGAGGATGGCATGTATTTCTGGCACTATTTTTCAATCATTCGAATAATTGAAATCGATCCGTTACCCATCGTCGAGGATTTTAATCGGTCGTGGAAAGTAAGATGAAAAATTTGCTGCACGTTCGTTGAGCATCTCATTCGATTCGAGTGATTATGGGTTGAATAATTATTGCAAGAGGATGGCATGTATTTCTGGCACTATTTTTCAATGATTGAAACTGATTGGTCACTCACAGTCACCATTGAAAAATTTATTTGTCCGTAGAAAGTGAAATGAATATATTTTGTTGAACGTTCAGTAAGCATTTTACTCGATTCGAACAATTCAGGTTCGAATAGTGAACATAGAGGAATCAAATTTATCTCTGATACAGTTTTGGAACAATTGCAGTCGATTGGTAACTCATGCTCATTATTGACCAGTTTGCAATAAGTTAAACGTTCATGAAGTATTCATAGTATTAAATAAAGTATTTTATTTAATTTCACGTCGTGTGCGCTGTACGAATTCGTGAAACGTGCAGTTTAATTACAATAGATAGATGAAATGTATCTCACGTACATTTGAATATTATTTCACTGCGCAAGGTAACACCGAATTGGAGAATTCGTTTTAATAGACTAACATGTTAATTACCGTATTGACAGCTGCAGAAATTTCCTAAAATTATCTCAATATGTATGCTGGAAAATTAATTTAATCATCCCATGATTTTTAATACTTAGATTTTTAAAAATAGCTGGAATATTGTAAAATGTAGTTACAAAACGACGAGACATTCAAAGAACATTCAAACTGCAATACAGCTTCGATAGGTCCGTAGTTAAGATTGACATCAACAACGAAGACGAAATTCTCCGAAGATTATTCCAAAAATATTTATGAGCTACCATAATAAGAAACTGGATGCAACGACGCTCGCTCCTAGCTGGCGAAGAATGGTCGAGCGGGTCGAATAATTGCGTCCGGGACACGTATCTTCTCGAACGAGTCGAATTCCATGATTCTCCCGAGGGATTCGGACCGGGCAGCAGCCGGCTAGTGCACTCGGTTGACAATGAAATGTAATAGCCATCAAGAAACTGTCAACGCGGGCCGCAAGCTAGCCGGTGACGGCGTTCAACCAAGTATTCGATGCATTCTGCGGAGCCCCGGCGCATTAGTTTCTCTCTTTCCCCTCTCTGTCTCCTCTTTCCGCCATTTTCCCCTCCGTAAATCCAACTGCTTTCTGCGACCTAGAGCTTCTTCACGAACACCGGTTCCGTTTTCTTCCAACGGGGCAGCGAATAGAAAAGTGACAGAAGTAATACAATTTTATTTCGATATAAGACGATGGCTGGGTACCGGCTTCCGTCGTATTTCGGATCAAGGTACAGTAAATTCTCTATCGACGCAAAAGCCTCGGGGACGTTCGTTTGCATCGATCGTGGAGGGACACAATTTTTTTTACCTTCAAAGGCCGAGCCTGCGACTCTCCGCGTCTCTTTCTTTCTCACACGCTGTCCTTCCTTGCGGCCGAAGCGTTCATCGTCAATTAATCGCACGGGCCTTTGAACTGTGCCGGCGACTGCGACTCTCCGCGTAGCATTAGTAGTGGTTCACACCGATATACCCGAGCCGAGATCAGATTATTACAGTGGAGGGGACACTTTTTTGCGTCCATCGTGTATGTAGTACCTTTTTGCGTCGACAGAGGATTTACTGTACCTATTCGGCTTGACTCTGTACTTTAGCGAGCTGAGCATACGATAAAGACCATAAAAAGAAGAAGTAAAATTAACATAAAAATAAAACTGTATTTTTCTACCTACTGGTAAATTACAAAAATAATTTCGGTCAAATATAACAAAAGATTTTGTTCACTTTTGGCCAGGATTTCGGCGAAACTTGCCACTGCTGTGGCGGCATACAGAGCGTTTCCGAGCGGCTGGCTCTCCTCGCATCCGGATTCCGATCGCTTTCCGCTGTACCAAAAGGTCTTTCACGAAAAAGGAACGTTTTCGGAACGAACTACACCGGCCCCGAGTAAATTTCCAGGACCCTGTCCTTCTCTGGCCTGGATAGTTTCCGTCCCTGAAATATTTCACGCGGGCCATTAATATGAACGAGTATCGACTCTCTTTTTTTTGCAAAGAGTTTTTCGACATCACTTTCACGAACGTTCTTGCACGAAGAGATGGCACGAGTGTGCTTCGAGAAATATTCAATTACACTGCCCAACAGCCAAAAAAGGTTTCGATTTTCACTATGAAATTCTTGTAGAGTTTTTTGTGCTGATTCCGAATCCGTTTTTAATTTTTCTCCTAGACGCACAGTTTTTGAGAAATTTGAGTTTGAAAAAATGACATATTTTTCAACTTTGAACAAATATTGTGATGTTATTATAAAAGATATTGAATTGATGTTTACAGCAAAAGATTCCTTAGACTTTCCCGAATACAGTGATATCCAATATTAATACATTATGATTGTTTAAACATCTGTGGATTTTTATGCAAAATGATAATTGTTTGTATCCCGAAGCACGATTGTTTTCAATTTTTCTGAAGAAGAGCGGAGAACGAATTAAAGAAACGAATGAGGAACAGGTTTAAGAGGAGGAGGAGGATCAAGATGAGGAATAGGTTGCAGGAAGATGAGGACCAGGACGAAGAGGAAGACGATAGTAGATTGGTGTGATGGTTCAGCAATAGACAGCGTTGTTATTGGGCCACCCGGTGCAGTTGTCGCACATGAATCCTGTCTTACATGCGTTTCCTGGGGTGACAGGATATTCCCTGCGTAAGTTTACGCGCGCATATGCTACACGCATAATTACCTACGTGTATCCACGGGGTAACAGAAGCTGCCAGCGTTACTGTACGTAATCTCGGCTTCTCGATCGGCAAACCGTGAAGACGCTCGCAACTCGATCTCGACGATCGCTCGGCTTAATTGCGGGCTTGATTGATCGCGGATGGAAAATCTGCTTGATCGGGAGTCACGTTTTACTAGGCTGCTGGCTTATCTCGCTGAATTGCCGGCATATCCCACAAGGAGTTTGATAGATTATCTAGAAAAGACGCATCCAGCGTTTTCATCCAATATCTTGATCGGAGAACTTGTTCCCAAAATCAAAAGTCAATTCCCGGATATTTTTCTTGTACATGAGATTGGTGTGATTTAATATACACAATCTAAAATCCTAAGAGCTACACAATGAGTTGCCTCTGATTTTTGTAGCAAGAATCAATCGATCCTGGACTCCTTCCGCTAACAAAATAATTCCTGTGGTTGTTCTCGAAGCTCGCGAATTCCGAATAGAAAGGGAACACTTATGATAAAAGTAGCGGGTCAAGATTATAGCCGGTCACGCAATCCCTGGATCTCTTAATCGAACAAGGGGCACATACAGTCGGGGACAAAATTAAGTGGACACTCTTTAAAAAGTGACTTTTTAAAAATTGGATAGAAATTTCTAATTTTTTTTATAATATGGAGAAAAACATTTTTTCGGAAAATCGAAAGTCACATTTTTTTAACTCTTTTATATATGCCTGTAATGAAAATTTAAAATCTTTTTAATTAATTCTGTCTAGGTGAATCGCGTAACAGCTCAAAGAAAATTCAAGTCGTTCTAATTTTAAAGATTGTATCAGTTTTTAGAGAGTGTTCACTGAATTTTGTCCGGAACTGTAGCTCGTTTTTTCGAATGGCTCGAAAAGGGAAACGGGAAACGCGACGATCGCGTGCCGTTGCGTCGTTCATTGAAAAGAGGAGTAGAGCCAGCACAAGCAGAACGATGCCAGAGAGAAGAGAGACGAGGAGAGAGAGAAAGGGGTACGGTAACGATATTTGTAGTCTGGTGGACGCAGATTTGAATAATGGGCCCGCATAATGGAGGGTGCGTCGAGTACACATTGACCGTGGCCGCGTGAACGCTCTCGCGAGCCACCGGCTGCGATAAAACGGAGGATAAGGGTTGCGGCCCAGAGACAATTCGATTCGATCGCTAATTTCGGACGTCTACGGTTCACCGAGTCCTGCACCACGTTGCGCAAGTTCCCTTGAACATTCGCCCTTTTACATCCTCGTCACGCCTCGTCCGAGCCCTTCGATTCGTTGCACACTCGTTTCTAGGCAGTTTATTCGAAACCGATACTCGTCAACTAGCTCACAAATATTCCCTGAATTCGAACCGTAGAAAATATTTCTGTGTTTCAAATGAATTTTAAAATTGAGAAAATTCCACAACTTTTTCATGTAGGCTTACAGTCGGTGTACAAAGTATTCGTACACCTTTCAGAAACGAATAACTTTTTCAAAATTGGACACAACAGCTTGAGTTTTTTTGGTACGTTGGAAGGATTGGTTTACTAGCTAATGTGTAAATAATTTAAAAAAAAAAATAAAGTAGAGGTCACGGTTTCTAAATTTTTTGTCTGTGCCTGTAATGAAAATTTAAAACATATTTTGTAAATCTAAGTCAGTTATATACATGTACAAAGTTTTGTTGAAATCGGTTGACGCATAAAAAAGCTATGTATGCATTGTAAGATATACAAATCTTTAAATTTAGGGTTTGCGATTAATTTAAATTGCAGATTCTTACAAATTTTAGTTATTTTCAATTAATTATATTTCGTAACAACCTTGAACGATTCTGGTAAAACTTTGTACATGTATCTAACTTACTTAGATTTACAAAACACATGTTTTAAATTTTCATTACAGGCACAGATAAAAAATTAAAAAATTGTGTCGTTTACTTTTTCCTCTGCCAATGCGACTAATAACAATTTACAAAGAAAATTATTTACATATTAGCTAGTAAACCAATCCTTCAAACTACTGAAAAAAACTCAAGCTGTTGGGTTCAATTTTGAAAACGTTATTCGTTCTCAAAAGGTGTACGAATACTTTGTACACCCACTGTATATTGACAATGATTGTACCCACTGTATAGTGACAGAATGATTCTCGAAAAACTTACAACTGTCCATACACGGTCTGAACACCTGAACAGTAGTATCAATCTTGTCGTAAGTTTGTAGCTCGGTACTCTAGTAGATCGGTTGATCGCGTAGGAGGATGGCGGATTAAATCGCAATCGATCTCCAGCGATTCAGGCCGCGGGATGCAGCAGGATCGGGACATTATGATAATGTATCGGCCATTGGGCTGGTTCGGGCCCATCTGTCGCCGGGGAGCACGAGCGGCCGGCAATAATTGCTCGCAATAATCCTGACAGGAATCGTCGATTTCGGTGTCGTTCATTCCCGAGGACGGCGAGGACCTTCCGGCGCGACCGCCCTCCAGATATTCTTCTTCCTTTCTTCGGGAACGATCCAATAAAACCGAAAGGGGCGGAGGAACAAACGCGCACCAAAGTTTTCCGAGCTTAAAATTGCACTGGCCGATCTAACGGTCGGTCTCCGGGTCGAGTTGCAAAAGTTTATCGACAAGCGGGATCCACGGATCCGGTCGTGGACCTGTAGGCGAATGATCGGCCGCGTCCGAACAACGGCATTATGATAATCGATCGGGCCATTCGTTTCCTCGTTACAGCTGCGTTCGCATTCCTCGCGGCTCGCGCGCGCCCGTTTCCAATAAACGAGCCACCGACCAGACGTCCGACGACTCCGAGGAACAGGAACACCATACGAGCCAGCCGAATATACTGCTGGGTCTCCCGGAATTTTCAGCTGGGATCCTAACCTTTTGCGGCTCAAGGTATTACTGACATTTTCTCTTCCGGGATTTTTGGTACAACGTGATTCTACAGTTTCTTCGCATGTGCACAGTTGGAGGACGAAAGTGTTCGCATTCACTTGCAAATTGAGGGGAATACAGTTACCCCCTCTCTGCAGGTACTGGAGTGGTCATGTGACGTTGTGACACATGCGCGTCTAGGTCAACCCTTTTTGTTAACGGGTCTGTATTCTATCACTATTCCTGAAAACATGTAATAGCAGGATGAGCGCCGTAGTTGGAGTTAGAGCGGGGTAAGCGGTACCGAAATCCACGACGACATACGCAGTCGCTCCGAAACGATCAACGAAGAAAAACACAGTATAATTTGTATCCAATCATTTATGTATCATCTTTAAATATTAAATGTATACTTGTCTAACACAATAATCGGGGATGTTGGACGCCCGGCCCGACCAATTAGCGTTGATTAACGACATCTTTCGATCGGGAATAGCGAATTACGCATTCTTACTGGCGAACCTCCGTCGACCCCGCTCCGCCGGGAGAATGACTTTTCCTTCCATTCACGATTCCAATTCATTGGCCACCGTAACGAGCGTCGGGCGAGCGCGCAGAGCTCCGCCTCGGTAAATTAATTAGTAGTTGTAATTCACTTTCGGCGAATAATAATGGGAGGCGGAGACAATGGCGCGCTGCTCCGCGCGACGAACGCTAAATGACAATTTACCCAAAAGCGAATCCGCCGGCTGTGACAGCGGGCTCCATAGACAAGGCTGGACTATCTCTCTCTCTCTTTCTCTTTTGCTAGCGTACAGCCGTCGTCGTGCGAATTCTCATCTTTGCACGGCCGAATTTTAATCATTCGCCTAAAAACTCGTTCCTACAGAGCAATCTGCTCCTCCACGGCGCGGCGCGGGGCGGTGTGCTCTGCAATTAATTGAGAGAGCGAACTTGGCAGTCGATCGATCGAGGTCGAACCTCGTCGCCCGAGATTTTTAAATTCTCGCGGTTCCGATTATCCCGGAGGGCGGTCGAAGATTGCGAGAATTTCAGACGACCCAGCTTGCGAAAAGTTATGATTATCCTGTTCATCGTATTGTTTTTCTTTCGTAATTCTTTCACGATTGAAGACTGAATACTGGAGATTGAACAGTGATTATTGAACGTTAAAGAATGAAGATTGAACGCACACACAGTAAAGATTGAAGAGTGGATTTGACTCAATCGAAGACACAATCATCAACAGCAGACGAACTAACATTCCTCCTCTCAATTCCTCCGTGATACCCCGAATCAAATTTCCTCCAACTCGGGTAACGATAAATTGGCAACCGGGGTCATATCGATGTACGCCATCTCCCGTGTCGAATGAATTCGCAACAAAGCACCGACTTCTAACGCAGCCTGGTCGAACCGAGAAGAAAGTATCCCGTTATTCTCCACTCATTTCCGAGTCTTCGTCTCCGGGTCGAGTATTTTCGTTTCCAACGTCCTCTTCGGTCGGACGTCGGTTATTTACGTAGCATCTCCCGAACGCGGGGCAAAAAAAATCCCGCAAATATTTCTCGATTGGCAATCTTGTCGGCGGCAGCCATTGATGCGGGAGCTTCAATCGGCGAAACGAATATCGAAAACGTTTTTCGCCGGTGCGGTACGTGGGCCGAATTGATTGAACGGCGGCCGCGCGAGCGCACATATCTAATTTACGAAAGACGAGAAGTCAGGCGGACTACTGAAAACACATTCCGTGATTTTCGAAACGCGCGCGTGTCCGAGCGTGAAGAAAATCGAGCAGTTTTACGATTAATAGCCGTATTCCGAACTCGTTTAGCCAACTTCCGTGAATTTTGCCCGCTCGCGAACAGAAATCGGCTGTAACTGTGATTCCGAGGGAAAGAGAGGCAGAACAGTCGTCCGCCGCACCGCGCCGGCTCTCCGTGGGACAAGATCGCGCCGGAAATCGGTCGAAATCGAAAAATTAACCGGGTCGATTCGATTCTCGATTGGGTAACAGTCGCCGGTAGCTCGCCTTTTTCTCCCGCATCCGCGATTTTCACCTTTTTCACGGATTTCAACGATCGCCCCGAGATAAAACCTGCCGAATTTGCAATTCGGCCGACGACGCGCCGCACCGGCTCCTATGTGCCGCTAATTATTCTAATTGTGAGCTGTGCATTCTCTCTGTTAGCGTCTCCGTTAATTCCATCGAGCTCCCAAATCTTCCATCAATTTCTGCCCCTTAAATATATGTACAAGTACTTTATTTCGTAAAAATATTTTCTTCTAAATAAAAATATTCTACTTTTGAAATTATACATGCTATTTGAAGTACTATTTTTTAGGCTAAATAAAATTTTAAATATGAAATAGTATTTCACCTTTGCTCAGAGACTAATATAATTTCGATGGAGCGAATTTTAGGAATTGCGAACGATCTGTTAAAGTAAGCTGATTCTTCGAATAACAGTTTGACATGCAGGGCTATTTACCCAGCACCGGTGAAAAATATGTCAATTCGATAGGAACGAACGACGTCTAAAAACCGGGATGCCATCTCCCGAATTTTCCCGAGCGATCCGAGAAAAAGTTCCGTTGATCGCTCAGCTTGCCCCCGAAAGCGAGACAACATTTCTTCCGAGCGTTTCCTCTCGTTTCGAAAACTGTACAAGTTATCGGGGGCGACCTCTCAGGTGTCTGCCGGCTGTATTTGCCGAAAGACGAGCCCGGGGGAAATGAATGTTTGAAGGTAGCTCCGTCAGCCAGCCGTTTCGCTAATTGTCCCGTTTCCCCGTCCCGTTTCTAATGTAAATAGAGCCGCGTTCTTAATAACTCCTCGAGCACCGTTCCCTTTGTGCGTTTTCTGCTCGATTTCGAAATTAATTGACTGGCAGAAAGGCGTCCCGTTCATAGTCGCATCTTCTTTGCACTTGTCTGCGCGTGCTTAAATGCAAAAGATTGGCGGACTTTATTTTTCCCAGGTTTTTTTTCCTTCGATTTTTCTTGTTGCCTCAGACTCTTGAAGAGCTTGAAAAAATTCGGAGGTACTTGTCGTAGTCTCTAATTTAATTTACTGTGCAAGTGGCATTATACATGTTCAAACATTTTTGCAATGGAGGTAAAAATTGACGGAGGTTGATTAAAATGTTGTCTGCTTGCCCCGCCATTTTGTAAATAGTCAAGATATTAATTTCTCTCGTGGTTCAGACCATAACTACATTAATTCTTTCAAGAAAGAATTATGTTGATTATTTTTCCTTGAAAAAAATCACACGTGTACTTCAAATACCATCGAATGCGTGTGCAAAATATCATTACGGAAGGTTGAATAGTTTTCCCGGAAAGAATTCTGAAATTCGCCGCAGATACGGGCTCGAAGACCAGAATACTTGAGAGATTCCGGAGAACCGGAGGATCGTTCCTTAATGCGTCGCATCCCGATGACAACGGAAATAGATACTCACACTGTCGGATCCCGTCGGATTGACGCCGATAGGTCGAGGAATTTGAGGGCAGACGTCAAAGCCAACGGTGCGGTGCGCGGTACGGAGGCCTTTGGCCCAGCGATTAGATAAGCGATTGCGCGTGCTGGCGAAATTGCCGCGTGAAACGCGCGACAACGGCAACGACAGGGATAATGAAGGTAACCGCAACACCGAAATTACACTCGGGATGATAATCGAGTTAGCCTCGCGTCGTTGTTCGCGCGCAACCTTCGCATCGGCGAGATTTCGATCCGCGCGAGCCGGCGCGGCGCGATGCGGCGGCTGGGCCTTTCGCGCTCGCGTCAAACGGACGCCAGACATTTCGTTATTAGCTTGTAATGCGTTGCGGCTGTTGCTGCTCTCGTGTTCCCCTCGCGTTGCTGATGTTGCTGATGTTGCTGATGTCGGTATGGCGAGGCCTCGGTGTTGTTCGGATCCCCGTCTACACGCGTCCTCCCCGAATCCTGCGATACCGAAACAACCGAGGTAACCTCACTTTGTCCCCATACTGCATGCTCCGGTTGACAAAAGCCGGCTTAACACCGCCATTGTTATTGATAAACGGGGTCCCCTCCGTACGGTAGAACTGGTCTCTATCTGTTTCTAGAAACAGCACAGGCTTTGCTATTTCTTTCTTTTTTAACACGGTGATTTAAAAATTTGAAAATTTATTCTTCGTCTTACAATTTCAATTCCCAGAGATTCTGATTTGAACGTATTATTTTTGATTTTGGCTGCAACCATGCAGCAGTGAAGAATAAAATAATTTGTGTAGATTTTAATTTGATGCGAAACAATTTTTGTAGATAAATTTTAACACTAACCGTACCGGATACAAAATGTATCGAATATACAGGGTGTCCCACGTAACAGTTTTCACGATTTTTCAATTAAGTGCTTGCGATAATCTGACAAAAAAATATTTTAAACAAAAGTCGATCAGTTTTCGATTGGTTATACATTGCAATAAAAAAAAGTTCGAAAATTTTCTTTGTTAGTGTTGTTAAGACCACCTTCATTTTTTTAAATGGTACTTCAAGGTCATCCGAAGGTTGTAGTATACTAGGTCATTGAATTCGTCTTGATACGGGCTATAATACAGTTAAGTTAACAATACCAATGCTATTTAAAAAAATGAAGGTGGCCTTGACAGTACTAAAAAAGAAAAAAATTTCGAACTTTTTTTTATTGCAATGTATAGTCAATCGAAAACTGATCAACTTTTGTTGAAAATATTTTTTTGTCAGATTATCGTAAGTACTTAATTGAAAAATCGTGAAAATTGTTACGTGGGACACTCTGTATATTGCTTTATAAAGATTACAAGACTGAATTTATTTAGATTCTTTGAAATTTTTATGATAATACGTGCTCGAATAAAGAAATTTATTGAATAGTTTCGGATGGAAGCTTCTTTATCATTTCAATGATTAAGAAATAAACAATGTGAAAGCTGTTATTTGACCGTCGCGGTACGGTTAGTGTTAAGGAAGAGTTGAATCAAATAAAATCTTCTTATCAGTGGAAATAGTCTTTTAAGATCCAAAGTAAATAAAAATTGTAGTAAATTCTAGCGAATTTGATATGCTAGTATTTTTTGACAATTTTTACAAGCCATAAAAATCCGTAGTCTGGTCATCTTTCATTTTTCTATTTTGCAATCTTCCGTGTGATTATTTGTTTATAAAAGTTGCGATTTTTTCAAAGGCCCTAGACGCGTCGTTATGGCTTTGAGCAAGTGTTCTTAGCAGCATCAAGAGTCGAGCAGGAGATGTTCAATATTCCTCTTGGCCAAGTGAATCGATTAAAGGGCGACGCTGCAATTTATCCGGGGCCGTCCTCCCCCCGGTGGTTTGCGTCCTACTTAATTTCCAATGGAGATATGCCGTAAACGCCGAGGCACTCCAGCCTGATGCAACACAGCTCCAAACAGACTAAATGCCACCGCGAACGTTCGCGCTGGTTTGCGGGGTCCTTTGAACGGTGCGTGTTAGAGGTCACTCGGTACGTTAAATTTCCACCGCAACACCTTTCCGCCTTTCTCAAAGCAGTCGCGGCAGCCTCTGGTTAAAAACACTGCCGCCGACCTACCGGACAATCGCGTCACGTCATATGGATCCTCTTTTACTCATCCACTTAGTTGCTTCAAGCTCGCCTTCAAACGAAATTAAACTTCGAAAATATTGTCATACGCTTCCCCGGACATTTTCTGACGGCAGCCTTTCCTGGTGAAAGTTTGCAATTTTCAACGTTACAAAATTGACTTTTCTTTTCGGGCGAAAAATGTTGACTATAAAGCAAACCTCTTTATTGATTGACATAAAAAACGAACAAGTTGGTTGGACATCTGGTTCGCGAGATGAAAATTCGCAAGCACGATTTCTTTTCATCGAAATCACCCTTGGGCTGAAATTGATATACACAAAGAATTTATTTATAATTTACGATATCGAATGTATTAATTTTTCTTTCAAGCAAAAAGTTCTTACGATAAAATGGACCACTCTGATTGACATAAAGAAAAGATACAACTGGGTAGAATAAATAAAAAGTTGTCCCGCAGCATTTGAGTTCAACAAATAAATAAAAAAAAGAAATACTCAACGAGTCGACGACATCTTCAAGGACTTTCTCACCACGGGAGCGAAGCTCCGTTTGCCAGAGGATCCTCCGTGAAGGGCAAGCCGCCAGCAGTGATATCGATCTCCGAGCGATCGCGCACAGCGAGAGATGTAACGACGAATGGATTAGTGCCGAATTCCGGGCCGCAGCAATTTGTCAAGTAGCGGGACATTTTGCCGCGTGCATGTGTGCGAGACACCAGACGCTCTTCAGCGTCGAGCGGAATCCTCGTAGAGAGATCAACGTTCAGAGACCTTGCTGGGGAGAACTTGCGGCCGGAAAAACGCGCGTGTACGCGTCGAGACGGTCCGGCCGGTATTATTGAATTTGAAATTTATGACTTTAATAGAGACTAAGTTTACGCGATCGTAATTCAAAGGAAGGCTGCGTGTCCGCCTCGGGCTGAGCGTGCAATCCGCCCTTCTTCTGCGAGAGCTGGCAACCCTTCGCGACGACGACGCTACCTTCGCACCCCTCCTCTCGTCCCAGACTGTTTCCGCCTCTTTCTGCTCGGCTCCTTGACTCGAATCGAGCAGACATCCCGTCGAGGTGACAACCCAGTGATTTGTGACCCTGCACACCCGCCCCCGGCCGAGAAAAAATGTTTCCGGACTCTTCGGACCGCTTTGCGACACTTATCCGCGAATAGGCAAATTGTAAGTCTGAGGAAGTCGAGCAGAGTTTACCTGGGCTTTTCTTAGGTTAACATTTTCTTGAAATGCAACAAAATTAAGGTGAACATTGATACACAATAAATAAAAGTAATCTTTCTCTCCTAAGGAATTATTCGAGACAAAGAAGTTGACAGGCAGACAAATAGTATTACTACGAGAAAAATCCTAGAACGTTGGGTTGGGGGCGATATGCTCTTCGAGAGCTTAGTATAATCCCAAGACAAAACACCCCCGGCCATCCCGCGCTCGCGGCTGTTGCACTACTTGGATAACTCTCCGATTAAATGTTTTTCCAGACTTTATTACCTGTAAATGCGAAATGTGAAACAGAATTCTTGCTCGTTAATGCAAGCAGCTGTGTCTTTCGCGACGATCATTGGCTCGTCGAGTCGTTTCAGACGTAGTCGAACGACCATAAACACAATATTATATTCGAGGCATTACCACCGGTTGTATAGGTTTACCATCAACGTATACACTAATTAATAGAAAGGCAAATGTTTTGTTGTCCGAGCAATAGACATTCGGGCGATAGAGTACACTTGCCTTTCGAACAGTGAACGTTGGCTGATGCTGCATTGTTGCTGAAGCCATATTGTCGTGCTACTAAATTATGTACCAGCTCATTCAGAAATTTCGTACGCTAACAATGAAATGACATGAAATAATGATTTGGAATGTACGGTATGTTCACCTTAAGGACGGATGTTTTCAAAAACGATATGTTTTGACTGCTACCAATACATATAATCTATGTGTCAGGCTACGAACCTTCTGAATCACCTAGTATGTGTTACCAAATGTTGTGTTAGTGTCGCTAGTGCTCTCTCTTAAATTGTTTTTTTTTATTATTATTATTTATTATAGACGGACCGAGGTCCTTTTACATATGTGTTTACAATAGAAAAGGATAAGGGACTACACGCATAATAACAAAGAATAACAAAGAAGGGACGTGCACAGAAAATAATGGTACAAACGATATGGTATTATCCTATAATCCTGCGTAATTGCTTTTTAAAATTGTGCAAAGACTCAGTAAAGAAATCAATACGATATCAATTGTGTTATAACATATTCTAACAAGTTTTGTTATTTTCTTCGTTTGGTTGGTAAGAAACCACGATCCATATTTCATTCAAAAGCTCTAGAATTCTTGATTTTCTGCTAAAATGATTATTCAGCACAAATCAATCTCGAGAGTCCAAAGATTTTCCACCATTTTCGTTCAACGTTTTAGAGCATAAAAATTCGGTGTACTCTATCGACAAACTCGATCAATAAAAAACCAGAAACTATCAGAATCGAATCGGAAAAGTTCGCTGCCTCTCCGAGAGCATTTTCGCGAACCGCGGGCCATTTCCCAGGGAACAAATTGCGGCAGGAGCGAGAGATTCCCGCGATAATTTCGGAAATATAAGAGGAGTTGATCGGGGAATCGCGAAACAATTTCGTCGGCGTTGAAAGCCTTCGAAGATCAATCGGACTTTGGCCAAAGTCGGGATTCGCAAGCAGTTCACGAACGGGCGACCCAACTTTTTAGAAAGGCTGCTGGCTAGAGAAAGAGTAAAAGCGCGCGAGAGAGGGGTGGAGCGGGGAGATAGAGTGGGAGAGAGAGAGAAGGATAAAGTGGAAGAGAAGAGAGTATCGTCTCGAAAGTTTGTCGAGGGATTTCCATCGGCGTGTCAGAGCTATCGAGGGGAGGGGCGGGGGAGGGGCGGCGGCGGCTGGAAGCGAAAGAAAGTAAATCCGTGCAGGCGAGAGGCGCACAAAGAATACTATGGAGGCGAGTCTTCATCTTGGCGCACGAATAATAAATATGTACGTCCACCAGAAGCATTAGCGCCGCGGAAGAGAGAGAAAGAGGGGCGCGGAGAACACGAGAAAGAGAGAGTAACTCGTCTTTTTAAAGGAACACGCGGAAACTTCGGTCCCGAAGTTCGCGAACTTCCCGTCGAACGGCTAACGGCGTAAAAGTATTGAATTCCCAGGGCATTTTTACGGAGCGTCGTGGACCCCCCTTTCTCTCTCTCTCGCTCTCGCTCTCTTTCTCTCTTGCAAAAGTTTCGACGGGATCCGCGAGGCGGTGAAATTTCCTCATCAATTAATAACTCGACGGCTACCGACTTATCGGTATTGACGGTAGATGCGTGTACGCGGCGACGGATATTGTTTGTTGCCCGATGTATTTTACTCGATTATTACGTAGAATAATGGGCCGACCGATAATAAATGGGCGGCCCCGGTTCTATTCGATATTCCGTAGAAAGGATGATTAACGATACACTCTCGCCGTTGATACGGTATTGATCAGAATTACCTCGATTAATGAACCGTTCAGAGGCGAATTATGCGAGACGCTCATCGCTCCCCTCTGCCCCACCCCCGGCTCCGGAACACAGCATGCTAGACTGCCTTTCGCTTTTTCGGAACCAGCGAATCATTACCGAGCGCATTAACCAGTAATCGGGACTAATGTTTAACATTGTCGGCCGGGATAACAATGGCTATTCTTCCGGGCGATTTTCGCCGACTAAATCCTGGGGTTATTCGTACAGGAAGTTTGCCGATGCTCCACCATTTGGTGGAAACAGTCGATTTTTCAGCGAATGACCGGATGCACTGAATTTTTGCCATACGTCTCCATTAATTTGGTTAATCAAAATCGCTTGAGAAAATGGAATCAACCATCTGTAAATAGATTTTCATGGATTGAAGAGATTTACACAAATTAAGAGAATGAAATTGGTTTCAATCTCTGATTAGAATCAGCTTCACTTTAACGATTGCTTTTATTAGCCACTATTTTTTTCACCGGTTCTTGTTTGTTGCCCTCTCATACAATTTCACATTTCAATTAATTTTTATATTTCCCGAAACAGTTTCACGAGTTCATGAAGTTGACATTTCATAGGCTCCGCGACTGAATCGAACTGTCGAACGGCTGAAAGTGACCGCTTTGTAAATTTTTTCAATAATTTCCACCGAAAAGCCACTTGATAATTTTGATAATAGCAACCTGAAAATATTCAAAAGAGCGATTTCCACCGCACCGGTGAGGATCTATAATAATTTTTACAAACACATCCGGCGAAAGGATCATCGCGAACAAATACCGGAATATTATTAAATCTCCATTCAACCGGAGAAAAAAAAATATTCGAAAAATTGAACAGTCCGATGAAAATGTTTAAACTCGTCGGAACGGCGAGAAGGTAAAAATGTTTGAACGGAAGTAACGTATGTTCGCGGAGGATGGGGGTGGGTGTGGGTTACCCGGGGATATACTTTAAAAACAAAGCGTAGGCAGACGTATGGCGCGTTTATAATGATTTGTTAGAAGAACGAGAGCCGAGGGTTTCGATTACGCGTTAACCGATATCCATCCCCCTTGTCTGCCCTTAAACGGGAAAAGGTTTATTCGAACAGCGTTCCGAAGCGGCGAGGATTGTGATATTTTACGGGCCGGCGAAGAAATATTACGGCTCGAGTGTTATACGATCGAGTTTTTCTCGTGTAACGGCTGCGCGAATCGTTTCTCAGTAGATTTGCATTGCATCAATCGCGAAAAATGGATTCGGAATCAGATTTACGGGTTCCCGCTACCGCTCGGCTCAAACTCGGGGCAATCAGACGAATGAGTTTCGAGCGTCGCGTCGTTTCTCGTTCTCTCGACCTGTCGATGCTTAATCCGGCTCAGATCGCCCAGCGCCAAAATCCGCGAAAAATCAACCTCGCTGGACTGCGGATTTCCATGCAAAATGAATCAATGCTCTAAGGAAATTAGACGAAAATCTATTTCTCTAAATAATTTCAGTGACGAACCACCTGCGTTTTATTCGACTCTATCCTTGTAAAAAAGCATCTTGGGGGAAAACAGGATTGAGAACGAGAAAATTGAAGCTTTCTGCTTCAATATGAGCCAAGGTAGAAAAAATGTTGTTTACACTAAACGTCACAGTATTACCTGCGCAACGATCCAAGAGCCAAGGTAGAAGAAACGCATAAACATTTTAAAATGTTGTTTACACTAAACGTTACAGTATTACCTGCGCAACGATCCACCGGTGGAAGTTACGTTAATACAGCGACGATACTAATTATTTACCAGTCTTCTGACTTTTCGGTCAGCCGTATATTTTCGCGTCGACTGTTATGCACGCTAAAGAGGGTAGGGAATGACGACAATGGCGCATTCGCGCGACGCCATTCCACTTTGAAACAACGAACGTCAAACGATACGATCATTAATCCCCCTTCTATGGCATAGTGTTTGCTGATCGTGCATTCTCCGCTGAGAGAGAAGCGGGGGGTTTAGTGTGACGGTGAATTCCTATTGCCTTGCTCGAAACGGGACACAAAACCGGGGCCCAGACGGACCGGTAATCCGTCTAGTTGACAAAACTGTTCCACATGAGCGCAGAGACACGGCTAGCTTTGAGAGTCGGATAAACTTTCCAGGCATATTAATGTAACTGCCGATGCGAGAACCTCGGGCATCGTGTTTTTTATTCGGAGCGCGCGCGTCTTTCGCAAATACCTTGCCGTGTTTCTTCTTGTTTCTTCCGTTTCCACTGATCTCGCCGTGTTTACCGATCCTCCATTTCCTACGGTGCACAGGGTAACGCAAACATTCCGTATTGTCTGATGACGATAACGACCGCGTATATTTAAACAGTATTACACGGCTTTCCCTCATCCCCTTCCTTTTCTATCCGGTGCCATGAGCGAGCGCGATTTGCGAGGTTTTCGAACAGACCAATGCGACAATCGAGAAATTGCTGCAGAAACTTTCTGACCTGTCCGAACCTCTTGGCTGCGTTTTTAGAAAATGATAGAGAAATTCACTGTGCTGAAATTATATGCTGAATGAATCAATCAAGTTTTTGGAACGACTCGAAATCAGAAAATGCAGAGAAGTTTTCAAACTGTGCGAGTGTAGTTATCGCCAAAATAAATAAATATGTATAATAAAGATACACATCAGCGTCCCAAACATTGAATTTAGATGCTCTCGAGAAGATGATCAGTTCACAGACCAACAATGCAGATAAATACGTGATTTGCAATGATCACAGGCAACGGTTGAACGGGACGTAGCACACACAGCTGGCGTTATTTTTAGTGTAAAGAAAGCCCGGGGTATCAAGATCCTCGATTCGAATTTATGATCCAGAGATAGGATGTTTAGGGGACCGTGTCATGAATCTTCAACGCCATTCTAAAGAACAGGTTTCAGGAGAGAAAAGCTTTTCCGAGGTTAGACGTGACTCTCGGCGAAGGCGGTGTGCGCCAAGCGACACCGTAAGATTTCATATTTCTCGCACTCGTGACCGCGTACTCGTTCCCCGGCTCTCTTACACCCTACGAGTTCTTATCTTTCCATCGCAGTTGTCACGTTTCGCGCGCCCTTTACCCTCCCGCCATCGGTTTTTCTCCTCTTCCCTCATCTTTTCTCGACCCCGTGCTTCCCCGTGCTCCCGTTCCCGGTAATTCGACGCGTAAATAAAACGCGGCACCCTGATACCCCTTTCTACTTACAACTTCCCGTTTAAGGGATGCATTATTCTGCAGACCTCGTCTTTTACCACTCGAACTATCTGGTTCTTGTGCAATTCGTAAACTT
Organism: Lasioglossum calceatum; assembly: GCA_963966675.1. Taxonomy (NCBI): domain Eukaryota; kingdom Metazoa; phylum Arthropoda; class Insecta; order Hymenoptera; family Halictidae; genus Lasioglossum; species Lasioglossum calceatum. The sequence goes on along the minus strand of OZ016546.1, from coordinate 16,918,736 downwards.
TTCTCCAAATGGAACTTATTGGTTAAAGGAAACAGCATTGTGACCAACATGTTCGGTCAATAATTGAATTTTTAAAGTAATGAAGTATTTTAAAAAACTCATTACTTCAAACGATTATTTGTTATTGTTGAAATTCGTTTTGAGAAACAAAATTAATCTATTATTCCACACAAGGAACGATCGATTCAATATCAGTTTATTTCAGTTTGTTTTTGAAACCGTTGGTTGTGTTTGTTCATAGTATCGTTCAATTTTCTTGCCCGAATTCCGAATGATCCTCATTTGACGTGTTACATTCAAATCGTGAAGACGTGGTTTGTTTGTGTTTCTCTCGTCATTGAATAAACTCCGTTGAGAATATTAATACAAAGTATGCGGTTTATTTAATTACATAATCTAATACGTTATGGGCCCAGACAGAGCACAAGAAGGGCATTTCTTCATTAAATAATAGATTTAATTTTGGGGGGGGGCATGTTGAAATATGTTTTGAGAAACAAGGAAGGATCGATTCAATATCAGTTTGTTTATGAAACCGTTGGTTGTTTGTTCATAGTATCATAGTTTGTTTGTGCTTTTCTCGTTGTTGAATAAACTCCGTTTAGTCAATTAATACGAAGTGTGCGGTTCATTTAATTACATAACCTAATAGTTATATTAATTCGAAGGGGCGGAATAATGAGGGCGATGCAAGGGGTTAAAAAATGGAATTTTTTTGCGATTTTAATTTGTCGCAAATGCAGCAGAACGTCGAGCTCGTGGTGCACCAGCATACCTCGTCGTCGACAATTGAATTACGCAGATCGCGCAAACATAGTGATCGCGACCCGTTTGTCGATCCCCGTCGACTTCTTCTCTGGTTCGCGATTAATTGTTTCGGCGAGTTATCGGGCTCGACTCGTTCGAACGGCGCAGCTGACAAAAACACGCGCGAGTCGCGCTTAACGATAATTAGCAACTGCCGATATTTCGCGGTCCGAGGGGAAAGTTTTCGGCCGGCAGTCGGCGAGGGAACGGCGCGGCGCCCCCGAAACTCGACGCGACGCGTCGCGACGTCTCCCCATAATACTTTCGAAAACAACTGGCGGCGATTAGGTTCGATCGCGAGTCCAGATATCATTTCGTTCGAATCGAACTGCGGGAGTTGTTTTCAAACGACGACGTGCGCCAGCATCTACCCGAGACTCTACTGGATGAAATTATACAATGTGTATGTGTGTGTAAGAATTGGAAACTCTTTTATTAATTTAAAACAGCGAAGACCAGGGACCAAAAATAACAGTTATTCTAAGATTTTCTACGATAAAAATCATTAATAAAAAGTTGATTTTTATTGAAATTTAAGATAATGTACACTAAATATAAAGAAAAAAATTCGAAGAACAAAATGATTAAAATTATGGATTTTTATACTTTTTGGTTACAAATTTCAGTTATTAGTGTCCTAAAAATTGGATCCTCCTCGATAATTGTTATCGATGAAGAAAAACTGTTTCGATCGTTCAAAGCAGTTATCGATGAGAGAAATTTATTTCGATTGCTCATGTAACAGTTATCGATGAGAGAAATTTATTTCGATCGCTCATATAACAGTTATCGATGAGAGAAATTTATTTCGATCGCTCATATAACAATTAGCGATGAGAGAAATTTATTTCGATCGCTCATAACAGTTATCGATGAGAGAAATTTATTTCGATCGCTCATAACAGTTATTGATGAGAAAATTCATTTTGGTTGTTTGTTTATTTATCACTTTTCCGGATGGAGCAAGCCTGTGAAATCCATTGCGTTGTTCATTCCTGACAACCAAAGAACTATGCACTTTAATGACACACTGCACACTGATTTTAAAATTGGATCTTTATAATGAAATTTAAATTTGAATGAATAATATGTATAGCAAGACATAACAATATTTAATAACTGCATTGATTCAATCAAAACAATAAGTAATAAAAAATGAAGAAGCTTTTTTGGAGAATATTTTAATTTTGTGTGGAGTATTTTTATTGTGTGAGTATACTAGGCCACACCTGGACAAAACCCCCCTTCCGGTCGCGCGAATCAATTACAAAGAGCATGTGTGAAATAGGAATTACTTTCTTAATTTATGGATTTTAATAGGCTGATGCCAATAAATTAATATCCTGAAATTCTTTCAATCCTATCACTGTTTCCAACTGCACATACCCATTTTTAGGATAAATGCACAAAATCCTCAGTCTACTTATGTATAAACAACTGAATGCATGAAGGGAAGCTTTCTCTCAACCGTAAGAAAAAATCCGTATCGCGAACCTTGGCAAAATGAAATTAATATAATCCCAAGAATGCAGTCTCTTCGAGAAATTAAAGATAGCACACGTATCATTTTGTCGAGGAGCGTAAATCGCGGGGATGAGCTCGCGAGCTCGTTCGTGCGCTCCGCGTTTTAGCTCGAACGAGCCCGAGTTGCCCGGAGGGGCTGTATTACGCGCGGAATTTTCTCAGTCCTCTAATGGACTTCCAGCGTTCGCGGAAATATAAACCAATAACGAGCGCAGAGACGCGGAACTTCTCTCTACTAATGAAGCTCTTAATATTTTGCACGGACTATTAAGCCCGATCAATCTCTCCAGGTGTATCGCATTCACCTCGCCGCACCCGGGGAGCACTGCGAATCCGATTGCCGCCGCCGGGAAAGAGTGAATTTCGCTGCGGGCGATCTGCGGGACCGGAATCCTTCAAAAAAGCTGATCCACATAGTTTTTTAGAAGCTCTAGTGCCGAGAAATTTTCAAATCGATAACACGTTCGTCTGTGATTCATCCTTATGTTCCATAGCTGGTTTCTTAAATCGCCGACATAAATAAAATTAGTTCTTCTAATAATTGGATATATACATGGGTATTGTGCAGAAACAATAGAATCTGCAGGACACATTTTTAAAATTGTTTTCACCGAACGAGGTGAGAAATAAATAAACAGCAATTTTTATTACATTTCATTTTTAAATTTTCATTACATATCGTTCCGTAAACTAATCCATCTAACTCGGCAGAAAAACTGAGGTCGTGTATTTGTTCAACGCAATTCCCCTATTACAGGAATAACACCATCAATTAGAAACATATGAAGACTTCCGCAATGACCTAGTAAAATAGCTAGGTTGCTGTCGCACACGTTAGTTTATGATTGTAAGGGGTTGAAGGAGGGAAAATGTTCGGCGGGACACCCAAATCGAGTTTTTGGTGGGTCGATGAAGGGTGGCCGATAACTGCGGCGCGTTTCGAAGAGATAATAGCGATGCAGGAGGGAATCGGGACAGGGGTGAGAGCGCGGTAGTCGAAGATTTCGAGTAAGCGCGCTTAAACAGAGTTAGTACGCCGAAACACGGCATCGGCCGTCCTCAAATAGTCTCTTGCGGTGTAACTCTGGCTCCCAACGAAGCTTTCGATATTAAGTTGCCGGCCGTAGTGAACATGCTCGGCCGCTATCTCCGGCCAATGATCGCTACATCGATTCCCCCACCCCAACGAGAAACCATATTATCCGTGCCATCCGCGTTATCTGTGTTATCTTTGTTATCTGTGTCGCGCGACCGACGATTGCGAGTCCCCTCGCTTATTAGCGGTCGCAAGACCGATCCGATGATGGTGTTAAGCCGCACAGTGGGGTAAACCGATGAACTTTGTGTCGAAATCAAAGTACTTCCGATAGAAATGAAACATAACGATGATTTTTTTTTTAACATTCAAACTGAAATGCTGTAACATATTTTTTCTGGAGAGTTCTAGCCACGATTCAACTTCTGAATCTATCAATAAATATGATACCTCTCAAATTGAATCGGTACATGTAAAATACGAATGCGAAAGGTTCAATAGTAGCGAATAGTGAAAAACAATTCTGACTGGGCAGCATAGGTATAATGATCGAGACGAGCTTCCGGGACAGGCTAATATTTGTTCGAGGCCGAGTGCGCGGCTCGCGAACAATGAGAATGGAAGCAAGCGGGTTCTAGCGTATGTATCAAGGAAAGAAAAGGTTCTATCCGCGGCTGGTTGATAATCGAGCAATTATTTTCACGACAATCCACCGTGAATCGGGGAATTTGCGCTTTATTGGCGCGGCGGGATGCCGGAGTTTACGAAAATTAATGGCAGGCCAAGTCATCCGGCCGGAAGATGAAGCCGAGGGTGATGAAATCCGCGGCCTGTACGCCCGAATGCTCGTATATTCGACCTCTGAACCAACTCTCTCTCTCTCTCTCTCTCCAGGAAAAAGACGAAAGCGCGCAAACCTGGCTGAAGAGGGAGAAGAAGAAGAAGAAGAAGAAGATTCCTCGAGGCCGCGGAGGTAAACGTTATTACTCCTTCACACTGGATCCTTTTACTTACTTAGCGAAATTGAGCCGCTCGAACGAGCGCGGTTCCTCGTCCATGTCCGTGTCCGTTTCCCCGAAACGACTCTCGGAGCAAACGCGAAATTACCTGATATCGTACCGGGCGAAATCTCGCCGACCAACCCCCTAACCTCCACATCCGCGTCTAACGTCGCCATAACGTTCGTCGCCGCCTTTCGAATATCCTAATAAAAATCCCTAATCTCCTTGCCGCGGCGTTAACTAGCTAAATGGACATCGTCGCGTTGTATGATGCTGTTACGAGCCGAGGGCTGGCGGAAAGACGTGGCCGAGGTTTGTTCGTGTGAACGGGATTGACGTGAACTAGTGTTTGTTTCACCACCAGGTCGCCACTAGGTTAGGAAAGACAGAGGGTGTCGTGGACTAGCCGATGTCTGTTTCGCCACTGGGTCGCCGCTAGATGGAAGGTTGTGAACTAGCCGGTGCCTGTTTCATCGCCGGGTGTCACAGGATAGGTTTTCGTGGACTAGCCGATGTCTGTTTCATCACCGGATCGCCACTAGGTTAGGAGAAAGGGGTAGTCGTGTACTAGCCGATGTCTGTTTCACCACCGGGTCGCCACTAGGTTAGGAGAAAGGGGTAGTCGTGGACTAGCCGGTGTCTGTTTCACCACCAGGTCGCCACTAGGTCAGGAAATACGGAGGGTGTCATGGACTAGCCGATGTCTGTTTCACCACTGGGTCGCCGCTAGATGGAAGGTTGTGAACTAACCGGTGCCTGTTTCATCACCGGGTTCTTGAGAAACCTGGATGCTAATTTTGATAAAAATTGAAGCTACCACCTTCGTGTTCTGTATTATCTTGGAGAGTTTGGTGCATTGTGTGTTGCAGCATTGTTCATCTAAGTCCTCTCAGGTCGGTAGATCGATAAGCGATCGCTCGACACAACAAGGTTCCGGATTCAATTAGAAGTTATCGTTGCCACTCGTTAAAGAGGAGGATGGAGTTAGGGTAATTAGGAGGCATGCGAGCGTATCGAGCACCACGGCAATTCCACGGTCAGTGAGCTAGCCCTGATACTTCCTGTAAGACAACGATCAGGATGGACAGACCCGTGGGCTCAGGAAAATCGAGATTTCCCGGTGGAGTTTCTTCGCGAGACGAAAACGCTGACTTTCTCTGCTACAGCTGCTTTTCAATTTTATTCGTGGAACGTAAGCTGTGGTCGAGATGGTCTCGAACTGTTTGATTGTGTGATAGAAATTTTTATTAACGTCGTGCAACGTAACGAGTAATTCGAAATGATTAATCTTTTGGAAAATGACAATTGAAAATTGGAATCTTCGGATCCTAACACGATGTCTGCTACATCAGTCTGCATAAAAGTCGTACAAAGTTAGAACAATTGATTTAGTAATATAGAAATAGAAGAGATAAGATGTATTGTAGTAATTGTTGTGGATATTAATAAAATTTAGCTTACTTCATAGAAATCTTTTACATTTCAAAAAACTTGTGTGCAAAATTGTTGATAATGCGAGAAAAATTCTATAAGATTATACGTTATAAAATGAATTGTTCCTTTTTGTGTAACAAGCAAAAATTAACTCTGAAACAACAAAGAAGGGGAGTTCAGTGAAAAAAATAATTTTTTCACTTCTTCTCCTGGTTTTAATAAAATACAAGTGTAGAAAGAACGTGGACGGAATAATTCTGTAAATAAAATTCGCATGCACCAACATGCATACTTTTGTTACAATATTAAAAATCCAGCACAGGTTCCACAATACCGATTAAAATATCATGCTTTTTTATAGAGCCGACTTCGGTCCTGATATTTATGAACGAGGAGATTAATTTTAAACAGCTCAGGGAACTCTCGTAGGTCGCTAGTCTGACCATACGTCGACTTAGTCTACTTGCTCGAGTTTTCGACAGTCTAGCAAAAAAATGTTTCCAACAAAACTAAATCAGTATGTAGACATTCGCAAGCTTTAATATTGGGTTGGAAAGAAAGTTCGTAGCGTTTGTAAATTAAAATTAAAAGCTCTCTAAAACTCAGATATTTATTCATAGATTTATTCAATAACATATTTTCTATTCTGCTATAATACTTTTAGCCATTTTCGAGGTAACTTCTCGTGTTATTGAATACCTCAATTTTATCTTCGATTCTTAATTTGGAAACGCTACGAACTTTCTTTCCAATCCAATATATAAAATTTGGAAAAACAATTTTTCCACATAAATCCAAGATCACTTCGCTCTTTTAAATATCAATATTAATTTTTTCTCTCCGGATATTGTAAGTAGCCTACCGTATTACGGCCTTGACCCTCGAAACAGCGTTAGAATAGTTTCTCCCGGTTTATCGGGGCAAATAACCGACCGTGCGTCGTCGAGAGGCTGTCGCCCATCGATTGCCTCGTCGCTACTCATTATCCTTTCTTAAAGTTCGAGGCTGTTACGGGAATCGAAGCAGAAGTCGAGTGCTGCAGCGACGCTCGGTCTCTAATTGTAATTACTCCGAGTGCGGCAAAAAGCTTCGGCGAGCTGCTGATCGATAAAAGGTCCGCTAGAGAAAGAGAAAGCTGAAGAGAGAAAGATAGCGTTAGATAGAGCGAGATAGAGACCAAACCCTGGGAACAGACTGTGGTCCGTATGTACGTACGTACGAACGTACGTGGAACAATTTGTCGAAATTAAACTCCCGCGCGCGCGATGCACGCGATGCCTGCGCTCTCCTCTTTCTCTCTCTCTCTCTCTTCTCTTTCCTGCAACTGCGCCGGGCCTTCGCAGATCCCGAACGGAGCCGGAACATAGCCCGAGCGGAGGCTCTCCATCCGCATCCCATTTATTTATCCTTGCCCAGCGCAGGAACTATCGTTCCGCGAAAGGAAACGTTTAATTGCTGGCCAACAATTAAAGGTCCGCCCCGGCGCCCAGCCGTTCGGATAGTCGCGCACACGTGCCCGTGATAATGACCTGTGGTCGAGCAATCAGCTTCCGCCGAGCAACTATAATTCGATCGTTCTCCTGATTACACGGCCGAACTTAGAACTCCTCATTCCCCTACTCACCCCCATCCTCTCTCTATCTCTCTCTCTCTTCCACCCTCTCCTATCCTTGAGGTACCGGCTCTTTGAGGATAACTGCTCGTAGGGGACAAGGCATTTCAAGCCTTTGCTAGCTGGAGAATCGTCTAGGCCACCAACAGACTCTGGGAAGTTTGACATAATGATCAAGCCTTTGAATACGACTTCAAACCTAACAGACAGATATGAGTATGCTTGTCTGTCAACTGGAGGCGATGAGCTGATTCGACGTTTTCACGATCAGCTTTAGGAGACTTTAAAAGACGTGGCTCTTTGTAATGTCGACCGATTTTTAAGAATTTTTCAGCATATGTATAATTGACACAGATCTACGAAACGTATTTTCTAAATTTTTCCACATAAAAAATTTGTGAGCAACAACTTTTAGTGTTTTCTTTGTAATTCCCACCGATTGCAATTCTTTTTAAATATATTTTGCACATCATGTAGTAAACTAGTAATTGCTCTAACTTCAAAAAGGAAATTCAAGTTCGATATTAAAAAGCTGACTCGTTGTAAAAGTTTCCTATAGAACACCGAGAACAGCACATTTGTCCAGACCGTTAAAAACCGTGTGTAACTCTTCTAATTAGAACCCAGTGTAAGGCAAAACCTTTTTTTTCTTCAAGGGGTGGAGGATTCAATGATTTTCTCGAGGCGTCACCGCGGAAAGAAAGTTCTCGAATTCTTGTTCCCGATTAACCCGGAACGGCGACTTTATGCTTTAATCAGCCACGAGAGCCAGAGTATTAAAAGCGGCTCTTGATCTGCACAGGACCGACTGTGGGGGCATTTCGAAGGATTTCCTGTCATTGGAAAGTAATGACCACCGGCACACGGTTTCTCCGTTGGTGAATGCCGTTGCTGGCCCGGCATTCACCGAGCTTTCGTAACGGCGAGCCTGAGAAGGATTTAACGAAGCTCGTTTTCCAAAGGAGGGGCGAGGGGATGGGGGAGGGGGAGAGGAGAGGCACACCGACCGACTATCGCGTATCAAGAAAAGGAGCCTTAATTAACTATTTTTTTTCCCCTTTCCTCGCGAGCTTCCTCCCTTCGCAATCACCGTGCAAGAACCGCTTCCCTGCCCCCCTCCCCGCTGCTCCTTCTTCTTCTTTTCCGTCCGACATTATTTCGCGAAAAGACGGACCGCCGGGTAAACAAGATTATCATAGTTTAGCCGCATCTTCCCGCGCTTAAATAATTAAGATCTTTCTTTCCCGAGGACTTGTTTGCTTAATTGGCGACGGTTCTTTGCGCTCGAACCCGCTAAACCTCGCGAGAGCCGCCGACTGTTTCTGTCTGTTCTCCTTTCAACAATCTTTTATCCTTCGACGGCACGACGTCCTTACGATCCTTTGCTGCGAAATGAACGTACCAGTCCTCGAGCTTCGCGTATTTTCGCAGGACCATTAATCACCCACAGTTAACACTTTAATCCTCATCCGTCCCTCATTTCACGAACTGAATCTGTCCCTCGGCGTCAAATTGACACAGTGATACAAAAAATCGATAAAATAACAAGTCAAATAGTTACTTTCCGATGTTTTTTTCCTTGAAATTGACGAGCTAACATTTATATTTTAGGATTTTGCAGTTATATGGTTCGCATTAAAAAAATAAAAGTCACCAGGTTTTTAACGAATTTACCTACAAATAACAGAACTGTAGGAATATTTTAGGAACTCCTACACATCGAGTGTGGCGTATCGGGTAAAATAATTTGACTCTAATATTTCTAATGCTTTCGCTTTATTAGCTCTTCACAGCTCAGCTCTCGCAACTCGCAACTCGCAACTTCACTCTCTTTCGACTCTCACACTTCTGACCTCTCAGCCCTTGCGTTCGTTCCTTTTATTCATTTTCATTCTTCTCTCTCGCACTCTTATTTTCTCTTTATCAGTCTCGCATCCATTCGGAAAAGTCAGTCGCCCACGTACGCCATGCGTTTGGCATCCCTAGCCACTTGACGCTTGTCGCTAAGACCCAAACATTCTTCTTTCACACCTCGGCCTAATTGGCCCAAACGGACTTCCTTTCATGCAAGACCCAAACACGTTGGCGCCAGGATGCCGCGTCCACAGTCACTCTAAACATTCATACCCCTACAGAACAGTGTAACTTACTTCGGGAAAACTGTGTCAAATTGACACGAGGGACGGATAAGGGTTAATACTAAACGTACCACCACCGATCAAGTTTTTTATTTCAGAAGTATTGAAATTATGTACTAGAACAGTGGTTCTTAAACTGTAGCCTTCACGGTGGGTCCGCGAAGCAATTTTGACATTAATAGATATTTTTGCCAAAAAGAACAGATCATTTTCATGATAACACTTTTTACCTACCGGAAGCCTATTAATAGGTTTTGCAATAATTGTGCTGTACCAAAAGAAAGCATAGAAATTTTTTTTACATTGCAATCTTAAATGAAACTATTAGATGACGTTATTGAGGATGACTTGTTAGTTCATAATGAAAATTGCTGTTGCTATTGAAGCTTCCATTAAAAAGTGTTTAGCTATGTACCATAGATTTTTCAAAATTGTCCAATAATCACCGGTCGGTAATGTGTTAAAAATTTTTCATGTTTTCACATTTCCATGTTTCAAATTAAGTCTCAAGGACTACGTAAAATGCACAGGGTTGGGATGGGGTCCTCAAAAATAATAACAGTTATTCGATAAGAAATTATTGTATAGATGCCTTTAGTAGAGCACGTATTACAATAGGAGCTGCAAAAAGTCTAAATCAAATTAATCTTGTCATTTTTATAAGGGAGCACATGTTCCAATTACTTTTGAGGCTCGGTAGGTTTAGTTTTCATATTAGGTTGTCCCGAAAGTTTCTTTCGAAATGTGTTCCTTTAATACTGCTAAATAAATATTAGCTTGTCTTAATGCAAATTCATGTTAGGAAGTAACGCATTAACATAAATATCATCGAGAGAGAAACATTTGGGACAACCTAATACAATAATAAAACAATTTAGTTAAAGACCCCTCTCTCGGCACCCTCCTCCAATCCGAATTCTGAAAAAAGCTAAAAGAGACCGCCTATTATATGTATAGGAAGAAGTTACATAAAGTGTCGAGATCTGTAACATATTTTATAATTTCATTAGAAACAGAACCACTTTGTTAATTAATTTGTACCGCAGAATTTACAAACCAAGAATTTACAGTTTGGTATTTGACCGCTCCAATTTTGTTACGACAGCATAAAATTCGCCGTCTAATTAATTATTTGCGTAAGCTTCAGCCGGGCCCTATAAGCCGGAACAAGGGTTCGCTGAAGGGTTAATCGATCTGGCAAATGTGTGGTTCAATTTACCGGGCAACAATGGCGAGCGCGTGGCAGAGAGAGAGCTTCTGGGACAAGCTAATATTATTTAGCGTTTCGCGGGAGTAAGATTAACGTTTGGGGGAGGAGTGGAAAGGGTTTCGGTGAACAAAGGGCGGTGCGGCGCCCTACGGGAGAAAAATAGGTGGCGTGGAAAGGAACGTGGGTGGAAGCTGTCGCGAAGTGAACGAGCTAGCTGGAAAATATCTTGGCCACACATACTGGAGAGGTCGAGAGCCGGCAGCCACATAAATGCCACACACTGTACATATCTCGCGGCGGTATACGGTGCACGCGTGCGGGAAAGGGCGTGGGTGGCGTGAAAGGGTTCGCAACGGTGAACGGCGAAGGGCGAATGGCGAAGGGCGAAGGGCGAAGGGCGAAGGGAGGGGTTGGGAATGAAAACCGAGCGAGCCGGAAGACGGCTCGTTACGGCGGCTTAAAGTGTTCGCACTCAGCTTACACGTAGCTCATTAACGATCGAAGAGCCGACGAAATAATTAATTCCTCTCGGCAAAGAACCGGCACCGCCCGTGCCGCTTGTGCCAGCGGCTCTGCGTGCATACTTTATGTGTAATTCATTTGACGGTGGCCGTGACCGGGGATATCTCAGTCACCGGACTGATCAAACGGGCAAACCCGACCTATGGAAAATGAAAACCACCGGGAAATTCCCTCGCCTTTGCACTGTACGCGCAAAACGGTGATATACACCGTCGAACACACTGACTCGGCGTTTGTATAAAGTTGTCTTTAGACTACGGATTTGAAAGTTGTGGTATTCACGGTTTCCACGGGGTGGGATACTTGTCAGCGACGAAGGTGAGTCCGCGAAGTTGGACGAAGTTGCTTCAAATGTCCAGAGTCCTGAGGAATCACGCCGTCCAAGGAAGTACATTTTTGGGCCACCATGTATAAACATTTAATAAATATAAACTTCTTCCTTTTTCTAAGAAATTGTAGAGCAAGGGGTTAATAACATGGTGGTTGTCGGATAAATTGTGCGTATTTTATAAAGGAAGAATGAATTTGGGCCGAACAAACGAACGTCGCGGTCCGTTCCACCTTACAAAACTTTGGTGCGCTGTTTGCCGAAGATTATTCAATGGCATCCAGAGTATCCTGTAACTATTTCATAGAAATCCGAGCCGCGCCGGCAACTATTCGCGGAATTCCAGGTAACGTAATAAATATTCCTTCGAACTAGCGCGTGCCCACACAGTGCGTCGACCAAGATTTTTATACGTGAATATGTTTCAGAAAAACCTCATTTGTTCACAAACACTCACCAAAACAAATAAGCAAATGAGCATCAATTTAAAAAGAAATTTCATAACCTAAATTACGTACTTGAAAGAAAGTCCTTTTACAAAGTATTGAAAAAAATATTGGACAATTTGCAATGGATCATCTAATTCGAAGCTCTTTATTTTGACACCCTAATAGTTTTTACAATTATTATATTTTTGATTTTATTGGCGCAGAATGGCCCGTTTATTAGTATGCACCATTAGTTATTTTCACGGAGGTTTTCCAGTCGAAAATCGTCGGATCGATATCGGCGTCGGCCCGGAAATCGAGCATAAATAACGGGGACGTTCGCACGGCAAATAGGATAGCCGATGATATCGTAATCGTGGCATTTGCGCGACACCCAAAGGTTTTGGCCCAGGGTCCTGATTCTGGTCACGAACGCTCGGCGTCGAATCGCTGGGCCGAAACAATAGCAAGCGGCCGTCACCGTTGACGTTATCGTAAATACTTTACCGAGCGGAAATGCTTCCCCAAGCTTCCGCGGGCCTGACGAAAATAATTATCGAATCTGCACGCTCGCGATCCCTGCCGGCCACTCTGGGGATTCTTATCTCGCGCTCCTCGACTCGTTAACGAAGATTAATATTCCTGCGAGCTGCCTGCGGTTGAGCAACAAGGACATTTTTCAGGTGGCGTCTGCCTCGATCAAAACAGCGTGGGGACGGCAAAGAGAGGCGTCTTTTACAGAGAACACGTCGCTCGGTTGTATACGACCCACGCAATATCTTTCCCACGCTTGAAAACCGATTTTCACGTGAAAATGACGAGTTCTGATTTTAAAAATGTCGATTACTCAGATTGTTAAGATGCATCCAATTATTCAATAAAATATTTCTTTGCGCATATATTATGATAAAAATTACTGGCCTGTGAACGGCTCGTTGAAGACTGTGATGCACGATTTAATGCTCCGAGGAAGATGTTCATAATCTTTCAAAAATCCTGGTCGGCGAAGGGTCGAGCTAATTAACGTGTTAAGGTGACGGATGAACGGATCTGAAGCCCCACCAAGGTGCAATAGCTCGAGGAACGAGAGGAGCAAATGGTTTTCAATCTTCGAATCGAGCGATAACAATAATCCCGGCCTAGTCAGCCGCCGCAAGCTCGTTAAACACGGTGACGTTCTTCGATTTTTTCCCCCATTGAAAGTGGAACCCCGCAACGACGAGAGACTCTCGACCAGAAAAAAAGGAGGAAAAGAGAGAGAGAGAATAAGTTCGGTGTAAAATCTGTTCCTTAATGGAGAATGGAACGGAGCTGTTTGCGTAAATGTCGGAGATCGACCGAAACGCGACAGCTCGTTACGAGGGCTCCTTTTGCCTTCCCGCCTTTTAAACTCTGCCCGAGGATTTCTCCGGCTAAAGAAATAGTTTTTTTCTCCGCGCGAGCAAACGGGTACGCGTATACGCCATCTCGTCGCACGTTGATTCGTGTCCCGCGCGCGCAGTCCCTTAATTAAAAGCGGAAATGACGTCTGGACGGGGCATAAAAAGCTAGCCAAGAGAGAGAAAGAGGGAGGGGGACCAGCGGTCGTCAACCACGAAATTACACTCGACCGAGTGGATCGTGCCACGGCCCGAGGTTTTCTTCGATCAAATTAGACGGGGAAAACTGTGATTTTAATTACTCAAGCGAGCTGCGTCCCTGCGGGTCTTTCCGCCATTAGCCGACCGTGTTTTAACTGGTACCTCGACCCGGGAGCTGTCGATGCTAATATTCCTTCAATGGGACGAGCACCTTGCGTCCCTTTCACACGAAATATCCAGTTTCACATATTTACCTAACCCAGACACAACATGTGTCTGACCTAACCCTGACCTAATCCCTTGTCATACAATAAATTAGACTCGTGATGAATTTTTCTAAAAAACATTGGTAATAAAATGGCATTTGAAACCAGAATACCTCTTAAATCATACTTTATGAATGAATATATAACGCATGCAATTGTTATTATTCTTAAATAATAAAACAATGTACATATGCTTAGAGTATCCACACATATGTGTGTAAAATCTGTCTGCAAAATATTTAATACTCCCTCTGTCCCATAATAATAGTAGCAAGTGAATATTTAAACGGGAATTACACTGTCCAACACCAAATTTGTTCCCACTATACTGTTGGGTCCTTCTTATAGAGTTTTTTGATTTTTCTCCTATACGCACAGTTTTTGAGGAACATGGCTTTGAAAAAAAAACATATTTTTCATCTTTAAACAAATATTGTGATGTTATTATAAAAGATATTGAATTGTTCTTTACAGCAAAAGATTCTTTAGACTTTCCCGAACCCAGTGATATATAATATTAATGCATTATGATTGTTTAAACATGTTGAGTCATTTGTTTTGACACATATTTCAATTTTTAGGTTAACTTAAATATGACTATTTTGCTAATTTCATCCGCTGATCGAAATCAATTGTTTTATTTCAGTTGAATATCAACCCATTGTAAAAGTAAGATGAAAAAACCAACTTGTGCTGGAAGCAATGAATAACGATGGCTCCAATAATAATTTTAGCCAAGGGATCCTACCGACAAGATTAAAATGTAGTAACAAAATTATTGAAAAATCCAGAAACTATCTGAACACTCAAAATCGAAATTAGGAGTAAATTTTAAATTTATTGTTTAATGTAATCTAGATTTTGATGATAAATGTTGCGTTCTATATTTATTTTCTTTTGCTATTATTATTCTGGGACAAATTAAATTTAACAACCGCTACTATTATTATGGGACAGAGGGAGTAGTTCTTCTGAAAATAATTCCTGAATATTGATCATAAAATGCCATTCGAAACCAGCATAGCCCTTTAAAACATACTGTATAAAAAACTACATAGTTCTTATAATTCTGAATGTTTTTACTTTAAAAAAATGATGTGTGTACTTCAAGTACCCATAAACGTGTGCGCAAAATCTCTCTGCAAGAAATGTATAACAGTTCCTTCAAAAAAATTCTTAGAAATTGATAATAAAATATAAAACAGCATTCATTTCACAGAAAATGGAGAGTCGTGACAAGCTTGGAACAAGATTGTTGGGAAAATTGACACGATGAGGAGACGGGTGTTAAACAGTAATTTTCACGATGGTTTCGAGCGGCGATTTCGGCGGTAAAATTGTGGAACGAACGGCGACACGGGAGCCACGCAAGCTGCGCGCGATAACCGAATGGGATTTCGGTGGCGGAAGCAAAGTACAACGGAAACATTGAGTGCGCGCCGGCGCTGGTAGTATGGCGGTTCGTTAACGGGAACAGTGGACAATCGGAGACAGAAAACGGTAGAATTAGTGGGCCGTGGTTTCGATAGACGAGCGTGAATTAAAGCTGACGTAATCGAGCCGCAGCTCGCGCACGCGTTCCGCATGCTCTCTCGCGTTCCGAAACGTATGTGGCATAGTATTCGTACGCGCACGAGGAAAAGAACGACAGGACACCGATGCTCTCGAGTCTCGAATCCACTTTGACGAAATAACGATCATCCTGGATCGCACTGCCGTGGATCGATCGCGGATTTGATCGCACGCGTGGTTCGTTCTCGTACTGGCAGACTGCGGCAGTTTTCGCAAAACAGATAAATTTACCTGTATTTTATTCCGATTCTTTTTTTTTCTACCCGTCGTCGCTCATCCTTATCGAAAGATCCCCTGCATACTAAATCCCTGTCAAGGCTGGACGGCCGTTTCGAATGTACATGGTGGCCCCGTTGAAATCGGACTCCCGAATATCTACGACACTGTCGCCGATATCGAAAAATATTGCCAACCAGAACCGAAACTCACGTAAATTCGCTAAAGTAGCTTTTGCACGATCTGAGATGTGGTCCGATTGTCTATTTACGTTGTTTGTCGGCCCACATTTAGTTTCGTTAATGTAGCGCACCGTGTTATTACACTTGTCTGACCATTCATCCACCCGTTCCACTTGCTCGGTCTCAGATAGCTTCTATTCTCAATCCTCAGAATTTTGTACGATATTCAGTCACATTCTAATCGTTGGACTTGATAGTCGCGGATGTTACACAAATTTATAATTATCCAAGAAAGTAGAATTTACCAGGTATGTAAATATGAAACCGGAATTTTTGTATAGAAAATACACGTTTATTGTATGACAATGATACAAAATATTTTATTCGAAGTATTGCCCATCGGTAGCTACACATTTTTCCCATCTCTCTGACAATTTGTAGATGTCATTGCAAAAAAACTGTTCCTCTTTTGAGGCAAACCAGTCATCGAGCCATTTTCGTACATTTTCGTAATATGTGAAGCACTGCTCAGCAAGTGCGTGTCCCATCGATGCAAATAAGTAATAATCGGATGGAGCCAAGTCTGGTGAGTAAGCCGCATGCGAAAGTATTTCCCAACTAAACGCCTCAATCGATTCCTTTACCGGTTTTGCTGTGTGTGATGGTGCATTATCATGAAGCAAAATCCTTTGTGTTGCCTTTTTTGATATTCCGGTCGTTTTTCATGCAAAGCTTGATTCAAATCGATCATTTGTTGTCGGTGGAGTTCAGTATTAACGGTTTCGCCAGGTTTTAGCAGCTCATAATAGATCACACCCTTCCGATCCCACCAAACACAGAGCATTGTCTTCCGTCCGTAGCGATTGGGCCTTGCAGTCGATGTCGATGGTTCGCCTGGAGTTACCCATGATCTCTTACGCTTTGGATTCTCGAAATATATCCACTTCTCATCGCTAGTCACAATTCGATGGAGAAATGACTTTCTTTTGTACCTGGCGAGCAGCATTTCACAAGTGGTTTTTCGGTTTTCCTGCTGTCTTTCATTCAGTTCATGTGGAACCCATTTTCCCATCTTCTGAATCTTCCCCATGGCTTTCAAACGTATGGAGACGGCTTCTCGTGTCACATTTAATTGATACGCGAGTTGTTGTTGCGTTTGAGCGTCATCCTCATCCAACAATGCTTGCAGATCGCTGTCTTCAAACTTTTTCGGTGGTCTTCCACGTTCTTCGTTTGTCACAGCAAAATCGCCATTTTTGAATTTTTTAAACCACTCGAAGCACTGTGATTTACCAAGAGCATGCTCGCCGTAAGCTTCGACAAGCATTCGATGCGATTCTGCAGCAGTTTTCTTCAAATGGAATCAGAAAATCAATGCTGTCCGCATATCGTAGTTTCCAGGCACAAAATTCGACATGTTCAACGTTATCAAAAACTATGCTGTCGTATGAAACTTGTGTGGTTGTGAGTTGCAAATCTTTACCGGATGTCCAAACAAGAAAATGGCAAATTCCGGTTTCATATTTACATACCTGGTATATGTCGTGATTGGTCCGCAGCAAGAAATATATTACAAAATATTATTATTGACTGACCGTACTTCTATTTGCGTACACGACTTTTCCCCGCTTAGATCGGTAATTCGTGCCACTGTGTGGACGAATTCTGCAAACGCATCTGCAAATCCGATTTCGTGGAAACAATGTTCGCGATGCGCGGGCCTATGCGGTTGCTTTATGGCGTTCAGTATGCAGAGCGTTCGGTTCGACGACGTTGGATTTCGAAAAATGTCGCGTCTCGCTAATGGATCGAGGGAGGCTGGCGGGCAGCGGGTTCGTTTCGCATGAAAATTTCCGGCGACGGTGTTTGCGCGAAATACTCTTATATAAGCGAGGCGCGGGTGTCGCGTCGAGAGTTCCGGGTTAGTTCGTTTTCGCGCGGCACGCGAGAAAAATCTCGATGGGGAGGCTGCCGTCGACCGAGAATGGGCCACGGCGCGTAATTGTCGGCCGCCACAAATGGCGCTCGTTAGTCGGCCACCTGCCACTGTTTACCGGACAAACAAATCGTTTGTACGGCCCCGTTTTACCGAGCCCAGTCATATTTTATTCCCGATGAACGGGCGTTTGTCGCGCGCGCGTCGCGACGCGACAGGATGCAACGCGATGCATCGATATCGGGAGGCGCGAACAGATGCGTTTCTGATCATCGATTGGCCCATTGTAACGCAGCACCGGGCACACACGCCGATTCTCTCGCAAATGAATATTTTCGGCCGCGATTAACGTCCAAAATGGAGGGACACGCGCCGACATACAGTCTCCACACACGTACACGGTCTCGTCTCCCATTCGGATCGCTGTTCGTTGTTCGTTGTCCGCGATCGTAAACCAAGTTACCCGGGGATAAATCGATCGGTTGATTAACTGGCGCGTCGCGTATTCGATTCGACTCGACACGATTTGAATAAAAGGCGAAAGTAATTCGTGATTCTCGGCTCGATTGAACGCCAATCGATCGCGCCGATAAATTTCCACCAACCTCTACCGGCACCGTGACGAGCCGCAGCCACCGCTGGTACCGACCAGAAGGAATTTGTCCGTTTAAAAATATTTCGAAAGCTGTCGATTTGCTCGTCGATGAATCGGCTTTACCCTGAAAAATAAATGTATTGATGGATTCCAAGTTCGATTTGGAAAGGATCACCTGGACCCTAGATGTCCTTCGAGTTCAATCCTAAGTGTCTGATCCGTTGCGTGGGCGACTGGAATCTTTTGGGTTTAAGTTTGAAACAAAAGAAGATATATTCCAGCTATGTTCTAGTATGCTCCAATATATCCTGGTATATTCAAGTACATCCTAGTACAATAGAATTTTCGAATAAATTTCAGCTCCACTTAGATCTAGCCTAGACTCTAAGATCTAATTTCGTCTTCCGTGTTAGCGTGAATTACTTTCTCCTGGATTTCCATAATTTCATTACCACCTCCGACTTGAACAAAGTTTTTCCACCTCTCGCAGAGCATGTAGTCTGGCTCAGGCCTGGGTTAAGTAGACTACGATAATCGCGAGTCTTGCTAGACGAGTGTATGGAAATAGACCGTTCGTTGATTACAAGATTTGAATATAAAATCAATCTACAATTAAGCCATCTAATACAAAAATGGTGAAAATCAATGTAACTAATCATTGGATAATCACGAATTAAGTAAAAACTCTTACTCTGAATTTCCAACACAGTTAACGTCAAGTAAACATCATGCAGCTGAGGTGTAGAATCGTCTAACTGAAAAAATGGGATGGAATTCCGTGCGATTCGCATCCGCGGTTGCGTTGAAGCACGAAACGCGTTCGCGAAGCTGGTGAACAGCCGGAAACAGGATCTTAGGATGCAAGGCTTACATATGTATATACAGCAGGTAGAAGTACTGTTTGGCTCGGATTCCCGCGCGACCACGAATTTCCATAATCGTCCGCAATCTATTTATCCCGTCTATTTTTCGCGAGGTCTGCGACTCTGTTTGCGAGAAACCCGTGGAAACGAAGAGGAAAGACCACCGCGACGCGCGGCGACGCGGTCGGAGAAGGTTTTAGCAGCCGGGACAAGACAAGAGAGCAGAGCGTTCACTCATTTAGCGAGATCGAACCGTACGACGCGGAGTTTCCCTGACTCTCCCCACGCCCCGACAGTCACGGTCAATTCGTGGACAAAGAGGGATTAGCATAGGAATTACTTCCGGCCGGACGATAAAGCCCGGGCAAAACCTTCAAAGCCGGAACGAAGGTCGTTCCCGAGAACCGAGAACCCGAGGACCGAGTGCACTGTATTTCTAGGGACGGAAATTGGCACGCGCTGTCGAACCATCCGGGATCGAGGGGGACAAAGGGGCACGGGGAACGAGTCACTCCATATTATTCCAATTCCTTCGGTCGACCCCTCCCTTCCCACTCCGACACGCTAAGAGATCCGTCGAACCCTGTCGGCTCAATCTTTCCCCATAGAGACCGATCGGAAAGCTTCCCGAAATTGTTTTACGATACAGCACAGCCCTCTTTGAGGATCAATGCTCTGGAACATCTCAGATTTTGTTTCTATTAAAGGATTCACGAAACGATTCCAGACTACGTCAGGATAAGATCAGGCTCGTGTGCTGTTCTTGTATTCTTCACCTTCATAATATGTCATTGTATTCATCTTGAAACAGTTTACTAAAGTGTAAACGTTCTTGTGTTCTTCGCCTTGAATGACCTTCATAAAATGTAATTGTATTCATCTTGAAACAGTTTACTAAAGTGTAAACGTTCTTGTGTTCTTCGCCTTGAATGATCTTCATAATGTGCCATTGTATTCGTCTCGAAACGGTTTATTAAAGTGTAAACGAAGATACCATATCATTCCATTTCAAAAGATACGACCTTCAGACGACATTCACCCACACAGACTTCAACCGGTCAGGTTAGACTCGATTGTATTCCTATAGAAATTTTCATCGAAAACATCCGAAGGCTTGAATGCAAGCTTTCAGAGGTGGCACTTTCTGTTAGAGGCACTGGGGTTTAAAACGACGTACGAAATCGCATCATAAAATTGCATTAGAAAGCAACGCGCACAGCAACATTTTCAATTAGCCTAAAGATTATTAGGTTGCGCAGAAAATTTCGGCGTATCTGATAGGAAATCGGAGGAACAGGGAGGTCTGGTCGTCGAGGTGGAAATCGCTCCCGGCGAGTCCGTCTGGTTTTAACGAGGAATATAATAGGACTCGAAGCGACGACGCGACGCGACGGGTCTCGAGCACGCGAAAACGGGTTGCGAGAATAAACTCTATTAGAACCTGGATGGCATTCAATGAAAAAGAGAGAGAGAAAGATAGAGAGCGAGAAAGAGGAAGAGGGAGAGTAAGAATGAGAAAGTCCAATAGAAGAGGAGAGATCGGCGCAAGATTTTAAACGGGGAGCCGAGAGAACGGAAACAGCAGAAACAGTGCCGGGCGAGTCTCGGGGTTGGACCGAGAGAATCCCGATGGCAAAGAAGAAGAGGGGAAGAAGGGTGGATCAAGAAGAAGCACCGGGGAATATTAACGTCGCGCGATGGCGGCACGTTAATATTCCTTGCTTTATATCGAATCCGGCGAAAGACAAAGTGAAAAAGTTTCAGAATGCAAGTGGCGCCACTTCCGCTCTGGCCCCCTGCGTCGCGCTTCCCTTTATCAGAGATCCGGTCCCAGCCGTCGAGACGAATCGAATTAACGAAGCCTCCGCGACGATACGATAATTAGTATCGCTTTAATGACGCTCCTGAAATGGCTCCTGCGAATAATCCGTCTCCAAACACAGGGTTCGACGGAACATCCCTGAACGCCTCGAACATCCTTGAAATTGCAACTATAAATTCTTCGATGTGTGAACTGAATTTTAGTAAGTTTGCAAATTGCTATCAACTATCACGATTTTTTGCCTGGCTGCATTTTTATATTGATGGAGGGTAGATTAAATTTAGTTATACAGTGTTTAACGTTTTACTGTATAAAGGTAAAATCTTCTCTCGATCGAAAATTAAATATATGTATAATAACTTTTATGATTTCGGCGCAAGGTTCGATCGTTTTAAACAACAGCAAATGTGCAGTTAGTTAAAAATGCATCTCGACGTTTCGATCCTTATGTGGATCATTCTCGAGATGCATTTTTAACGAACTGCACATTTGCTGTTGTTTAAAACGATCGAACCTTGCGCCGAAATCATAAAAGTTACTATATTTTTACTGTATGGTAGATGTTTCCTGAGTCTTTATTGTCTCAGTATTCTCTGTAGTCAGCGAATTCAAAGAGCAATTTATGTGAAGTCGCAATAAATCTTGCATGAATATATTAGTTAGTGCTTGTCTAAAGTGACTGAACAATTATCTCTCGCATCCCCTCGCGACTGCGAAAGCTATAACTAATTTGCAACTAAACTCTCCATGCAAAGGACCAATTTTCTGCATCGATTGCAAAAACAGGCAGGAATTGTGTGTTCACTACATCATTTCAATAAGTAAAAAAAAACAATATAATCAAATGCGTAAATTCTCTTAATATTTTTATCTACTCGTTTTTAACATATTCCACAAAATCTGTAGTCTAATAATAACCAAAAATCCGGAAAATTTCCTTCTAGCTTACAAGATCGCCTAAACCCGTCACTTTTTCCAACTCCGGCGGCATTCCGAGTCCCAAAAAAGTTTCGCTGCGTATTTAATCAGAAAATACGATCGAACCGCGCTTCCCACTGTCGTAGAAAATGCAAAGCCTCTGGAAAAACAGGCGGAGCAGCTTGTTATTCTTCGTTCTTCCGTCGGAGCATTTTATTCGGGGTTCCAGGCGGAGCGTGTTTTGAAAATTCACCGGACGAATAGCTCCTCGGCACATTCTCGGCCCGCTTTTACACCGTTCGGGCAACGTCCCTCATCAGCATCCAGCAATCCGGCATTTCCATTCCTCGGTTAACCGTGGCTGGTCTCGCAGTGTCTCTTGGTCCTTGCGTTTCCGCTTAGCCAGCTATTTGCCGACGCCTCGCGAAAGATTTTCTCGTTTGTTGGCTCGATACCTTCGCCCCTCCTCTTGCGCAGTGAGCTAGAAACCTGTTTCTCGTGGCCGAAATAAGAATTTTTGAAGTTTCATATTTGCAGCTAATTGGACTATTTTGAAAGTGGTGTAAGTTCATTTTTTTTTAAATTTGATGTCACATAATTTGTGATTAATTTAGTGTAAACTTTTTGTTTATAACTAGTTAATATTTAATATATTAAAAAATGCCAATGCTCTGTTCTATTTAAAATTGGCCAATAAAAGAAATTGCGTAGCGATTGATTATGAAAGTGGTATAAGTCCAATTTCCATAGACATAGGTGGCGGGGTCACGTGGTTACCGCACCACAGGTTTACCATGATGTTATAAAACAATGTAGACAAAATAATAAATTTATTTTACACGAAAGGAAACGAGAGAATTTCGTTTTAAAAAAAATGTACAAAACGCAATTCAAAAACTGGTAAGAAAAAATACTAACAGAGAAAAGGTAATCTGGCTGAAAATATGTTGAATGAGGTTTTGCAAAAGTGCACCGTATAGTATTTTCTATAAAACATCGATAGAGGACGCAGAATTTAAGACGGTAGATTTATCACCTATATGTAGGGGAAGACCGCCAAAATTTGAAAGAATTGCCCTGGCGCCTTTGTATAACGATGCCAGACCTATTACATACGAGAAATATAAGGATATGGAGCAGTTATTTCCTTATATACCTCCTGTGCATCATGAATATTTCAAAACACTGCCACATAAAGAGCATAAATAAATAATAGCAATATCTTATGTTAAGTTTAACAATATATAAATATAATTAACGTTCGAAATAAAGAATACTATTTTATTTCTTGATATTATTTATAAACAAAATGGGATTAACACAAAATATATTTTAAGTGATATCTAATTTTTCTTAATTGAAATTAAATGATTTTTTCAATTAATTAATTCTGAAAATGGTGTAAGTCCATTTACAGCCCGTAAATGTATATTATTTTAGTTAAATTCGCCTAAAAGAAATTTGTATATAATCAAATTACATATTGAGATAAATTAGTAGAAACATTGCCAAACTCGACATAATTAATTTATATTTTTGAATTGACTAATATGCTAACCTTTAATTTTCTCTAAACAACAAAAAATGGACTTGCAACTCTTTCAAAATACACGGTCCAATTTTTGTCATCTAACAATATAATTGTTAAAAAATTTAAAAATTCTTTCGACAAAAAACAAGTCTGAAGATTTGTTCATACTATAACTAGACTGCGGATGTTTATGCAAAATAAAAATTGTCTCCATGGATTGCAAGAAACTCGAGCCAAAGAGGCATCTGATCCTCACCCCAATCATTTTAACAAGCTAAAAATAATAAATTGGCACGCTTAAATCACCTTATCTTTTCTACTGCTTGAAGTTGCACATTTTTGCAATAAATGCATAAAATCTGTCTAACAGCCTAGAACCTTGAAATAACGCTGAAATAATTTTGAGTACAAAAAACGGGTGTTTCCGAGGTTCGCATAAGACCCCTCTGTGCCATTCTGCTTCCGTCTTCCCCGTCGCCTTTTCCTCAGATTTTGCTCTCCTCCGTTGTCAACGTCTGAATCGTGCTCTGGGAAATTCCAGGGCGGCGGAGGAGCGCCTTGATATTAAAGACCCGCCATAAATTATAAGGCTTTGTGTTTGAAGCGTCTCCTTATTTACTCGTTTCGTTCGTTTGCCCGGCCCACCTGCCGACAGTATTCGCGAGTTCTCCGCGCTCCTTCACGACCCGATTCCGTATCGAACTATTCAAATTGGAAATAATAACTGAGAACCTTTCAACGGGTCACCGTTCCCGTCTGATGTTAGCGGAGAGAAATAATGGCCGGCTCTGCGAGGGCAGAGTCTTCACAACACTTTTAATGGACGTTGAAATACCCCACAGCGATGTTTCATGCGAGCTGGTCCCGGGATTCTGGATCATCTTTGCGTTTCCGGTTTCTTTATGGATATGGGAGACGACTTCAGTATTTCATTACGGATTATCATGGAACTGGGCTTTGCGGAAATTTCATTCAGGGGTGAGAATGTAGAGGATTCACCCTGTAAAATAAGCTCAAGTAGATTGTTGCTCGATTTTTGTTCACAGAGTCACAGTTGTTCAAAAATCGACGATTTTTTATAAAGAGAACAAGCTTTCACTCAAAAACAGTTTCAATAAAATTGGATAAATTGAAAGTAATAAGTTGAAAGCCACCCTGCTAAATAAGCTACACTATCGTATGATTCTTTTTCAGAGTCAAACTTAATCCAAAGATCAAAAGCGATTTTTTAATTTCCAGATAAGTTATTTGTTATTTCGCAAACTTAGAACTTTTTTAAATACCGCTGAAATTCTCGTTTCGCTGTTTATAAACGTTTCCATTACGATGCACAAACATCAGTAGTTCAAACATTAACCCGTAGCACCCGGAGATATTTCCTTTGAACGAAATTTTTTATTCAGATTTATTAGCTGTTTTTCCCCAACTTTAATATATTACATATCCTGTCTGGTCATACATTTTCAATTCAGTGAATATACATATCTGATGTATTTTTCGATCAGTTACCCGATGCAATAAAAAAAATGTAGTTATATACCAAAAAACATCGATGACCTTGACAACTCCGAAAAAAATATTCGTGCCAGATATTTGGTCCATTGACACCATGCACATTACGTAACAAATATTTTTTGCGTCACAATAACCTGAAGAGATATTTAGATGTCCTTATTTAAACGGACCTCCCTGTAGAATCACATTCCATGCTAGTTCGTATGACCTGTCCTCCGATCTGACCCGACACCTTATACGACACCCATTATTTAACCGTTAACCAATGATGGTAGATGTGGTGTATGGTGTAAACTAAAGCCTTTGATCGACGTAGGTCTTGTATCGCGGTCATTCGCTCGCGTCACGGCATTCGCACAGGAATATCAAAATCGTGTTAGTGCGGGAAGGGGTGGCGAAGAGCGAATAAAGATAGCTGCGAAGGGCAGGGTCGATAAAAAGGAAGGAGAAACCAGCTGGAACAGTACAAGGAAAAAAAGGCTGTCCGCGTTTCGACGCAATCATTTTTACGACGCCTCTAAAGCAGACTTGCCAACTCACCGCGTTCGCCCGATATAAATTTAAATTATGCCCGGTGGAAGCAAATCTCTCTCTCTCTCTCTCTTTCTCTCTCCCTTTCACTCTTATTCTCTCTGCTAGGATCGTCCGCGCTGGGTCAAGAGAACTGCTGCACAGGCAGCGAGCGCGAATAATCGAATCCATAAAGTCAGCAACGTAGTCTGCTTTATGTTCCCTGTCGACCCGTCTGCCTTCTTCCTCCGTCCTTTATTGTCGGCTGCCCCACCACATTCCCAGCCTCTGTTCATCCTTGTCTCGTGTCCAACATAGAGTACTCCTTGTACATGTAAAGGTCAAAAGTATTGCCTTTGAGATTTTTTAATCTCGCCACCCCTGGATTGTGACACTTGGTGAGAGAAGATTATGTGTGGCAATTTTAATGATTTCGTGTCGTTTTCAAACACAATTATATCTTATATGTGTTACCTCCAAAAATACATAGAAAATATTTAAATTTGATTGACCATTAACACTAAACCTACCACGAGGAGTCAAATGACCCATTTCGGATTTTTTTATTTGTCAATTATTGAAATTGTAAAGGTGTTTCCATGGGAATTTATTGAATATATTTTTTGTCTGGAGTATATATTACAGTACCAATCGCACAAAATATAAATAAATTTGACCTTGTTATTTTCATAATACTATACACATCAGTCACTTTTAATACAGTTAGATACAGGGTATTCTACTATATTCATAGGCATTTTACTAAATTCTAATATATTCGAGTATATTCTAGGATAGCGTAGTCAATTATATTATTCCAGAATATTCTAGAACAGTGGTTCTTAAACTTATGTAGTCCGGGGCCCCCCTCTTGAAAATTTCAATAAGTGTAGAAGAAAAGATCTGAAACCGGTAATTTTGACCGATGGTGGTAGGCTTAGAAATCATTGAAACAAATGCTGGTAGCAAACGCGTCGACTGGCTCGTCCATTGTTATTTAATCGAAAATCAGTCTGTGCCAATTTTTTTCGTGGTACAATGGCTGCTCCCCCGCAGTCCAAAGAGTCGAGCAATTTTTTTAGCAAGAAGCGAAGTAGAAACTTTCGGGAATATTCCCCACTGGAGGTTTAAATGGCTCGCAGACATTTCCCCGATTCTACCTTGATGTACCGTCGGTCGTAGACGCCGTTCCTGTGGTAGTTTGGAAGAAACTCTTGAGGCGAGCGATGCAGCGAACATTCAAAGTGTAATTTGCTGAAGAAATTTGTTTGTGTCTCTGAAATCTTCGACGGTGGAGTAGTCTTCGTGGGTCTGTAACGAACATTAGCGGAAACACGAGACACCGGAAACATCGTAGATGGTATTCTATTTGTTGTATTCTGCGTTCTATTGCGTTCTGAGGTACTGTATTAAACATCCCTTAACATCAATGTTTACTTTTACTTTGCTGTGCAATTAGTATCTACACGCGCATGGCGGGAATCTATTTTATACCGAAGTTTAAAGCGTTCCATTTAAATTCCAACTTTTCAGCAGATCATTTCAAACATATCATTACAAGTTGCGAGGATAAATTAATGATTCTACCAACAGTTTCGAACAATTCTGACTTGTGGACATAATTCAATGTGCTACTGAGAAAGTTTAAATAATTTAGAAAAAAAATATTTCTGTCTGTGTTCAAATGAACTACATAATATACATATGTGATTGTGCTACATAAACCACCTTGGGTTAAACCACCTTGTGTTGGGTGAAAGTCTGACCTCCATTTTGCATTGACCGAGCGTGTCAGACATGTTCTCTCTCTCTCTCTCTTCCGCTGGAGGACCTAGTTTCGTTGTCCCGCGACATGGAAATGTCCGTATTAATTCCCGTTTTGTGGAAACGGCGTAGAAAACGTTGTTCGAATTTTTCAATTTCGGCCAGCAACATCGGCCTGCGTTCTCCTTTCGTGTCCGCGCGGTCGGCGTTCCTTTGACCCGTTCAGAGAAGAATGCAGGATAAATAGGGGTCGCGGAAAAAGGACCGGCCTTCGCTTCTCTTCAGTTTGGTTTGGTTTGGTTTGGTCCGCGCAAGATGCAAGCTCGGGTCATTCCATCGAGGCGAAACGATTTTGCTTTTTGTTCGTCTCTCGTTTTGCCTTTCGTCGCGTGGCCTTTTCGACTTTGCGTCGGCGACAGTTTTTGCGTCCGCTAAACACCGCCGTCAAAGCGTACCGGTAACGGAGATCAAGAAACGGCGAGTTCGTTTGCGGCGTTTCAACGGATCGGAAAAGAGGAAAACGTGCAAGGAGAGAGGGGGAGAAAGAGGATGGTCACGTGGAAAATTTTTGCGTTCTCTTTGTAGAGAGGACCGCCGTTCGGATTCGGGAATCTCTTCTCTCTCTCACCGGTTGCAGAACGAGCGCGAATTCGTCTCTCGAAACGCCAACACGCCTCTCATCGAAATTTCAACGTTCCTTTACCGGCATAGGCAGCCACGTATTTCCACTCCCTCCCATAATCTATTCTCTCCTGTTTCCTGTTTTGAACGCGCCGCGAAACCATTTGTTCCTCGTGCAGATCCGCTGAACCTGCTTTTAACCCGGCGTTGGTAAGATGGGAAAATGTATCGTAAGTGGTAAGGTGGAGTCTCACAGACCCACAGAAATAATATATTGTATTATAGAAATAAATACCTTTCTCATAAATATAAGATTAGGTATTGCTTAAGAGGGTTGTAATTTTTAGTTCTAAGAAACAAGCAGATCAAAGTTCCGATCCTGTAGGATCAATGGTTCAGGAGCTACGCTTGCTTAAAGTTGAGCAATCTGCAGTGTTTTTGACAGGTAATGCCGCCGCCATATTGATAGTGACGGTCGCTCGCCGCTTACCGAGTTGGCTGTGATTAGGTGGAGGTGGGGCGGCAAGGATCGGCGGTTCTACTCGGTAAGCGGCTCGCGGTCGTCACTACAAACTAATATGGCGTCGCCATTACCTGTCAAAAACACTGCAGATTGCTCAACTTTAAGCAAGCATAGCTCCTGAACCATTGATCCTACAGGATCGAAATTTCGATCTATATCCGCTCCGGTTAAAAATCTACTGGATTACATACCAAATACATCATAATATTAAAGGAGAAAGGCACAAAGTTTGAGTCCGGTAAAGTAAAGTTTACCCAAATTATTTGCTGACATGTCACCTTTGCATGTTTTTTTCAAGGTCACTCACATTTGTTATCAGGGAAGTATGTAGTTTTCTTTAGTGCATTCTGCAGTAGATGAAAACGTACATTTTAACACCAGTGATATGATGTATGTTGATATATGTATGTATGCGCCAATGATGCAATTGGCTTCCAAAATTTGTGGTCACTATTCGACCTTTAGTTGCGATTCTTTCAAGAGAACGGGAAGCACAACGCTAACTGTGCAGATGAGCCACAGTAGAAAATCGGCGGGCGACACAACCGTCGCACCACGGCCCTTAAAACTACAGTATTTTCGCGCACCAAAGGACCCGCGAGACAGTATCGGTATCTGCGAATGGCAGAGCCCTCCGGTTTAGTTTACCGGAGGCGATTCCGTCCCGAGTCAGTCAGTTTTCTAGGCGCAAATGTCTGCGGCGTGAAATCCTTTCCGCGGGAAGGTCGGCAGAAAGTTTCGCCCTTAATCGTGCCGTATCTCGCGAAAGTTGCTCGAAGCGGGCAACAAATCGGCTTTAGGGTGTACGCTATTATAAAAGAGATTTCGTGGTGTATCCTTGCCGCGTATACTTTCATATACTTGCGCCCGGAGTGCCCGGGACTGCATTAAACTTCGCGGATTCGTGCCCTACGGCTCTATGCATTCTTTGATCCCGGTTTATGGGTACGACGTGGATACGGCCCGGAGTTTCGTACCTTCGAAGAGTAGAAAAGAGAAGAGCGACGGGTAAACTGGCGATGACTTTCGAATCAGCTTCGCTAGGAAAAAGTAGAATGTGAATCTCCATGCGAGGGAAGTACAAAGCAATATGGCGGCGTTCTGACCTGTCAAAGAGGCTTGGAATCGGCCAACTTCACACGCGTATTACTTTTGTGCCACTGAACTCCGGCTATCGAAACTTACATTTTTGACATTTCCTCATCAAAATCTATGGGATTGTATAAAGAAAGATGAAAATTTTTGGTCCCCTAAAGTGAAGTTTCACCTAAAAATTGTCTGTACAAAGTATCTATCTCTTCAATGTATCCCGGATCAGCGTGCCGTGGATCAACCAAGAAGAGAGACGATTCTCTGTCGGGTTAAAAGCGAACACGAGCACACTGGTAGCCGTTTCGGGAATGACGGCCACAACGCGTCGCGGAACGGAGTGTAAGCAAATGCGCGCGGTGCATTCGCCTCTATAATGAAGATGCAAGCGGGCCGGCAACCGTTGCGAATGCAATTGCGTATTACAGTAGCGCGGAGCATCCAGGAACCACCGTGTCGGACAGATAATTAGGTTATACTTTGTAGCGGGGCAAGCACGGTATTATCGTTATCGTCATGGGAAACGACGCGCTCGTACCACGCCGACGGGTATTCCTGTTATTTTCACCGGAGCTGGCAGCCTCGCGCGTCGCGAAATCCAAAACGGCCGTGCCCCTCCTGGTAAACGTTACCCGCGAGATGAATAAATCCTTTTATTTACACGCGAGACGCTAAACTATTCATCGGGCTTTTTCAATTTCGCCGGACCGCTCCGCTCGGCGAATCGAAGAATTTGGTCACGTTCACGGGGAACCACACAACTACAAGAAACTTTCGAAATTTTGTTTATTCATGCGCGGAGAGTGTAAGATTCATTTAGCAACGTTGAACAGCAAAATTGAATCAGTGAATCCATTTTTCCTGGAAATCGTGTTTATTAAAATGGGATCGCGGGGAACGCGGGGCACATTTGCATTCATTGAAACTTGAGGAACGATTACTATTTTAATTCTGTTGAAAAATACAATTCAGATTTTTATAAATCCATGATTAGAACTAGAAGGCTCGTTGTTTCTGAATTTACCGCAAAGATTGAAACTCCCCAACCGGGCCAGCAGTGTCTTTGAAATTATTATAATTTGACTGGTACTTTCCCAGAGTTCGACGAATTTCGAAAGGTGGACGGGTCAGTTCCAAATTATATCGACGTGGGTCACGGACCGTTTCTCGTTCTTTTAATGACGACGCGTGTGCGCGCCGCCGCGCCGATAAAATTCAACCGGATTTACAGTATTTATAGTTTGTTTTAATCGGACGTCGGCTGGCCGGAAGAGCGGCAAAGGATTAACCGTGTACCGATCCTTTCTATAATTTATCGGGAACGATGCTACCTCGTTTTCGCTGGAGGAAGAGAGAGAGCGAGAGAGATCGATTGCGCGCAACGAACGGCCTTATTAATTCATTTATGCGCCGCAGAGCGGGAAATTTGATATTAAAATAACGTATGATCTTAATTAACATAATAGCGGCTATAAAATCTAATTAAACATATAAACAACGCAGGTGATTAAGGAAATTCGATGCGAGGAACTGATTCGCCCGGTTGGAATTCGGAATGCGACACATAATTCTGGCGACTCTGAGACAGACAAATCTCTGACTGCCTAGGTACTCTAGGTCTAGGAGGATAAGCATGGACCAGCGGCGCCATTCAGCGGCTGCTGGCTATCGGCCTTCGGTCGATGCAGAACGTAAGTTAATCAACTCATGAATAATATCATGTAGCACCCTTTTGGATATATCTGAGTACCTGATATTATTTTTTTTAAGAACAAAATATAGTATTTCATTTAAAAAATTATTATTATTATTATGTGTTCCACCAGAACATTGTTCTTGAATTTTTTGGAAGTGGTCACTCGAAGGGTTGCTTGCAATTCCCACCCCTAAAAAATTAAATGATTTTTTCTACCCTTAATAATATAATCACAATTGTGAAAAAAATATGTGATACGAAGGAGGCAATTTCGAGTATTTTCGTTTTTTTTTATCTGAATATCTTAAATAACAACCGAGTAAAAAATGATACAGTTAAGGGTATTTGTCCTCATATCATTCTTATACATATGAAGGGTTAGCGACATAAAATTTTACGGGTTTTTCTTTCAACTTAACATAAAAATTGTGGGTGGGGCCGCTAGACCATGCTTATCCTCCCAGACCCAATTTTCATTGGTCTTGCAGCAGGTCTACGAATATGAACGTTGTCCGCGAGCAGAAACGGGCCGGCGTTCGATCGAGTGATCTAGTTTCCGAGGCCCGTAACTCAGTACCTTGCAATTCCCTTTACGATCTTTCTTCTCCGCGAAACTCCGCATTATTGCCAATAGCTTGAGATTTCCGTGCATTGGCTCCCCTCTGTTCCCGACTTCTATTGCTGTTTGTAATTTTTCGGAGTGTTTCATTCCTGCTCGCGTAATCGGCCGAGTTTCGACATGGCCCCCTTTACCGATGCTAAAGCGAACGGGCGATCGGACAGAATCGAAGCAGTCACACGGACAGACATACAGACAGGGTGCTTAACATCTAGTATCGGACAGGATTCGATCACCGAGGAGCCGGCACGTCGTCGTGTACCAATCGAGTGTTCCATAACGTACGAGAACCGTTCGTATTAGGTATCGTCCACTCGAGAGTACGACAGCTGACGGTGACGCACCTTGTTCCCGTCAGCCTAACTCGAAATATGTATACATGCCGTCCCAGCATCCTGTCGAGACTTCGCCTAATACCTGTCCCATCGATATTAACCATGAATACGGCGCAGTCTTGCCACCCCGCCACCGAAATTCTAATCGCGTCTTCTCGCACCCGCAAACTCATCCAGATTAACCCTTCTGCACACCCCCATACTTCCGCGCACACCAAGTGGATTTTCTCACTGTTATTTTAGAACTTGTTTCACTGTCATACACTGGTGCTTCGAATGACCTTCATAAATAGGTCATTGTGTTCGTCCTGAAAAACGCTATAAGCATGTCAATAAAACAACCATACCGTTCTATTCAAAAAATAACCGAGTCGACCGTCATGTCTCCTTGACGAAAGTGGATCTTCCAACGGTGAATTCTTGAATGGAGGTTCAACGGGGCTGATTTCCTGGCGGGCTAGAGGGTAAATCTATAAAGCGATTAGCGGAAACGGGACGAGGTAGGCGGGAGGGGAGGGAACGGTAATGTGTCGATTGAATTTTTCCTGTAATTGGTTACCGCTAACTAATTCAGCGAAAATAGAATATCTGTCGCGCTCGGTGACACGATTACCGCGACTTTGATGAAGTTTCGGCTAATCGAGCGTCGACGCCCGTCGTTGCGACGCGGGATGACGACGGCGATGAATGCAAAGCAGAATCGATCCGGGAAATCGCTTCGGCTTGATCTGTCCTCCTTCACTCTCCCACCCTTCCTCTCTCGCATCGTCTCTGTCGTTCATTTTTTTTTTTTAATATTTAAGCGACTTTGCGCACGAACGCGGCCTAACCCGATAGAGAACGAGGCGACGCGCCGCGTCGCGCGCATTTACATATAAATCAGCGTGGCGCACATAATTTCGCTCCGCGATGCTCGATACAAATTGCATCCTGCCTACGCGTCGACGGGTAATTGGAATCGAGCTCGTATTTGCGTGCATTATAATTTGTAAATTTTCTACACTACGCGCGGCCATACTGCCGTGCTGCAATTCTAGGCGCAATTAGCCCGCCTCTCGGATAAATAATAAACACGCCGCGCGCGCCAACTTCCACCTCGAAACTCGAAAAATTGGTCGATTTTTAGCGAACCGTCGGCAGAGTTTAACTTGTTGGTTCATTTGGCTGGGTGACTGTACACCAGTAAATTAGTTGATGCATTTACAACAACGTTGACGAAATCAAATAGAAAACAATTTCATTCCGATATAAGATGGTGGCTCGGTTCCGGCTTTCGTTGTATCTCGGATGAGGGTGCCACTTCCATCTGGAAATTCGAAAAATTGATCGATTCTTAGCGAACCGTCGGCAGAGTTTAACTTGTTGGTTCATTTAGCTGGGTGACTGTACACCAGGAACTTAGTTGATGCATTTATAACAACGATGACGCAATCAAATACAAAACAATTTCATTCCGATATAAGATGACGACTTGATACCGGCTTTCGTTGTATCTCGGATGAGGGTGCCTATTCGGCTAGACTGTAATTTTTATACACCCTCTACGCTTTCGTCGGAAACTTGTTCCGACCCAATTTCGAACCACAGGGTCAGCCTCGATTTTCCACGATGGATTTCGGATCGGTCCGCATATCGCATTAAACCTCGTGACAGGATGGATGGTCTACTAACGGCAGAGCAGACAGTTACAGTAAACAGCGAAACGACAAGATAGTCAAATGCTAAAAGGCAAATTAATTGACGGGCCGTCAGCCGGAAACGTCGACGGGTATATCGATCCGACGACGCGATGGTCGACGGCGCTCGAACGGCGCACCAATTTCAACAGTCGATATCTAACATTGTAGTTACAGGTTTCGAGCGACAAATTGAAGGCTGTCTTTCGAGGCTCGACAGGTTTTTTGCGTGGCCCGTATAGGCCCGATCACAGTTGGATCCGGTTCCCGAATCGCTCGACAAACGATTCGCGCGACGACTGTGTCTATATTAAGCGTGCGGTCGACACGGTAAACGGACCGACCTAAAACGCCACCGGTGGACTCTAATTACAGCGGGTGCGGCGAATTAGCAGCGCCTGCGCTCCAAATTTACCCGCAAATGCCGGGAAAACACGAAACGGCACTTTTGCACCGGAACACGCCGCGCCGTGGCCTTGTCGCTCTCGCCTCGTAGATCCAACTGAACGAACAGAAAATTTCTCTCTGCCTTCTTGGTCTTTGAATAAGTTCTATTGTCATCATTTTTGAATTTCTACAGTCTTGTTTTTTCAGGGACGTATCTACCATGTGTGTGTGTGAGTGTGTGTGTAAGAAAAAAGGTGTGTTCTCTTATCTATCGACATTTAGTGCGTCTGACGAAATGAGAAACACTCGTCTCTCCACTCTACCTTCCCTTTCCACGACGCTGTTCCCCCACTCTTCCGCCACGGACCCGTCACATGACGCGTTTCGTCTCTGTCACGTGACTCAGCCGGTATTGGCAGAGAGATGGTAGCTTGTTCACCGCGTCTGATACCAGAAAAAATTGAAAAATCAACGAGGTATCAATTTCAGATACGTTCACTACAAGGGGGTTGTGTAATCCTTTGCACTCCGTTGTCGCCGATAATGCGAGATTTGAAATATGAACTTTGAAACAGAAAATTTTCATTTTGTTGCAGATTTATAAACATGAACTTGTTTTGTATAATGTAGCTGAGGAATAAATATTTTGTTTTATTGCAGCAACCGTGTTTTTTGTAAACAAGACTTCTAGAATTTAATATGGAAAGATACGCAACAGAACAACGAACAAAAATCATCGAGTTATATTTTGAAAACCAACGGTCAATTGTTTTGACGCAGCGTGCACATCGTTGATATTTCAATGTGCCACCGTGCCAACAATACGGCGTTTGGTTGCAAATTTTCGGCATGAAGGATCAGTAAGGAACCTCCCCAGTGCAGGAAAACCTCGTACGGCGCACACAAATGAAATCGTCGGCTCCTTGAAATATCGACGAATGGCACAATTTTAGGGGGCGTTGTGAAAAAAATCTCGCAAAAAAAATTTCACCCTGTATAGTTGAGGTCCACCCTAACGAGGCACGACTTCCCGACGTCCGATTGTGCTAAAACTTTGGATATGTCATTTTTTCAGGAGAAGGAACAATATTGAGGGGGGGAGAGCCGAAAATTTCATGGCCGAAAAATAAGGACCACCCTAATATGCACGCTGCGTCAAAACAATTGACCGTTGGTTTTCGAAATAAAATTCGATGATTTTTGTTCGTTGTTCTGTTGTATATCTTTCCATATTAAATTCTAGAAGTCTTGTTTACAACATTATGAAACAAAAAATTGAAAGAATGTTGAAATAAAAAAGTTATAAAGAATTCAAACCATAAAGGTCATTTGGGGCCACCCTGTATATACATATACTTGTAACTAATATAGTGCTGGAGTAGTTGGTGTACTATATGAGTCACTGGGCTGGTGTGCAAAGGGCTAGTCGTCAACTAGACAGTACAGTAGGTCTGCGAGGTCGCTCTAAATTTTTGTGCGGATTTTATAGTGGATCTGTGAGGTCGCTCTAAATTTTCTACAGTTCTCCGGGGACCTTTTACGTGTTAATAAAATGTTGACCCAGCATTACAATTAAGAATAACTGTTCCAACATTCGAGCAGTCATGCTTTCCAGTTCGGTCCGCGTAATCGAGATTCCACAGTAGTTCATTTCGTCTCCGATGTTTCTGGCGGGGCGAGAAAATCGATTTTCTTGAAAATTTGCAGACGGCTGTACCCACTTGAATGCGAACGTGAACGCGGGCGCAACCCGGTTTTTATTTTCCGCATGGGTGTTCGTGGCGGTCTCTCCTCGAATTTCCCAGGGAAAAGTCCTCGACTCTCCGGAATATAGTATAACCGGCGCCGCGTAACCGGATACACAGGAATCACCGGTGCTGTATGTCATTCCAAGTAACTGACGAAATCTCGCGAATAACGCGGCCGCCGCCGCGCCACGCCGAGCCCTGGGCTGAATCGAGCGAATCGACCGAAAGATTTTCAGCAAAGGGATCCAGAAGGGAGAGGGAAGGAGGGCTCGACGACAGTTTATTTTTATTTGGAGGATAGCTCCGGGAGATTCGCCGAGCGGAAGAGGAGGGAGAACCAGGACGAAGTCGTTGGCTTTTCCGCGAAATTTGTCTTCCTCTTTTTTCAAGCTGTTACAAACTGTTCCCGATGCGACGAGACTCTCGTCGACAACCGTGCTCTCTCTCTCTTTCTCTCTTACTCGAAAATATTAGGTTGTTGCATGCGAAACGACCGATTTCGAGTGTCAACTTTCTGCCGATTTACCGCGAAATAACTTCTCGCCCATCGATTTCGGTTTCGAGCTCCTCGTTCCGTGGAACGCAACGCGGTGACGCAATTGATTGTGTACGTTACTTATTTGTTTATTATTAGACTGCGGATCTTTATGCAAAATAAAAATTGTCTCCATTAATTGCAAGGTGTACGTCTTCTTTCTCTAGTAACCTCTTCTTTCTCTAACTCTGATAAACATGCTACTGTTTTAAATCCCTCCTGACCACTTTTCTTATAAATGTATAAAGCCCGCCGTCTAATTATTATTACATTCTTAAGTGGGAGTGAAGAGAATATCCGGCGTTCAACTTTCACATCACTTTCCAGGAACATTTTCTTCATAATTCAACGATTAATTCGCTGTGATTATAATCTATTTCTACATTCAATCCGGTAATTATAAAATCATTTATTTTCTACCCTTAATGAGCGATGGGAAATTTTGGAAAAAGTTTACGGGGCAAGGCCACTGCGCAGCTCCTATTGATATCTAGATTTATTCGAGTATCTTTCTTGGTACAGAAAAAACATTTATCAACCCCCCCGGGATCAAAGTTTTTCACCCTTCATGACCGTTTTAGTAATTCAAAAACTAATTTTTTTCTACCTTTCATAACTAATAGAAAATTTTTGAAAAAATCCCATGAATGAAGCTGATATTTACTCACAATTTACCGTTGGATTCATTCGAATATGTAACCTAGCCTATGAAAAAAATCATCTTTAACGATTCTCAAGATTGAAGGTGTTAGTTAACCCTTGCGTTTTGTTACATTCAGCAGTCCGAAAATTAATTTTTTCGTTCCCCTAAAAAGCAGCAGAAAATTTTGCAAAAAATCCCACAAATGCAGTAGACATTACCTTATAACTTGCCATTCGATTTATCAAAATAGCTTGTCTGGTAATCGAGAAAACAGCTCAGTAATCCGGTGTCTCTGTTACGAGATACAGACATAAAAATTCCCCAAGCGGTTTTCCAAGTGAAGACATATTATTCCATGGATGTAATTATTAGGAACAATAATGGACGGACTCGGCACGGAGATCTGAACCCTTCAGAGGAAGAACCGCGTGCGTAGGCGTAACAGTAACTAATTGAATGCGGAAAGCGTGGGCGATGCTCGCGGGTGCAAGCTGCACGACTGCACGACTGCAAGGGGTGGCACAATGGTAGAACAGCATTCGCGCAGTCGGTGCTCGCACTTGTGCCAGATTAGACGAAGTATACCAGCGGATTTTTTCCGCGGAGCTTTTGAGTACGGGCCTCTCTGCGAACTCGAGGCAAACCGAGCCTGCAACGTGATTATTTCTAACAAACGACCACGCGAATTTCGCCGCACGAGAGGGAACCGTGTCGAGGCTCGACGCGCGAACCGGTTTCCTTGCCGTTTTCCCTATTGCGCTCGGACTCGTCCGGCAGAGCACTAAAGAATCGAAAAATTCGATTTTTCACTTTATCAACTACGATGTGCACTTTGCAAACAGATGTGAAAGAAATTAAACATACAGGGTGTCCCAAAATTACCTTAGTTTAATGAAATGGAAGGTTCCCGAGATCATTTCAAGCGACATTTTCCTTTACGAAAATAGCGTACGCGGCTTCGTTAAGGAGTTATTAACGAAAAACACGGACCCATCAGAGCGCAAGCTGGACGCGTACTGCCCGGCGCGCCGGCAGGCGAGCGTGGTGTAACGCCGCGATCCCGCAACGAACAAAAGTTTCTCGATGATGTGAATCGTCTCCAATTTCGACGAGCTTTGGATATGTTGTCAAGACCATGATTTTGATCATTTCCCTTTACAATTTTTGTCGGACGGCTTTAGTTTCCAAGATAATTGTAAAAACTCTTTACTTTACAAAATCTTTGCTTCGACTGATGCTGAAAGGAAAACCGTTGGAACCTCGAAAGGAAACCAGGGTTCTCTCGTTAGGTTAGGCCCCACAGTCCGTCTCTTGAAGCAAAGTATCAAATGGGATACTTCGAAATCTCTGTTTCGAAACAATTCTGAGATCGTTTCATCGGTACTTCATAATCTCTGTTTATTAATACGATTCTGAGATCGTTGATACATTTTTAAAAATCCAACGAAAATTCTGAAAAAATTCACAGTCGTGTGTGCAGTTGGGTAGCATGTGCACGAATTTTTTCGTAATTTTTTGGTAAGCAGAACAGAAGGAATGTTAACTATAACGAACTATGTCTACAACTGTAACTATCGGATTTGAAACTTACCACAGAGGGTTTACTTTGGGGATGCTATCGAATGGTATGAGGAAAGGTCAATGTGGTTGGGCGGGCACATTTAACCATCCTGTACCATTTCCCGTTCGCCACATTTATCGCCTTTTTAGCGGATTAAAGCGAAAGGCGCAAAGCATTCGGGGACGAGACAAAGCGTAAAAACGAGCCCGTTAGAAAAGAAAGAAAAGATAAAAGCGCTCTCGTAACCGGACCAATACAGCGACGCGTGCGCTCAACTTCCGCTGCGAGAATCTTTGCTTCCTCCTCCCTTTCTTTCTTCCTTTTAATATTTCTCTCTTTCTATCGCAAAATCGTAAACTTTCGTTTTAATCCGAAGCAACACGCTCGCCGGCAGCAAGGAAGAAACAATCGTTTAGACTAACAAATCGCAAAGATTTCGAGGCTCGTCGAAGGAATTCCGAAATAGAGGATATACAAGGCTGTCTCCTTCCACGAGACGCCGCGCGCCGCGCCGCGTCCCTCGGCTCCAGTGACAGCCTAGAGGATTACCATAATTCCGAAGCTTTCCTTCTTATCCGACGCTTTTAAAGCGACTAGTCGCGCGCCTCGCGGAAAACTTTCGAAAGATGCAAACGCGTATCGGAAGAAACGCGACGGGACGGCAACGGGCCGGCACGCCACCGGGAAAAAAACCGTGGAGGAAGCGAATCGGCAGACTTCAGCCGGTCCGAGTAATCCATTTCTCTTCTCTCCTCTTCTCGCCGGTATCCGGATCGCAAGAACGGATCCGCAGCCGCCTGCAGCGACAAAACTTTCGCGCGTTCGAGATGGCTTTTGATAAATGGCGGATATACGCGAGGAAACAAAGTGATGCAACGCCAGGAGTAATTGTTTATTCATTCTGTTTTAACCCTTTAACTGCTTAGGACGTACGGTACTACCGTACATTACAGTCTAAGTAGAATAAAGCCATTGTCTCCATGGCATGACTAAACGGATTTTATGTATTTATCAACAGAATACACCCCGTGGCAGAATGTTTCCGATCGGAGGCATTGATACGGGTTTTAGAGAAAACATTCACAATTTAGAAATATAAAAGAGTGAAAACTGATGAGAAATAAAAAGGGATTTATTGAAGAATGAAAAACAACAAAATAACATAAGCTTCCATTTATTATAACAAAGGAAAGA
The DNA here is from genome assembly GCA_963966675.1 of Lasioglossum calceatum. Classification (NCBI taxonomy): domain Eukaryota; kingdom Metazoa; phylum Arthropoda; class Insecta; order Hymenoptera; family Halictidae; genus Lasioglossum; species Lasioglossum calceatum. Next base: position 16,878,799 of record OZ016546.1, on the reverse strand, counting down.
GAAAATAAACAAAATGTAACACGGAAAAAAGTTTCCGATTCGATTTATACTGTCCAACACCAAAATTGTTCAACAATTACTGTTGAATCTGCCCTTAACTTGTCCCCTAGACGCACAGCTTTTGAGAAACTTGATTTTGAAAAAAAAAGTATTTTTCAACTTTAAACAAATATTGTGATGCTATTATAAAAGATATTGGATTGTTCTTTGCAGCAAAAGATTCTGTGGACTTTCCCGAATACAGTGATATCCAATGTGAATACATTATAAATGTTTAAACATGTGAATACGTTGGTAGAATTGCTGAACGTTAACGCATTATTGGACTGGGGATTTTATGCATTTATTATACAATTGGTAGGTGAAAGATTAGTTGGGAGATTAAAAGAATTTTAGGGTGGCAATATGATATAAGAGAAAAAGAATATTCTCCTTGGTTTCAATTTATTGCAATCGATGCAGACAATTTTTGTGCAGAGTGAAGAGTGAAAATTCATCAGTAGACTTTAGTTCACTTTGATAATCGCCGGCAGAATAGCAATCACGCGTTCGTCTGGAATTCGCCGACGGGGCGGCAGACAGATTCGCGGCTGGGAATTTCTCCGGTGATCGAACGTTCTTCAGCTTGCGCAAAAGCTGCCGTTTTTTCTCACGGTGTGCATTATGCTCGCGCGCCGGTGCCTCTGTTCTGAAAATGCTTCTCCGGTACCTCCACCCTCTCCCCCTGGCCCGCTTTCCAATCACCGGAGAACACTGCGTGCACCGCGAGCTCGAAGCCGAGGCTTTTGCTTTTATTCGGTTTCGTTCGACGAAGTCGCGCGCGGTTTTTCCGGCCGTTCCCATCTTCCCCTCGGGCATAACTGCTGGTTTTTTTTCTAGCAAACCAGCTAGACGCAAACGATCACCGAGCGAAATTCTCCGGGACAAAGCGATGGCTCGCTTCACGGACCGATCGAGTATTTCTCTAGCTCTGAATGAATCATCGAAATGAACAGCTACAAAAATTGTTTCATATTTTTCGTTGAATTTTGACTGCCTGCGTCGCCGTATGTGTCCATTGCGAGCCACGCGAATTAAATGAAATTCAACGCGGCTGAAAATACTGTTTATTATTAGACTGCGGATTTGATGCATTTCAAACAAAAAACGAATATATAGAAGATAAATACGAACAATTTTTATTTTGCATATAAATCCGCAGTCCGGTCACTGCAATGAATTTCAGTAAAATAATTTGAGAAAGCATTTCTGAATGTTTATATTTTTGTGTAAATATAAAATTACAATTATTTATGAAATCGATATTTTGGACCAGAGAATTCAACAAACTTGAAGATCTGCTAGTCCGGGGATCGTTCCTTGAAAACTCAGTGTCTCGGTTTATAATTCGTCCGATGGGGCGAAGGTGGACGACCGATTCCGAAGAAGTTGTACGATCGATAAGCAATGCTCCCTCTCCTCGATTATCGAGTGATTGATTCAAAGCGCGACTCTGCTATTAAATCGCGCTAAACCGATTGGGCGAGGATGCAGAGACGAGGAAGTAGAAAGCGGATCGGGCAGACGTCCGTCCAAGTTCTGGTTAAGCTAAAGTGGATTAGACGAGGCCGGAGGAAAACGAGCGGGGAATAGCCCCGGGACTCGGACGGCTGCTAATGAAACGATCTTACGCAGAATCCCTCCGCAAGATTGTTGGCAGTCTTTCCTTCGATCGCCGTCGGTCGATTCCACGAGGGTGAGTTTGAATTTCGACTGACCGACACACGGTCAATTTCGATTCCGACTTTTGAGCTGGCCCTTCCCTTCCTTTCACTCTGTGCAACCTGTTGGGAAATTATTGGATGGCGCACAGCGTCGATCAATGGACTGCGGATCTTTATGCGAAATCAAAATTGTCCAAGTCAACCGCGGGAGACTGCAGCCGAATTGGCATTTCGCTCTCTAAAGCGGCCCCCACACGATCAAGAATATTGTCAATATTCGCGTCAATATTGAATATAAACGCATCAATGTTCTCACCAATACTCATTCTGGCAAAAATATTCGTGCTGCATGGTCGGGGCTGTTTCAGTGGTATTTTTGTTGTGAATTTCGAAATGTTTCCCAGTTTGGATTTTCTAGCATTGACTCTTTCGCTGTGCGAACAAAAAGATCGAAGAGAAAGAGAAATAGACGCTGGTCCAAAGAGTGCTACAAGCTGAGAAGCCGCTTTACACACGAACATTTGCTGAATTTTTTGCGTTCTACAGAACCGGACGACTACAACAATTTTCTTCGATTGGACGAAGAAGGCTTTCTAACTTCCAGAAAAAAGACACTGTTATGCGCGAAGCTATCCCTGCGAACCAAAGACTTTCTGTAACTGTTTCCTTGATCTCGATCTACAATTCGTTAATAACGAATAATAATGATTTCAGCGCACTGGTTCGATCTGATGCTATTACTTAAGCAATTGTGCAAATTACCACAAAATTTTCAACGTTTCGGTCAGAAATTTAGACCACTTTCAAGAAACATTTTCATATAATTGCGTCTGTAAAAATGATTGAATTAATATAAAATTTGTGTTGTATTCCGTACACAAAACCGAAAATTTTAAGCAAAAACCAAAAACATACTTGCTATGTGACAAAATTATTTTAAACTCTTGACAACTTTAGTGCACATGTTGATTCCATGCCTGTGATATACTGACCTCAGTCAACGTTAGAATTTGAAGAGGCAAATGAATCGGAGAACATCGATCGACCATTGGCCAATCAATATTCGGCGGTAAATATGAACCGTGAAAAATCCAAGCAACAAGTTTCACTGTTTGCATACCCAAACGAAGTTGTGGTAATTTATTAATTGACATTCAATCTACTTTTGATGTATTTTAAGCCTTTAATCGATCTTATTTGCTAGAAAAACGTTGACCGAAACGTTGGAAATTTTGTGGTAATTTGCAAAAATTGCTTAAGTAATAGCATCAGATCGAACCAGTGCGCTGAAATCATTATTATTCGTTATTAACTTTCTGTAACATTGAGATATCTAGCGCCTGGAGTGGATTTGGAAGACATGAAGTTTATGTGTGCAATCCCCCTCAGACATTGGATAACATCGTTAGAAACCTGCGAAGCAATAACACAAGCGTCGAATATTCTGGAATTCTGGACAGCGGAGCGTTCTGGAACGTTCCTACAATTCGGCCAGCCTGACAATTAATCGTCCCAATTAAAATCACTCTATAATAATGAATTTCGCACTCTCCATCCGTACACACGCGCACACATCCAATATCGCAATTCAAAGAATAATATTAGCTTAATCTAACGCGTAATCTATCGACCTAGGAAGGAAGCCATCGTCGCATACTCGCAGCCTCCGAAGTTCCCCGGTATGGAACTTGCGAAATTTGGTGTCCGTCGACGTCCTAAATTACGTAACGGTCATTTCGGAGCACCTTGGACAGCACATACTGACCTTTATACTGAGGCGTCAGTTTCCTGCACACACCTATTGTCAAAATTTCGAACTATAATTTAATTCCATAGTGTAGTTCTAGGAATGTCTGTCGTACAAAATTTTCTTTAACAAAACTTACAGGGCTACCCGAGTCTAATGACGCTGTTATAGAAAATTTGTTTGAGCGGAGAAATTCGCCGTCGTCCTCACGATGCGCAGTCACGTATTCACAAGCAACTGATATTGAAGGAAATATTGACAATAAACCTCTTAGACCAGGCCTGGCCAACCCAAATGGTTTCGCGGGCCACTTTGATGACGCGTAACGTTATTGCGGGCCGCACTTTAGGTAAACATGCTTTTAAAAAATGTAATAGAACTACAAAATGGAATAAAACTTTATTGTTATACTATGATTCAATATAATTAACCCTCGAGTTTTTATTAATGAGATATTTCTTTATCCTTTCTTTCACTTAATTTTTGTAAATCTATACTTATGTTCGACGATGCACATCTTTTGTTAGCTGTTTTTCTAAATTGGCATCAGTTAATGAAGCACGTGAAGAACTCTTTGTAAATTTCATCTTCGAAAAAAATGTTTCACAAATATATGTGGATCCAAAAGCACTTACTAATATAAGTATTGTAAATATTAATTTTCGATATGGACGCAAAAAATTGTTTCACTTTATTGTTGCACTGCAACTTGATTATATTATATAATAATTATAAATCGATTATATTATAACAATGACACTTCACTTATTTAATATTGTTTGTATACATACAATGAGAAACAAAAGTTTCAATAGAAATATAAAATCGCCCGGCGGGCCGCGGGTTAGCCAGGCCTGTCCTAGACGTTCAAACGGTTCTTCAATATTGACAGAAAATATAATTTTCTATTAATATCCGTCAATACTGACAGGACGCTTCAATACGCTCCTAGACGATCAATATTTTCATCAATATGCTCCTCTGTCAATATCGACAATTTTATTGACCGCGTAGGGGCCACTTTAGAACAGGTCCTCGGTTCCTATTTTTAACACCATTTTTACGCATATTCTCTCGGGTTAGGGAACCGGATCAGAAACAGCCGGTATTAATTCGACGAAAGGTTTCGCGAAACAGGTTCGCAAGGCGCGTTAAGTTTCCTCGCAGCACCCTGGAGGAAGTTTCGCCGGTTTGCAACGCGGGTAAATCGGTCCTCGTCAATTCTCCCGATTGCGGGTCGTCCCGCTCGGAGCGCATCTGGCCGAATTAAGATCCATCGGTGAAAATCCGCGAGAAACTTGGACGGTGCATCATTCGGGAAGTTTGTGCGCGCTTATGTTGCGGCCGGCATAATGTTCGCGGGAGTCGTAACAGACGCCGTGGATACTTGTACATCGATGAGCAGGTTTCTCCCGGTTCGCGCTGTTGGATTTATGGTGGCGCTAACCGTCGAAGTTAGGAGCGTGTAATCTGTAAAGGAGAACAGCCGGCAGTTGCTGCTGCTGCTGCTGCTGCCGGCCGCGCGATAATACGTCTACGCGTGTGCCGTTCCCTGCTGCAGCGCGCTGCAATGGTCGCGGTGCAACGGACCCGATGCAACTTCGCTCGCGCCGCAAACGACGACGGGAGACTTTGATCGTTCGAGTAGAATGCCAACCGAATGGAATCGGGGAAACGCCACCGTTTCGATCTCTCGCGGCGGTTTGCTGCCCGAGAATCTGCCACCGACAAAGAAACTGCAGCGTCGAAACTGCGCCGTTGCAGTGTCAATTTAATTCTAGCCGTATTGTTTCGATCTAAACTGTTGTAAAACGACAGAGAAAAATCGTAGATCAAAATTCGAGGGCCCGTTGTAAAGGAGAGACCTTGTCCTACTAAGCTATTCTAAAACGACTTGCGAAAAGATTTCTTACAATTCGTAGAACCGGTGATCTTGTCGAATTTGTAAGAGCGAAAGCAACTTCAGTTGTCTGTTGTGTTTCTTAATGTTACTAACCAGGGAAGGACCCCAAGTGTCCGACTTAGATAGTAGATAATTTTTTGTGAGATGATGGTATATGGATCCCTAATTATGTATGCAAAATATTAGGTCTAGTTAGTGAATAGTGTTAAAGATATAAACAATTAAAGTTTCATATCTTTAGCCGTTGCGTGATTCACAGGTATGAAACTTTAATTGTTTATCTTTAAAACTATTGAGTAACTACACCTAATATTTTGCATACATAATTAGGGATCCATATACCATCATCTCACAAAAAATTATCTACTATCTAAGTCGGACACTTGGGGTCCTTCCCTTGTAAGCTCCCTATGAAATTCAATTCAGGGATATCAAACTGGCGGAACAGGAAACAATGTTCACTCGTTCCATATGTTCCTTTGTGTAAAAATATTTTCGAACTAGAAACTATGGTACGATTTTTTTCACCAAGGTATGTTGGTTTCATTTCGTCGAATCCAGAACAACAGCGTGCCGAGCAGCTGAATAAAGATCCCCGCAAGCCTCGTTCCAATTACGTTTTCGAAACGAGCAAGCAGTTGTTCCAGAGTTCGAAACTGGCTTGCATAGATCGAGTGCATAGCACGCATAATTATCTAGACCTGAATAGCCGTGTGTACCACTCGGAGTCCGCGAAACGAAAGTTTGTTATTGAAATTGACTCGCCAATTGACTGCGAGCAAGCGATATCACATAAACAAACAGCAACGTTCGCTGAAGAGTAGCAGGCCGTTTCTCGAGTGTCGGGGGAAACCTTTTGGAAATTCATCGACGAATGAAACTTCGCCGTGGGGATGCACGTCTGTCCTTGCAGCGAGTGCATCGACGAACCTGGAACTTCCTGAACGTTGCAACTTCTTTCGCGAGACTTTCATCCGAGGTGCACGGCGCAAACGGTGCACGGCTGCTGGCCGAAATGCTGTTTTACTTCAACTGTCCGTGCACTTTCGATACGACGATACACTTCCGTTGCACGTCGGTGGACAATTCATGTCCCGGAGAAACGTACTGCAGCGATCGTTTCTATTAACCCTCGGACAACGGACGATTTTTATAGCTATACAGGTGTCCCAAAACTCCTTCAAGTCCGGGAAATGGGAGGTTCCTTAGGTCATTTGAAGCGACATTTTCCTTTGCAAAAATTACCGCCGCGGCTTTGTTTAGGAGTTATTAACGAAAAACACGGACCAATGAGAGCGGACTTGGCACAGTCGGCCAATAGACAGTTGGCGCGCCGCGCCGGGCCGACAGTGCCAGCTCGCGTCTAGGTCGCGCTCTGATTGGTGAGATTGGTCTGTGTTTTTCGCTAATAACTCCTAAACAAAGCCGCTGCGGCCATTTTTGCAAAGGAAAATATCGCTTCAAATGACCTAAGGAACCTCCCATTTCCCGGACTTAAAGGAGTTTTGGGACACCCTGTATAATTGGCAATGCTCAGGACCGTTCACTGCTCTAATTAATAATTTTCAAAAATTTACTTCTGGTGATATCTCGTGTGGACACGTTAGTCTTTCCGATATCCGCAATGAAACAGCAATTCAGTTAGTTCAATAGCCACAAGTTGAGTACTGACCGAGGTGAGCATTATTTGGCGGAAAAAATATTTAAAATACTATTTAATATTTTCGATTTTAGTTTGCTTAAAGGAAATAGTATTTTATTTCAACAATCTGAACCTCGAAATAAAATATTTCTATTTCAACAACTGAACCTAGAAATAAAATACAGTAAATTGCTCCTTCGTTGTCCTGAATCGTGGGCACGATCGTTGTCCAGTGCCTACCCACTCCACTACCTGTCAACGAGAGGATTAGGCCTGCGTGGATCTGGTCGCCAGATGTGTCCCAGGACTGTCTAGACCCGCGTAGAACGGAGAACAGTAGGAAAGGAATATGGGAAGGAAATAAGGAGTTTTCAAGGAAATAAGGGCTGACAGGGTTAAATGGGACACCCGGTGTAAGAATTAGGACAGCAATAACAACAGTTACGAATTTTGGTCATTATTAACAATGTTGCGGTATCATTCACGTGCATTCACAACAGGTTTAGCCGTTTTCAGAGCATCGCCACGAATTAAATAACAAGCGGGCCGAGTTCCGTGAATGTCCGTTCAGTTGTTGGTAACGAGATTATATTTGTATCTGTGCAACGTTCATTAGTTGTGTGGAGCGGCTCACGTTTATCCGTGCGTGAACTCGGGCAGAGTTTTCTCTAATTTTCCCGGATAGACATCCGGGCGACAATAACTCGACGTTTTTCATAAACAGGTTGGTTCAACGCCACTAATCAAAGCGATCGAGTCCTCCGGTTGTTTACAAATTAGTCGGGCGCTAGACGCTGCGCCCTCACAATTATACTAAATTAAAGGTAATTATGCACGTTACCGGGGCATTCGTTACACACTCGTGCAACGCCGAGTTATAAGCGTTTTAATCTCTGCGCGCCCGAACGGAACGAACGCGTCCCATAATTAATCGCGCGGTTCGTCGCCGATGCTCGCTCCCGATAAAGCGAAACTTTCAATCGAGCCTCGTAACCGGTTTTCCCGTGATTCATCGCTTCTTTTGATCCGCCATTACCGAATTCTATTCAGCTCGGCGCAAACACGTATTTATGTTGGTTGCCGGCGCGTGCGTTTCGTTCATAGCGCGTTCAAACTGCAACGGAAAATCGTATATCGAATTTTTTGGGAACGTTCTATACGGAAAGCTTCAGTCTTTGAATCTGCACAAATTCAGATATGAAAACCATTTATTTTTGACTCTTTACAGCCCGTCCAATTCGAGTTTCGGATGTTTTTCGAAATCAGAACCGATCTCAGATTTCCACTTCGCTTTCCAAGAGCTCTATCGATATAGCAACACTTGTTCCGTGTAAAATGTAAATAATGTTCAATGTAAACCGCAGCGCGGGAAGATTGGTCTTTCGATCGATCGATCACTGTGGAATTTGTACAGTCCGGAAGAGCGTATGGGAAAATGGTGAAAACGCAATGTCGACGATGCGGGGGAAATTTTCACTAGGCTCGCGCGAGGCACGTAATTGCAAAACTTTCCGCAAGGTTGTTGCTGATATCGATCGGCCCAACGCGATGTTCCCGGCGTGAAATAAAAACACAGCTAAGTTGCGTGGGATGCATCGTTGATAAGCGGCTGTAATATATTACGGATTTACAAGACACTTGCTAAAGAAGATTCATCTGAGAAGATTAAAACTACGCGAACGAAACTTCGGGATCGCGATATTTTCAGTTACCTGTTTAAAAAAAGCCAATTTTCTTGCTGGTACTAACAAACTAGCTAACAGGATTTACTTGATCTGTTTCCTAGTTTTATTAAATTATTTTTGTTAAACTACCAGGGTTGTTTATGTCCACAGAAATATTTCACTCTCTCTCTCTCTCTCTCGAATTTCTTTCTTCTCGATATTTATGTTTCTCCATTAATGCTTTAAAAAGATAATTCCCAACATGGACGCATACGGCGTCGGTAAAAATAAGGTTACGAACGGAGAATTAATTACACTGTATCGCGTAAATGAGCAGGCATTTAATTGTAAATCCCTTCTCACAAACTGTCTGCTTGAAAACGCGATCGGTATAAGCGAAATAAAAAATAATTAATGCCTTGAGTGGAGTTCGAAAATCCAGTGGCGCAATTAATGTACTTAATTCACAGATTTACAAATGCGAGCGAATTGTTGCATCGATACACACTAAATAATTATCGGTGTAAATACGAACGGAACTGTGGCCGTCCCAACAGTGCACTCGCGTGCAACAAAATGTCCAGTGATAATGTCCAGTCCGGCAGTTCCGGTGTGAAAATTACCGGGCGGTATCGGAAAACCAGAAAAATACCATTTTGAGAAAGTCGGCTTAAGCTGAGTCCACACTGGGAATAACCAAAGTGTTCGTGGGGACAAAGTTGCCACAAAAGGACTGCGGATCTTCATGCAAAACAGAAATGTTCCCCACTTATTGTAATTAGTAGACTGCGGATCTTTATGCAAAATAAAAATTGTCTTCATCAATTGCAAGACACAGAAGCCATATAAAACTATCTTTCTATTTTCAACAATTTTAATAAATCGAGAATAACATATGGGCGTTCTTAAATTATCATAATGATTTTACTGTTTTAAATTACATACACCGCTTAATAACAATTTTGCGTTAGAAGTGGCTTCGTAGCTCGAGTTCTACCGGTTACTTTCCCTCGAGAATTAGATTGTGTAATAAAAAAAAAAAGAATTAGATTGTGAAATAGTTGGAGAAATCTTCAGCGAAATCGCAAAGGGATTGCTGTGCGTTAAAATGAGAGACGTTCTCAGTGGACAGGAGGCGTCTTGGCTGGTAGATCGATTCCGAAGATCGTCGGTTTCTCGCGGGCTCGCATTATCGATTCCCGTTGGTCCGGCAATGCGGTTACGCGGTGCCCTTCCACGTTCGACGGTTAACAATGCCGCGATAAATCGCCGCTCGTGGGTCGCTGTAATTTCCGGGTGAATTCCTGAATTTCGAAGCCGTCACTCGCAACGCCGTTGCTCCGGAGCAGCGTCGAGAACGTTAAAGCGACACTCCGAGGCTTTCGCGATAGCGCCGGAGCGTGCTTGGTTGCGACGAGAGCGCTTCATGGTTCCATTATTGTTTAAGGGGGAAACGCCGCGCCCTTCCTCCCACCCAGCTACATAAAACAATGCGAAACAAAGCTGTCGCGCAAAGGGCTCGATAATACGGAGAGGGAAGATGAACTTTTCGCTCCTAAAGCCATGGGCGGATTGTTTGATGATTTTGATTGCGAGATTCTAATTGGATTAGACAAAGCAAAATTATTAATGAAAGAAGGAAACGTGTATTTGGCTCTCATCTCTCGCAATGAAGGCAGACCGTGTTTATTTTGCGCACAGATCCGCAGTGTGAACAGGATTCATTGTATTATGCTCGAGAATTCAGTTCTCGCGGTATTGGCTTGCGAAATCGTTCGTGCCGATGTCCGGAGACATCCGGTCGCAATTAAATGCAAGCCGCACCGAGGAGGAGGAGACACGCGGCCTGGAGCTACGCTCCGTCGGAACGGGTGTCATAGAATTAAAGTCGCCCGGCATTTTTACGAGGTCGTAGTCTATGCGTCGTAAAATTTATCTTCTGTCGCGAATACCTCTTCTTCCGCCCCGTTTCCATCTCGTTTCTTCTATTTTCCCGCGCCCGCGCCCCCGCACCCTTCCTCAAACTTCCCCGGAATCTTATGCGTCGGTTCGGTTACTGCCTGACACTTTTATCGGTTCCATCGGCAATCCCTTTCCATCTGCGTCCCCTCCCTTACGGACTCAACCCCTTTCCTACCAGCTGATCCGTTTCGATACCTCGCCCCCCACCCTTTGTTCAGCTCACAGATATCGTTGATTAGGAGAAGCGCCGCAGGAATCTCCGCAAATTGCTCGCGCGAACGACCCCGGACGACTTTCCCAGACTGTAACTGGCAGTTCGTCGATTTGAAACGGGTTTTGAGCGTCGTAGACTCTAAGGCCTCTACAGGGTGTCTTTGAGGAAAACCTTGAAAAAACGATGGTTCCGGAGATTATTTGCAACAGCTTTTTCCTTTACGAAAATGTTCTCCGCCGGCGTATAAATCTAACATATAAAGTTGACCCTGACTCTGTTTTTCAAGGTTAAAATTGTTTTCCGTTGTGTTGTGTAGAACTCATCGTCGGAAACACAAGTATCATGGGAGCTGCGAGTCTCAGGTGAACTGTTCTCTTAAAAAACCACTTTAAAGTTTCGTAAACTATTTCGTTCCACGTGTCTGCAGGGTGTCGCAAAATGGTATAAACGTGGAGGAGGTGAGAAAAAGGGTAAAATATATGTAGGATAGAATTTTAAAGATTATAAGTATATACTGCTGATTTTTATGCATTTATAGCAAAATTGAGTAGATAAGGTTAAAAATTGTTGAAAAGTTTAAAAATTGAAGATGTCAATACATGATTTCTCTTCTATTCAAATCATTAAGGGAAGAAATAACATTCAATTTGGTTTCTATTTCTTGCAATCGATCCAGACAACTTTTATTTACCACCCGATCAAAAATCGAACGATCAATTACTATTTGGAGAAATCGTGCGTAGATACGCTATGCGAGGAAGCAGTCAATTCAATAGCAGTTCAATACAGTAGGACCTGGATTAACCGATGGATAGGCCCGAAGGATAATCGAGACCCGACGAAATAATTACGTACATTATATTCCAGAATAAATTATTCATTTTTGACAATTTATTTCCCTTTATTATATAATCATATTTCAACGCATATTTGTTTATAATCGGGATCCGGTTAATCGAGGTCCTACAGTATCTGCACGCTTCGCATTAGCAGTCACAAAGAAGGTTTTGTCCAGCTAGCACCTCGAATCGCAGCACTGTGGGACGTTGCAAGAGGGATACCGTCTGTTGCGTCGTCGAAGAAACGAACAAAATCTGCGACTGGCTCGCGGGAGATTGCGCGAGTTTCGGGTACCAGAAGGAGGAAGATATGAAAGTGGAAGAAAGTCGAGTCAGTCATAAATCGTGCAGCCCGCCGTGCGCGCGGATGTAGAGATAGGACGGCCGTTTCCGGAACGCGGACTTCCAACCGGCGACATTTTAAGAACTTCATCGTACCTGTTCTCCCCGGAGCTGGTGCTGGAGCTGGGATCCTTCGTGAGGAACGACTTTTTCATTAACGCGTTTCATTCCGCGAGGACGGCGACTGCTTTTACCGATCCGGAACGAAAAACTGGGAGATCGGATTGATCGTTGCATATTACTCGAAATAGCGATCTTGATGCCTAGAAAACTAGTTTTACCCTTCGAAGTAGATCTTCTTCTTTACCAAGAAAGAACCCTTTCTATCAACTTTCAGCCATGTACCTCGCCTGTAAGGTTTTGCACCATTCTCCCCATTTTATCGCATATAGTAAGAATCCGAAAAAAATCTGACACATTTAGCATTCGAGAATTACTTCCGATTTTGCGAAAAATGAAAAACCAGAAAAAATACAGATTTCATATTGAAGCGACCACCCTGGAAATAAATTTAATGTTAAGATATCGTCATCAATGCTATCCCCGTTTCTTAAAATTATTTTCAGCTAGGATGCATCATAGTTAAAAAAAAAATAGATGACCGGTTCTCGCGGAAAAAATACCTCAGTTGGCAAAAAGAAAATGGCATTCACAAGCAGAATAGCCCGTTAATTGCGCATCGAAGCGCATCGAAGCGCATCGCGGAGCGCATCTTCCGCTACCGATTATCCTTCCTTTCGTGGACAATGCGCGATAACAGAAAAAGTTTCGCTCACTGAAAACGGGACCGGACCTAATCGCGTAAGCCTCTTAAGAAACAACTGGTCCTCGTAGACTTCGCTTTTTCGTTTTCCGAGATTTCCCTGTAGAATAGCGGAACGAACCCGCGGCACAGGTGACGAGTATCCTTTGTGGCTGTGGTGGTCACCGTTTCACGAATATTCCGCGAACGTATGCTGAAATACGCGTACCAGGTGTCTCCGAAACTGTTGCATTGCATGAAAAAATCGTTCCATCGTTGGAACATGCGAAAACCGGACATACAATTTTTTCGTTTCCTTTTTTAATGCGTTCAATAGGTTGCAAATATTATAATAAAACAGCAGTTTGGTTGGAAATGCATAAAACCCGCGTTCTACTGATAAAAATATGAAAATATCATATCGTTCGAAAAAGCGTCGATGACTTTGAGGAAATGTTATTTCACACCACGATGGACCTTTCGAAACCGAGTAACGCGATCCCCCGATTTTTCATTCGAAACGCGCCGTCCACCCTGTGGATTTCGGCGATCGCAGCGGGCAATATTTCCTGCGAATTTTTCCATGCAATTAAACGTGAAAAATAAAGCAAAATCGGGTAATCCTATTTTTTCCCGCGAGTTTTCGATATGTTTTTTACGCGGAATTATCCCCTTCCCGGCGGCACACCGTGGATCGGGAAGCCCGCTGTATAAACAATTTCGACTCGATTCTTGCGTGAAAAATAGTGTGCCGAAGCAGCCGCTCGCCATTGTTTCATGTAAACGGAAAAGCATCTGGGACGTATACAGCATACACGTAACGGTGGATGGCCCGTCATTGCTTTTATTACAATCGTCGCGTGTAACTGGGCGAAATGTTATGGCATTTTCGATGATTTCCGCATGTCCGCCAGAAAATATTGTCGTTGTTTTCGCCGTGTGCTCGTTAAACATCGGTATATACACGCGTGTCCACCTGTGTGTATTTTTTTTTTGTCTCCCGCGTGTTTTTTCAGTGTCGGACAACCGGTTCGCAATTTATTCGGCATCCACCGGTTGGAGACGCAAAATATTGGATAATTTGCGAATGGAACCGCCCACGCGCGCCTCGACGGAATAAAATGTCGTGATCGGCTCGTTTTTTTCCCCTATGCGGACATCCTCTCTTGTGTCTTTGTGTCGCGAACTGCAGCCATCGAACTGGTCGCCGTAAATTAGCGATATTGGAATCGCGGAATACTATCGCGTTCATGAATTACTTGTCGTTTTGATCGGCGGACGCAGCGAGATACATTGCTAATGAATTTCACCGGCCCAGCGCATTGGACGCAAAATAATGCAACTCGATACACGTGAAAACTCGATCGGAAACCGGCGAATCCCGCACGGTGTTCGATCCAGTAGGCAAAAGCCAAAAATTCCGAGTGCAACATCTGAAAAGTCTCGATTTACGAAATATTAAAGTGGAAATATAGCTTTTAAAATTGCCCAACAGTTTTTGTTGAAACGAATTTATTGTTGAAATTTAATGCAGAATTTGACAGGTTATTTGGTCTTTTGATCTGACTTTTATAAGTTGAATTCTGCGAATCGTACCTCAACTTTTCGTTGTAAAGGCTTCAATCTTCAAACCTGTGGATGATTCATTCACGAGAAAATGTCACAATGTTTTCAAAGAGGTTTCAATTTATCGCATTTTTTAAGAAAAATGGGTCTCCAGATTCTCGTCCGTTCCATTGTGTAAAATTATCTCGGGGGGAAATAAATCGTGGTGTACGAAAATAGAATCTTCATGCTTTAAAATTTAGTTTTTACGAAATTACAGCTGGTTAGCCCAGCTGGGCGACTGGTAGCTCGCGAGCTGCAGACGATTCCTCTCCCCATTCCTGGGCAGAGTTGTGCTAATTGAATTTCATTGTATTTCAATTATATAGTAATTCAATTACGTCGTAACTGGATTACATATTTCAAACCTTTCAATTAATTCAATTACTAAGTATTTTAATCAGACGTGTAATTGAAATACGATATAATTTAAATACAATCAAATTAAAATACAGCTCTCCAAATTATAGCCCAGAGCTTTGAAGAAGTGCGATATATTTTTGTTTCTCTTTCATATATTTGTTTGCTGTCTGTGCGGCGTAGTTTCTACCATATTCTTCGTCCTCGTTCAATAATACATAACGCTATTTCGTATTTGTGGTTGAAATTTAAAAAATGTGTAATGCAGAAGTTATTTCTGTTCAGATACTATTATAAATAATAAATTCCTTCAGTTTGAAACCTGCACATGGATTTTTCAATCTCTTCTCATCTATTACTTTATTATTCTTTAATTTTTAATTTTAATTTAATTACATCGTACTTAATTCGTAATTAATGTAATTTAATTACAAAGTATTTTACAGTTGTACTCTAATTGCAATTACGAATTACTATATAATTCAATAACTCTGTAATTATAATTCCTGGAGTAATTCAATTGTAATTCTGTACAACTCTATGGCCTGGTACCCAAAACTACGGGTCGGGTTCGGGTTCGGGTAATTCTGCACAACTCTGGTCTCCAGATTCTCATCCGTTACATTGTGTAAAGATATCTCGGAGGAAAATGAATGGTGGCGTACGAAAATAGAATCTTCATGTTTGAAAATTTAGTTCTCACGGAATTACAGCTGGTTAAAAAAAGGGGTTACCCTCGGTTCGTCGACAACCCATTTCATCAACACTGTTTTCTTAGACGATTTGGCCGACAGTAACTTTCGTCGACATTATGTTTTCATCTACACGTTTCATCTACAGTTGCCTGATTAAGACTTGTCTCCCACTCTGACTTTCCCCTTCTACGACGCTATTCCTCCACGGCCAAATCACGTGACGCGTTCCGTCTCTGTCGTGCATGCGTCACAATGTCACATGACTAATCCGGTATTGGCGGAGAGAGCGTAACTTTTGCGCACCGTGATTTCATGTGAAAAAAATCCCCTACTCCAGGGAGAGTTTCACGAATCCATTCTAATCGCCATCGATTTCTGCCGTGCGTAACTCGTCGAAGCATTTTGCAAGTCGGTAACCGGAAAGTTTGAAAGTCGAATTGTTCCGGGCGCATATTCCTGCTCGGCCACGGAATTGGATTTACATATCTCTGTCCCGAGGCTCTGTCCATTTTCTCTTGCTACCTCTCTTGTTCTCTCTCTCTCTCTCTCTCTATCTTTCTCCTCCCCCCGTACATCCGCTCTCAGGATGTCTCACGAACTCGTTCGCATTACTTGCCGATTCCGTTCGGAGCGAGAAACATCCCTGGGATACGATCTATACAACGTTGAAAATGCGATCGCGACCAATCCGCTCGGATTTCCGCGATTGAATTTTAAAGAAAACACTCGCGCGACTGCTCCGCGGGACATTGTTCACACTGTGTTCTGAGTTATGGTTGTCGAGTGTCGCTTTACCGTTCGTTTCCCAACGAGCCTGCCCCATTTTTTCCCCACCAGTTTGCTTGGCGCAATTTTTGCTAGGATTGTTTCGTGATTTCTTTTACGGATAACTGTTGCGTGAAATAATAATGTTCCAAGACGATTCTTTGGAGTAGGGGGTTAGGTGAAAGTGAATTTTTTCATTTTAATTGTTTCAATCAGTCGGAGATAATGTCACAATGTTCGTAAATTCTTGTAATGTTTTTGTAATTTTATAAATCCAAAGTCTGTTAATTGCTAACTGGCAAAATGGTTTAATATTCGCAACGAGACAGTGCAATTTATTACAATTTCGAATTGAATAGAATAAATGTTGAACATGTTAACAGGATTTTACGAACTATAGACAAAAAGAAATACCTTTGGGTTCTGAAATTAACTTGTTATTAACTCTAATTTAACACGTTTATTACCAGGATTCATTCCGCAGTCTATACTCTTGTGCATGAAACGCATCCTCCCATAAAATCGGAACAAAGGTATTGTTGTAAACTCGAATAGCATATCCACGTGTTATAATTTTGGACAACTACTCGCGACATTAATTTAATTTTCCTTGCTTCAAATACGAAGCGGTGGACTTCGTGTGTATGTTATTACAGTTGATATTATATTAGGGTAAACTGTACAATTATTGGCACCCGAAGCCAGAATCGTAGTACATAAAACTCTCCTTATCTTTTTTTTTTAATGTTTAAACGGGCCTAACTTGCTACTATTATAAACCAATAGAGATTTTTCAGCAAAATTAAACAGTTTTACGAGCCATAAATCTTTTATTATAAAATATATTCAGCGAATAACAATCGTAAGACAAATAGTACAGTCATTGGCACAGTAAGAAGTAAAAAGGCTATTTGTTTTATAAATTAAACACACACGCACTTATTACATCTGTAGTACAGTCCGAAATTCAGTTAAAAAGCGATAAAGTATACTAACTCGTAACGAAAACTTTAATAAAACACTATTTACACTGCACTGTGGTCATCCGTTGGTTTACTGGATGTATTGGGTTGGCAAATAAGTTCGTTCGGTTTTTTACAGTATAATAAATCACAAAAACCGAACGAACTTATTTGCTAACCCAATACAAGCGTTGCTAACAGTCATATGTGAAACTCTGTTATGATAACATACAACGTTGCTTTGAAATATAAATAAGAAGCAATAACTACTGCAATGCCAACGATAGTACAGTTTACCCTAATATTATTGCTGCGTATTGTGTCGAATTGAACATAACTCGAAATCGTGAGACGTGAAAACGCAGTATATTGAAAATATTTTCGTGTATACATACCTTTGACACTAAATTACAATTTATACGAAGCACCCGTAAAAAATTGATAATATTTGTGTAAACATTAATTACAACGAAGAAATTTAATTAAAATTTATATGTATACATATGATGATATAGTGTAAATACTAAACACAGTATTCACTAAAATTATTCATTCGCGAGTTGCACGACAGTCCTTGCGCAAGTTTCACGGTGAAATTAAAATGGGTAATGTGGACGTTCACCTTTGAAACGTATTTACATAAACATTGATTACAACAAAGTAATTAAAAACGGTGATGTGGACTCTATTTTACAGCAGTGTTGCCATGATTATAATTACCATTATAATTCAGACATCGCGAGGTTAATTATCTTTGTACGTTTCCAGAAGGCGCGAAATTCCAACGAAAAAAAATTGGCTATAAATCATTTCGCGATCGACGCAAAAATGCGTTCAAGATGTACGAACATTCGCCTCTTGTAAGTTAACAATTGCAACGTGCATTGTCGACGTTGCTAGATGAACAATATTAATGAGGAACACTTCCCGTCATAATTTATTATTCAACTGGAACCTTTACTATATGGGGACGCTGTAAGCTTTGTGTAGGCAACCAAAGCGTGCAAACGAGTTCAAAGCTTCCATAATTAAGCTGTTTTGCATGAATTTAAATTACGAAAATGCGAGTGTACCTAACGTAATACGAAGAATGGAGGCTGTGGACAATTCTGTGAAGATGTTCTTTGCAAAAAAATTAACATTTACAATCTTTTACATTAATCCATTCGAGGAATGCGATTCTTAATAAATGATTACCAAAAAATGGAAAAAGTTGACTTGATAAATTTAATTTTAAAAACACCTTGGAAGGAGTAGATGTAGGTGCACGAATGGCAGAAGGAATTGTCCAGTCTCAAAGCAAGAAAGCAACCTTCGCCGACGTCCCAGAGAACGTCAGAGCCGCGAAAAACATTTCGTTGGAGTGTTCTCGCAAAGGTCGACTTTCATCTAGCCGGATCGGCGACTTCGACGAGTACAGGACTCGCTGGTGACCCTCGGGAGATCGAGTTGTTACTTTGCTACGTTGCGGCCGAGCCGAAAAATGATTGGCTGCCGTACGCCGCGGCAACAAAGCCTGTTCGGTTGTTGGGGACGCGTGTGTTTGCCATCGTGGACGCGCGCGCGGCGCCCTCGGAGGTTTGTTAAACTTTCGGTTTGCGTTTCCAGCCAGCAGCACTTCCTGCTTGTACGATTTCCCTCCTGGGTTTTCAGACCGGCTCGACGTGGCACGGCAAGTGGCAGCTCTCCTGACTTCCTCTTTACAATACGAAATGGGAGGCTGTTGCTAGACTCGATTCGCGCTGGCCACCCGATGAAAATTTAGCTGTCCGGCTTTTTAAATCAACCGACAAACCCGTCGCTCCTCAACTATTTCGTTCTAACATTGATCCCTTCGGTTGCAACTGTGGTACGAACATGTTGGTTGCAAGTGTTGTACCTGTAGGATGTTGAATGAGACTATCTGTCAAACGCCATGTTTGTTTCTTGTCACTTTCTTGAAATTCTAACCTACAATGACAGACAATTTTAACAATGGAGTCGTATACGATTGAAGAGCGTGTTAAAGTTATTAAAATTTATTTTGCGAATCAGTGTTCAATAAAAAATACCCATCGTAAATTACGTGATTTTTTCAGCATACACCCGTCCATCAGAGCAAACAATTCGAAATTTGGTTAAAAAATTTGATGAAACTGGATCTGTTCATGAGAAACCAAAATCTGGCAGACCAAAAACAGCTCGTTCAAATGAAAACATTGCTTCGCTGTCCTTCCTTACGCACGAAACTTTCACCGTCCATTAAACCACTAAACACAGTTGAAATTATATCGTGTTTGGTGTTATTTTAATAAGAAAAATGCCAGAAATAAGTTGGTGAAAGTCCCATAAAAAATAATGAAAAATAAAGAAGTTTTTGTACATTCGATTAGTAGTGGTTCACACCGACACGCTTCGGCCACGCGATCCATATTTCACGCTGCCCTGCTCTACGTTCGGCTTTCGTTTGAACTCTCGGCGCGAACGGGGCGGTAGACGCAGTCATAAAAAAATAATGTCGGTATGCGATAGTTATCCGTGCAGAACACAGGCTGTTTGACAAGAATCGCGACTATACTGTACCGACAATTTTTATTTTGCATGAGGATCGAACGGCGAGAAGATAGTACTGTTCAAAAGGCGATTTATTTATTCATTCAATTGACCGTGTAACAATGATCCTGTATTACTGTCACATACTTCTTGTTTGTTCAGTAATAATTATTATTAATTGCTCGATTAGGTATAGTTTTCACTTTACACTGTAATCTGGTTAATTTGAGTATTGTCAAATAAATATTCATGCACAATAATCTGGTTAATTTGAGTATTGTCAAATTAATATTCAGCGGCGATTATACGACAATCAATAGTGCGTTCACTGGTGACCTCCGCAGCATTCAACATGTACGAATTAGTTTATCGATCTCCAAATCGATAGTCACTTAGAGACCGGTATAAATTCGATAAATATCGGTGTGAAATTTTCAGTATTGTGTGTTGGTCAAAATCTTGGTGTCTCATATTTTTACCCCATCTGACATTCCTACTATTTCTTGCGGATCCTGTAGCGACATCGGAGATGCAGAAACAAACGTCGGTTTCGGCCCGATTTTAGCACGCCGTGTAAAACCCTTCGGTCGACGTCTTCCCACTTATTGTTCCAAGCTGAAATCTGGGACGCGCGAGAACCTGCGGAGGAGGAGTGTCGGAGTAGCCTAGAAAACGACCGTCGAAACAAGGGATGGAACCTTCGCCGAAGAAAGGGGCTGCGTGATGCAACGTAAAAAGCACACACAACCACCGAAATAGCGAACACGAGCGGAGAAAGAGACGGAGAGCGTTTTCACGAGACCGCGCGCTGGCAACACAACCAAGGCGGGGAAAACGAGCTCGAAAGATCTCACAATGGATCCCCCCGTGTCTTCAACCTGTTCTCCTCCACCCTTCGATGTTCCACAACCTCAAAGATTCCATATTCGTCGGGAAAAAGAGCGGACAGCAATCCTGTTCGAGTACACCGCTCGACGCTCGGTGTGAGGGACCATTATAGACTCGGAGTACCGTAACCATTCTTCTTAAATGTTTACAATATATAAACAATCTTACAGACTTTCGAATTCCTATTTCTGCTTCAATGTGATTACTTCATAATTAATTCCCAAGTGCAAGGTACATTTGGACTATCTTAAACGAAGTGGGGTGGAAGTATTTGTTTCCCCAAAAATACAGTAGCCAGCCAATTATAGCGTTCGCGGGTGTATGGTCTGCTCTTACGCGGGTTCTCGGGGCAGCGCGATTTCCAAGTTAATTAACCAGGTCCTCGAGTGTGCAAACATTATTCGAGGATCGGAGCCGAACCGTAGACGGGGAGGTTAGCAGTCGAACGATACGAACGATACCAATCGATAGGAGCGAGACAGACTCGGCTCGGCAATTAAAGTCAACGAGGGCGAACAAGCATTTAGGAAAGATGGACGTCCACGGATCGCCCTGGGCCATGATAATTCGGAATTGTTTCGGGAAGATATTGAAATTCAAATTAAACATCCCGACTCATAAAGTTCCCTGGCTCGAGGCTGGAATGAATACCACTGCAACCAGAGCGTATCATTCGCGAACATCGAAAATTTTAGCGAATCTTCTCTCTCGGGGAGCCAGCCGAGATCGCGATCGATCGAACGATTATGCTGGATCGAACAGACGGGACAGAATCTATACGATAGAAACAGCTTCGAGGTATGCGTACCAAAGCGACCACGTGTCCTCGCTTGAAGCCACAAAAGAGAACAAATTCTAAAACTACGTAAATTCTCAAAGCTGTCTTTAGATCACATATTTTCTAAAAAAATTTCAAAGTAATAGGTAGAACTGTAGTCGAGAATCACGTGTTTTGTGGACTCGATCAAAAATCTGGTTAAACCATTACCGGACTTTGAACCGCTGCAATTTAATCTGCTTTTCCGCATCCCCGCATCCAATTTTTTCGGAATCCATTTTAAACTATAAAAAACAGGGTGGAGAACCAAAGTTGGACATGGTCTAAAAAATATACAAATTCCAGCCACTCGGCAGGGTTCAAAGAACTTTTTTTGATATTTGTTTCGAAATAGCTTTGCGAAGTGAATTCTCCCTTTTACAACATTTTAGGAGGATTTTCATCATTTTCTTCGGGAGCGGCAACGTCGTTCGTGAATAAAACAGGGGTGTGTTATTAAAATTCGTACAGCGAAGCTTTTAGAAAGATATTTTGTTTCGAAATATACGTGCTAGTGTTCGCTCCACGGATCAGTCCGAGTACTATTCACTTGCTGTCGCGATGTTGAATGAATGAATAGCTCGAAATCCGAAATGAAAATTCATTTACCCGCGGGAACCATGAACATTGAATTGGGAAGACCAATTTAATCAACGCCGTCCGTAATAAGAACTGCTGAATGGAGGAGACAGCAAAAATTCGTGTACGATTATTGACAAGGTATCTCGCATCAAGCGCAACTCGTGTCAGTTCCTCGCGAGCTGTCTTTAGCTTAAAGAGGCCCGTAGACTATCAATAATATTGTCAATACGCCTATCAATAATATCGACGAGGCGTTTTGAAAGGGCCTATAGACCGTTTAGCAGGGGTTCAAACGCATTGTCAATTAATTAATTCATTGTTAATTCGGGAACTTCAATATTATTATCAACCGACATTCACAATATTATTGATCGTCTAGGGGCCCCTTCAGGGGGACTTATGTATTGGGTTGAGGAATAAGTTCGTAGCGTTTTATGTTTTCGTTTATTCTAGAAAGATTTTTTGTTCTTTGGCGAAGTGTTGTACATCAATCGAAAGAGCTCTTTCTGCTCTACAAAACTGTGATAATCGTTGTTTTGAATAATTTAATTTTTTATTATTTTTCAGGCTTAGAAATGGAATATCCACGAGGCAAAGATCAACATTTTCGACACCTGCTTTTCTTCACTTTTCATCGAGATCAAAAAGAATTAGCAGAAAAGCTGAACTGCGATCATAAGACCATTCTGAACCATCTTCATTCGATGGGATTTGTCGAAAAATTGGGAGCTTGGTTGCCTCACGAGCTTACCGAAAATAACAAAGAAAATCGCCTTCAAATTGCTTCTCAACACGTGTCGAAAATGTTGATTTTTGCCTCGTAGATATTCCATTTCTAAACCTGAGGAATAATAAAAAATTAAATTATTCAAAACAACGATTATCACAGTTTTGTAGAGCAGAAAGAGCTCTTTCGATTGATGTACAACACTTTGCCAAACAACAAAAAAATCTTTCTAGAATAAAAGAAAACATAAATCGCTACGAACTTATTCCTCAACCCAATAGATCGTCGAAGGACCCTGGCGGAGATCTCAGGATTCCGTGTAGCAGATCGAACGACGTAGAATCAATATGTCGAGTCCCCTAAACCTGAAAAACCCTCTGACAGACGATTACCGGATATTCGGCGGATTTCGGTAGCTCTTGCAAAGAGAGTCGGTAACAAGCGCGCCGATGAGGATGAAAAATTAGAGTGTCCGGAATCCCAGGTGGCCAGGAAATGAGAACTCGTAGAGAGATCGATATCGCAGCCAGTCTCGATGACGCATATATTCACAGTGGCAATCTGCGCGACATGTGGATCGAGCTGATTATCCCACGAAATAGCTAATGCAGACAGCTCGTTCAGTCGCAAATCATTAGTCACGCGCAAGATGCCGTGTTCAACTTGCTGGAGCTGCTATCGACAGATGTAGCCTCTAACCATCGCCTGCCGACAACAAACTAACAATACGGAGAAGATTAAAATTCGCAGTCTGCTTGTCACAGTTTCTACTTGTGATATGCTATGTTTACGGAAAGGCTTCCGGGAAGTTAGGGAAAGCTTGCACAGCGTATCGGTGTCGAACTTAGCCCACCTAATATGTATAATTCGAAATCCCTGGCGTATCCCGGTGACTGGTCATAGCAAACACTGCCTTTAACCTGGACTTTCAATTATTAGCCCCGCAGACTGCCGATTGCCTGTCGCAATTACCCTCTCCGCGTCAGCTCGGCCTGTCCCGTCGAATCGCAGGCAATAAATCGATAACCATTTCAATAACGATCGACTCGTGTCGCTCGCAACTCCGTCCCCTGTTCCCCCAGTGACAAGTTAATCGGCCGGTCTTCGAATTTTTACCGCTTTAATCCCGTTGCCTCGTTCGGTCCTCCTTGCTGTGCCATTTCCCCGGTTCCTCCTCTTCTATTTTTATTTCGTTCGCTCTTTCTCTTTTTTTTCTTCCCTCCCTTCCTCACCCCACCACACCCTTTATATATTATTCGCCGTGGAACAACCGAGAGAGCTCGCTGTTTTTCCATTTAAATCGCTTTCCGCTTTACTTTTTCCTCCTCCTCCTCCTCCTCTCTGTTTGTTTATACGTTTCTCCTCCCTCCCACTCCCCTCCGCCGTTGAATTCGAAGTAAAACCGACGGAGAGACAAAGCCACCGCGACGGCCGAGCCGCGGATTAAATGTGAACGATATTTCGGATTTCCTTCTTCCGCCGCCGAAGGCTGGAGATCCACGAGACAATGGATGCTCTGTACTTTGTGCCATCTTTTGAGGCGAGACATATACCTCTTTTATTTTAATCCCCACTAAAAAAAACCACGCGAGAAGGACTATAATGTCCTTGTGGACAGTCAGGGTTCGCTTTTTGCATTTCTAGATGTCGGAAAGTGAGAGCTTGAATTCAAGAATTTCGTGTCACACTTTGAGCTACAAAATATTAAAATTTTGGCTAAAAGATATCTAATAGAAGTGGGGTGACCATTTTTATTCTGCACAAATGAAATAATATTAATAATAAAAATGCATAATTCGAATGAATTTAAGTTATGGATCAGATGTTGGGAAGAAACAGTATAAATCTGGGAGGCCACATTACCGTCCCTTGCTCTAGATGCTTGATTTTACGTATTGTCTCAGGTGAGGCGTAAGAAGTTCGCAGGAAGACGCACCGCGAGCTATTAGACGTCGAGTAAATTGACCAAGGTGGATCGCGGGACGTAATTAAACGCGAGACGGTTTTGGTAGGAGGAGAGGCGGGGGGGGGGGGTACAGGACGCGATGATGTAAATGGAAGATTGGCGCTCTGCAATGGAGAAACGCGGAAACGCTCTCCGGCGAAGTCTGAAATGTAATAATGCTACGAAACGTTTCATTGCGAGAGAAGCAGATTTACCTAGCGTCATTGTGCTCGCCGTTGATCCCGCGGCGGAATTGCTCGTAATATTGTTTTCTCGAATAACGCGCGCAATTGAGTGAGAATGTAATTGCTCGTCGGCCGAACGAAACAATTCCGGGCCGCGCCGCTCGAAAACGCTCGTTTTCTCGATAGTTTTCGATAGTTTCTGCTCTCCGAGGGAGAGAGATAGGGCGTCATTGAATCAATCCGACGAGAACCATACCCGGAGAAACGTATCCATACGTTTTCGAAATTGTTTCGATTCTTTAACGGAGCTTTTTAATTACCTGTCAGTTATCCCAGCGCCAAGTTATTTATAAAAATGGTTTAAAAACATTACATATATGATATGTATTCTGTTTAATAATATACTGCCGTTTTCAACCATTCTGAAATGATCGCAATTGAATTGGTTTTACAATTGATCAATTGTGGAGATCATTAATTAATTTGCAGAACTAATAATAATAAATTCATACGTTTTCGGAATCCGTTCTATTCTTGTGCACCGAGATCCATTTAATTACCCGCCAGCTGTACCAGGCTCCAGAGCATTGTTCTTAATGGACTCTAGATCTCGATACGTTCAACCTATACATATTTATGTATGTATACCAACACTGAAACTATTAAGCTGCACTTTTGATTCATTGTGAAGTCCATCAATTATTTTATGTACACCTAATAATAATAAATTCAATTTGCATAGTTTTCCACGTTTTTAAAACGGACTAAAAAGTATAAAATAATTTTTCCTAACCCCGTATAGATTGTGAATTTTTAATAGCTATGAAAATACTTGTAAGATTTAAAACGAAAAACGTGGGGCGCAAGATAATAGTAAGGAGTGTAGAGAGTAGCTGCCGTTGAAAATACTCACACAACAGTTCATATCATTTGCAGTGCAATAAAATTATTAGTAACTTAGGTGAACTATTCATGCTTCAATATTTTAAATCTTACAAGTATTTTCATAGCTATTAAAAATTCACAATCTGTGTGGGGTTAGGAACCTGTATGGGAAAAATTATTTTATACTTTTTAGTCCGTTTTTTATACATGATAATATTTAAAAAATTTATTTTTATTTAGATAATTATTTTCTGCTTTTTAGTCTTTTGTGTGTGAAATTTTTCAATCGATTTTAAATATTTTGATGAGATTATAACAGAGACATGTAGTTTTCAGACGGTATTGCGACCGCGTCCTATCGAAAACAAACGTCGTGGTAAAATTAAAAATTATAATACGTAGTGACTTTGTAAACACCGCACGGAGCTCGAACGCACACTGAGCTCCTTCGGTGCGAAGCGGGTCAGTGGAGTGGGGATAAGTCAGAGTGGAAATCCGTAGTAGAGTGGTGACGCTGAACGCGATGACGTACTACGTCACGCGTGGGGAGGTGTAACAGTATTAATAATTTATATCTCCTAAACGCATAGGCTTTTTTAAAAAAATTTTTTAAATATTGCATTGTCGCCCAGTTCTGAGCTATGTTTAAAATTTCAAGTCTCTAGCTCATCGGGAAGTTAGTTTAAAATGAATTGCAAAATTTCTACCGAACAGACGAACGGACAGACAAGAAAGCGAGCTAATAGGAACGTGGTAATAAAAAGTAGGAATTCTATCTTCAATTTGTGCAGAGCCGTTTCCGTGGGTTTGCGCGGCAGGATCCAATAAAATAGATCAAGAAAATGGAATTTCTCTGTTAATGAATACGTAACGAAAAGCTATGGATCGGCCGTGCCGCAGCGTCGACGAGATAATGATAACAGGACGAGGCTAAATTGAATTTCTTTAGCGGAGGTCGAGTTAATATCGTAAGAACGTAGCCCGGGCTCGGTCTGGCTTGTACCGATAGCGAACAGAAGCAGAAAATCGATTTGTTCACAGGCCATGTAACTTCCCCTCGTTTAAAGGACGCCGATCTGACAGGGGCCAGCGATGCAGGGTCGGTGCATCGGTGCATCGTGCAACAACCGCGGCCCCTCATCGATTCTTAGCCGACGTCGAATATTTTCCTGCGCTGCGTGCGACCATAACCGACCAACGTCAGATTACAGTCGACAAGGTGAGAGAGAATTTATAATGTGCTAATCCGACGACGAATGCTCATCCTCGATGGCGCAGCAACTTTTTAATAGCACACTTGCGTGCACTTACGTACGCTTATAATTTAAAATGCAATAAGATCGTGACAGAAAATTGTGGATGAAATTAGAGCTCGCTGCGAAGAGGAAGTTCCTCTTTATTAATTGAAGTTGAGTCATTCAAGTTTCTCAAATTTTAAATGATTCTTCTTAGAAGTAACTTCAATTTCATGCTCTGTTTTGTGATTAACCTTTCGGAAAAATTGTGTTCAGGGATGTGAAAATACTGATTTCTCTCTTTGAAATGAGCACGGGTAGGGTGTTGAACGATTTTTTTTAACGAAGTTACAGGATTTTAAAGATGCACAATTTTTCGGTCAGTAATGCCAGTGACACGAGGGATCCTACTGTATTGTCCGAGTATTGATAAGAGTGACTGTACTCTGAGAATGTGTAGATTCAAAAATGAACTTGGTGTCTCATATTCCTGCCCTCAATATTTCATTCGCTTTGAAAAATGTAAGATCGCGCCACACTATTGTCCCGGTCGTTTAGAATATCGACGTAATTTGTCAGTAGGAAATTTTGCAATAACGCGGCGCGGAACGTTGGGAATATATTTTTTTGCGCGATCGCCCGCGGAAGAACGATGGCCGAAATCTAGATAGTAATATTCGTCGGCCGCTCATGAATCTACGGACAGATATATTTATACGCGCGATCAATTCAAGCTTCAGCGGGGCTGGGCGGGCCGGGCCGGGCCGAGTTTAAAACGGATCACGGATAGCCACGGTATCAAATATTGAAAAAAATTGATATCCGAATTTTCGTTCGAGCCGCGCCATCTGTTCGGATGGATCCTGTACGTCGGACAATCCTCCGAACGCTGGATCCGCGTGGACAAAAATCTCTTAGGACGAAAACGATCCATTCAATTGACGATCTAGACAATTTTCTATTATTCGTCTAATTTTTAATCTTCTGTTCTTGCATTATTAAAGTGTCCATCAACGTGCTAATTGTTTTGATGCGCGGGAAGTGCAAGATATAGGGAGCGAAAATAGATGGAGATTGCAACAGAGAAAGAAATGGCGAAGGAGAGGCTCGATACGGAAAGCCCCTGAGATACAGGGTGCAGGATTGTTTGTAGTCGTCGTGAACGTGAAAGCGGGCGCCCGGTTTCCGTTCCTCGCTCGGGATCTCGAAAACGCAGGCCCCGCCGCTAATTTGCAGAAATAAATTCGCAGCCGTACGACCGGCAGAGTCGCGCTCGCGGAGGAAGATACCGAGGATCATTTCCGGTTTCATGCTATACAATACCGGCTTTATTCGAGTGCGCGGAATTAGCATCTGCACGAGAAGAGGAGGAGAACCAGCGAAGAAAGGAGACGTGGATGGTACTCCGCATTTCCGATTCCTTAGCGCGAAACATCTTTCGAACCGTTCCGCATCTAATCGATTACAGAAAAATCGATTCGGTCTGCTTCCGTTTCCTTCAAGGCGATACCCACCACCGGTGTGCCTCGAAGCCGAGCGGAAGCCGCGACAGGATTAATTACCGAACGGTATTTGCGAGCTCGTTTGTGTTCGCGCGGAACGATTTTATTAGATTTGCTTGGCCGATCGAGTAAAACCGAGGACGTCACCCGCCGGACAGCAATTAAACTTCGCGTCTGTGTATTTGTTTTGCCTGGCCTCGTATCGATTCAATCGGAATCGCGCAAACTCGAACTCCACCGCGGAAACAATGCCACCGAACGCCGCGAAATTCTGCGACCACGTGCTCCAGTCTTAACCATTCGCCGGTCGCGCGGATCGGCAGTGTGTGCGGTATTTTATGCATTTAAGACGGAAATAAACTCATACAATTTTTCGAAAATTAGCGGGATAAGGAAGAAATTTGTACGTGTCTCTATTGTGTCTCAAACCTTTCGCTTCTTCGCGGTCGAATTAGTTGGGAGTGTATCTCTTCTGTTAGTCTAAATTGGACATACAGATTGTACGCATTTATGACAGAAATGAATTAATAGAATTTTTCAAAAATTAGTGAAACAGTACGACTAGGGCAACCTATTTCGAACAAGACGGAGGAAGAGGTTCCATAAAGTCATCTGAAAAAATGTGAATTTGCAATGAAGATGTACGAACTAATGACGAACAGGAGAAAAACAGGACTCATTTGTAAACCCGGTCTGAACCCGTATCCCGTAGGATCTCGCCGGCTTGTTTCGTTTTCGCCAGGCTTCGCGAGACTCCAAGAGAGAACGAGAAGAAAGAGGAAGAGGAAGTGGCCTCGGCGGAAGTGAACGACTACTCGGGCGACGAGGTACGGAAAAAATGGTCGCCTCTTGACGAGGAGACTGTTGGGTAGAGATCCGGTGTCGGTCTTCGCAGGTTATAGGCGGCTTACGGATGCGAGGAGACGCGTGCCGAAGTCTTAAGGTGGCCTTAATCCCGACGTGATCAGCGCTGCGCTCTGCGCCGGTTCTACGCTCTCACAGGTTGATCCCTGGAAATTGGATCGATAAGCTCTTATTCGGTCCACCGCCTCCAAGTGGATCCCGTAGACATTCACCCACGCTGCAACGCGTTGCCACGATATTGCGACTGCTATCGGGGCCTGCGACGTGTTACTCGCTTCGCTCCGCTTTGCTCTGCTCCGCTCCGCTTCGTTCAGCTTCGTTCAGCTCCGTTCAGCTCAACTCTGATCAGCTCTGCTCCGATCTGCTCCGATCGCCTCGTTGAGATCCGACACTGTGTCACCTGTCGGATAGCTCTTCACTCCCCGATAATCATTTCGGCGACTATCACTTCCCTGATACGTGATTTCATCAACATTCAACAGCCACACTTTTCTCATTCCCCTAACTCTTCGCACTCAATATATTTCTGCAGACCTAGTATATTTTCATTCTATGGGACTTCCTTCGCTTTTTGCATACGAAACAGTCGCCGTTCTCTCGTTTTTCAAAATTATTAACCCCTTGCCGTACCATTTTCATTACAGTTACAGTGACTAACCCTCATCCGTCCCTCGTTTCACGAACTGAACCTGTCCCTCGTTGTCAAATTGACACAGTGATAAAAGATTGATAAAATAACAAGGTAAACACTTATTTTTCGATGTTTTTTCATTCAAACTGATCGGTTAACATTTACATCTTAGGTTTTTAAGTTGTGTTTCGCGTTAAAAAATTAAGTCACGAAGTTTTGGACAAATTTACCTACTATAACAGAACAGTATAACTTATGTATTTCAGGAAAACTGTGTCAAACTGACACGAGGGACGGATGAGGGCTAAAAAGTCTTTATGCACAAAAATGTCGTAGTAGGGAAAAAATTATATTTTTTGTATGGCTACATTTATTTTAATGCTTAAATATTGATTACAAACGAATCAAATTTTATTTCATCTAACGTTCATATTTGTTAGACTTTGTTAAAAACCTTCATCACGAATCTGGCTTGTCAAAATACGGCAAGGGGTTAAAGAAATATTTATTTTTTATATCCCAATCACTTTTACCGCTGGGTGCAAGCTACCAAGGTTTTGCTGAACGCGATGTTAGGTAATGTTATACAACTCCCCCATTTTATAATTCTATGTGATAAAAAAAAATGGAAATATAGCTAATTAGTTAGATGTACTCCATTTTATTAGGCTTACAGGGTTGCATAATAGAGATCAAGACAGGACATATTTTTTCTTCAGCTGTGACCAACTTTCATCAATATTTTTTCG
This sequence comes from Lasioglossum calceatum, assembly GCA_963966675.1. Classification (NCBI taxonomy): domain Eukaryota; kingdom Metazoa; phylum Arthropoda; class Insecta; order Hymenoptera; family Halictidae; genus Lasioglossum; species Lasioglossum calceatum. The sequence continues at coordinate 16,848,112 of OZ016546.1, read as the reverse complement.
TCGGAAGAACCCGACGTCGACGAAAACATCGTCGCCGAGTAAATATCATGAGAACCGTTGCCGTTGAAAACATCGTCGGTGAAAACATTCTCTCCCGAGGTAAAAGTGACCCCGCACCTGGTGAACCGTTCGCGTAAACCGGTGTTTCCGATAAGCGCCGATAACAGCCGAGAACTACAATGCACTCCACGTTTATCTTTCCTCCATCTTCCTCGAGCACGATCGAGTCTTTTATCGCTCGCAACTCCCACGCAGCATTCCGAACAGCCTAACACCATTTGTCCCGGGCTTTTATTCGCACCTACGAAAAGACAGTCCCTCTTCTGCCGTCGAGCTGACTATTCTGCGCTGTCACTGTTCCTTTGCAGTCAAGATTTCGTACCTTTGCTGTCGGATTTACACCGAACGACCGGGGAATCCTGGATTTATTTTCCAATGTAGAAACATTTTTCACTTCAACAGTGTTTCAAGACATCTTTCCCGGAACGTTTAACACGAAACCTACCAAGTAAAAAAGCGAGTGATATATATTGTTTCCTAAAAGTAGCAAGATTGAATTTATTTATCAAATTTTCAAGTAATGTTTTTAAGTAAGTAGTGATTTTTCTCCCACTTGCGCAAAGAAATTAAATCTTCGTGTCACGCTGATGTTTGCCCAATTTTTATAAAAACCGAACACTGCGTATTCGATTCAATGATTCGCGAAAAAGATTAAACTCCCGAGTCATGCTGATTGCAGGCCGACTTTTTAGAAAAATCGATCATTTCTGTCTCCGTTTGGTCGCGCAAGTCGGAAAAGAGGTCGGCAGTGCTCCTTTAGCTGGTCTCGCGGTGAGAAAGCGATGGTAATATAAAATATACGCATGATACACGTGCCGCTATACGTTCGGCCGGGCTTATGCCTTGGGGAGAATGACGGCGTGGCATGGCGTGGCGTGTCCTGGCGTAAAGCGTAGAGAGAGAGAAAGAGAGAGAGAGAGAGAGAAAGGGCGCGGGATGTGCCCGCTCGCATTCCCCTCGAAATCGGATATTTTCGGCTTTAATATTTACACGGAAATAAACGAGCCGAAAATCCGGCGGACGGGGCTACTCGCGAGACGTTCTTCTGCATAATGTATCGCGGGGACGCGAGCAGCCCCTAGGTTTAACCGTCTTTTAGGACTCAACGGCTTATATTCGTTGAATAAATTAACGGGACCAGTCCCCCGGAGCCTGTGCTGCCACTAATGGTCCTCGCATGTCATGTTCTCCGACAGGAATATGTCCCCTTTACCTCCTTCCGAAGTCTTGTGTTAGTTCGAGGAGGTATTAGGATGGACACTTTTATCGGGAATTCCCATTTTTTCGTGTCTAAATGTAGCCTCCATTTTATTGGATTGAGATGAACGCATCGTCATTGAGAAATATTAAAAAATCAATGTGCCTAAGAAATATTCGGCTGGGTTAGGTTGGGACTTTGCACACGTATTTATTGGTCTTTGAAGTATACTTCAGATTTTTAACAAGTAAAAATAATGAAAATTACATGAATCACACTTTTTTATAAATGGGTTGACTGTTGCCCCGGATCCGGTCTTTCCACATGAACGTCGCACGAGATTTCAAATGCTTGATAACAACAAAGAAAAACAAAACTTGTATCTAAAACGTTTCGTTCACTTTCTCGCGGACGGTTACACTGTTCAATTTTCATGGTAGCCATTTCTGCGCGCAACGAACGTCGAATAAAATTTCAATGGGCCACTCAGGCGAATCCTCCGAAGTATAATAATCCCCATTCCCTTGTGTACAATTACGTGATCAACTGATAGAGAGAGAGAGAGAGAGAGAGAGAGAGAGAGAGAGAGAGATCGAACGGTTTGTACTATACATGCGCGCGCTTGGCGAAAGGGAAAGAGATTTCCAGGGCGAAAGGTTAGCGCCGGAGGCTGGTAATTAGAAGAATAAGCGGAGGATCAAGAGGAAGGTTAATTGGTCGGTCGCGGCTCGAGGGATTCTGGAATCCAGGAGCTGGAACACGAGGACGACGGTGGGCACACATTTCTGCCTCGGTCGCCAGCCGTTTCTGCGGTCGCGGTGTGAACTCCCGCACTTTCAGGCTGCGCTTTGTTTTATTTGGCGGACCGTGCGGCTTCGTGCCCTGCCTACGGTATCACCCGAGGCCCCTGAAGGTCTCCTAGCCTCTCCGCCCTCGTCGACGTCGTCGTCGTCGTCGTCGTCGTCGTCGGGAACAAGCTGGAAATGATTATTCGCGGCCGCCTCGCGCTCCCGGCAATTTCCCTTAAAAATATTCGAGAATTTCGGCCCCAAGAGGCTGCGGTTCGCGTGAACAGGCCGCGCGAAAGGAAAACGCTACGTTAATTGCTCCCGCGGTCCCTGGACCACGGATGGAAAAGGAAAAATCGTTTTCCGTTACCCCTTTCGGCGAACCGGATCTCCCGAGATACCATAAATCTTCTATGAAGCGGACCATGTTGACTGGGTTCGCTTTTGAAGAGATAGCTCCGTTTCTCGTATATTCGAGGCTTCATGTACGCTAATGATAAAATTTTAATATAGGCTCGTATAAAAAGTCGTGAAAAATAATTTTTTAGGTTTTCCACAATTTGTGGACCGACAACAATTTTTTAAAAATTTCTTATTCACTTCACCTATTATATTAATGTTTGTCGATATTGCATCGCGTTACAAATGTACGTACTCTAACCACGATGTGACATGTCACGCGTTATTATAAGACAGCATGCGATTTCCCGTGACGTGTAAACTGACGTTTTCCCTTTATAGGGTAAGGGAAGCAGGGCTCGCTAAGGTCAGCCAGTGAAACAGGCCAAAGCGAAGTCAGACCGTAGCCTAAGCAATCGATAATCCTCTCATTCAATAGTCATAGTTATTCCCGGTTCTGTGCTCCACGAAACATCCCCGTCTCTTGCGCCCCACCATGACGTACAGCGTGTTTAGAAATCATATTCTATATTCTACACCCTCGGTTTGGTCTGGGTTATCAGTCGAATGGAGTTTATATGTATAGCGTGCTATGGATGAAAAAGTAAAATAATTTTTTAAGAGAACCGTTGAGTTTAGACACCTGATTCACTCTGCACTTTTTATGCTTGTAATGAGTAGAATAAGACGCACTGAAAAAAAGTGATTGACCTATTCTGAAAGTTTGACTTTGAAATTAAACTTGATTTCTTACGTAAATTTCCACCGAACCGAGGGTGTAGAATCATCACGCTACGATAGTCGCGACATACAGGGTGTCCCAAAATTCCTTCAACAACCGGAAATGGAAGATTCCTGAGATCACTTGAAGCAACATTCTCCTTTGCAAAAATGTTATCCGCGGCTTTGTTTAGGAGTTATTAACGAAAAACACGGACCAATCAGAGCGCAATCTAGACGCGAGTTGACACAGTCGGCCAATAGACAGTTAGCGCGCCAGGCTGGCTGTGCCAACTCACGCCTAGGTGGCGCTCTGATTGGTCCGTGTTTTTCGTTAATAACTCCTAAACAAAGCCGCGGATTTTTCTACAGAGCTTTGAGAACCATACAAATTTCGTTGGAAGTATTTTTTTCTAAATACGATGGATAAAGAGATATCCCGTGTAACAGAAATTTTGGGACACCCTGTATATTTTTTAAGCACGAGTATTTTATATCAAATTAATCGCAAAATTAACTGCTTTCCAATGATATACAGTTCAAAAGGAATGGCCACTGAATGAGGTTATAATGATACAATAAAAGAATGACGAAACAAAAGTTCGCGAATCTAGTTGCGAACCTAATAATTTATTTGCACCCTGTAAACCCTGATCTCATATTCTATACGTGGCTATGGTTATATAAAGCAGACCGTGGATGTTGATACGTAGCTTCCTCTGAACAAATTCGCTGAGACCATGGTTGAACAATTTATCCGCAGCATCGTAGGTTTCATTGCCGCGACATTACTAAAAACAATCTGAAAATTTCCGAATTAAATTGTTTGCTTTGTTTCGTTTGGCGCACAGCTCGCGAGGACGCTACAAACGCTCGGAGAATCCAACTGTCCGGTTTTGTAACGTATAGCGCGTAATATCCCCGGGAATGTATGAGTTTTCTTTCTCGAACCTTTTTCGCGTCGCGCGAACGGGATACGTTGCGTGTAATGATACATCGCGACCGTGAAGACTGTTAGCGAAACAAATGATGCCGGGGAGAAACGCGTTAAACCCCGGATTAGCGATACGTGCTGCAAACGGTTGCCAGATCTATCTTGTCTGTCTCCCATCTTCTGCCATGAATTCTCAAATTTAAAAGTTTCACATCGCTGCGCTTGTAATGCAACTGCTTTCTTGTTAACACTCGAAACCCGACACATTGTAGGACAGATGACAGTCTTCATACACTCATTAACATTTGGCAATACGACGCCATTTTCATTGATTTTAATCCAATTCATTTCCAAAAAAGAATTCAAGTTCAATTGTTTCTGTGAATTTCTAAATGTTTCACGATACCGATATCAAACTTGAAACTCCTTCAAAATTGAAATTAATTCTAATTATTTCTAATATATTTGCAGAATACTTTACGTGCAGACTTTTCCGAAGGGGGTGTCGATAATCGAGGGTTCGAGAGCGAATGGCGTCGGTAATGGGGCGGCTGAAAGTGCGAATCGCGGGGGTGCGATCTCGCCTAATGCGTCTCGCGTGTGGGCCGCGTTATGGCGAGAAACGTCTGGCGAAAATATGGCGGCCCGCGTGCATGCCGGCGACACCGATTGCCCATTGACGGGAAAGACGGTGGAAAGCGGTTTTCTTGCCGCTCCTCCCTAAAACCTATCCAGGAAAAAGCTTTCTTGCTTCCTCTCGCTGTCACGGAAAAACGCACGTCGTACCGATACGTCCCGTCGACGTTCACCGCGACGAACGCAGTCGAATGCAGTCGCTGCAACGATGCATCGGGGAGGAAAGTGCGGCTGTGGCGCAACAATGGAATCACCCGACGAGCATAAACACCTTTTTCGTCGGGTAAGGAAGTGTGATGGATCATACACGCACCGAAGATCTTCGACAGATTTTTGTTCCTTTGACTCTCCTTCTATTTTCTTTCTTTAACACTTTCAGTGCCCAGCCAGCAGTCTCAAAAATTTTATAAAGCCAGAATAATTGACCGAAGTTGTTGATTTTATATTTAGGACAGTCTAAAGAATCTTTCTATGTAAAAATCATTCGCGTGCCTTTTACGGACAACGCGGAAAGAATTCCAAAAGTCGAATATTGAATATTGTCCAGAATGAAATTTCTCAAGAGGGATAAAATTCTTAAAACAAAAGATTAGAGTTTCTGTTAAAAATTGAATGTATCAAAGCATGAGAGTGATGAGAGAAGACACTATCTATAAGCATCGTTCCCTGGCCATCGAAATGCAAAATTGGTGCCGGCCAGTGTTATTTATCGCCACGAAACTGGACGCGTTCGCGGTTCTTTCCTTTCCTTTGCTCTGTTTTCTACTCCACTCTCTCTCTTTTTGTCCCTATTCATCTCTATTCACAGGGCATAACAAAGAGGCGTCGCGGTGCCGTCAAACCCGGCGACGGTGAATCGAATGCATGTGTATCGAGCGAACAAGAAACGAAAGAGACTTTCGAAAGGCCGGTTACGAAAATGGATGAGCCGACAGAAGCGCGGCTTTTTAACCGACGTCGGACAACGTCGACGAGTCGATAACCATTATTTACGCGACCACGATTGTTCTACCCCTCCCGCCGATGTTTATTTATTCATTTATTTGCTTACGGGCAAATGAACTGTTCGGTGTGCGCGAAATGCACGAGAACGTTATCGACGTTATTCGAACGAAAGTTTCAGCTTATACGTAACTGTTCAATGTGAATTTTTCACTCTTTTAGAACAGCCGAATTCGATGAGAACTTGCATCCAATAGGAATATGATGATAATAATTACGATAACACTGAAGTATTTAATAATGCGGGTTTAGTATTTTTATTACTGTACACGGGAACTACGAAAAATACTTGTTGACGTTTGCAGTGTTCTAATTCGAAAACTATAATAATTGAAACGTGTGTGAAACCATTCGAATCTAAATCTTTATGTACAATTTTTGTGGACTTTTTATCCAACAAAAATGAGGAATAAGTTCGCTGTAAAACCCTTACAACACCGCAAGGCGATTTGAAGTTTTGAGTCAATTTTCGAACCCGTCCTCGTAAAAATTTTTCAACGCTCGGTGACTGAAACTAGATATGGAGGATGATGCTTTGTGTTATGTCCATTTGGGTTTTAAAGAAATGACAAGATCGTGTTAAAAAATCTCATTCGATTTTCAAGGGATTCTTCGAGTGAATTTTAGAATGTATTCGCGTCGGAATTTTCTAAATTTTCCAGGGTTTAAATTAAAGGTGAAAGATCTCCCCTCATAGGCTATTTATCGCCAAGAGAACTCGAAACCTAGCTTTAGAAATGCGCCCGGGCAACGTGTGCATTTATTTCTTGATTTACGACACGATCCGCAGTCAAGATCAGACCACCGCCTATTCAAAGCTAGAGGGTCCTCGAAGAAATGATTACGGTATATTTTATCAGAAAATGAATCCTTCAAACTGTTCTCATACGATCTTCAAGACACTATCTATCGAGCATTGAAATGAGACCAGGAGGAATATTTTACAACGTTTTTTCATAAAGAACTGGGGCGATTTTTGAACGAAAAATTGAGTGGTTCTTCAGTGTCGCCAGTGTAATTACAAAGCCGTCGTTCTGATAAAGCTATGAGAAGAGAGAAGCATAAATCATTGTGGGCGTCTTCTTATCCGGAGCAATCTCAGCGCGAACAAAATCAGCATCCACGCAAAAACGCAATTCTGCGAGCAGCAGCTGAAAGCTAGTTAGGAATCGCGAGAGATATTTGCGGCAAAGGGATCCTGCGCGACAAACATTTGCGATAAAGAAAGTACAAGAACCGCAGTGCTAACGACGAGTCGATGCAGGCAAAGAGAAAAGGGAACGAGGGCGGTGCAGAACAGGACAGAACAGAACAGAACAGACCAGAACAGAGAAAGAAATTGCCACTCCTACTGCTTCGAAAGAGAGAGAGAGAGCGAGAGAGTAAGAGGATGGAAGAGCGAGAGGAAAAAAGATTCACGAGATCACGAAGTGGATCAGGTTGAGAACGGTGAAGAAGAGGGATCTCGAGGCAGAAATACGTCGTCGGATGAGACAAAGGTCGGAGAGGCGGAATAAAGCGTGTGTACGTTCGCAAACAGGTTCCTTAATAAGAGGAACAAATCAGGTTATAAACAAGAGGGGAGACAAAGAGAAGAAACGAAAGCCGTTACAAGAGTACCGGAAATGGAAGGAGCGCGCGAGGATCCTGGCCGCGCGCATATAATCGGGCGCCGAGCACGGTCGAGCGGAAATGGATGTTCGCGAATATGACGGCCGCGCCCCAAGTCAACTCAATACTATATCCAGCAAACACGGTAAACGTATAACACCGGAGTGCCTCGGTTTCCCCGTGTACACAGCCCTAGAGAGCTCTGTATCCTATTATACAGTCCCCGAGTTAATAGACTCGGACTTGCGAGTCCTCTAGCTCCTCTTCCCCCACCGCTTCCCCTCTTCTTCGGCTTTTCACAGCCTCGGCGAATCAAATTTAAAACCAAGTAAATATAGGTAATTTAGAACCACGTCAACGTTATAACATTTCATATATCCATATTTCAAATTTGACTAGCGCCGGTAAAATTAAGAATTAAACGACTGAATCGTGCCAGAAATTTCTTCAGACAGAAAATATAAAGATACGAGCAGGCGTGAAACCTTATGGAACGTGATCAGGCGCACGATAGATGCGGGCACACTTCTGCGAGCATCTCGGTTCAGGTAACGCATCATTTTGCGCGCGACCGCTTCTATCAGTTCTATCCGATTCGATCGGTTTAGCCGCGGCGATAGGCGTGGTAGTCGGCCAATGGAGACCGACGGCCGACGGTGTCCCGCGTTTCACATAATATTGCATTATTGTCGCGACGCATTTCGGGTGGAAGCGTTTGCGAGCGTGCGTGCTAACGGAATGTACGAGCGACACCTGTTCTCCCAGGTAAATCCGATTCCCCGCGCGGTCAGCAATATTCATTAGCCCGCGATTGGACAGAACAGCCCTGGCGCTTGCCTCCTAGCTCTAACTCCTCTGGTTCCGTAGCTCCAGCTTTAGGCTCTACGGTTCTGACGGCATGGGTCACGACGAACCCTCCTCGCCCCTTCCATCACGGCAAATCGGATATATAGACGCGGACGTCCGGTCGACGTAATCACGATCTCGTCGGATTGCACGGGTTGAGTGTCTTGGACAATGTCCGTCTCATCGACGGACCACCGATGCTCGCACGCGACGTCGTTCTACTTCCGACGCGACTTTACGACGCGCGTTAACATGCACCATGGGAATTCCGCGCCATGGAATTTTCAATTTAAACCGGAATTCCAGGGGGCTAGTCCACTGGCCGACTAAGGCCACTGAAAGTTTATTACTGGCCCTAACTGGGCTCCCGCCGGATGCCTCCAGCTCGCCCCGACTTAGCTGTACTGGGTGGCTCTGAAAGCGTATTTCACGAGAAACATATACAATCCTGTAGCGCGAGTCCTGCCCCTTATGTTTCCACCGAAATTCTTTGCTGATGGAGTGCAGACCCTTCGCCGAGGAGTATGGACCCTCTGATTTCAATGCAGACTATATGCTCCAGTAGAAATGCACTCGCCTAAGTTTGAGGCATCTCGATCATCTCGAATAACATCTACAGGGTGTCCCAAAATTCCTTCAGCAGCCGGAAATGAGAGGTACCTGATGTCATTTGAAGCAACATTTTCCTTTGCAAAAATGTTATCCGCGGCTTTGTTTAGGAGTTATTAACGAAAAACACGGACCAATCAGAGCGCGACCTAGACACGAGTTGGCACAGTTGGCCAATAGACAGCTGGCGCGCCGGACCGACTGTGCCAACTCGCGTCTAGGTCGCGCTCTGATTGGTCCGTGTTTTTCGTTAATAACTCCTAAACAAAGCCGCGGATAACATTTTTGCAAAGGAAAATGTTGCTTCAAATGACGTCAGGTACCTCCCATTTCCGGCTGTTGAAGGAATTTTGGGACACCCTGTATACAGTAAAAGCTCCTTCGTTGTCCAAAGGCCGGGGGTTTGAGCGGACAACGACCGTGCCCGGACACTTTTTTTGATTTATGACTGCGTCTTTAGTGAAACGGCTAGTGAAATGACAAAAAAAGCATTCGCAGTCAAAAGCAGTCAACTGTTTGGCTTTAAAAAACTCCTTATTTCCTTGCCATATTTCTTTCCTATTGTTCTCCGTTCTGCGCGGGTCTAGACAGTCCTGGGACACATCTGGCGACCAGATCCACGCAGGCCTAATCCTCTCGTTGACAGGCAGTGGAGTGGGTAGTCACTGGACAACGATCGTGCCCACGATTCAGGACAACGAAGGAGCGATTACTGTATTATGCATTGTATGAAAAAGTATATAATATACTGGGTCGAAGATGCCGGTTCTCCATGGAAAAGTTGATACCGTTTGAACTTTTCGCCGTGGAATTTATTGTCGCGAATCCAGACTCGATAAAGATCCGTTCTTCCTGCAATTGTATATTAACTGGAACGGTGGCGCGGTCGCTTTTCAGCGGACGTTATCGCGTAACTCCCACCGGCTAGCCGAAACGACATAATATACTGGCGAAATTGCTTGCACGAGCGTCGAATCTGTAGCTATTATTCCGCTCGCGTATTTCGTCGAATTAACATCGCGTTCCGGGTGGCCGAGGAACATCGGAAACTGCGGTGCGAGGAAAATTCTGCGCGGAAAACCGCGACAACGTTCCTGGCGGTTGTTCGCGAACGTTTCCCAGCATTCCGGATCGATCAAAAGTGACGTCGCCCGTCCCCCATTTCTACTTAATCTTATTCCGAATTAATCTTATCCGTGGTGAATGTCATTTCTACCTAATTTCAATTCTACCGCATCTTACAATCAACTTAATTTCTCATTTCACGTCGAATTGGCGCAATGCTAAAAACTCGAAAGACGAATAATTAATCTTGTAAATTCCTTCTTTGAGGATGGAAATTGAGGATAAGACAAGTTTAGAATGAGATTATTCATGCCAGTTACAACTGGTAAAATAATCTGCAAGGCATGGTAAAATACCATGCTGTAGATGTTTCCTTATATCGATCGTAAATTGTTGCTAACAAGATTTTTTTTATGATTTCGGCGCACTGGTTCGATACGGCGTACCTCGTTACCATACATACTGTCTTAGCATCAACACGTGATATGTTAGAGGCTATATTATGAAAAATTATTTTTTGTTATACTAAGCAAGTAAGTAACGGTCGTTCTTCCTGTTTTAAATTCACACAATTTCAATTATAGTATTAATTATTAATTTTACAGACGCAATTCTTAAAAATTTTCTTGAGAATGATCTAAAATAAGATCGAAACGTTGAAATAAAGATATTGTTAAAATTTGCAAATAGTGAATATATTTATAACAATTGATCGAACCAGTGCGCCGAAATCATAAAAAAAATCTTGTTACCATGCTGTAGATATTAGAAGAATTTAAGAATTAACACGTTTTCATTTAGCTACCGTTTCTGACCGATTTGGACAATTTTGATTTTGTGTGAAAATTAGCTGTCTAATGACGATTAATAATCCCACAAGAATATATTACACAATGCTAGAAGAATATTTCATTCTTGGCACCCGATCGGAATTATTCTCGCTGTTTCCAAGTACAATAAGTAAGTAGAACAGTCAGGCTATGCGCGTCAGATCAATCCTACTCAGTACTACTTGGATTTGATAAATTTCTACAACCAATTTCCTTGAGAACATTTTTACCAAAAGCTTGTAGATACAATATTCTACAAACGCTTGGAGACATTGTCGAACAATAATCCCACAAGAAATGATTATATAATGCATATCCTTTTAAACATTTTCGTTCTTGAAGCCAAATTCCAAGAGATCAGCGCGATACAATAAGTACAGAAAATCCTAGACAAGCATCTAGCCACAATTGAGGGAACAAGGGCTCCCAAGGGCTTGTCTGGACGCTAACGAAGCAACCGGCGTGCTCGAAGATAGTAATTTAGCGTAAGACAAGGTGTCCAGTGGTGACCGTATTCTCGGGAGTAACGAGATCGAAGGAATCTGTTGTTTCGGAGCAGGAGGATCTCGTTGGCTCGTATCTCAACCGAGGTTTTTCGGCGGCGGCGGCAGCTCGCGACTGGGATTTGTCAGGATGAAATGCGCCGGACAATAGCGTGATTACTGGCGGGAAAGTTCTGTCGTCGCAACTAATGGGTTCGGTAACACGATCCGATCGAGTTGCTGGCGTTGCAACGCGTTGCAACGTGTCCGCCCGTCATTGTTTCCCCTTGGAAAACGAATCGCTGAACACGTAAACATTCCCCGGGCCCGCGTGTCCTAACTGCGGGGATATTTTCTGACGAACGACCCGCGTAATCAAACGGGACAATGGAGAAGATGACGCTGCCGCGACCCGGTTTTCCTGGCGATTCCGAAATCGTTATCGGCTGTTGTCACTCGATCACCGACCGTTACACGCTCGAACCCCGTTTCTCCCGCCCTGAATCGAATCTTTCAAGTTTCATATTTTCACCAAATTTTCCTGTACACCGATCGATAACCCCTCAAGCCTTTCAAATAATTAAAATAGAATAGTTGATGCAATTAAAAAGTGAGGAAGCTTTTATAGAGAATATTTTAATGAAATTAAAATAATTTTATGGTAAACGTTAATCTTGGAGGGCATAAATTTTAAAATATAGTTAATTTGTATGGTAATTAAATTTAATAGAAGTGATTAATTATTATTCAATTGAATTTTATTGAGGCAATTTTTAGGTATAGTTATTTTTTTATATACACAAATTGTATAATAGACAGAAACGAGTGATTTAAATTCAGTTTGTAACCAACTTTGCGGAGTCGTGGTAAATTGAAGGTGAAAAATACTGAAGAGTCTGCTAAGTATGTGTCACTAATGGAGATGCAGAGATGACGCGAGTGAATTGCAGCAAAAAGAACAGTGAATGAAACGGATCAAACGGAACGAATTCTATGGAACGCTGACGAGGCAAACAAACAATCTGGAAACCGGTAATGGGCAATAGTTCTATATTAACGTAATCCGCCAAGCGTTTAAAGTACGTGGATTAGCAGTAACAATTAGTGGCGGGACAGATTTAATGACATGCTCATTAATACCAATGCATCAATCCGTGGGTATCAATGCTATGGTATCAAACAGATATCGAATAACACGTCGTATTCCTATTGGTCGAATCCGTTTGATAATATCTCGCGTCGAATCGGCGCAGCACGATCGAGACACTGGAGGAGATATACAAAACATACGCGATGTATACAATGTAGACAAACAGTACACTGTGAATATTTCAGCCTCAGCAATCGCAATGAACGGAAACTAAATAGAAATTGACTTCTTTAATAATGAATTCCTAATAATTTTAAAAGGTTGGAAATGATGTATTCGTCAATTCTTTTCTATGTACGTATAGAATCCACAGCCTAGTAATTATTAGGGTGCGGATCTTCAAAAATAAAACTAAAAATATTCTGCATACAGAAATAACCTTGGATTGCCTCAAGGTCATTTCAAGGATGTATGCTGAACTTGTCTTTTCTGCACTTTCATAATATCAAGACTTTTAAATAATCATGATAAAATGAAAATGACAATTTTTATATTTCTGATACTTCGCGAGACAAAATGGCGGTGCAGTTCTTAGTCCAAGAGGGTGGTAGACGTCACGAGAAGGGTGGGAAGGGAGGAAAAGAGTGTAGGAGGTTAGACAACGGCGGAGTCTTACGTAACACCCCTGCGGGACCATCGTCAACGGCATCGTGCACCCGTGGGGATATTTCATGCTTGTTACGGGAAATAATTAGTGACGGCAAGCAGCCGAGCAATGTACCGTCCCACGTCGCCGTTACGGAACAAATTTGCTGGCGCTGCGAGCGCAGCGGCGCGATGCAACACGATGCAAGGCTGTTCGTTGCGCCTTCCGATAAAGGTTTGAGCGAATACTTCCCTCTACTGTTGGAAATTTAAACTTGAACACTACTTCTCACGGGAACAGCCTGCATTAACACTTGTGCCAAAGGCAATTGAAGAAAAACTAAATTCATAAATTCATAAAAATCCCCACTCTCTTCACGGACCTCGCTTTTGCCAATTTTTGTTCCATTGAATAAATTTTTCGGAATTTGTTAAAACGTTCCAAGCAAAGTGCGAACCAACAACGATCCAGCTCTGCCAATTACCGACCACCTATGCATTCCTATACAAACGTGGGTGAGCAGAAAGAAGAGGAGACTAGACGTCGACCGAGGGAACACGATAAAGTAATTCTCATCGGACCGCAAAAAAAACGTGGCCCGCTCTCTCTCTCTCTCCTCTCTGTCTGAAACGTCGTAGTCGAAGATTTACCGTCTCCGAGGTTTTTACTCGGTGGACGAAATTCAAAAAGTTAGAAACGGCTGCAGAGGCGTGAGATCGAATCGGACCTCTGGATAGATTTATTTCGCCAACAGGTGGATTAAATCGCACTAAATCTTCGAGTGGCTGCCGGCCAGAATTAGGTCACGGAACAAATTACCGGAGTGCATTAGGTGTCATTCTCGGGGCTCGTTCCCGATCGAACTAAATTCGAATAAGTTGGGGGTTCGCCGGGCGCTACGGTATTTATGATTTTTCGATCGTTGGAGTTTGCTTTGTGTAATTGTGGATGGGGTTTGAAGCTTCGTTTTGCTGGGTTCGAGTTTGTTTAGAAAATACGGTTCCCTAAAGTGTACTGCTATCATCAATTTCGTAGAAAACGGACTGCTCGTGCGTTTATATTAAATCGGTCACTTGGTGTGTTGCTCAAAATGATAAATTAGATACTCACTCTGTCTCATAGTAGTAGTAGCAAGTGAATATTTAAACGGGAATTATTGGCGAATGCAACTGTAGGTTATGTTGTAGCGCAAAATTGCGAAGCTTCAATCAAAACCAATGTTTCATGACATCTGTCATTTGTTTTAACACATCTTTCAATTTTTAGGTTATCCTACATTTATAAGGGATCCTACCTACAAGTTTAAAATGCAGTGACGGAATTATTGAAAAATCCGGGAACTATCTGAGCACTTAAAATAAAAATTAGAAGTAATATTTTTAATTCATTGTTTAATGTAATCTAGTTTTTTGATAATAAACGTTGCGTTCCATATTTATTTCCCTTAGGTATTATTGTTATGGGACAAATTAAATTCATCAATTGCTACTATTATTATGGGACAGAGGAAGTATATAAATTTTATTTTTGATCGAAAGATATAAACGAATATTTATTTCGTATATTTCAATTTCAAGGTATTTGTAAAATGATGAAATTTGTAAGATACTACGATTAAAATTTTAACCGAATTGGAACTATTATGCGCACGAGAAACCACCCTGTATTTTTACGACTCTGTTTCTACGTTGAAAACAGTAGACTGTGTACAAAACAACGACTGTTATATTATTTCACTCTTTTCCACTAAGCACACGGTGCTACAGACATTCTTCAAAAATCCAGTAATTTATCAGCGATGACAATACGGGAAACATGTTTGCAGAAAAGCTAAATTCACGGCATTGTGTACCTTACGAGTTAGCAGACGAGTACAACGTGGTCGTAGGCGCTCAACATTCGCGTCGCTTTGAAAAATGTTGAAATAGAGATTTAAAGCTGAAGAGACGAGAGAACGCTTATTAATAAAAACTCGCAGTACGAGAAAGAGAGACAGAGAATCCCTCTCCTTTTCGTCCTCTCTCGCACATTTTCCGTAGTCGCCAAATTCTAATCGTCTAGGGTTTCGTCGATCAAGGCGAGCGGATTCGGACAAGGTCGTCCGTGAATTTTCGAAGCGGCTGAAAATTGGCGAGTATCTCGGAGACTTCGAAATTCGAGCGAATTGGTAATCGAGGCCAGCCAGCCAGCTCTCGGATATTGAATATTCAATTTTCCGCGAAGGATGTTCGTTTCGGTGGCAACCGCAGCATGCGCTCTCGGTTGGATTTCTAAAAATATCCCCCATCCGGCCGACTCGAGCGAACCAAAAGGATAAATATGGTGAACGAGGTAAATAGGAGCGTTGAAAGCATGTTAAATACATATAACGGCAACCTCGGGGACGGGAAAGAGGCGCGGGCAACGAACGGGGTTCGTTCTCTTCTCTTCTCTTACACGTTTCGTTTAATTAATATTGTTGTCCGGTCCGCTCGTTAGCTGGATAAAGCTCGCTTAATTATCCTCGCACAAAGGTTCGATGGCCTTGGAAAAATACAGCGTCGCCATTAGTAGCGTATTCGGACGTTAAGACCGGATTAACGGCTCTCCTCCGAGCGGGATACTAGTTCAACGCGGAGAAAGAAAGGAGGGGAAGTATCGACGAGTAGCGAAATCGTCTCTTTCGAGGAATCTGCTATGATTTCGCGATCAAGACCAATTGCTCTGAATCAGAAAATCCAAGTGTGTGTGTTAATTAGCATGCCTACAGCTATGATAGGTAGCATGGAGAACGAAAAATATTGAATATTTGAAACATTAAGAAAAAATATTTTTTAGTGCCGGAATATACAGTGAGTGCAAAAAATATTCATACGCCATTTAAAATAGAATAGCTATTTTATAATTGTACCAAACCACCTGATTTCTAATAATCAAGAAAGGTTTTCCAAAAATTATAATTCACAAGGTTACATGCAAAAATTAAAAGGCATTTTTTTTTGTAAAATTTTTTTGTAAAGTTTTGTAAAATCGTGCAGAACTATTATTTTTCACCATTTTTAACAGCTTGTAGCTCGTGTGTATGTTAATTGATTTCGATCGAATTTTCAGCATGTGTGTAACTACTATAGATCTACAAAACATATATATTAAATTTAATTTAAGGGGCCAAATAAAAAAGTTGTTAAGAAAATGCCTTTTTTATTTCTGCATGTAACCTTATAAATTATAATCTGTGGAAAATCTTTTGCATATCATTTCGCAAACCAATGCTTCCAATTGATTATAAAACAACAGGTCGTTTGGTACAGTTATAAAAAAGTTATTCTATTTTAAAGGGGGTACAAATACTTTCTACACTCACTGTATATGGGTGTGGGAACGATTAGCCCAGAATTGAAAATTAATTTGTATGCTAATATATTCACCAGACCGAATTTCTCGATATCACCCGTTTCAACTTCTCAATTTTATTCTGATTTGCTAGCCGAAGTGTTGAAGATGCAAACAGAAACGTGGCAAATATATTTCGCTCGTGACCTGTGCAGTTTTTCCAAAATTTCTGCAGAGTGTGCACAGCTGGCGTATTGACACAGACGCTAAGCCTTTGTTCTGTGACTGTACGCTGTTCGTGGCTCATTCATATTCAACGATTGTACAGGAAACAAGAAAGAGCAAGTCGCGCCACTTTTAAGAGAGCGCGAGGCAACGGGCCCGGCACGGATATCGTCGCCATTTCCAAACCAGCCATCACCGTCTGGCTCGCTATAGTTCCGCGATACGCGTAGATCCGCGGGTCTACTTTGCTTCTCCCCCTGTCATTCTTCTTTCCTCGAGCATTGTTCGCGATTCTGGGAACCGTTGCGTCGCGGTTTACGATAGGCCTTCGAACCAAAGCGCAGAGTCGTTTCAGTGACGATTGCACGACGACGACGCGCGACGCTGTGCCATGGCGAACAGCAGAATGGCAAATGGCCCGGGAGCTGAACTGCAACGAGAACGACACCCTGAGGATCTTAACTCGCGCAGTTCTCATCTCGTCTCGTCTGACGATGCACCAGATCCTCGATCTACAAAAGCAGGAATGATGAGCCGAGTCCTCGTGCATTTATGACGGGAAAAACTGTACTTGAGTTATTTATAGGGTCGACGTCATAATATGGTAGGTCGTTGGATTCGTCTTAACGTCGTCAGCTTCGACGTTCTGAGATCAAAAGTGAGTATTGATATTTAAAAAATTAGAATGACGTTGATCTGTATGCTGAAGAATTCTTTTTTCCAAATTTTGTTTATTAGTCTTTTTATACAGGGTGTTAATTTTAACTCGTACACCTAAATTATTTCCGTTACTATTAAAAGTAAGAAAAAATAATTAAATAGGATTTACATGGTTGCCAGGGCGTGCATCAGATGGTAACAAAAAAATTCTTTGAAGGTAATTTTAACGGTTTTCCAACGTCACCGTATTTTTTTAAAATGTTAACATGTATTTTTCATAAAAGTGATTTTTGAAGCATAGCTGCGTAGAAATTAAAGAACGTATCAAATAGATTATTTGAATACCGATTTCGGTGGAACTAATATCGAGATCGGTAAACGGTTCTCCGGAAAAGTTTACGAGGCCATTTCTCCCGGATCCGTCCATCCGTTTCGTTCTCCATTTCTCGGTCGCGTCGTTGAAAATAATTGCGACGCGCACTTCGAGGGAGAGCACGCTTCAACTTCGATTGCCACTCGTAGTTTTCGTTCTCGAGACTGAATCGAGATATAAATAATCGCGGTCGCGGCGAATTTTATTCACGACCGGCTTCCTGATTGTTATTGGCTCGAACGGTGCACGAGGAACAGTATTTCCAAGGAGCAGATGCACGAAATTATTTTCTGGTATCAATCAAACGGGATGCTCTGAACAATGCTCTTGGAAATCGAGGAATTCTCTGACGACACCGTATGTGGTACTGGAAGAAAATATGTTCTCATAACTTCAATTTCATGAGCTTCCACATTACATGTTTACGATGTAAGTTTACACTGTACGTATACATTGTACATAATAAACGTATATAATAATACAGTATTATTAATATATAAACGTACATAATAATATACATATGTATAATGCATTGTATATACATATGTATATACACAGTGTATATTATGCATTTTATTGTTACGTATGCAGACGTTTCCGTTTGTGACTCTAGACCAGGGGTCGGCAACCTTTTTTGGCCGCGGGTCAAAATCAACCAAAATGTGAGTATTAAAGAGACGTTTGGGTCAGAGATATTTTCGTATTAAAACAGTCTTTTATAATAGTAAATAATAAGATATATTTTATTAAGAAAATAATTACAAACATAGTTGAATGAACTTTATTTATAGACGTAAAATTTGTTCGGACAATGTCGCTGTATTCCGCCTATTATCATTACTGCAACTTTGTAATCGACATGGATCTTATATACATAAACACTTTTGTGTATAAGATCCATTGTAATCGAACTAAAATGTTGTTCTTAGTATCTATTTAAAATTTTTTTTATTCTCAAAATGTTTGTTTCATGTTTATTGAGATTATCTTACTTGAAATTATCAAATGGGTCACTCGGTGATAGGTTGCCGACCCCTGCTCTAGACCCTTCCGGAGGTATGTGCTGGATCAGAGGGCCTATCCAAGAACAAAGGCCTTGCCCAAAATTCAAGAGAACTAAGGCTTTCTGGACGATTTCAAAGAAATCTTTGATTTAAATTATCTGGATAAGTAACAAGTAAACAATTTTAAATATTATTTTAAGACAATAAAATTTGAACCATTAATTAAAAAATTATTACAAAATATGTATACAGATTAACTTCATCAATCAATTGAATCAATCGTCGATTTTTCGATGATTTATTTTTTCAATCGTACACATTAATCAATCGATCATGATTAAAATTTTAATCGATTAATGCCCAACTCTGCTGTGCGGTGGTGCAACAGTCACCGGCTAATCTACGTGTGGAACCACCAACCAATCCTCGGTCACGCATAGCTTGCCTAACTCTCGGCTCGTAACAGTATAAGTGTATACACAATGTACATTATGTGTTGCATATGTATACCGAATGTATATCATGCATCGTAGTATACATGCATATTATGCATTGAATTATACATTGCATCATACACTGTATTATACATAAGTGCCCACCGCTAAAACTGACGTTCCGGAATTGCAGCGTACGATTCCGACTGATTTTTTCGTCCCGTACGTGGCAGTGAGATTTTCGGGGAGGAAAAATGATAATCCCGAATTTGTTCGGTATTCTTTATGCAAATAGCGTCCCGCGGAACTGCGGCAGAGCGTCGGAAATCTGCGAAACGGGGAAAGGCGATGGCGCGTGCAGAACGGGCCGCGTAGCCTGCATTTTGCGGTTGCCTCTCATATGCAATCACCGACGCACCACGCCCTTCCAGAAAATGCAGCTTGTCGCCGTGCCTCTGCGAATTTCGCCGGCTGCCACGGGTGTACACTGCGCTACTCCAACCCCCTCTCCTATTCTTCTACCTTTTCCCTTGTTTGCGACAATTTCCCGGCAGTCGACGCATGACAAAAATTACGGCTGCGCAATATCGAGGAAGTCTGTGCAGTTTTTAATTAATCTGCACCCCCGCCTATTCTTTCCTCTCCCGGCCTGGCTGGTCATGGAAAGAATAGTCCCGCGATTCGTAGGTCTCGAAAATCGAAACTTTTCGCTGTTTCGGTATCGGGAAAATATAATCCCGGAGAATTACAGACAAATTGGAAGTATCCGTGTCCCCGCTGGCTTCGGGGCAGAGAGCTCGGCCCTCTCGTACACTTTACGACAGAGCTTGAAACTTTAAATGTGCACTTCTCAAAACGACGTTAGTCAGATTGGTTGTTACGGGTATCTCGGAAACCAATCATCCGGCTGGCTTGAAACTTGCCGGATGTCTTCTGCGGACGTCCTATTATCGTCCGTGATTATACCGGATCGCGGTGCGAGCAAAATTCGACGAGGCAAATCCGCCAAACAGCGAATTATTCCCCTAACACCACTGTCTCTTATTTCTCAGCTATTCTTGCTTATCAGTGTCGCCAGATTAACACTTGTCTCTCACTCTACATTCCCCTTCTACGACGCTATTCGCCCCTTCCCCCACGTATTCCCATTCCAGTGACTGTTCTACGTGTTTACAGTGACTGAAAACGCAATTGAAAAAGCAATTGTTTTTAAAACCCGAATAAAATGGCTCGACAGTGTACACACGAATAATAAAGACGTGCATGAAATATCAACAAAATGGAACGAGTTTAATCACACCTTTCAAAACGTTGTACTGAGCAGTCATTCTTTTTCTGCGCGTTGCGTTCGGAAAATAGTTGGCACTTTTTATTTGTGAAAACTGCAGCGGGGAAGTGTAGCGTTCGGAGTGCGTGATTCGCTTATCGAGGCACTGGCGGAAGAGCGTCGTTCGCCTGGATCGCAGTTATGGTCGCTTTTGGAATCGCTATACTGTCTTTTTGCTGCGGGTGGGGGGGGGGGGGGCGCACGCGAGCGCGCAACCGCCGCGACAACAGCGAAATAACGACGGGGACGTTTCCACGTTTTTGCGAATTATCGGCGTCGTTGCTCGACAAATATGTGAAAACGCGTTAAGCGAACCTGCCAGGCTGCCTGCCTGCCGGAGATACGGAAACCGCGCGCGGTTTTACGAGTGACTTTATTCCCATATACTTCCGCGGCTGCAGCGAAAAGAATCCGGTACAAGTCGTTGCGACACGATAACTTTTTCCTCTCGCCTCTCTCTCTCTCTTTCTCTCTCTTTCGCGGCGCAGTCAAACGTTTTGCACGTTCCCGCTGGTCAACATTCTTTCTGCTGTTTCGCTCGAAACGTGCCTATCCACCGATTCCTGGTGTTTTATGCCAAAGAAACCGCTGCTTTATCGCACATTTTCGTACCATTCTTCTATTGGTACCGTGCCTGTTTTGGGACAGCGAGTTCGAAAATACAGGAAGGAATTTACAGGGTGTATAAACAGTAATGGTCATCCGTCCCAGGGGTGAATCTACACCTCTGGATCGGTGGACATTTCTAAGAGAAACTGGCCGCAAAATTGTTCATGACAAAGAAAATTGTTGTTAAAGTTGTTTTTACATCAATACCTTCTACTCATCGAGAAGAGAAAAAGTTTGAAAGGAGCCACATGTCGCAAATAAATAGTTATTGAGATATAAGCTGTTAAATTTCTTGCGAAATTTGATTGTGTAGAATTATAGGTATAGTCAAAAGCCTACTACTACAGTCCCACACGATCGTGTCGATGAGACAGAACATGATCGTGTGCGTGCCTTAGGCTAAATGAAGTTCAAAGGGACATTCGTCGCAGCTCCCTGTCCATTCGGATCATAAATTTGAAGTAGCAAAATATGAAAGAATACCTTATATTCATTTTTATTAGAGGTGTGCGAGACCGGGACGGGACGGGAATTCAGGGACGGGTGTACAGGACGTATTCCGTACGGTACTCAGAAATCCCGAAAAAATTCACGGGGACTCCCAACACCCCGAGAATCCTGCAAAAGTTCACGGGAAAAGCGAAAAAATCCGGGAATTCCCGAATACTCTCGCACAGTGTCGCACACCTCTAATTTTTATACATAAGAATATCAATCCTGGGTTATAAAATACTAATGCCAAGTATAGGTACTTACAAATTTTTTCCAAATAGAAATCTCATCCAATGATAAGCAGTTATCATAACCAATGATAAGCAGTATGCTTATCATAACCACCGGTGGTAGACGTGGCACGAAACGTGTTAAATAATTAAAAGTAAATATCCTACGGGTAAATAAATAGTATTATACGTAATGTGGAGGAACTGATGACGCAACCCGTTTGTTGTGCACAAAATATCAGGGAATTCTGATTTTACACAACAGGTTGCGCAATTAGTCAATCACTATCATTCCCGATCAATCATGTTGTGCAATAGGCATTGTTGGGAAATCGGGAAAAATCTGCAAAATCCCCAGATACGCTGAACGTTCAGAAGGTATTCGATAGTATTTGTGATTCGCGAGAATCGGGATCGTGCGAGTTCTTGGTCGCGTTGCGCCGCTCGCGGATCATTGGGATCCAAACAAAGGGATAGAACAGATCCGGTATCGCGTGGCGGGGCTTGATACCGAATTATATCGGGAGGGGGAATACGGCGAGGATAATTGAATCGAATAATAGAGGCAGTCGAAACGATTTACTTGCGTTCGGTCTAAATCGACGCATTTGGCCCGGTCGTTTGTAGTTTGTTGGTATCGAGCCGGATGGCCGTTCGTCACATTGAAAACGCTCGGTGCTCTAATTATATTACATCTACCGTGAAATACTGGACTGACAGAGAGAGAGAGAGAGTTAGAAGGGGATTTGAACGGTCGTGCGCGTATCTATGATGCTCGTTATCGGCGGCCCATTCGTTCTAACGATTATGGAAAACTATCTAGTACAGATAATCCTGGATCGCGGAATTGTTCCTCCTCTCTGTACGAAAGCGGTGCGGCGCGGCGGCCCCGCGATTCCATCGGGGTAAAAAGCTCGTTAATGATCCCGTTAATTTCCAGTTATCGAGCACGATCTGTACACCCGTGTTTTATTAAGCTTATCTCTACCCCCCTAGCCTCCGATACACGAGCCGAACAAAAGCTTGATTCCGAAAAAATCGCATCGGTTTGTATCTCGATAACGTAACTCGATCCGCTCAGGCACGCAGCGGCAAGAAATTACTATTCCTTCCGGCCGCGTCCAATGAATATTTTAACGCCCCCATGAATACGTTACTTTTGCCTCTGCAGAGCTTATTTCCAACTTGTAATCGTTCAACGCTTGCCGCGCTGTACGGTTAAACTGTTAAGAGGACGGTCCCGACGATTTTCGGTCATTCATGCAGATTATTGCTGTCACTTCTCTCGGTCCAAGCTAACAGCTTTGAAAAATCGATTTGTTTTTCTCTCGACGTAAAATGGTAGAATGTTTCAGGAATATGCTCTGATCGAACTCGCTAAAATAACGATGTGACAGATTATTTACTATGGTGCGACGGGATTTGCGTTTTTATTGAAACTTCGATTTTTACGCGACTCGCCAAATGTAATTGGCAGATCGATTTTCAACGGAGCTCGGTTAATACGTTATGAATTTGTACCGGTAATGCACCAACGATGTTGATATGTACTACCTTTTTTCATGATGTATTTTTCCAGGACATATATGGGTAATTTTTTCTTTTTGGGTCGAAAAGTTTTAAATAAACATATAACAAAATGATTGTAACTATGTTAATGATAAAATTAAGGCTTTTTTAAGGATGTTTTTTTATAGAATATAAAAGGGGGGAGCGTCGCGTTATTAAAGGAATATGCACATCGCTTGCAGCATCGGATTCCAATTTTTCGAAAGCAAAAATGTTGTAAAACCGTGGAGTAATTCGTTAGTTTCGAAACCTCGTTTGCTTTGTGGGACACTGATTGTTGTCCGGTCCCGCTGTCAAAGATCGGAATGCCGGTGATTAGAAGATAGTTTCATTCTACGAAGAGGAATGTGCTAACTAAAACACTAACGGACGGATTTCAAAAAATTTTAATTATTGCCCTGTTAGAATCAACTTCAAACGTTTCCTAAAAATTGAATACTTCAGATATGAAAAAAGTCACGTGTCATTTGTATAGCAGAAATTCTCCTTTTTTAACAATAAATCGTGCAAGGGGTTAACGATCATTTTTTTCAGAATTGTTTCTGACCCTCATAACCATGGAACATTTTTTCTAACAACCCCATTGTACTCTTATCGATATTTATAAATTTTCTTATCACGAAAAGGTGGATAAATAGGTAAAAAAAACATCGAGACGATTGAACGGGAGAAGTGGAGCATCTCCGCCGCCTGTTAACCGGAAAAATCGATCCGGGGAAAATTATTATTGGGAATAGTCGAGAAAGAAGGAGAGGGAGAGCTCGTTAATTGCAAAGGCACCCGGAGAAAATCGCGGTCCATTCAGAAACGATGCGCGCCTGGCCTCTCGTAAAAATTGCAACCCTCCTTTATCTCCTTTGACCTCCGCCCTCATCGGTCTTGTTCTTTGCGACGCAGTCTGGACCATAAAAGTCTTGGTACCGGAGTGGATGGTGGTCGGCGAACAAAAACGGGAAAATAAGTACACGCGGAGGAGTAAATGGAAGAGAGTGGCGTGCTTAGAATGGAGGGGAACGCGATAAAAGTAAATAAAGCCGATAGCGTGTACGTCCTGTTGCGGATGCCGGCCAAGCGGAGGGCGTTCGAGGAATCGGCTAGGCCATGCGTTATTAGAAACCGCCCTTACCCGTTGCATCCCGTTTTTCCGAGAGCTGCCACCCCCTCTTTTTCGTCTCCGGAGGCTCTTTCTTTCCCTGGACGTTGTTACGTCGTCGGCTAACCACGATTTTTTCGGATCGGCTTATCGCAAAGTGGCTGATAATCTAACTGGCTCCTGGTGCTTCTAGATGTCGTCGTCACCGGGCTTAGTTGATTTTTAAGGAACATGGAAATATCTTTTTCGTCAATTGTAGCGAACACTAGGCAGCTAGACATTTTGACATTATGAGGGTATTCTGGTTATCGAAGAATTTTTTTAAGAAAAACTACCGAATCTTTCGTAATGAAATTATACACACGTATTTATTGGTAATCGAAGTACAAGTGTAATTTTTTCCAAGTAAAAGTAATTAAAATTGCATGAGTGAATAATTCTTTTATGGAGGAAATTAAAGAGTATTATAGAAAGGAAATGAAATCAGTATTTTGATACCAGAAACGGAAACTTCTATTTTAAAAGGATCAGAAAAATAGTTAGATCGTTGGGAAGAGGTTACGTAATAACTTGAGCAAAATGTCCCGGACCTAAGTCAAGACCAGTTTACGCCACTTCAGGCACAAGAGCTGGGAAAACACTCGAAATTCGCACCCTGCAGTTCCTTATGTCAATTTCTAACCGCAGACGCGCAATTCAGGAAACGTGAAATTCAAATTCTTCGAAGACTAAAATGTTAGTCTGACAAAACTATTCTCGAAATGAAAGGAACGCTTTGTAGACTTTGATGTGTTGGTAAACTCTGAATGAGGAATGGAATAATGAAAATATTATGTCAGAACGTAAGAATTTTAGGGAGCGTCACGTCATCTTTCAGCTCCCAGCGATTCATATTTGAGGGCCCCTTCAAATTTTCGATGTTAAATTCCTAAAGGGTCCTCGCAGGTCTTACCTCCATTAACTCTTGCACGGGAATTGGGTCAATTCGACCTAGGACCGGTCACAAATTCTTTTCCCTCCGTTATTAACTTCGTGTGGGCAATCGGGCACGCGTCTTCATATTTCCTTGATCACTTTTCCATGTTCTCTTAGAAACACAAGCCTTTGGACAATATTACAACAATTTTTCATAAGTAATTTTCAGTACGAAAATTATAAACCTTCTTCCACTCTTTTCTTCTTCCTACAATATTTAATTAACGTAATTGATCTGGAGCTGCTTTGACAAAAAATCGAGGCGCAATGCTGGAAAACGATATTAATTTATATATTATATTAAAAATGCTTAAATGTTGTAAAAAAATCAAAGTTGACTTTCATAAGTCCTTGGCTCCAACACATTACTGGTGTACAAGGTCATCTGAAGGACATCATTTCGACATAATCAAAAATGTACTTTTTCATCTACTAGATTTTCTTTAAAAAAATGAAAAAAATCGGTCAGCAAGAATCAGATTTCCCTCGCAGAGCAAAATTATTATAAAAATCACGCGCAGAATGTTCCCTCGTGTTCCAGCACGTTCCGCCGATCGGTTATCAAAGTTGATTCGCGTCGAGTGTTTATAAAAAATTTGATACGCTTGCCCGTGTTATCCGTTGAGCGACGACAGAGGGCCGATGTCGACGCGAATCGATCATCGAAAGCGATCGACGGAATGAAACGCGTGAACTGCCCGATCCGGCGAATTTTAAACAGTCCTTTTTTCCCCTCACGCCCCTTTTGTTTTCGTCGGGAAACGAGGTGCTGCGCGTCGCGTCCTCCCACCGGTCGTTTGCGGCGCGGCCCGCGAGACACGCGGCTGTTTTGCGGTTAAATTTGCTGCACGGACACGGCATTTGTTAATCCTTTGGAGCGCGCCAAGCGAGGCTAGGACAAGTTAATTGCGCGGAAGCAATTAAACGGCCGAATGACACCTTGAATTAGGTGGCGCGCTTTACAGTCGACGGCTTATCGAAACAACGCACGTACATTACGACTGCTCTCGAAAAATACTCGACATTCTTAACAATTAACCTGGCGGGCGATTAAACATTTGTTGTTGCCCTGTGCTAATGGCATGGTTCAGTATCTGCTCAATTCGATTAATAATTCGGCGGTCCTGCAATGCTACTTTGTACTCCTGTTGCGACGTTCATGATTAGACTGCGGATCTTTATGCAAAATAGAAAATGTTTGCATCGATTGCAGGACACAGGAGCCAAGTAAAAATTGTGTTCTTCTTTTAATTATCCTATTAAGCTGAAACTAATACACTGATGTCCTTGAATGTTTTTAACATGTCCACTGCTTGAAATTATATGCCTCCTTTTTTGTCATAAATGCATAAAATCCGCAGTCTATTCATGATTGGTACACTGCGGATCTTTATGCACAATAATAATTTTCTAATTACAAGGAACAAGTGATATAATATACTCCATCTTTTAGTAATTTTAATTGGTCGAGAATGTCCTCACAGTTTCCTGTTTCATCTATTCTATAATAATATTCTAGAATGAAGTTTGAAAATACTGCATCCTGAATTCTTGTAATGTTCGTCCTGTGTCAAATAGCATCTACCCTAATAGTTCCAATCCGCAGTCTAATAATTACATTGTACAAATAAAGTCCTAACTAGGCCAGTGTTTCCTTCCCCTTCTACAACGTTACTCCCCTACTTTCCGGCGGTGGGTATCCCCACGCTTTCGCTGCGGACTGGTCACGGTCACATGACGTGATGCGCGCACTCAATTCGCGATGCGGTTGCGTCTGTGTCGTGACCAGCGTTACCATATTTTTTTCCCTCCAGGCCCGTTACCCTTCCGCCTCTCGCCCAGTTTCGCAGCGTAGCTCGTCTTTGCACTCTTCCCACTAATGCTGGCGACAGTGGCGACACGCTGGCGTACGGTACGCGTGAGACGCGCTACGCTGCGAAACTTGGCGAGAGGCGGAAGGGTAAGGGGCCTGGAGGGATAAAAATATGGTAACGCTGGTCGTGACGAACCCAGTAATGGCATAGAGGGGGTAATTCTGTTCCCCTTGATTCGAGTAAATTCCCCTGATCTGGCGACACTGGTCGGGTTTGCGACGTTTCGCGGTTACCGAAAGGATCCTCAGGGACGTGAGAAACGGGAAAACCATGGGTGCGCATCCGAACAGCCTTTTCCAGCGGCCGCGAAGCGATTTTTCCGTACACGTCCCAGCGTGCGCGGCCTTTCGTTATTCAGCGGTTTTTAAACTGCTGCCGCCGCGCCGCCGGGCCGCGCGCCGGTTCCTCCGCAGACGCTTGTCCGCCCGAAAAAAGCAAGAAAACCCACCGGGGAGGGAACTTAATCTTCCTCTGGTTTTCCTATCGACATAAACAACCGGGATTTTCTCGGGAACTTCCGTAATTGCGATAAAATAAGGAAAACGGAGAGAGAGAAAAGAGTGGAGTCGAAGACGAGAGAACGAACGATTCCTTGGAACATAAAACACGTCGGCGTCGGCCATTGTTATCGTTAATAACGTAATTACGGGATAGGTTTAATTGGTTCTAATTGCCATTAAATTGGCGCACGTTCTCTCAAAGTGACCACATCTCAGGTGGAGGGGGGAGGGAAAATCTTTGCTCGTTTTGCTCTTCGATAATTGAATTTCACGACGACAGGTCGCCGAATTCAACCGTATAATGAAAACATCCCGGGATTCGGATTCGGAAGACAGCAAACGCCGTCTCTGATATAACTTATGAAAATGAAATTTCCTGGCAACCAATCCCGAAGCTGGAAAATCATGGCGGCTTCTGCTGCCGCTGCCGCTGCTAGAAAACGTTTCCTCTCTGCTCACTTGCCCGGTAAAAAGATCTTCTGTGTTTGGACCCGCGGGTGTCAGTGCCTCGAGCCCGCTGTCATAGAAACGGATTTTGCACAGCGAAATTTCGCGTATCAAATATCGGCCGCCATGCATTTAATCCAAATAGCCGCTGGAACAGAGCGTAGCCTCTGGATACATTCGAAATCACGTAGACCGGCCGCGATTCACACCGACGGACTCTGCGATTGTTGTATCTTGCATGGTTTTGTTTTTTTTCGGCCTGTAGTTGATTAAAAAAGCGGAGTATTGATTTTTGATTTTTAAAATTGTGCATTTATGACATTTACAGGTATTCTGGTTTCGATTACCATGCATTACCAAAATTGACGAATTGTTGTCAATAAAACCGTCCAACCTTTTGCAATGAAATTTTACACCGATATTTATTGCTATTCGAAGTACACGAGTAATTTTTTCCAAGTCAAAATAATGAAAATTGCACGAGTTAAATATTCTTTTATACCGTATGCTTCAAGGGATTATTCTTGTTTTGACGTATCTAAAAATTCTCACGATGCTTTTACCATTTCAAATTGCACCTATCCATTTTTATCACGAATACACAAAACTAGAAAATCTATAGATATGTATAACTTACATCAATCTACAAACATTTCTTAGCTGATTCATAACATGAATCTACAAAATACCGTTTTTAAATTTTCGTTACAAGCTCAGATAGAAAAGCAGTAACGAAACTGCAGTGGTTGGATGCATTTATGAGAACGTTATTCCGCTTTAAAGCGTGTGCCATCAATTATGGGAATGGCTGTATTATCGAAATCGTCGGTTCTGAACGTGGTATCGAAATTACTGAAATAAATTCGAAAGATAGGAGGATAGAAGGGCGAAAGGGAAAGGGAACGCGAGAAGGAGAATCGCGTGGATATGATAGATAAAATCGCGCGAAACTAAATGGCACGCGCACGATTATCCTGATCCGTTTTCATCCAGCGATTCGACCGCTGCGAGAGAAACAAGCGGCCGACATTCTTCCGCTCGACGGCGTTCCCCGTAAAGCGAGAATTTTCGTTGAAGCGAGAATTTTTGGCATAGTCGGCCCGGGGCTCGTGTAAATCTCGCGCAGGACCACGCTCCCTTTACGGAAACGATAATAAGCCGACAGTTCCGGGTCCGCTTTGCCCCGAAATGAAAGCTTTGAAGCATCACGCTCTGCAACGTGCTGCTGCTACCTACTGCCGTTACTGCTCCACGCTTTTACAAACCCGCTGCATCCCATCCCGTTGCAGCCCTCCGCACGACGATCGATACACGCGTCCGGATTATTGTTTATTAACGAGCGACGTCACCGTCACAAATGTTCCGCAAGTTTACGCATTGACGACTGGTTGAAACTATTCCGGGAGGATGTTATTTGATTGATCGAACTGTTCCGATTATTCAGCGGTGTGTAATTGTGGATCTTTATGCGTTTACAAGATATCAGAGTATATTAGCTAATCGGGTTTCAGTAGAATTGGCACTTTGAAACGGAAAATTGTATCGATGTTCGCAATATGTTTGTGATAATTGCACTGTGTACATTTTTGTCAGGCTGAACCAGTCCAACTTTAAATATACTCTATTGCTCAATTCTATAAATTACCTTGGACATTTGTTGGAGCTCGAAATTTGTTTGTAAATTATATTAAAAATAGAGGATTCTCTTGCCACGTGACAGGCCTGTGGTCAACGTTGTTAACAAAGCGAACGAGGTTAAATTTCGACACGATAGTTTCGAGTTGAAATCAGAGGCGAAGATCGTCGGCTGGAGTTAGGCTTTAATCAGTGCAATTAATTTCACGGGGGTAAGTAGCCGTCGTTGTCGATATTTTACAGGGAACATATATTCAAGTTACACAAGCTGATGTTGATGAAATTTACGTGTATACATAGTTCTTCGAAAAATATTTGGCACGTCTTTTTTCTTATCGGCAACCATTCACATCGAAGGGGCGAAAACAGCCCTCAATGTCAGCAGTCGAAAACACATTTTTTAAACTGTGTGTTTTTGAATGTGAAAAGTCATATGCTTAAAGCAATGTATTAAAGATTCGTATGTCGTTAATTGTTTTACAAAATAAAACACAATTAAAGCAATTCCCCCTTCTCATTCAGAAGACACTCTCCTCCTGTTTACCCTAAACATGGCTTGTAGAGAAGCGAGAAATAGAACGGTTGGCATCGCTCGAAATCCGATTCGACGCGGCAAACGTCTGCGGAATTCGTCGGATGCCGTCGCGTCCATAAAGAACGCACCACCATTGTTCGGGAGTTGATCGTGCCTCCGATTACGTTGCACCGTGTAATTCTGTTTCAGATGTCACGTCAGCTGGCGTAGCCCGTAGTCCGTTTGATAAACTTCGTTGAAACGAAGAGAGACGGAGAGTGAGAGAGAGAGAGAGAGAAAGAGAGAGAGAGAGCAAGAGACACCCGAGACGAGACGAGCGCTTCGCAGACTAAACGAAAAGCTGGAAAAGCCGGAAAAGCCGATTTCGCTGGGAGAACCGCTCGTCCTAGCCGACGTCGTCTGCGTCGAAAAGTCAAAACAGAACTTCTGTTCGCGTCTATCGGCGAGGAGAAGAATTTCCACGCGCTCTGCCGCCCCTGAAAACACCGTTTTCCTTTCGCTCTCCCCAGACTCAACCGTTTTCCATTCTCTCGCCACTATCCGAGCCAAACCAGTACTTATCCGCCGACAATTGCATTCGTTGCTTTCTTCTGGCAACGCCAACGTCGCGATGCTTTACTCTCCGATTCTAGATCGCTGGATCTCGCCGAGGAGATCGCCGAGGAATTTCCGCGCTGATGCGATCTTTTCACTGGTTCACTCGTGTTTCAAAATGTCGGTTCTACAACGAGCATCCTTTAATTCAGTGACCCTGTTCAGTGAATGAACGCGTAAGCTGACTGTCTGTTGAATTTAGTATTCGCAAATCAGTATTTTATCTCCTGCTAACTTTTATAAGAAGACTGGGCTGAAAGTCGATCAAATCGGATTCTCTTCTACCTTACACGCGTTTCAGAGCGGGGGAGGGGCGGAGCTATTTTCAATAGTTTTAATTTCTAATCACAATTGATTATCTGGATGGCAAGATTTACGTATTTATCGTATCCCAAGCTTTCCTGTTACAATATTCATTGCAATTAAAATCAACAGAGACGTTGTTGCGAAAAAGTGAGCTGGCACCGACTCGAACCAATTTATTACCGAGCCCGATATTAGCGACAGCAACGCGTTGAATCGGCAACAAAGAAACTGTTGCCGTTTTACGACGCTCCGCGCCGGGACGTTGACAGTTAATGCTATTCATGCGACTGCCAATAGCGACGACGACGACGGCCGTTGCCGTTGCGTGTCGCCGTTCGTTGGAAAGTTTGTTAACGACGGAGTCTCGCGTGGCCAACCGCCGTGATTCCTTCTCGTTCGAATTTCCCTGGCCCCCGGAAGGCGACGCCAGTTTCATTCACGGTACAACCAACGAAATCGCAACGAAACTCCGCTCATTTTGTTTTTGTTGCGAGCTTCCGGTCGCCGGACGCGGGGAAGCGCCGCTGGCTCTCGTTAAACAGGTTCGAGTGCCACTCTTGCGGAATCGTTCTATCGAAAGAAATTTCATTATTTCCATCCCTCTCATTGTTCGTTCATTAATGAATTCAGTTCTGAAATTGTAACCGTAAAAATATCACAGGCTCGCAGCCATTGCCAGATTTTATGCATTTTTGACAAAACACCGAGTGGGTATAATTTTAAACAATATAAAGATTGAAGGAGTTTAAAAGTCTGCATCAATTAACAAAAAACCAAATTATTTGAAAAGTAAAATGGAAACCTATAAGAAATGCTATAAAAGGCTTTTGTACATGTGTCTAGCAAAATTCCCAAAACATTGAGTTTCCCTCAAGGACAAAAGCTAAAAAGAAGAGACTTCAGTAATTGCAGGAATTGTCTACCGAAAATTCCGGGTTATCGAGGTGTTCAGTTTTGGTTGTTTCAGGTCGAGCATAACGGCGGAAAGAAGCGGAGGCAAATGGTCGGATCGCGAACTGATAGAACTGGGGGGTGAAATGCGCTCGGAATTGGCCGGATCGTGAGCTGGTAAAAAGCGTAGCAGGGTGCGACATCAATAATTTCTACGATAGGACAGGATACGATACGGCGTGGCGGCTCGTATATTCGCCGAGAGATACGATGCAATTGTTCGGCATCGTATAGTTCGCCGACGATCCGCGAGTCGAGTCACGCGCCGGGCCATGCCGGGCCGCGCGGAAATTCGCGAGCGAAGTGTGCAATTTAATTACTTGTTCGCTATCGGCCGAGTCTGCGCGCGTAAGTCGTGACATGGCGGCCGCAAAACGCACACTGTGTTCCGCAACATCATTTTGCCCAGTTCGAGACTTGCGTTTTCGGAACGGGATGAGAGAAATTAATTTAAGGGTCATCGCCTTTTTAATAAATACATATTAACATTGCAAGAATTCCCAAACAGTACAACAAACATATGAATGAATATGAATGATTACTTCATATTTCCTATCACAAAAATATACATATTATATTATTATTAGACTGCGGATCTTTATGCATTTATACCAAAATTGATTAATTTCTAACTGTTTCTTCCTAAAATCTTCACCGTAATCTTTACCTTCAATGTTGGGTCCAGTCTCGGTCTGTAGTTTCGAGAGACTGTGCGATCGATAGATTGCGTTTCCGAGAGAAACGGACCGACCGTAGATCTGTGAAATTTCACCGACGTTATATTTTTCCGTGTTCCTCGGTATTTCACGTGGACCGTCTTGTGGGCGGTAACCGCACACGCGCGATTTGCGCTCGTTCACCGTTTCCGCGCGCGTGCAACGTAAATACTCGTGCTTTACGAGGTCCGCCGTGGAGTGTCCGCACGATATTTCGTTCAATTTCAAGAGTTAATTCGCCGTGAATAACGAAAAGCGCAAATGCGAGAGGACGGAACGCGGAAAATGATTATAATTTCATTGCGACGAGATGAAACGTTATACCCGTGTCGCGTGGACGACCGATGAACTTTTTGTCGCTGAAAGATATTTTGATCATTAGAATTATTATGACGTGTTGAATCGACGTGTTCCGGGGTCGGATGCTGTCGGTGTAAAATGATCATCGTTCCGGATCGATCTGGCGTATTTATGGACTCTCGTTGGTATCTGGGTCGCGCTTCGTTAACGATCAACCACTTTTTCGGGGAACGAGCCGCGGCTCGGCGCAGACCTGCATAATAGCGACAAGCTGCGGTTCCGTTCCGCGGGAAATTATTAATTTTCGTCGGCTCGGTTCGTGTGCTCCCTCTCTCTGTACTCGCGGTTTCCAGTCGAATTTTTCACGCTCGCCCGTTTGCCTTCTATTTCAAAGCGGGCGTTTAATCTCGCCCGGTGAAAGGGGCAATTCAACGCAATTGCTACGAAGGACACAGAAAAAGCGGCGCGATTCCGTTCCCCGCGATCCTTGAACGTGGAACGGCATTATCCTACCGCCCGCCCCGTTAAAAAGGAATGATAAAGCACGCGGTGGAACGAAAGGCCAGCTAAACGGGTTTCGGAATTGAACTTTCGCGGGACCCTGTGTAAGCAGAAAATTACCACGGGCTAACAACCATTCATGGAATACCAGATCGAACCACAAAAATTAAGCCTCCCGATCTCACATTATCGAGTCGGACTCGTGATCAAGATTCTCAACGGACTCCAATAGATATGCATGTTATCAGTAGACTGCGGATCTTTATGCAAAATAAAAAATGTTCGCATTTATTGCAGGACACAGGAGCCAAATAAAAATTGTATTCTTATCTTAATTATCCTATTAACACCTTGCCCTACGATTTATTTTACGGTTTCAGTGGTTAGAACTTTCTCTGTAGTTCATAATTTCTTAAAAAAAGAAGAAAATTTATATCTATTGTACGCCTACATGTTCTCCGATAACTATACATTAACGAGACCAAAATAGAATTTCATCTCAGTCTAAATGAAATTAATAACATACATATTTATTAGACTCTGTTCAGGATCTTCATTACGAGTCCGACGCAATATTGTAGGGCAAGGGGATAAATTGAAACAAACATATTCATGTCTCTAAATATTTTTGTCATATCCACTGCTTGAAATTGTACGTGCCCATTTTTGTCATAAATGCATAAAATCCGCAGTCTAGTTATTAGTTTCCTTTAAATCGAAATGAAATACTATTCTATTCTATTGCAAAGTACACTACCCCTTCAATTATACGCAAGTTACACACTGTTTCATATAATTAAAACTAACGTTTTTACAAAATTGATATTTTCATAATATTCGCACTCTCGCGCTCTTTGCATTCCTACAATTCTACTCGGCAATCTACAGTCCCTGTAGTCGCACGAAAAGACTAGAACGTAATTGTAGGTCGAACTTCACTTTGGAGGACCAAATGTTATCAACTTTTTTTACACTACCCTGTAGCCTTTGACGAGAAAATGCCAAAAATGTGAGTTTGAGTGGCCGAAGATCACTGGTTCGAAAGTTATACACGTGCGAAGTTGGCCGGTTTGCGATACTTTTTCTCGACTAAAGACTTTGATGCACGACGCAGATTTCCTAGAGGAGTACTTCGAAAAATCTGAGATCACAGTGGCTTAATGGACGACAGCAGCCGTTCGCTTGGGTGAATAGCGTGTGTGCGTATCTCGGTGAGAACGGGGTCAGTCTCGCGTTGGCTGTTTATTTAACGCGAAAATCATAGGATATCGCCGGGACCATAGTTGGTGGGAAACGGCGGCCGTAAAACGGACCGTTCCAGGCGAACGATTATTACGATTTAACGAAGACCGTTCCTTTCGTTCCGCAACTTCCGGAACAGCAAGCTTGCGTCGGCGCGCGTTTTCGAACACCGGGGGGCATTCAGCACGGCCGATTGCGCAGGGATTACCCGAATTTTACGGTTCAACCGGGTGAAATATTGTCGAATATTTGAAATTCGGATTAAAAACTCGGACCGTCTATTTGATTAAAGAAAGCCCGACACGCTGGATAGGATTCGACGTGGCTCGCGAAAAATTGAGAGCTGCAATTAGAAGGATGAAGCGCGTGAAATGCAAATAGGAACACGCTGAGCTCGCAAGAGCAAAAAAGAGTGGAAGAGAGAGAGAGAGTCTGGGGAAAAGAGGCTCCGATTAATCCGATCGATTCCGTATATTCGGGAAATAGTTGAACGACGGTGAAAAGGAAGAGCCTGCGGATGATGCACGGGATCTTGTTCCAGCTGTCGCCACGAAAAAGATATCCATTATACTCGAACGATGAAATATTAAGGACAGTAATAAACTATTTCCGTTTTAGTATGTCGATCTTATCTGTCGGCGAAAGCATCGATAATCGAATCTATATCTATTACACATTGCTCCACAAAATTTGTTCAAATGGAAAAGAATAGAATTATGATACAGCAAATTATATTTGGCTCCTGTCTTGCTATCGATTCACACACTTTTCATTTTGCATAAAGTTCCCGAGCGTACTTATCGCTAATTTGACTGTGGTTCGCATAATTCCAAGGCGATTTAGTGAACAATCTCTGCGATCTTCGCCAGTTTCCGGCGAATAGAGCCGGATACAGGGGCGAACACCTGTTGGCACCGTGAGATCCAGACGCGAGGGGTATCAATTAGCAAGGACGATCGGAGTCTATGAATATTTCAGAATGGTACTCGGAGGTCGACGTTGGTGACATGATGGCTGACGACCTCCGGCCCGGATGCAGCTCGTAAAAAAAGTCTGACGTGCTCTTGCAACGTACATAAAACAAGCTTAAAGTCTCGAACAGTGGACAAAGTGTTACCTTAAAAAATTGAATGCTCTTCCTCGTAACTACTTCATCAAAACATTGCCGCGAGAGCAATCTATAATTCCGGACGCAACAGTTCTGCATCCGGAAGACGCGTACAATCGAAACGGTTCGAAATTTTTGCCGGATGCGTGGGGCTCGTTTGTATTCCGCTTGGAGTAGTCGTCCGTTTCAAAGGGAGATAGGGTAGCAATTGCAAGCGAAGAGGGAGCCGGAGGATTAAAGGGAAAGCGTCGTCGAAGAGGACAGAGAAAAAGAGAAAGAGACGGAGACAGTATAGCAAGCAAGCAAGCATCAAGCAGTAGCAAAGGGTAGTCGTGGTCTGGTTTATGCGGCAGCGTTAGAAGTCCGAATGTTTCTGAACGTCCGGGGAAGACTTTGCGACTTCCGCGAGGAAACCTACGTTGCTGTCGCGTTCCGTAGCGGCCGAGAGAGCGAGAGGAAGAGAGAAAGTCGCATTTCACGGGAGAGCCAGACAGCAGACACCCCCGCAGAGGGGCCGAGAGAGAACAGGCCGGAGTTTTTTCTCTCCGGTTGTCCCTGCCCGAAAAGGAAGAGAAACGTTTGCTGCCCGGCCCCCGAAAAATAAGAGCATCGCGGCTCCTGAGAGCCGTGCATCTGTTTCCCACTTTGCATAATAGTCCCCCGGGGGCTAAGAACGCTTTTCCTTCTTACCAATCCCCGCCGTCTATCTTTATTTCCCCGACCATCTCCTCTCTCTCTGTTTTTTTCTCTCTCTATCCCTTTCTCCGCCGCTTTCTGTCCTTTTCTTTCACTTTTGTCTGCTCCTTAGCTTCCCCCGCGTTTCCGGTCAGCCACCTGTCTGGCTGATCCTCAGAGAACGATTTCAAGGCGATGGAGCGACGCGATCGAAACGTCGATTCCGAAATACCATCGACGGGAGACGGCGCACCGATGATGTTTGCGTCGAGGAACCAGCGCGCAGCGTCCCCTTCAATTTGGACACCTCGATTACCGGCTCGTCGAATTCCAGCACGCTTTTCATTCAAAGCTTAATAAAACGACTGCGATAAATCGTGAGTCAAGTTTTGAAAGGTCGTTGTGAACGGGACCGCTCGGTCTTCTTGATTTCCACGGTCGTTCCGGCCATGAATGAAATCCGGCCTTCAATGTTCGCGGAGACGTTTGAATACGATCTTTGGAACGAGGAATATTGACGGAGCAGTTAAAAATGTTTTTGTACTGAATAAACAGTGGCTGCGTCGAGAACATTATACCACGGAGGAAGCTGGGGTTTCAAGTTTCAAAATGATCTTAGTTAGGTTGTTCTACGAACTTTTCTCGCGAAGTTGTAGCTTGAATTTGCGTGATCTTGAATGGCCTTCGTATTATTTCGAGTCTATTTTGTAACACTAGAACAATATGCAACGATCCAATAATTGCGGTGATTCTGAATTAAATCCTGATTTGGGACCACGTCGCTGGAACGTAATAACTCGGCCGCAAGTTTTCGCGGTTGACGAATGCAATTTGCGCGAGCAGACCGGCGTGCAGACGCGTGTGCAGTATGTTCAGTGTGCAACGGGCTGGCACGGCGCAGCGTTTCGTCGCGGCAACATTTTTTGACCATCGCGTGCGAAATTGTTTTTCCACCGCGCGAAGAAACCAAGCTCGCAAACACCGCGGGAAATAACCGCAGGGAAGAAGCGCGCTGCTTGACGAGACGCGGCGTTGACAGCGTTCTTGCAACTAACGCGTTGTCATTCATAGCTGGCAACTGGAATTTCCGCGATTCTCCCGCGACCCCTTTTTCCGCTTCGAGAAATACTCTTAACGCGAGCACGGATTTCAATTGAATCGCAAGGTCGCCGCCGCTGTCTCGCGGAGTTTACAGGAGAATTTCACCATTCGGCTCGGACAATACCATGCATTTATAACAACAATTTATTTTCTATTGCCGCTGAACTTGAGCGAACGGGGGCGATTCAACTTGAATACAATTTTTGCATTTAGAAAAGCACCGTTGACCTTCATATGCTCCTGACGCCTAAAAAAGGTACATTTTGCTCTGAAAGAAAGTTGCTATATTCATACTTAGCATTAGGTGTACAAATAAGTTCGCTAATAAGGTGCCTTTACATACAGGGTGAGTCACCTAACGTTATCACCTCAAATATCTTTGTTGTTTTCAAAGACACGTTAAATGTCTTGAGGGCAAAGTTGAATGGTAAAATGGGGCTTATACGACACCAAAAAAAGTTTTGTTTTATGTAATTTTTTTAGAGATATCAAGGTCACCTTAATTTTTTAAATGGAACCACCCTTTTTTATATATCTACAATGATAGTCCCTTTCGTTACGAATTCAGTGACTATAATTACTCAAGGTCATTCAAGGTCACGGACAGAAAAAACCTGATGAATTCCTGATATAGAGATATGTGAAACGGATGATAATGTCGGGCCTGAACTCGTATTACACTACTTTGATTCATGCTTGTTTCTCGGGCAAATTTCTCTCGTACTCACATGTGGATTGAGGGCTAAGCTGCTAAAATATTAATCTCATTGTCTTCGGTAGTCATAGGATTCTTTCGTTTACGATTTTTCACATCTACACTTCCAGTACTTCTAAATGACTTGTAGATATTAGTCAAAAGTCAGCCTAGAAGGAGTGTTTCGCTCAGGGTACCTTTCTTCATAAAGCAATCGTTATCATGTCACACCTTTCAATCATTGAGTAAGACATAGCGGAATCGCGTTTGGAAACATACTGTTAGTTGCACCATGGCGTTTAAGAAACAGCACATTCGAACTGTATTCTTTTTGCATTTGAGTCAAAGAAAAATGCTGCTGAGGCAAAGAAAATGATTTGTTCCGCGTTAGAAGTGGTTCCAAAGGTTCCGTAGTGGAAATTTTGATCTCAGCGATGGAGAACGCAGTGAAATGTCAAAAAATTGCAGTACGAGGAATTAGAGGAATTATGGAATGAAAATCCTTGTCAAACACAACAGAAACTTGCCGAGGAACTTGGTGTAACTCGACAAGCAATTTCCGTTCGTTTGAAGAAGCTTGGGAGCTTCGAAATGTAACGTCTGTTCCTTTTTCTTATAAATAAAGATCAAAAGGCACCGAACTGATTTGTACACCTAGTAGATCCTCACCACTAGTCCGACTGGTTATTGTACAGCAAGGGTCGATCGCTATATGTAGTTTGACACAGAGTCGCAATCTATGGTAGCGACGGGACCTCCGTTGATGCGGTAGCATGTTGCACGCGCTGTCTACCGAGCAATCTCTCCGGATTCGGCTGGTGGCCGATGAAACGAACGAGCCTCTTAGCAAGATGAGTGCTGTCGAGGCAGTTCTGGCCGCCGGAAGCCGTCCGGAAACGGCAAATATTTGTAAGATCGACGCGGTGCCGATTGAATCCAGGTCGGTAAAACTGCGTTTCCAGAGGATCCTGGTAGGAAAGTATATTCGGCCCCGGGTGAAAAATGATCGGCGCCGGATCGCTGCTGGGCCGGTCGCGGGAAACGATCCAATCTCCGAAAGGGAAACTAGTTATACTGAGGACGGACACGGTTTTCAACTTTGCCGCGGGCAAGCGCGCCGCGAGCTCGATACACCCCGGGGACAGAGGACTCGGAATGGACTGATTTGAAATTCTGGCTCCATCGCACCGGCCGCAAACACCTATGGCGACTGTAATTCAAACTTTTCCGAGGCGCGCGCGGCCCGAGCCCGAGACAGCTCCGGGGACAAGTCCGAGGAGCGACGGGAGCCCCTCGCAACTCTCGAACCCGTCAAGCCGAGTCGATCATCCTAATGGAAATTGTTCGAGCCTCCCGTTTTGCGCGACAACGCACGAACGTTGTTTGAAACGTCGCACAAAATTCGTTTGAAATGGCAGAATTCGCCATTCGAAGGATTGTTCAGGATGATGATCATGACAACATACTTCAATGTCATTGAAATCAGTGAGGAGAACCTTTCTCTAAATAATTACCGATATTTTAATCTCGATATTGCGAATCGATGTTAGCCGTTCACTCGCCTGCAATGTAAACAAGCTGTTTACGTTCAATTCATTTGTGTTCAATTTAACCGCGCAATCTCTGATTCGAGTACTGTGCATTCAATATAAATGTTACAAATTGTTAAAAATTTTTAATTTACTACAAGCCGAACGATATTGGAGATATCAAAATGAAAATTGGTACAATCACAATGACCACTGTAGACAGTACATTTGAACAACACGAATATCGAGCGCCCGGCCTGCAGAAAAATTAATTTCAAATTTAGTTTCATTGTAGTATTGAGCTTAGAACCTACAATACTATTTTTATCGGAACACTTCGGTGAAGAGAACTTTTTATCGCGTTTAGGCCGCGGCCGGTTCGGCCCTATTGTGCACCGTTTCGCTCACCTCCGTTCCGCTGTGCTCTGTTTGGGTCAGTTTTAAATTCCGCTTTTGTCACCGGCCAGCCAGCGGAACGAAAACGGACGTGGCCGCAAGAAATCCAATCCTGCCGGTTTACGGCGCGTTGCATCACGTCGGCTAAAAGCATCCACTTCGCGCAGCGACAGCTTGTTTTACGAACGGACCACCCCCGCAACTCGCTGTCAGCTCCGTTCTGTCCCGGTTCCTCCCCTTCTTCCCTCCCCATTAGCAGTCTGGTCCGTTCCTCTCGCAAGACCATTGCGAAACGAACGATTCGCGCGGATATATCCGCTGGCAACGGATTGTAACGATGTAACGCGCTACAGAATCTTGTTTGGTAACGAGAACGTCACCACCGAAGACCCTCCGATCAAAATCGCATTTGGAAAAGTCTAAACTGACAAAACGTTGGCTGTAAAAAATACGATTTTTTCGGAGGAAAATTTTATACCAATTGCAACGAAGCTAAGATAAAGTTAATTCACTGAAATAATGTTTACATGTTAAAAATGGTACATCGACTTCGTTAATCTATTATCTTTTTGATGCAAATATTTATTAAAAATGTCCGCACAACCGCAATAATTCGCGAATCATTTTCGGAGATTTGTAATTAATCCGAGTTCAGGACGGCGACTGGAAATAGTGTTTCGGATGTTATAGCACAGATCCGCGTCGGCCTGTACCGAAAACCTCGATTCAATTTAGCATACCGATCAGCCCGAAGTTTGAAATTGTTCTTCTATCCGGGGCGGCACGGTTCTCCCGTCGAACGAGGCAATTTATGCGAGATAGATATCGCCAAGGAGAATTTTTCATCGGTGGCTGGGCTCGGGCTGCGTGCTATCGATACCGAAGAGGCCAGGAATCTCGGAGTTTCGATACTACTCGCGTCGATGCTCTCCGTCTCGGGCTTAATCGAAATTTTAATGGAAAGATCACAGAGTCGGCTTTCGGTGCGCGCGTCTCGCGTCTCGCATCTCGCGTGTTCATGTTTCGCGCACGCGGTGTATATATCGGCGAAGCAATCATTTCCACGCGAGCCTCGCGGAAAAGGAAGAGGGAAGAGGAGCAAAACGATTCGATAGCCCGTCAAAGCCTCTTCGAAATCAGGCCGGTTCGGCTCCGGAAGAAAAAGAAACCAGGGAACACGAAAGAGAGAGGAGGTCTTCTCTCTGCTGCTCCACCGCGACCAAGTTTCATCGGGGCAATCATTAATTGCCGCTCTACGTGCGCAGTTTACAGTGATTTCCGAGTTGGAAAAAGGGAATGGAAAAGGGGATGGATCGAGCCCGGGGGAGCCGTAAGAACGATCGCTTGGAAATTGAAATTTTCCCCGAGAGAATCGCGCGAGAGCGCGCACGTCACCGGCTCTCGATTCCCTTTCCTCGAAATTTCGAGCAATCCGATCCGAAATTTACCGGATGGAAATTAACACAGGGAACGAAGGCGACCATCATCGAGTCATCGATCCGACAGCGACTAAGGAACCCGTCGTAAAGTACTATGGATCGGTAGATACCTGAGAATGAGATGGAAACGTTCTTCGACGGAGCTGTAATCTTTCTACCGTTTGTTCTCAATCTTTAGAAGACGTACAGTAAGGAGCGAAACTGAACCAAGAACCACAAGTTTTGTATAAATCATTATTTATTGCTGGGAATATAGAAGAATAACAAAAAATCAACATTATAATTATTTTTATCATAGTAGAAGTAACTCAAGAAATTTTTTTCAATAATTAATGTCTCCGCTAAAGTGGGCGGATACTAGCTCGGAATCCGTCCACATTTTCGTTAATATCTTCTTAACAAGACCTCGGAGAACATTTTTGCAAAAGAAAAAGTTGCTTGGAATCTACCCTTCCAGGGAAGTATATTTTTGGACAACCTGTATAAATAAAACTGTAAGGCACTGAAAAACTTTCTTGGAAAGAACAGTGTCCTCAACGGGCCGAGAAGACAGGACGTTTCTTGCGTCGCTGATATTCGAAAAGTTCGGATAGTGTGCTGATGGCAAGAAGACCGCGGAGTCGAAAGACGAGTAATTATTCCTGAGGACGTTCGACTCGCAGGGACCTGGAAATAGAAAAGCACGTCCTGGCCGCCAGTCATCGGGGTCCATTCACTCGGTGTGTCTCAAGTCTCGAGTCTCAAGTTTCCCGGGGTTCGGTTCGGCCCCGAAGCGACGTAACGCAACGTCGCCAGGGCGATTCTCACAATGCGAGAACGTAATTACGTTACGTTACCTTACCTCACGTTAATTAATCCGCCATCCTTTTTCACCCCTTGCCACCCTGCCCCCGCCCCCACCACTCGTGCCATCCGTTCGGTCTTCGTTTGCCGACCCACCGAGCACTTTTAATTCGAACGAGAAACTCCCGATGAAACGGAAAT
The DNA here is from genome assembly GCA_963966675.1 of Lasioglossum calceatum. Lineage (NCBI taxonomy): Eukaryota > Metazoa > Arthropoda > Insecta > Hymenoptera > Halictidae > Lasioglossum > Lasioglossum calceatum. The sequence goes on along the minus strand of OZ016546.1, from coordinate 16,805,366 downwards.
GAGTTACCGTTACCCCCGTTTGCAGAAGATTTTACGGTGAATTTGCGAATCCCTCGATTCAAGCTCGGGGCCCAAGCATCCGGCACGATTCAGCAGTCTCGTTCAATTTCGCGACCGACCTATCCGCCAGAAGAAAGACCAGATATGCGCGCCTCAGTCGAAAAAACCTTGACGGATATTCACGACACTCCTGACCGTTGCAAACAATGTTCTAATCAGCACATAGTGGTCCGCTTGGCACTAGGTGTACAAAATTATTTGTTCACGGTTTCGACAAAACAGAAAAAACATTTAAGGACATTATTATAGTATTTGTTACTTTTCAAGAACATTGAGAAAGAAAATAAATTTTTATGTAACTTTGGATTCTTATGATTAGACTGCGGATCTTCACAGAAGATAAATAAAAATTCTTTCTTCTTTTAATTATTTTATTAAACTGAAAGTAATACGCGTTGATGTTCTTAAATTGTTTAAATATATTCACTGATTTGATCTGTACGTACCAATTTTTGTTACAAATGCATAAAATCCGCAGTCTACTTTATAATAGACTTGGAAAAGTTTTATTTTGCATAAATATCGACAGTCTATTTATTAGATACTATATTTATCATTTATTCAAGATATAAGTGTATTTTAATAAATTCGCAAGATATTTACGTCTGCCAACTTCCTTAGAACTATCGAAAAGAAAAGCAAAATTTGTATTGTGTTAATTTCTATATTTCTGTTCACTATCGTTCACTATCGATATTATATTGGTACTGCTGGTTTACGAATTTCGTTTATCCAAATCTCTCAGGGTACAAGACCGTCCGAATAACAGAGGCTCATTAGTTACCCCAACCCTCTTATTAGTTCGACGAGTTGACGCTCCGATAACTAAGGTTGAGCACCAATTTCGACCTAAACATTCAATTGTTTACGGGAAGTCAGTTTATCTACACTTGTGCTCGTACAACAGAAACTACGCTGGAAGTTCAGATAATAGAGGCTCAGTTATGAGTTCATATAACAAGAACTTGCTCACATAAACCAGGTGCGGATAAACGAAATTCTATTGTAACTCGAGGTGGATGTAACAGTAGTTGCACATTCTTCCGAAGTTTCGATTGTTCTACGTTTCGCGTACAGATTTTGACCATAAATACGAACAATCCACAATTTAATTACAGTGAAACTTCGTCTGTGTGTACTCCGCTATTGGAACAGCGTACATACAGTTTTCATTGTCGAGGATTTAGGCTACAAGTCCGTTCGGAATTATTTTTCAAAACGTTAACACAGCAATTTTATAGAAATTTAGTTACATTCCTCAAATACTAAATTGAGCACTCTGAAAGATACATTACAGAGTTGGGCGAAACTTTTATTTAAATAAAAATTTCGAATAACGAATAAAAGATACAACATTTTTATTCGTTATTCATATCTTCGAATAAAAAAATATCTTTTATTCGACTCGTTATTTAAATAATTTTATTCGACGAGAATTTATTTTAAAATTATAATAGCTAACTTTTTATTCGAAGCTTGGAATAAAGTTTTCAATTCGTCGAATAAATTCTCGACGAATAAAATTATTTAAATAACGAGTCGAATAAAAGATACTTTGTTATTCGAAGCTTCAAACAACGAATAAAAATTTTTTATCTTTTATTCGAATCGTTATTTAAATAATTTTTTATCGAAATAATGCCCAACATTCATTATAATATATCCTACACAGGATGTCTCAAAAATGTACTTCCTTGAAAGGTCTGATGATACCCGAGTTCATTTGGAGTAACTGTTTCCTTTACAAAAATACTATTCGCGGCTTCGTTAAGGAGTAATTAATAAAAAACACGGACCAATCAGAGCGCGACTGCGTCAGGGCGAGATTCGCCCGTTGTAGCCGCGCTGGTCCACGGAACACATTGTCGCAAAGGTAAAAGTTGCTTGAAATCACCTCAGGGATCTATCCTTCAAGGAGTCACAGTTTTGGAACACTCTGTGCATTATACATTTATTTTTTAGATGAAACTGCTACTCAATGAAGTGAGAACCAATTACTTTCTACAATTCCTTTTCAAATGAAGGGGCAACGGCGAGAGAGATAGAAAATGGAAGAAAACTCGGCAAGATATAATAGTAAAATAATGAACGCGATCAGTTTGGAGTTCGCTGGCCCGTCCGAGTTGCAACCGTGAATCGATCCCGGTATTTTCTTCGACTCGCTAACGAATTACGGTAATTACGGCATCGTGGGCTGGGGAGAGAGGGGGAGGGGGCGAGCGACGACGCCTCTAGTTCGAGGATACATTGCGCCCGGAGTTCCCCGGGCCGAGAGAAGTGGATTTCAATGTTGACCCAAAAACCGCAAATGACTGCGCGTAGTCGTTTGGCATGTGACGCGTGGACGTGAAGTGGAAGTCAATGAGACGACCGGAGACCCGGAAACAGAGAATTAAATGCGGCGACACTTTCGCGCGACTAACAACACTAGCTAACCACTGACAACCCCCTCGGTGACCTGGAATCTCGTTCGCGGCGTGTCATTGCTGCTCTTCGATACGCGATATCTACATTTAATGAAGCGCAGCTGGTAATTAGCGGAACCAAACATTACTCTTTTTTCGGCTAAATAATTTCCGCTGGGTAAGAGGAAGTGGGCTCTTAATTCGAAAAATTTGATTAAAGTCTTGATCAGTATAAATTTTCCTGGCAAAACACTTGATTGACGCTAAAATTGAAAAATCAATGTGCGCTATTATATTTGTTTTCTCAACCCTTTATTTTGTGGAATTACTCCAAAGTTATTAAAGAAAGAAAGACAAATGGAACAAAATAGTTAACGAACCTTTACGATCGTATTTTAACAGAACGGTTGACTTGAGACTTGAGACCCATGGTTTCTTCGAGACTTTTGCTCCTCGCGATGAGTACTATACGATGCGTTGAAAAAAAAATGTTTGATCTTGAGAAAAGGGTCAAGGTCTTTGTGGTCGATTCTTTTGACAAATTTCCACGGATGCGGAGGTGTAGAATCCCACTATACAGGGTATCCCACATAACACTTTTCACGATTTTTCAAGTACTTGCGATAATCTGACGAAAAGATATTTTAAACAAAAGTTGATCAGTTTTCGATTGGCTATACATTGCAATAAAAAAAGTTCGAAAATTTTGTTTTTCATTATTGCCAAGGCCACCTTCATTTTTTAAAATAGTATTTCAAGATCATCCGAATGCCATGGTACACTAGATCGTCGAATTCGTCTTGATATGAGCTATAATACTGTTAAGTCAAAAATACAAAGTGACATTTTAAAAAAAATGGAGGTGGCCTTGACAATACTACAAAAAAAGAAAAATTTCGAACTTTTTTTCATTGCAATGTATAGCCAATCGAATTACTGATCAACTTTTGTTTAAAATATTTTTTATCAGATTATCGCAAGTACTTGAAAAATCGTGAAAAGTGTTTTGTGGGACACCTTGTATAGTAATCGTGACATTAATTTTTATACACTTACATTTTAGGTGAAGGTAATCTTGAAGTATCACAACAACAAAAATTCCACAACCCTATGTTCTATCTGAAAGATTTGACTGGAACCACGAAGAACGATGAGAATAAGTAATTGGTGTTAATTTTGTGGCGAGACGTAGAACTCGGGCAATTTTGTGTCGTCGAGAATCTAATAAAGGGTGTGCAATATTTTTGCCGGTGGGTGTAGAAGTCGTTCGAATTCCAGCGGACGATGAGCAAACGGAGCTGGGGCAATCGTTGACTTTGAGTCTGCGGGATTCCAGGGACCGCCGCTGTCGGACCGCCGCGCCGCGCCGGTGTCCCGTGGTATATAGAACGTTTAAGAGTATTGCGGGCGATTCTAGATGGGACTCGATGTCGTCGGGGGACAAAGAATCGTCGAAGCTCGTCGTCGTCGTCGTCGTTGTCGTCGTGTCACAGAAAACCTTTCCGATCGTCGACTCAGGCTCGGCTCGTCGCGTCACGGTTTCCCGGCTCCGGTAGGATCAAATCAATTCTCTCTCTCCTCCCCCACTCTCCCTCTCTCTCTCACCCCTCTCGTCCTTTTTACTACGGAGTTTTTCATCGGTGGCTTCTTCTCTCCGGGAATCGAAGCGACACATAAAATGCACTCTCTCAATCTTTCGGGGGAACCGCTCCGACGCCTAGACGACACGCAGACTTTCCACGCGACACGGTTCTCTCGTTCCTCTCGATCCTCCTCAGACCAGGGCATCGATAACCCCTCCTCTCTGATCCTGCCAACCAGAAAAAGATTTCCCATCCTTCCTTTTAGTCCAACGGCTACCGGAAATGAATTCGAAGCAGAGGCGAATTAATTTTGAAAATGTTGCTTCAAATGACGTCAGGATCCTCTCATTTCCGGCTGTTGAAGGAATTTTGGAACACCCTGTATATGATTATTAATTAAATTAAGAATAAAGCTCTGGTCGGATACTCTTCATCGAGCAGACAATGTTTCTAGGTTCATTGTGGTTAATATTGCGGAGTAATCACGATCAAAGAATGACATTGGATTTTTTAGCTTATAGGAACAAAACCGGAGAAAATGCATAATATTGAAAAAAATGCTAGTGACATGAAAAATCGAGATAAGATCTAATGCTTTAAGAAAGTGTCTAATATTATACTATCGAGGCGTAATGGTCACACAGATACGCACTGATGCGTGCTCCAGCGCAGAGGCACGAGGGTAGTTCGGTCGTTCAAGCGTACTTAGGGGTACGTCTCTCAGCCCGCAAACCATTTCCCCGCGTACGGTTCGCTTATCTAACGCTATCCAGATCCATTCATCGAGTCGTAGGGACTTCGGGCTTGGACGTAGAGAGCCTCGTAAAACATTATAACCATTGTTGGTCCCTCGTTACCAATATCTGCCGAGGCTCTTGAAACTACGCCGCCGTAAATGCTTTCGTACACCCTAGTTTCTCTCTCGCTCTCTTTCTCTCTCACGCTCTCTTTTTTTTTGTTTGCTGCCATCCACTCTTCGGTAACAATCGCGACGACTCTGCCACTCGACACAGTTCCGACCGACATTGACGGTCCAGTGGAACACAAGCGACGTTTCGCCGTGTACATGCTACACCGTTTTCTGTTGCGAAACGAAACGAACAACGGGCCGAACTGTGAACGATGGTATCGATATGGCCGATCCAGCGGACCGTGAACAGATGCCATCAGAAAAATATTATTATTATTCGACGCACAACGCTCCAAACTGCGCAGAAACTGTTCCCGGAAACGGGAATTTTGTTCTCGGTTTAATCCGTTGACGTTGTTGCGTGAAATGGCGCAACAAATTGTTAACTTTATATATTCCTGGTAAAAATGAGTGCAGCCAAGTCCCGAGCTCAGGAAACCCGTCGGGTCCGTGCTGGTTCTTAGATCGTGTAGTTCTTTGCGTGAACGTGGAAGAGGTACGCCAATTGTTCAAAGCATTGACGGGAAAAAATAAATATTGGAAGGGAAGATATCCGATAAATTTCGCTCCGGACATAAATGCCCGAGTTGCACACGCAGGGATAAAATTATTGAGAGAGGAGAGACTACTCTCAAGATTAATGTAGACAATTTTTATTGTGCATAAAGGTCCACGACTCTCTTCGGGTGACCATTTCGAGACGCGGACAAAAACAAACTTTACAGCTCCTCTCATGGACGAGCTTCAACAGTGAAAAGTGTAAATTCGCGTTCACAAGCCTGTTCCCTTTCCGTCCCGCTTTCTCGATAATTTCAACGCTTCCGGGCGTTATGTTAATCGCTTTTATATCGTTCCGTAATTAGATTTTCCAGCGCTGCCCGTCGCGTTTCAATGTTTCGACCCCGGGAATCGATTCGATATACTGCGACGCGTCGCATCGATGATAATGCTCTCGGGTCAGTCGGGTCGTGGCGATATTTCTGACGCGATTGTCCGCGGTGGCCGGTCATTCAGCCGACACCGTCGAATTCACCGGGAGATCCGATCAAATAGAAGTCCAAGTTCGTTATCGATGGGAGACTGTCGTTTACAAGACCATCGAATGCAAATTAACAACGCGTTAACCGGCGACAGTGCGCAACGCGGTACGCGCACAAAGTACGAGGCCAATGGCCAGCCTTTGGCTGGTAATTACACGAAATGCGTGGCCAGTCGATTAATTGGTACTACGTACCTGGGCGTGATCTCGCCTAACAAACTGGAGCTTATTCGCCTGACGGTACGCTCTGGCTGATGTCTACCTCGAAGCGTGATGGACCGCAGAAAGATATGGTGTCTTCGTGCAATATTCTGTGCATGTCCCCTCTTTGTTATTATACGAGTAGTCCTTTATCTTTTTCTATTGTAAACATTTATGTAAGAGGACTTCGGTCCGTCTATAATAAATAATAATAATTTTTTTCGCCTAGAAATCACAGAAGTCCTACAGTGACGGGCTTATGGTTGTACCTAAAAAATGGCAAAAGGTGGTCGACCAAAACGGCACATACTGGATTTAATAAACTTCATTCAAACTATGGAAAAAGCATGATTCATTTCTCTGCATTAAAATACAAAGTAACTTTTTCCCAACCCATTGACATCGAAGAAGTGTGAATTAGCCTTAAATGCGAGCGGATCGATGATTTCTTTCGGTCGGTTTTTCGCGGATGGGGAAACGGGCCGCGGAAACAACGAAATTACAACTGGCGAATTAAACTGGCTCGGCGAACGGGTGCCGAACGGACGATTCGAACCGGGTTGGCGGTTTCCTGTGTAGATCGTCAATTATTAGTCCCGGTAATCAAGGGGAGTGCGATTTCCAATTTTCGGGGCCGTGTCGCAGACCGAATTCCGAGCCGACGCGCTCGATACAACGCGCGCGCGAGGCCATTAAAGCGGATGACTTGAAAAACTGCCATTACTTTGATTAACCGCTATATTTCCGTTGGCGCCGATTCCTCGAAAAATCCTCGCTGCGATTGCATCCGCCACGGGCAAACAGACATGTTGAATCGAACCGTTATCGTCTGCGTCCGAAAACGTACGCGGGAGCCTCTCGGGCCGCGCGCAACCTGCTCTCCTTCAAATTAGAAAGCGCGTTTCCGCACTGTTTTCGCGAGATTAAAAAACTCCACGGCCCGATGCACAGATGAATTCGCGCCGCCAATGAAGACAACGCCACAGAGAACCCTCACCGGTTTGTTAATATTCGATCGGAAACGGGCGCGTGATCACCGTCAAAGCGGAGAAACTTAATTTTCGTTAACACGTTCGGTGGGACGTGTAAAGGCCGGCTTATGGTTCCATTCGGTATAATAATTCTTTAATAATACCTTTCTTGCTTAATTTCCGATACGTGCCTCTGCAGATAGTATAAATCAGGTTCTACTTCTTCCCCGGTGTCGCTTCACGATTGATTCACGGTTCACATTGCCCTTACCGTGAAGAGTAGAGAGAGGAAATCCTCGGTTTTCATTTTTTCACCACCAGGGTTTGCAACTAAAAACTCTGAAAAAATTCTCGAATGTGTGGTTGAATATGTTGAATGTGTCAGATTTCCTTCAGAATTTTTAGACGCGATTAAATAGGCTTGAAACTTGGTAGAAAGGATTCTTTCTCAAAATCGGCTGACGGGCATTTTTGAGCGAAGAACGATGGTTAAAGCTAGAAAAAATTTGTATCTCCAAAATGGCTTCGCGATTCGTTTCCTCATACTTTCACCTATCATTCTGGTGAATTCTATCGAGCTGTGACTGTCTCAACGTATGCTACAAGCAGTTTGGTAGAAGCGTGATCGCGTGTTTCCACGATTTGACGGCGGACCCTCGAACAAAGGGGAAAGAGCGAATCTTTGGAAATTGCGAAAACTCATCCCGGAGACATGGAAAACGTCGTGTCTACTTCTTGCGACTTTTTCCGCGACTCGATAAAAGAATTGAATTTTCAAGTCCCCTCGAGGCTCCTCGACAACCGGTGCAGGATCGGCGAAAAGCGTCGAAAGGCGTCGATGACGATGGATAAGGGCGCCCGTAGCACCCTTTCACCAATTAATTCGGCTGAAATTTAATCGAACCGTGGCCATCGGAATCTGTTTACCGTAGGCACCGGGCAAATCGCGTCCCGCTCGAAAATAATTTAATTAATTCTCGGCCCCGTGGTTCGCACGCTCCACCGAATGACATCAAATGAATGCCACTATCGTTCGCAGCGAATCGATATTTCCCCCACCTCCTCCACTCTCTCTTGCTCTTTCTTGCGTACCCCTACCAATATTTATAGTTTTTGGTCATGGCCCCCGATAAAGGCTGCATTGGAGAACGGTAATGAGATGCATTCGCCGCGAGAAGACGCGGAATAAAAGTTTGACGACGCGCGAAATTCTATTCGACACAAACCTCCCTTCTCACCCCTTCCCATCTCTTTTCTCTGTGTAAAAACCGACTTGACAACTCGCGAAAACATTCATCTCTCCCCGACGATCTATCCTGCGAAAAACTCCCGTTCGATTGGTCGTTATTTTTATTTTATTTTGCTTTTTTTTCAGTCGTTTTTGCGAGGCTATTTATTTCCGCGGGTCTATCGTCGGGCGACAGTGAGTAAGCACTGGACACTCGGTTTTTAGAAGTTGCACCTTCAATGGTTCCCCATTAGTACGTCTGGATTTTAAATTAAAAAATTCAAAGAGATAAAATTACAATATTTATTCAATAGCATGATAGTTTACCTCAGAAATGGCATAAAGTAATAGAATGTAATGTTATCGAATAAATCTATGAATCTTAATTTTGTCCTTGAATTTTTATTTAAAAACTCGAGAACTAGACGGTTTTTTGAGCTGGCAATTTGTGCCGCTGTATTTATATAAATAATATTTTCTAGTGCTGTGCAATCAGGATACAGGGCAAAATGAAAGATAGCGTCGTTTGACGCAAACTCCTACGCCTTTGCTATATGCACCGTTCCAATTTAATTAGCTGACTTTTTTATTCGTGTTCCACCTTTCGCTGTGTTCTATGTTATACAGGCTACTTTTTTCGACAGGAAATCTAATTTACTTTGTACCGTATGCTATTTTAATTTCACAGTTTTGGTAGTTGTTTATTGCACCACTTTTACGACGTCACGCGACTTTGACTAATTAAATATTCTACTAAAAGTAATGTAGTACTGGGTTGAAATTAGAGAATGTAGTTCGTCTGAGAACTGCACAAGTAATTATTATAGTGATTTTATATGGACCAGCAATGAAAAAGTAATTAAATCTGCAGATTTTTGGTATATTGTACGTACATACCTTTTCGCTTTATTCTGTGTATGGTATTGGAAACTTTTTATATTGAAAAAGCAATTTATTTTACATGGTTTACCATTTGAGATTCGTAATTAACCTCTGCGTCGATGACTGGAACATTGACGGTTGCTGTTTGTTCCAGATATCCGGACATGTTTTGCTATTTATAATACCTACATTTTATTAAAATCCTTCTATTTACATTTTCATTGCGGATGTACGTATTGTTTTCACTGATTGCTTCGGACAGGGATTTATTGATGGAAACATATAGATTTTTCTCGATTAAATGAACAATGATATTCGTAAGTGGTACATTAGGAACTGTACGAGCACCCAGTATGTCATGACGCGAACGCATATCAAGGTTCCTGCGAGTCTTAATTCATGCCCTTAACGAAATACATTCGGCCCGGAATCGAGTCGAATTCCTCAAATATTGCGACTTGAGCCAACTTGCCTTCCTACGGCAGCGTCTCTTCCGTGTCTTCGAGCACTATCGAGAGAAAGAGAAAGCGCAGAGAAGGAGAGAGAGAAAGAGAAGAGAGAGAGAGAGAGAGAGAGAGAGAGAGAGAGAGAGAGAGAGAGAGAGAGAGCGCGAGAGAGACGAGGTGAGATTGCACCAGCTGCGAGCTGCGAGCTGAAACCCTTCCGCACGAAAAGTTCATTTGACTCGGGTCGAACCTTATTTGGGGGATAGAGTTTCCCGGGCCTCTGATATTCGCCTCGATAAGATACACTCGGGTTTCTCCCGGGTTCCCCCGATCAGAAAAGAAAATTGCTCCGAATTTATTTCCCCGTAAATTTTCCGCCCTCTTGACCCCGCTTCGTCCCACTTTGCGTGCGCTTCCACGGTGTCTATCTCGCGTTTTCATCGTGACGACTGTTTTGCGATGGGAGTCGCGCGGGGAAACTATCCTACATAACTTGTGAATCTCCGATGCGCCGTGTTATCGTGTATTTCTCGAAATAGGTTCCCGTAGCCACGAAAAAATGATTAATAACAAGCGACAGATTTGGGAAATAGAGGACGTAGAGTTAAGATTTTATGCATTTATGATAAAAATCGGTGGATGTAATTTGAAACAGTAAAAACGTTAAGACAATCTAACAAAGACCATATGTTATTCTCGATTGATTGAAATTGTTGAAAATAGAAAGATAGTTTTATGTGGCTTCTGTGTCTTGCAATTGATGAAGACAATTTTTATTTTGCATAAAGATCCGCAGTCTAATGATCAGATATCTTGATTTTTTGGGATTCGTCCTCATTTTTGTTTTGATTTGCATTTTTCTGATGCATCGATGCAGAAGTATTATGCACCTTCCGATACCATCTAACTTTGATGACAGTTTCTTCCGTTTTCAACTGTTTAGGAGATACAGCCTGTTCCAATTGCGCGATCCACCCTCTATAATCAAGGGCAAGAAGAACCAAACAGGAGAGAAACAATGATAAAATAGGACCTTGCAGAAGTGTTGAAGAGTGGAGGCTACGACCTGTAATAATTCGAAACTTGTGTCCTCAGATGCGAATCTGTGGAAGCAGACATCTTGGACATCGATGGCGACGCCTAGCCGCGATACGCCGCGGCTTGCCGACTCCAGTTCTCGTTGGTCACTTCGAGGCGCCTTGAGGTTTCCTCCGGAATGGCCTGTACGAACCCGAAATTCCTGAGGGAACCGCGAGCCTCCGACAGGAGGTGCTGCGGCGAACCGCGATTCCGATCCTCGAATACAGTTCAAACTGAACAAGCTACTCTCGTTGTATCGGGGACCGTTTGCAGACGCCGCAGCATATACGCACGGTATTAATGAAGAATATTTCCGTCCAATCCTCGTCGCATCATTTCTTCCTAATTATTCATTCAACTTTACGAAACAGCTTAAAAGTAACAGTCTGGAATCTAGAACACTCTGAAAATATTTTCCCATTCTGTATACATATACCAGAGCCATCGGACCAATACGCCTAACTATGAAATGATTATTTTCTCATTTTATAAAAATGCTTAGCAATGTATTAAATACAAACAAATTTAATACTGTGAACAATATTTTAAATAATGAAATTTTTAGGGCAATTCTAAGGGCTGTTCAAAATTTGGAGTTATTCGATGATGAAGTATACAGTGTGTCAAGTATTCGAACGCTCTAAAATGCACAGTTTTGTTTATGTTATCAGAGAGACCTTAAATTTAACATGTATAATCCTGATACTCATACGTTACTATAGAAATAAAAAATGTTTCGTAATTCGTAATATGACCCATATTTTTTCAGAGCGTTCGCATACTTTGGTGACTCACTGTATGTACCAGGTATGTAAATATGAAACCGGAATTTGCCCATAGGTGGCTCTAGCTGTCGATGTAGTTGTTTTGACATCTGGTAAAGATTTTCAACTGACAACCATATAAGTTTCATGCAACAGCATAGTTTTTAATAACGTTGAACATGTCGAATTTTGTGCCTGGAAACTACGATATGCGGACAGCATTGATTTTCTCTGTGTTTGGTGGGATCAGAAGGGTGTGATCTATTATGAGCTGTTAAAACCTAGCGAAACGTTAATACTGAACGCTACCGACAACAAATGATCGATTTGAATCAAGCTTTTCGTGAAAAACAACCGGAATATCAAAAAAGTCAACACAAAGTGATTTTGCTTCATGATAATGCACCATCACACACAGCAAAACCGGTGAAGGAAACGATTGAGGCGTTTAGTTGGGAAATACTTTCGCATGCGGCTTACTCACCAGACTTGGCTCCATCCGATTATTACTTATTTGCATCGGTGGGACACGCACTTGCTGAGCAGCGCTTCACATCTTACGAAAATGTACGAAAATGGCTCGATGACTGGTGTGCCTCAAGAGAGGAGCAGTCTTTTTGGCGTGGCATCCACAAATTGTCAGAGAGATGGGAAAAATGTGTAGCTACCGATGGGCAATACACGTTTATTGTAAGACAATGATACAAAATATTTTATTCGAAGTATTGCCCATCGGTAGCTACACAATTTTCCCATGTCTCTGACAATTTGTGGATGCCACGCCAAAAAAACTGTTCCTCTTTTGAGGCAAACCAGTCATCGAGCCATTTTCGTAGATTTTCGTAAGATGTGAAGCGCTGCTCAGCAGCTCAGCAAACACACGTTTATTGTAAGACAATGATACAAAATATTTTATTCGAAGTATTTTCTATACAAAAATTCCGGTTTCATATTTACATACCTGGTATATTAAGTGCAGAAGTCAGATACAAATCCACTTTTCTCAGTAGCTATTCAAAAAATTGTTGGAAATTCTGAAAATCATAAAAACCACTTTCTCTAATGACTATGAACCACAGGGAAGTGAAAACACCCACTTCTCCAGATTTATCTCGAATAACGGTGCAACGAAGCAGCCATCGCGCAGCGTACACCAATTTTTGCAATCTCGAAAAAAGTCAAAGCCAGCAGCTTTTGTCCCCAATTTCACGAATGTTGTTGCTCCCTTTTGCAGACCGATGTATGCCGCGATCCTCCCGGCAGTGGATGCAAAAACATATTGAATTTCGTTTTTCCCATCAAACGGACATCCTGGAACGCACAAGATGGCCCCCGCCGCTATGGGGTTGGTTCGAGTACCGTTGTTTTAAACTGTAGAGCGGTTGACTCTGGCAGACCGTGGCATCGCGTAGTTTACGAATACCGGATGTTGTCGAGTCCCCTTGTTCGTTATTTATATCGGTGTAATCGAGCGACAAGAATCTCGTGTTCCCGGTCGAATCTAAACGACCGCGGGCAGGAGCCACGGCCGAGACAGAGAGGACGCGCGTTTTCCAAAATTGTTTGTAGCAGCTGCCATTGAAGCATCCGCCATATACATTTCACCACGATAACGCGAATAACGTGTCCGTGTGCGCGCGCGGGCGGATGCGACCACCACGTACCACGCTTAAACATGCGGGATTTTATCAGGAAAATTGGCCTGCTCGAAATTGTTGAACGTCGTAAAACACCGCGGCCACCGATTGTTTCTAGCTGTCGCGCCCGCCAATTGCTAGGCATAAAACACATACAAGCACGCAGGAAACGATCGGGGCATGTCTGTTGAACGTATGTTTATTCGGCCGTTCGCCAATAATACAATTGCACGTAATTTCTAGAGTAATGTATATGTACAGAGTTTGATAAGCGTTTCGGTTTCGAGAGAATCCTCTGTCGCGAGGATCCTGTGGCGCCAGTGGAGCGTACCGTTGTGGTCAGACATGGGCTTATACTACTTGAAAGCAGCCGACGACTTAAGGTAAGAATATTATTCGTCATTAGCGGGCTGCAGATTTTACGTATTTATAACAAAAATGACCGGTTTCTAATTTCATATTTTACAATTATTGAAATTATAATGACACTTTTTTCTTGTATCCATGCATACATTATTATCGAAATCGCAGAAAATATATATATATTCTATGACGTCATTTTTTAAGTCGACACATGCCAGCCATTTTTGGATCTCGGTAGGTTTAGTGTTAACCCTTTGCACTCGGAGCTATTTCAACTGGAAAATTAAAAATTTCTTCCGATCTAGAATATTTCCATCCGCTGATTTTTGAAATTTTATGCATATGATATTGATATAATACCTCATACAATACCGAAATGTTTATATTTAATAATGTGAACAATATTCTAAATAATGGTACAGCAATTTTTAGTGGTGCCTTAGAGGGGACAACCGAGTGCAAAGGGTTAAAAATTAAATTTCTGTTCGACTCTTATTTCTTGGAAACAGTGCATACAATTTGTATTTCCCATAAAAATGCGCAGTCTTATCATTTTTAGTACTGTGTTGTTTTTGGAATATTTTCAACAGTCAATAATTTTATAGAATGAATGGAATTTAACACGTTGAATTCCACACCCCCATCTGGTGCGGATCATACAACAATCAGCTCTACATTATTTATAGAAGCGATCAACGTCATTAATGACAATTGTTAGTTACTTGATAACGAAGCTTGAACCGTACGTTATAATCTAGTTAATCCCGGCATTATTATAATAAATTGGTATTCAGCGGTATTAATGTTATGTCAATCATTCCATAGCGCTGATCATCGATGGCACCGGAGCATTCAACGTGTTAAAGAAACACAAATTAATATATTAAGATGCACTGCTACTTTTTATAAAAATTTTATAGTACATTTATTATCAGTGAATATTCAGGTGTAGGGGATGAAATTAGTTGTTAATTGGGGGTTGGTAAATATTTAAGCTTGATCGAAAATTAACTGATGTGGATATAAATGATGTAAATGATAATTATTGGAATTTTAATGAATAATAAATAAAGTGACGGAAGAAAAATTTTAAAAAATCATATATGGCGCAATGATGACATTTTGATGGTTGACGTTTTAGTATCTCGTAGATCCAAAATAAATTTGGTAAATTGAATACGTTAGTGCAAAAATGCATTTTTTAATCTGGATAAATAATACCCTTTTCAAGTACTAGGATCTGTGTTAAATTTTCTAAATATTTAAACGCCCATGTCTAGTGGTACACAGGAATCGAGACTTACGTTTACAAGGGGGTGGGACTGTAAAAATATCTGTACACTTTGCGCGTTCAATTATCGACTACACTTACAAGAAGGAGATAAAGCTTCCTGTGCGAGGAGGAAGCCTACTAAGGGAAAAAAGGGCTTACGGTCCCTCGATTATAATACTTGGACGTCCTCTCTCGACTGTCGCACGATTTCGAGAAACGGGCGTGCGCGCGCGCGCGTGCAGTATAAAGTGCGAGATGTAATAAATAAAGCTTTAAAGCCGGTCGCGCGAGACGCGACGGGACGGGACGCTTTTCACGGACACTGTCGCGAGCACGATCGCAAAGCACAGGTACAGGTATTCTGGAAATAGTGTTAGATCACCGGATATCTCGGGCGCAATAATGCACTAGCTCTCTCTCTCTCTCACACACTCTTTCTCATTCTCTCTATCTTTCTCTCTCATTCTTTCGCTTTCGATTTTCTGGTTCTTGCCACGGCTTATCAAGCCACACGTCTTACCCGTCTACAAAAATAGGCACTTCCGGCCGGGTTTGTATCTCCAGACAGGACGTCCGGGGTAGCGTGTATAATACATCACGGCGAATGTCTATGTCGAAGCGTGTTCCACCCGGTTGTACAAAATGCAACATCCTCCCGTATGTAACATTAGTCGTGCACGTCGATCTCCACCCGCTGCAGCAAATCCGGTTCTGAAACAGCAATGTATTGACGACCCTGTAATTTCCACTCGACTTTCGCCGGGGCACGCATGATGCGCTCTGCATAGTGATCTGGAACGCGACTTTCTGCTGCCGAAATTCGACTGTTCGACTTTTTTAAATTTAAAATATAACCAGCGAGTAAAATGGTGCGAAAAAATAATTATAGAAAATGCTAGTAACTATGTAAAATCTCAAGATCATGTTAAAATACAACCAGCGAGTAAAATGTTGCAGAACAATAATTATTGAAAATGCTGGTGACTATGTAAAATCTCAAGATCATGTTAAAATGTAACCAGCAAGTAAAACGTTCGAAGATTTACATTATCTTCTTTAAAATAATCTTGTCATTTTATTCAGTACATTTTCTATAATTATAGTTTCCAAACATTTTACTTGCTGGTTATATTTTTAAATAATCTTAATATTGCGTATAGTCACTATCATTTTTTATAATATTAATTATAGAAAATGATGATGGCTGTATAAAATTACAAGATTATTTAAAAATGTAACCAGTAAGTAAAATGTTCGAAGATTTACATTATCTTCTTTAAAATAATCTTGTATTTTATACAGTCATCATCATTTTCTATAATTATTGCTTTCAAACATTTTACTTGCTGGTTATATTCTTAAATAATCTCAACATTTTGTATAGTCACTATCATTATTTATAATATTAATTATAGAAAATGATGATGAATTATTGCTTTCAAACATTTTATACTTGCTGGTTATATTCTTAAATAATCTCAACATTTTGTATAGTCACTATAATTTTTTATAATATCAATTATAGAAAATGATGGCTGTATAAAATTACAAGATTATTTAAAAATGTAACCAGCAAGTAAAATGGTGAAGTATCTCAAGTGTTTTACCGTTGCGATTCTCCTCGACGTATAAACTCGTCCTTTGAGATCGCCTGGTGCTATCGCCGGAGTATCTGATCCTCGGCTCGATCCTCTGCGCGGAAACATAAGTCGGGATTGTGAAATCGTCGGGGCCATCCTTCGCAGGAGACGTGTTCCTCCGCCTGCACACTGATAGTCCTATCACCACGCCGATTCCGATCAGGATCAACGCCACCGCACCTTTAATTAAAAGCGATCCTCTTTTCACAAACCATTGCTCAGAGTCGATACAACGGCACGTTTAGGTACCAAACGAGCAGAACACTCGTTCGATAAACTACGTGCGCAGACTACCGAATCCGTGGAAAATTTCGCGATCTCAATACAGGACAAAGGTAACGATCTGTGACAGCAAACAAACGCATCATTTCAATTCGGCAGCGTTCATGTACAATGTACATCTTTTTCAAATGAAAGGTAACCTTCATTAACACTAGACCTACCACTACAGGTCAAAATGACCGGTTCCAGATTTTTTATTTTACAATTATTCGAATAATAAAAATGACTTCCTAAGAAATGATTGTATAGACAGTAGGGGCCTCTCAAAGTCTAAATAAAATCAATCTTGTCATTTTTATAAGGGAACATGTTTCAGTTACTTTTAAGGC
This sequence comes from Lasioglossum calceatum, assembly GCA_963966675.1. Taxonomy (NCBI): domain Eukaryota; kingdom Metazoa; phylum Arthropoda; class Insecta; order Hymenoptera; family Halictidae; genus Lasioglossum; species Lasioglossum calceatum. Next base: position 16,788,273 of record OZ016546.1, on the reverse strand, counting down.
TCGGTAGGTTTAGTGTTAAATATACTCCATTTCTTAGTACATCACTGCATACTACATTTTCATCGTAAGAAACACTAATCCAATTCTCCTAGCAAAATCACAAAAAAACTCCGAAATCCCCCAGACCCGATTTTCGCTGGTAGCGTCGACATCGGCACACCAGAGAGCGAGTTCAAGATCAAGACGATAGTCAATTACCTGTACCCGCCAAGGCGATCACGATGATCAGGTTCTCGGAGCTAGCACTAGGCAGCGCCTTCTTCAAGTCGTCAAGAAAGACCCCAGTCCTCTCCAATTTCCCTCCGATTGAATCGGCCACCCTGACATGTCTCAACAGCGCCGGCTCGCTTCGTCCACGGCCGTTCACAGCGTACACGTACAGAGTATAGTCGAACCCGGGTTCGAGATCGTGGAGTTGGAAATTGGGTCGCATGTTCTTCTCTTGGTACAGGGCCGGCACTTCGCCGACAGTGCCCTGGTCGCTTTGAGGCGCGAGCAAGGTCGCTGTGCTCACCTGCACCACAGTCGGACCGCCTCGAACTTCCAACAAAAAGTACTGCGGCGAACCACCGTCCGCGCCGGGGACACAATTCACTTGCAACGAGCTGGTCTCGTTCTGCAGAGAACAGTCGAACGGCGGCTGCGGTGTCTCTGCGAAAATTCAGACGTTTCTCCGGTTAAGAGACGATTCTGCCGAGGTCCCTACAGTTGGCAAAATAGTTTCTCTTTCAAATTAACTAGCTTGTCTAAGAGTGGACCGAGGAACTTGAAGATTTTTGGAGAAATAGAAATACGAGTTTAGGGTATGTTGAAGTTCCCAGATAGATTACACTATGACAAAATAATCTAATTTTCGAACGAGAAGTCTTGTGAGAGTGGACCGAAAACGTGAATGGAACAGAAATTGACCGAGGGTCAACTACGATCGCTATGCCATGTGGACCCCGATCGAGTGACCTTCGCGCGACCTTGGCCAGCAACAAGCAGTCTCCAATATTTGTCGAGATTCGACGAACCGCACACGGTAGCGAGATGGGGGTTGAACATGTGTTAGGGTACACGGTTAGGCGGTTCTCTCTCGTTCTAGTTTCCAGATTCCAAAGATACGTACTGCCCGGCACGACGTTGAATATACAAGGAGTCCTTTGTCTGCCGACGCTGTTGCTTGCCCAGCAAGCGAGGGTCCCGAAGTCGGTGTCAGCGGTAGGAGTGTACTCGAGAACGCTAACGAGCCCGTTATTCTGCGCTCTGGAGTTCTGCACCGGCAACACGTCGCCGCGCGTCGCGTTGTACGTCCACGAGAACCTGACGTCGTCCGTCGGGATCGCGTCGACCTCGCAACGTAAGAACACCGTCTCCCGACGACCCGCCGTGATCTCCCGACGCTCGTAACCCACTCTGCACCTCGGCGCGTCTTTCGAAAGAACAGGAGACTCGTCAGGACCTCGGACACTACTCTAACGGACGTCGCTGGACTGCGGATTTTTATGCGAAATACTAATTTGCTCCGTCACATTTCAAACAATCAAGGTCGTTGCACACTAGACCCCGCACCACTGACGCCGTTTCGGGTTTCTTCTACATGTAGTTTCAACAGCACAGCGGCGCCGCTAGGTGTGCGCGTCCCCATTGAAACTACATAGAAGAAACCCAAAACGGCGTCGGTGGTGCGGTGCTGGTCACGCGGCGGTGCGGTCTAGTGTGCAACGACCTTTATAAATCCTTGAAATCCGCAGTCTAGACGTCACTTCACTCGTGGATTCTAAATATTGGGTTGGAACGAAAGTTGCGTTTTTAAACTAAAACTCAAAGATAAAATTAAGATATGCATTCAATAACATGGTTTCCATTCTGTTCTACTACTTTTTGCAATTTCTAACTTGTCATGCGAATTTTATCTTCGAATTTTTACTGAAAAACGACGTAATTAATCATTTTCAAGTTTGGAGATGTCCCATATTAGCAACTATAGCTCTGTTAAGCAAAGCAACTCACATTTCATGTGGACGAAGAGGGGCCGACTGCGACCTACCCCCACAGAATTGACCGCTTCGCAGGAGTAATCGCCCCCATGAGCCAAAGTCAACACCCTCAGAGTCAACGCGTTCGAAGCAATCAGCGTTCCGCCGGTCACGTCATGTTCCACTCGCTTATCCTGGAACAGAAACCATAAACTGTAAGAATCCGAGTCTCTCGTCGATCCATCCCCCTATTCTACTAATTTCTATCGGATCCTATCAAAACTCTGACTTAAACGAAAGCATTCTGAATAATCGAAAGCAAACGTTCCGAGGAAATTCGGAATACTGCGACTGTTCATTTATTTTCTCTGCACTACGCTGTTTAAGATAGACATCATTTAAGATGAACACCGTTCAAGATTGACTTCGTTTAAAATGAACGTTATTTAAGGTGGACGTCATTCAAGATGGATAGTGTAAATACAGTAGATCGAGTATAACAGGTTCACCGCAGTGTTATCCGAAACCACTGCTTATTTTGATTGCATTGGATAAACATACCAAATCAAGGTCTGTCTAGAGATGTTTCTCTTTCAGCTTCCCGTTCAGTATTAGTCAGCTCTTTGTGCATTGTTCACGTCTGAAGCGTTTAGAGATAAGAGGGTGAGCAGAATATTCATTTTCAGCAACCAATTTTCAGTTCCATGATTCAATTTTTTAATTTTTTGATAGGCAGAGGTATCAAGAAGACTAAAAAGCCCACTCGGTTTTTTAAAAAATGGAACGGTGTGCTGTGTTATTTACGTTCTGACAGTATGTTTCAAAAATAATAGTTCATGTGTTCCAGGTCATGTGATCAATATGGTGAAAAAATTGTATCGACAGCTCTAAATTTTAAAAAATGTTTTTAACATCACGTGTTCCTCGGATCAATTTTCTTCGCAAACTGCATAAAATGAAGTCTACTTATCACTCAACCGAACATCTCCATTCTCCCCAGATTCCGAACTCCCAAACTTCGAACTTCAGTTACTCTCCCAAAGGACATCGGCCAAGACGACCTTTCCATAAGACGGTTCCACTTACGTTATGATACCAGATGACTTTGGTCTGGAGTGGGTTACTTTGCACGTCGCAGACCAACTTCAGATCATCGCCTTCCCTTAAAGACTCCAAAGCGTAGCCAGTAGCTAGATGAACGGCGGCGACCGGGGTATCTGCACGGAACAATCGAAGACAGACAATGTACTCTTCCTCTCTCCTCTAATCGGAACGATGAAGAACGTCACTTTGGATATGTGCAGGAGTGTACTCACAGGCGACGTTCAGAGCTCTAGTTTGCTCGAGGCTTCCGCCGGGGAATCTGGGATTTTCGGCTCTGCAGGTTAATTCCCTGCCGTCGTCGTCCTTGTTCAGGACCAGAGCTAGCTTGCTGACCGTGGAATTACTTCTCTGCGTCGTGGACACGTTCGGCTCTCCTATCACCTGCTCGCCTAACCTCCAAATGATCCTGGCCGCTGGAGAACTGCCCCAGGTCTCGCAGCGAGCTGCGAATGGCCGGCCTGCGAAGATCTGGTCGTCGTTCAGGATGATCTTCACCACAGCCGGCTTCACTGGAAGTCAATCAAAGACGTGCGAGCTTCGAATTCCATTTTGACAAATCTACTTCTTCAGAAAATTGTATTTCAAGTTGTACGTAGTTTTATATACTGTTGCTCGTTTTTTTGTCTCAACTTTTGCATCAAGGTCTTCGTTTGTGGATACTAGATTTCATATTGAACGATAAAATTTGATTCTTTGTAGCGGATTGCTCCACATTTCAGGATCCAATGCGAAAAGATCTGCTCGCAGTTTGGGTCTCGTAATCGCGCACAGTTCGCAGCGCAGCGAAAATAACGAGTGCCGAGGGAGCCGCGTATTTTTACTTTCGACGACGATTCCCAGAAATGCGACCGTCAAAGGAGTTAAGAAGGTCCACGCGGAATCGTTGGAATTCATCTGGCTTCCGCCGCGGGTCACTCGCTTCGGCTATATTTAAATTTCTTTCTCGCGAGTCGTTCGCTTTTGCAACGCTGCAGGACGCGTCAGGATCAAGAACGATGAGAAACTTCCTTTGGGACGTTTCATTTCGTTAGGGATCCGATAAGATGGTTTTATGGCATACCGGAAGGATCGACGCAAGACAGTGCTACCGCTGACAGATAATAGCCTTGCGTAACTCTCTAACTCGCATCGCGAACTCTTCCACCGGCATTCGCGCAGTGGCTATCGGCAGAACGGCAATAAAACGAGAGCGTAGCACGTGCGCGCGTCGAATCGTACCGCTCGTTCCTTAGCTCGTGGTTCGCGATCGCTTTTAGCACGCGTTAAAATTCAAAGAAGCGACCTTGAGCAGCGCGCGCACTAGTTCTATTTTATTTCCAACAGATGTTGCGACTTGCGATCGGTCGTGGCTCGCTTTTTTTCAAACGCGTCGTCGCTCGGCGCCGCAAAACACTCGGAAAAAATGAAAAAGTTGACCGGTCATGCGGTTAAATTCTGCTGTAACGATCGTACCGGACAAGGTAGAATTGGAACAACTCTTTTTGTGCAGGAAGATACTTCTGATAAAGAATATTTACTAGGAAGGCAGCTCCGATTAACACTGAAAGTGACCTCCTATTATGCAGGGTGAGTCACCTAACGTTGCCAACTCAAATATCTTTGTTGCTTTTAAAGATACGTCAAATGTCTACCGGACAAAGTTGTATGGCAAAATGGGATTTATACGATAGCAAAAAATTTTTGTTTTTATGTAATTTTCTTTAGAGATATGAAGGTCACTTCCATTTTTTTTAAATGGAATGAGGTATTTTTTAATACATCAATCGATACAGCTGGACATTCTTTATAAAAAGGTGCTAACATATTTATGTCGAAAAGTTACGTAAATAATTCTAAAACACCATTACTGTCGTACTAAGACGTTATACACTAGTAAATAAACGCTAATGCTTAGTACGACAGTAATGGTGTTTTAGAATTATTTAAATTGAAATATCTCCTGAACTACTAACTTTTCGATATACACAGGCTAGTACTTTTTTATAACGAATGTCCAGCTGCATCGGTTGATGTATTAAAAAATACCGCATTCCATTTAAAAAAAATGAAGGTGCTTCGAAAATTAGTGAATGATTAATGAGTAGATTGCGAGTTTTTAATGGTTAATGCAAAATAATGTGTCTGTGTCTGTTATATGGACTAGGAGCTACTTAGAAAGTTTATACGTGCATGGGTAATTATAGTGACTAAATTCCTAATCAAAGGGACTATCATTGTAGATGTTTAAAAAAGGGTGCTTCAATTAAAAAAAATTAAGGTGACCTTCATATCTCTAAAAAAATTCCATAAAAACAAAAATGTTCTCGTATCGTATGAGCCCCATTGTACCATTCAACTTTGTCCTTCAGAAATGTGACGTATCTTTAAATACAACAAAGATATTTGCGGTGGCAACGTTAGGTGAGTCACCTTGTCATAGGTCATACTCATTTTTACTGAAGTGATCCTATCGTCGACAATCGACGATATTAGGTACTTACAATAAATGTCCAGAGGAACCTCCCTGACGATCGGCTCAGCCATAGGTGCCGATTGCGCCTTGCAGACCAGCTTGGCGCCCCGCAACGACCGCGTCACTTTGCCGATAAAAAGGTGGTTCGACGTGAACTTTCGCGGCGAACCGATCGACATGGTGTCCACCACGCTGTCCAGCAGCTCGCCGTCCTTCCACCACGTCACCGCCGGCTTTGGTGTTCCTGAAACGCAGCGATTTGTTTCGTGGGACCGTGGAAATCAATTTCGAGCATAGGCTATTGTTATGTTGGGAAGAAAAATTTATTTACCTCCGGACACCTGGCAGATTAATGCTAGGTTGTAGCCCTCGAGAAAGGGCCCAGCTACTCCTGTCACCTCGCGCCCTTGTGCGTCGTATATCACTGGCTTGGATGGCTTGTCTGCAAAAGAGTCACAGTTTTGTTGCTGTCTTTGATCCATCGGGTACTTGCTGTGTGTAGGAAATTGCATGTGAGCGCACTGTTGTCTTTTGAACTACGCTAGAATACAATATAATATACTAGAATATACTATGGTGTACTAGAATATAGCAAAAAATTCTGAATAATGAGTTTAATAGCTGCTAGTTTCCATTGTAGGCCACTGGATTAATTCTAAACTGGTTCGAAAGAGTGAATGAACTGCCTAACTCTGTCTAATAATTAGAAATCCACTTAATTATACTCGTTCGGGTCTTAGTAGAATAATTCAAGCGTAAACGTACCGCGTCATGTCTTTAAACGCAAGGTATTTAATACTATTCTTGCCTGTATTCTAGTAGAATGTGTCCAGAATAATTCAAATGTAAATGGACCGTCATATCTTTAAACACAACGTGTTTAACTGCCGTTACTCTTGCCTGTATTCTAGTAGAATAATTCTAGAATAATGCCAGAGTAAATGGACCGTCAACGCTCTTAAGCCGTGTCCCAAAATGATAGACTCACTGAACAGTGTATTTAATAGTTATTATACTTTCCTGTACTCTAGCTGAATAATTCTGGAATAATTCGAGCGTAAATGGACCGTCGTCTCTCGAACTGCGTCTCGAAATGATAGATCAACTGAACAACGTGTTTAACACGCTCACTGTCACGTTATCTGTATTATTAGATGAATAAATTATATCTCGAGACTTAAAAATTAATTTCTGTGCTGAGAGATACAGTGTGCGAAATGCACGAGCATGTAATGGACATAAATTTAAAAGTGGAATTTGAGTAGGTCGTTGCGTTTTACTCTCACCCCTAATTTCCTGGAAAATTATCTTGCTCCCATTATTACAAAGCATCGCGCAACTTCGCCAAATTGTGCCCTAATCTATAACGGTCTCGAAGATACCGTGGGTGGCAATTTTCAGCGATTTCACCCCCTAAGCTCAGTCTGATAAAAAAGGCTGTCCCCTATTTCCGGCTCTTCCGCAAACAAAGTTCCGGGCGAAATTAGAGGTCGTACAATGTTCCTCGGTAAGGAGGAAGAAGCTCGAATTAATCTCTCGGATTAATAGCGGAAAAATTCATTCGTGCCAAAAAGTTCGCTGCCCCTCCGGTAGCCTGTGTAGTAACTTTCATGCGAAAACTTTTTTCGCCCCCTACGATATTCCGTGAAAGATAACGATCCACTTAGGAAACGTCCGGTTACAATGTAGAGAATAAGCGTGTCCGTACTCACCGACGAGAGTAAGATTCACCATGAAGTTCCTTGTCGGCGAATCGATGAAATCTACACGGCATCGGAAGACCCCCTGATCCTCGAAGGTCACTTTGGTGATCTTCAGCTTCGCCCTTTGCCCGTCGCCGATCTGGAAGAAGGTTCTCTTGCCCAGATCGTTGCTGACTGCCCAGTGAATCGCTGAAGGGACCTCGCCGCTCCTCGCGTCCAAGCTGCAAACGTCGTCAATGCACCCGGTGTTGCAGTTCATCGATCAAAACGAAGATATATCAACGGGAAAAATTCAACCCCCGAACAAGAAACCCACGCTCCATTAAACCTCATTCGTTCTCCGCGTCAATTTGACACACGATTCGCCGAAGAAGCTTTTCCTATTTTGCGAGGAAATTCATTTATCCTCCCTTTCAATATTTTTATTGTGAATCTCTCACATTCTCGGGGAAGGAATTTAATCCGGCATCTAAGGAGTTAATCATTTATACTTCCATCACATTGATGTCTTATTACTGTATTCATTTCATAGCGAGAGAGATCCATCAAGATGGGAGAATGGGGGTTGAATGAGGGTTGGAAAACCTTCATCCTTAACATGATTTCTTTTGTTGAAAAGAATTTTAGAACATTATTTATTGCTACTAAATTAACGATTTTAGTAGACAAAAGTTGTACACGATATCCATTTGACCTTGCAATGATTTCGTATATTTTTAGTACTGTCTTTGTTAACCTAAAATTGGAGAAAGATTAATCCTTTTATCATTTTGTAGCGAGAGAGATCAATCAAGATGGGAGAATGGGGGTTGAATGAGGGTTGGAAAACCTTCATCCTTAACATGATTTCTTTTGTTGAAAAGAATTTTAGAACATTATTTATTGCTACTAAATTAACGATTTTAGTAGACAAAAGTTGTATGATATCCATTTGACCTTGCAATGATCTCGTATATTTTTAGTACTGTCTCTGTTAACCTAAAATTGGAGGAAGATTAATCCAATTATTAATTAGATTCCGGGTTTTTTGCATTTAGAACAAAAACGAGTGGAAGTCCTGCGTGTGGTAGATGCGCAGCATTTTATCTTGTGGCAACTTTATGGACAGAGGAATGGAATTATTAAAGAACGTGGAGCCCCATTCGGAATTCCGTCACCATTTCCGGGTTTCTGGATCACAGCTCGTCGCTACGCTCGAATAAGAAAGCGTTTCTTCGAAAAAAGGGTAGAAAACACGTGGGTCCGAAACGCGAGAAGACATTCGCCCAGCCTCTGCACGCTCCCTGTCAAAGAATGCTCGTAAAAAGATACAACGGAGAAAACGAGCGACATGCGAGACGAACGCTAAGCAGGTGGCTCCTCCGGGACTTTACGGGTTCGGTTATTTGCGCCGAATGCGTCCCCATAACCGCTGCAAGGAAAAAACCATGGGAACCCGACGTGGAGCGAGAAGAGGGAACTCATGGTGGTCGAAACGATTCGAGATAGACAAAATTTTAAAAAATGAGTGGATACCTCTATTTTTCAACATCAATAATCATGTCCGCTGCCAAAAAATGTCTATATTCGAAAAAATTTCACCAAAATCTCAAAAAATTCAGATATCCGCGAATATCAATAATTTCGTCCGAGCGGAACCTAGAAATATATTTTACGCGCGTCCAAGAGCTGATTCCGCGATTGTCAAGAAAATCGACAATGAATTCGTTCTTCCGCTGCCTCGTTGTCGTCGTGGTTGGTCGGCATCGTGATTTCCTCCTCGACATTGCGTAACGGTCAACGGTTCGCGAATCTAAATTCGCTGACTGCACGCTTGCCAAGTAGCCTTTTTCCCGCCGCGAATAGAACTCGCGTGCTAGAGTTAGTCACCGAAACCGACCAACCGGTGTTTACGCTAAGCTTTCTCCCGACGGGAAACAAACCTCTTTGAATCCGGAAGCAATGAAACCTTCTATCAAAACGTTCCGAGACATTCTCTGTTCGCACTTTAACCAACAAACACCGTCACACCAGACTCCTTAAAAAAAATCTACAAAATCGAACGGCCCAAATCATTTCCTAAAAGCTCTCGTTTCATAATAATGCCTTGCTAGAAATTATTATTTAACTTAAACGCCAGTGTAGATACAAATACAACTGTAGGTCCCGTCGCTTAATAACCATAGCAGTGGAAGAAGCGATGTAAAACAATCAAACAAAACAAAAAGATACAAATACAACGTTCAATTTCACGATCGATTTCACTCCAGTTTGTTGCAACTCGGAACATTTGTATTTTCCCATAAAGATCCGCTGTTTAATTATCAGATATCTAACCATTTAATAAATAACTAAAATTCCTACGCTCTCTCTTGCCAGCATGTGGGCAAAATGGTCAACACCTTTCCGGCTACTGCTTGATCCTTTACTACGCCTTACCGCCGACTCCTGCAGGACGAAACGCTCACTTTCCTTCTCTCGCACACTATATTATCCGCCAAATTTCCAATCGAGTGCATCCAATATCTAGGCGTCTCAATGCATCGCGGGAATGCATCATAGCTCGTTTTACGATCGAAGTTGCTCTCGCCCCGGTGTTCGTAAATAAACGAACCGGACGACGCGCTTGGATTTGTCAGCAGCAAATTTCGATCGGTTGATCTATTTTCGCGCGCGCGCGTCCCCGTGGCGTGTCGTCATTCAGAAATTTCGCCGTCGAAACGGCGAACACCAATGAAACTCGGAAAGGATAGCCGCTTGTTTGTTTATCTCTGCCTCTCGATATATATCCCTCTGGGTGGCGCGAGCCGCGCTATTAATCGCGCGCTCTCTGCTCGAATCCCGGAGACGGGCTCCGAAGAGTTTCGGATCCGGATATAGTAATTCCGGTTTCGGGATTCAGCGTGCTCGGGAGGGGGAAGGGGACATACATAGGAGAGAGAGGACGTTGGCCAGATTTCGGGTGCTAGTATTCTCGGCGGGCGACCGCAATGCGTTTAAAGGTGCACAATAGAGGAGAGAGTGCAGAGCAGACCCTATTCCGGTGGCACTTGGGTCGAGATATTTCTAGATGCGATCTCAGAACAATGGCATCCGCGAATATTAAGCGTGACCGAGATATCCCGAGACCCCGGAACATTCTTCTTTCGGAATCGGTGCGAAACAGGAAGATTTGCGCAAGGAATAATTGCGGGAGGTCGAAGAAGATGTGTGAAGTTCCCTCCTCTCTGATCCTCAGGCTTTAATTATTATTATTATATTGGGTTGGCAAATAAGTTCGTTCGGTTTTTTACAGTGGAATAGATCACAGAAACCGAACGAACTTATTTGCCAAACCAATACTTATTATAATCGGACCGAAGTCCTTTTACGCAAATGTTTAAAATAGAAAAAAAGTACTAACCTATGTATGTCGAAAAGTTAGTAATTCAGGAGATATTTCAATTTAAATAATATTCTAAAACACCATTACTGTCGTACTAAGACATTACACTAGTAAATAAACGCCAACGACTTAGTACGACAGTAATGGTGTTTTAGAATTATTTAAATTTCAACTACTAACTTTTCGACATACATAGGTTAGTACTTTTTTATAACGAATTTCCAGCTGCATCGATTGATGTTTTGAAAAATACCTCATTGCATTTAAAGAAATGAAGGTGACCTTCATATCTCTAAAAAAACGTACATAGAAATAAAAATTTTTCTGGTATCGTATCAGCCCCATTTTACCATTCAACTTTGTTCTTCAGACATTTGACGTATATTTTAAAACAACAATGATATTTGAGGTGGCAACGTTAGGTAACTTAGTGTGTAAAAGTTTGCAATAATGCGATTTATAGGATTTAATAATCCATATGTGGATTTGGATTGAAGTGTTTGAAATCCTGCTCTAGACCTCAAAACACGTTCAGGTACATAGAAATTGATTTGCATAAGGAGAGAGGGATAATCAATATCATTATTACTCAAATTAATAATAAAGCTCTGGTCGGATACTATTCTTGGAGCAGACAATGTTTCCAGGTTGACTGTGTTTAATATTGTGGAGTAATCACGATCAAAGAATGACATTGGATTTTTTAGCTTATATGAACAAAACCGGAGAAACTTATGTTGCACTCTTCCAAGCATGATTTCGTAATTATAGCTTTTCGGAGGCCATATAATTGAAGCATATTCTAACAGGGGACGGACAAGGTGTGGATTGAATGAAATTATAATGTTTCTTGTTGATGCAATTGCAATTTTTAACAAGATTGAATAATAGATTGAACTTTCTGGACAGTGGATGACAAAGATAAACGTGAATACATATTATTTTTCGATCGTTTTGAATGTTTAGATCGCTAAATTCGATTTGGCTGGCAAGTTTGTTTCAGAATCTAGAGCATGACTAGATTTATATTTAATGTGGGATCTGAACGTGCAAACGTGTTGAATACATGAGTTTCGCGCTTGGATCTATCATTTTCTATTAGATCTTTCCGGTTGAAATAGGCAAATTGGCACTGCTCTAAAATTTAAAGCCTGGATTGTGGAATCGGAACGGATTGCGCTTAAGTACATGTATTTCGGTGTACGGCAGAACAAACAGGCGCTATAACGAATGAAGTTCCAGTACTAATTAGTTCGTTCTAGTATACTCCATTGTACACAGCGTATGCTATCATTCCGCTATTCTTGCAGACCGGCGAATAAGCAGAGAGTAAGTTCCGAGAGGTCATTGCTATTTTTGAGTTCCTGTGTTTTCGCTTAAAATGATGTGTGCTTTCCAAATATATTAGAAATAGTAAAATGATATTAAGGCTATATTAATAGCCGACGATTTTAACGATGCGTGACAGATATACAGTGAGTGTACAAAGTATTCGTACACCTTTTAAAAACTAATAACTTTTTTATAATTGTACCAAAGTACCAAACGACCTGATTTTTTATAATCAATTAGAAGAACTGGTTTACGTAATGATAGGCAAAAAAGATTTTCTAAAAATTATAATATAGGTTCCATGCAAAAATAGAAAAAGGATTTTTTTAAACTTTTTTATTTGTGACCTCAATGAAAATTTAAAATACATGTTTTGTAGATCTATAGGAGCTACACACATGCTGAAAATTTCATCGAGATCGATTCACATACACGCGAGCTACGAGCGGTTAAAAATTGTGAAAATCGTAGTTTTACACAACCTTATTTGACCAGTTTCTGCTTCAAATCCACAGAATCGTACATTTTTCGATGCGTGTCGTTTTTTCCTGCGTCAAACGATTTCGATGATATTTTCAGCATGTGTGTAACTAACATAGATCTACAAAACATACATTTCAAATTTTCATTAAGGGCCCAATTACAAAAGTTTAAAAAATGTCTTTTCTATTATTGCATGTAACCTTGTCAATTATAATTATTGGAAAATCTTGTTTGCATATCATTTCGTAAACCAATGCTTCTAATTTATTATAAATAATCAGGTCGTTTGGCACAATTATGGAAAAAGTGATTAGTTTTCAAAAGGTGTACCAATACTTTGTACACTCATTGTAGTTAGATACGTTGGGCTAGATATTGGAATTAACATAAGGCTTATTATTGGATTTAATATTAGCCTCAATGTGGACTTAATGTTGGATTTAATATTCGACCTAATAGACTTAATATGGGCTTAATATTAATATTAATAATAAACAATTCCAAATATAAATGAACAATAACAAATGCTCCGAAAAACGTAGAATTCAAGATAGTCAACTATTACCGAGATAAAAGTAGCAGCAATAATCAAGTCTACTGGACGGTTCACACAACTTGCGTGGAAAGAGGCCTTTAATCGCCCATGATTAATGCATGCGTGAAAAGGTGTGATTACCTATACAGAGGTATTCCGTCGGAATCCTTGAACCAGAGCACCATGTTGACGGAATCACTTGGCGTGGGTGGAGTGATGTCGCAGGGTAATTCGACGTCCTCGCCCTCGCTAGCCCACACGAGCCTAGTCGGCGCTGGAACACACACAAAGAGAGTCATGAGCGCGCGTTTAAAAGGGGGGTTGCGTGCTAACAATTTTTCAACGAACGACCGCGGTTAACCCAAGGGCTAAGGTACTCTAACTGCGGGGGTGTCAGCCCTTTTCGACTGCTCGGTGGCTCGTTAAGGGTGACACGGAACACAGGAGAAAGTGCCGCTAATGAAGCGGTTCCCTTGCAGCCGTAACTATAGCTCTGCGGCTCTGAACAGTTGCATCGTTGCATCGTTGCATCGTTGCACCGTCTCTTGGCTCGCTATTATGCTCGTTACACGATCGGCCGTTGCGCGCATTCCGATTAAAGTCCCCCGCTGTTAATTGGACAAATGAATAGCCGTTGCCATGATGCTCACGCCGGATATATGTATACAGTATTCTCCCCGTAACTGTGAAAAACATCTCTACCGTAACTGTTAAAAATTTAAGCACGAGTCCCATGTTTGTATTCTACGTTCGGAACACTACGAAGAATGCGTACCTCTTCTATAACTGTGACTCTGCGGTTGCGAAGTTTTCACAGTTACGAAGAGAACACTGTACGCCGCGATCTATAGATCCTCTCGAGGATTCGACCGGACCGGATATGCGAGCTGTTGCCAAGATAGAATGGCCGACTTTTATCAATGGCATACCGCGGTGTGCGTTAACACCGGTTCCCACGCACCAGGCATATCGAGGCTATTTTCCTCCCGCAGACGATGCTAAGTTTACCTCGTGGATCATGCGCCCGGAAAAGTCGCGAATCACGCCGCGTCGGGCGCGGTGTTGAAGGCGCCAGGTGTCGAACGTGTGCGAAAATCGCGCGACCATCCCCCAATCGTACGTTTGCAATATTATTTTTAGCGATGGCGCGCACTGGGTCGTTTTTATGAAATGCATGGGATTCATTAGAAATTTGTCACGAGAGAACCTACAGAACTTTCAGCAAAGATTCAGCGATCCTTCAATTTCGATCGTGAAGCTAGTTAAATTTTGATTGTCCTATCGAGTGAACCTTGCCCGTTCGTGCCAATCTGCATTTGCAGTATAATTCATTATGTAGACAACCGTCTCTCCCGGATTAACACTACTAAAAGAATCATTCTCGAATTTTGCTGCGCGCAACTCGCAAAAAATTCACGCCGTAAAAGTATGAAAAAACTGTTCCAGCTGGGTAAAATTTACCAGAAATAAACTCGACGGTCGCTAAAACAGTCTCGTTTGTAATGAATAGACTTGCGAATCTTTATACATACTCGTGTATATCCATAACTCATTTCGTAAAAGCTTATTTCTCCGAGTTGCCATGCGCGAAAACTCTTCAATTATTTTAATTTCTCTAGTGTGTTCGAAATCGAGGCTAACTCTCGACGTGCTCGTTACAAACACAACTTTTTCCTAAATAAAGTAAGCGCCACTGTGATCGACGAACTGCGTATATTTATGCAACATAAAAATTCTAGCGATTTCGTTTAGCTATCTGGAATTTAACCATTTGCATTCGTAGCTATTTCAACTCGAAAATTAAGCATTTCTTCCGCCCTAAAATATTTCCATTTTCTATGAGATTTTAAATTTGGTGGATATGAAATTGATATAATCCCTTATGAAATACTTAAATGTTCAGCAATTGATTAGATACCTACATATCAAATAATGTAAACAATATTTTCAATAATGATACAGCAATTTTTAATAGCGCCACTCGAGTGCTAAGGGTTAATAATCTAGAATTAAAATTAAATGGAACAAATCCGCGTCACGTATGCACTCTAAAATCGCCCATACCACATGCAGTGAGCAGTCTGGTTACACGAAATTCGTTCGCGTTTTTACGAATCGAGTGCGGAGCATGAAGCATGAAGCACGAAGTGCAGCCGTGCTCATATTTCCACGTTATTCCGGTCGTCATATTCGTGGCTCGTAAATTACTTTAATGGGTGTTTTTGGATGCCCGCGGATTCGATTCGCGAAAGACGTATACGGCGTCCGTACTCCGGAGAGGGGAAGCAAACGGGGACCATAGAAAACCGGAGGAAAAGATTGTGGGGAGAGAAAGGGAAAAAGGGGGGACGGAACAGGGTCCACGAAAATAGACGGCGCCCGGCGGAAGCGCGGTTTCCCAACCCGCGCGATACAAAAATAACAAGCCTTACCCTCGAGCATTATTTACATAACGCTAGCTACACTAAACCTGCATATTCTTTCTTCGAATCTGCCGATTCTATCGGAATTCTATTCCAAGACTCGACCTGGTGGAGGAACGATTGTTTGGACAGGGGATAAAATTAGGCTTAGCAGCCCCGGCGCAGCGCGATTCTTCAAAAATCGTAATAAACCTTTCGCTGGCGCCGCGGGCCCAGAAAGTCAATTAGCTGCGAGTAATTTAGAGGAAGCGACACACGACGCTCGGCGAGATTGCTTAATCGACCAGTGTGTTCGTGAACGTGGATACGGGATACGGCGCGGATGTTTGTGTACGAGGATCGGTGGCTCGGAGATCGGAGCACGAGCGTGTAACTCAGCGACGAAACGCTCTGTCGAGAAGACAAACTGGTTTCGGTCGTTCGCCTTTCAGCGACGCGTTACGCCCCGCGGAACACGAAAAAGCTGTACCGGATGGAAAATCGAAAACCTCGACGAAGTGGCCACCCCGAGCAACCCCGAAAACGCCGCCCCTGGCTCGTCACCGAGGTCGCGGTCTTTCGCGGGTTTTAGCAACGGGTCACCTAGCCTCGCATTTGTATCTTTACTTCCACTAGGTTTACGGAGGACGAAGAGTGCATATTTTATTATAAAAATCACAGGAATGTGTCTATCCAAATTATTAGGTTATCAACTAAATTTGCGACCTTTTGTTTTGCAATTCGTTTATTGTATCATTATAACCTCATGCAGTGACCATTCCATTTGAACTGTATATCATTGGAAAGCTCTGAATTTTTCGATTAATTCCATATAAATTACTCGTGCTTAAAAGATATATATAAATGACTTTGAGAAAATTGTGGAGGTCGCGAACTGAGTTGCCAGCCTAATATTACCCATTTTTAAAATAAGAAATTTGTTAAATAATCCGTCGTAAGTTGAAAGTAGTAAAGAATCAAATTTTTTTAATGTTTCAATTCGTAATATTGTGGAGAAGAAATATGTTTTCAGTTTGAAGTGTCTGTAACATGTACTATTTTACAGGGCAATGGGCCTGGGTTAAGAACTCACTATAGCTGCGCCCGGGAGCGGAAACTATCGGAGGAATGCCATAGATCCGGTCCATAGTAACATCGTGACGCCTCCGGTTAGGCGAGGCGCGAACATGTTCGTCGCGACGAGCGAAACAAAGGGCAGGAAATTGCGCGACAGCGCGGGAGACGCGATCGGCGCTCCAAAATAGATTGGCGCCGATAAAAATCCGCGAATTAATTCCGCGTTGTGCGAGCTTTGTCTGCCGCCTGTGACGCGGCTTCGATTAGGGTCGCCATTAGCCACCCGATTTGAAAAACTAAAACATAAATATGCCGACGTTTATAAAGCTTGATTGTAAGTCAAAATTACAAAGAAATTTATCTTTATTATTATTATTATTTATTTAATGCTTAAAATCAAGTATGATTTATAAAGAAATTTATCTTTTTGCATATTGCGTACCACGTGGATTAATTTTCTTTCTCTATGCAAAATAGATATTTGAAATATTTTATTTATCAAACCGATGGAAAAATGCGAATACCTTTTATAATGACTGGCACGGAAATGTTTGTTCTGTTAATAATTCCAGCAAGACCAAAGTAAAAATGGTAAGCCGTAACAATACTCGTTAATTTAAACAATGTTTTTACTTGCATGCTTTCGCCGGTGAAATGCATAACATCCTCAGTCTAATTAACCATCGCCGTATGAAATGACCGAGAGGGTCGGGTCCGCGCGTTTTTGTGGAACAGTGTCGTCGATGTCTTTCTGCTTGTTTTTTGCATAATGGAGAGATGATGCTAGGTGGAAGGTAATACAGCGCAATTTTTGTCTCGTTTGTCGATATTATTCCTGAGTTAGCTTCATGAATATGCATTCGAACGTGCAAGGCGCTTTGCGACGTTTTGGAATGCAATATGTGCAGAATGGGTTTATTCGATTCCAGTCTCATTTGTTTTGTAGTTATACTGCTTTCCCGTGCGTACAAAATGCCCGGGATCAATTAACGCATTAGCCACCGGCAGCATGAAATATCATTTCTTTGTGAATAATTCATTGCTCGTGCATAATATTCCAAAAATTTTATTTCATACAGTTCACAGAAATGATTATTCCGAACAATTATTTCTAATACATCACATGTGTGAGAGCTACGAATTAATTTGTACACCTAACAAAATTAAATAAAGTGCAGTATAAAATGAAATGATTTTCTAAAAGTGTTCAAATGATGAATTGTGTGGGCGGCAATTTAATTTGTACAGGGATTAAAATCAAAGAGAGTGCAATATAAAATGAATCGATTTCGCCGGGGAGCGACAGGATCAAGAACAACGTAATTGCCAGTCCTCGTTAGCAGTCGCGACACGGTCCGGGCGCGCGACAACTATCGAGACAGTCCTGTATCTTGCTCTAATCTACCTTGGGTCGACCCTGGTTTCAGTCAATTCGGTTCTAGCGTAATTCCAGCGGGCCGCGCCGGCAACACCTGTTGCTCTCCTATCCAGAAGAAGTTCGGGTTTCCAATAAAATTCCAACTGTCACCACCTACGCGTTTCGACTGGGATGGTTGTTCCCGTTTCTTTGGCGTTTCCATCGCCCGACGATCATTGGCGCCTGGCGCCGTTAAACGCCCCGAGTTTTACGAGAACGGGTGGGAGAGGGAGAGAGCCGAGAAAACTTTTCGGATGTTGACGTATCGTCGTTATACCGCCCCGGCATTATTCCATTCGGTTTTATGTTTTATCGCGTCGAACGGAAGCGTTACCCCGGGCCCGGCACGGCAATGTATGCGCGGCGAGTCGCCTAACGTGATCAATAAATTTCATCCGCGCCCGCTGGAATATCCGGGCCAGTAATTATTGCGCTCGGTCTTCTTGCTTTTGTTTGCGGTACGACCGTGCTATTGTGACACAAGAATAAATGCCCCACCAACGTACAAATGTGTTGGAACGCTGTCGAATAAATTGGCCCCGGACGGGCTTAATTATCTTTAATTTAGCCGAGCGTAGAGTTGTCAAATTTCGAACGTAATACCACTTTCGACTGATCACGGGGGCATCAAACAATTTTCTTTTTTCACCAGCGGTTTATTCGACAGGTTTTGAACTCGTTTTACTCGGCGATGCTTGGCATTCAATTAATTAGACGTACAAATTAGTTCGTGGCTCTCACGATGAATCAGTTTAACTCTATTGAAAAGTCGTTTCATTTTATATATTGTATTTGATTTAATTTCATTAAGCGTATAAAGTTATTCACATCGCTCATAATGAATTGTTTTAACTATTGCGGATAGTCGTTTCATTCTACATTGAACTTTATTTTATCAGCTGTACGAATTAATTCATTGAATTCATAGTCGTGCAAAGACAACTTCGAAACCCAGAATACCAGTAATAACAGACAGTTGAAATGAAGAGAAATTACGTTTTGACGAAGTACGAAGTCGAGGGGGTGAGATCACGCGATACCAGAGCAGCGGTAATTATTTAGATAGCCAGTTGGTCGATCCCGGGACCGATCCATAGTGGGAATTATGCGCGAGATTAAAGATGATCGCGGCGATCCCTCGTCTTGTCTCTGCCTGTAGGGGTTGTTTGAGAGACGAACGTCTCCCGTCTGATCACTTTGTATGGTAATTCCATCGACGCGTTCTGCGGCCTGGGGAACCCCGCGGCTCGTCCGTTTTCGCTGTGTTGAAAGTTCGCCCGCTTTATGGGGCCGGCTGTTTGCGGCGTCCCGAATAGTTTCGTACCGGTTCTCGTTCTCTCCGTACACCCACTACACTCCTTTCTAGTTCGCCGGATTCTTTGAGCCGGAGCGGAACTTGCCGCGTGCATCCAATTTCAAAATCCCTCGGTCATCGTTCGAGTAATATGCGGGCTTTATCGAATTTATCGCGATACACAACCCTCGATCTACCAAACGCAAGCTTTTCGAGATTCCAGTCCTTTGCAGGGTGCCACCGTACTTAAAAATCTCCAAAGGAAAATATTAGGTTCTTGGCTACAGCTGGAAGAAGGAGCGTTTCGTCCTAGACCCGCTAGAGGACTCGTCGATGAGACTATCTAGCGGGCCCCACAGCCATAACCTTCCTCTAAATACTAAATAAATTGTAAGTTAAGGGGTTAAGAAACACAGTTGTCAAAAAGTAGAGACAAAGAGCCCGAAGTGCCGAAGTTATTATGAAATATTGTAAAATTTGAAAAACAGAAGACGTTGAATACACTGTCCAACAAATTTCAACTTTTTTCTTGCTCCCAATATACTGTTGGGTCCTTCGTATAGGGTTTCTTGCGCTGATTCTGAATCCGCCCTTAATTCCCCCCCCCCAGATGTACAGTTTTTGAGAAACATGATTTTGAAAAAAAAACATATTTGTCAACTTTAAGTAAATATTGTGATGTTATTATAAAAGATATTGAATTGTTCTTTACAGCAAAAGATTCTGTAGACTTTCCCGAATACAGTGATATTCAATATCAATACAGTATGAATGTTTAAACATGTTCAAACAATCGTTAAAGATGGGGAGACACCACTTTTGCACCAATTTTTGAGGATATTTTTCAATTTATCTCAAAAAATAAGGGTCCAGCGGAAGATCGAACTACGCCACGCGATGGAGCGGACTTTTATCTTGAGAAACCACCTTATTAAGTTTGGAACGTCAACGTTTTTTCGCTCGACATGAGTTGCCGCCAGTGGCGCTTGGGACAGGACTCACAGGACACGGAGCGGCGAACGACCGTTCTAGTGGTGAGCGCCACTGGAACCATAATAACATCACAATATTTGTTTAAAGTTGAAAAATATGTTTTTTTTCAAAGCCATGTTCCCCAAAAACTGTGCGTATAGGAGAAAAATTGAAGACAGATTCGGAATCAGCGCAAGAAACTCTATAAGAAGGACCCAACAGTATATTGGGAACAAATTTGGTGTTGAACAGTGATATCACCTCTGGAGCTCAGTGGTGTCCTAGATCTGTTCCTGAAAAAACGTGGCCGCAATGAACATACTAGGATAG
Source organism: Lasioglossum calceatum (assembly GCA_963966675.1). Lineage (NCBI taxonomy): Eukaryota > Metazoa > Arthropoda > Insecta > Hymenoptera > Halictidae > Lasioglossum > Lasioglossum calceatum. The sequence goes on along the minus strand of OZ016546.1, from coordinate 16,767,847 downwards.
TTGGAAGCTCGCGCTTGAAAAGATGGTTAGAATATGGTTATCCGCAGGAGGACGTTAAAACGCGTCATAAAGCAGCGTACCAATTAAGGGGGTCGAGGAAGAGTGGCGCGCTTTATGTGCTTTCGTTTCGCGGAAAGTGTTGCTTTCGCGAAGGCGTTTAAGCCGACGTTCGCCGTTAAACAAACATGTAAGGATTCCTGGGGCAATACCTACAGGCGCGATGATGGATCGTCAATTGGAGGCCCGCCCCCGTATTTACGTTTCCCACTCTAAATATTTTCGCGGGAATAAAGGAATCGTCCGCGGATCTATGCGCACCGACGACAGCCAACATATTTATATTTTCGACGGAAGCCGGAATTCGGGCCGGGCCGGAGAGCCTCTTCGAATTCCTCTTCAAAGTCCTCTCTCTTTCTCTCTCCTCCCTTTATCTCTCCCTCGCTCTCTTTCTTGAATCCTCTCGCTTAAAAGCCCCCGAAGAGCCTCGGCGCATTCCTTTTCGCACGAGAACTTTCGACGATCTTCCCGATGCAATAATTTCCTCAACGTTCGCCCGAAAATCATCTTCCGTTATTAATGCCTGGCTTCAGTATTAATACTTCCTAAATTAATATTAGTATTCGTCGGTATTCCAGCAATTTCAGATCAAATAGTAGCAGTAGTGTGTTCTGTTCTTTATGGAGTCGATTGTGTGTCGGTGGTGTGAGTGCAGTTGTGGGGGGAGGTGTTTTTTAAGGTTTCTAGAAATAAGAGCAACGGAAATATAAAATACAAATTATACTGTGAATGTTTGCACATAAATAAAAAACAACGTTTTGCAGTTAAGGCAAAACAGTTGGAAAAACAAATATGTTACAGGCTAGAAATAAAAATAAATAACCACATGTGTAAATGACGATTGCAGTATACGAATTGAAGTGAAGCGTTCAGCAAATCATTTTAGATGTCATTTAACAGTGGTTAAATATAAAGGATTGAGAAAGAAATGGTCGAACGAGCACAAGGCGATTATTTAGCAATGTTTCAGCAGTGAAAATTTCATTCGGATGTACTTTATGGCTGGTTGCATCAAGTAGTGTCACTAAATCCTTCGAAGCGGGCCGCTGGGAGCCGACTGCGCTGGGAGATGCATCGCAAGTGCAGCCACCCTCGCGCTTCACCCCGTTTTCATATATTTCGGAAATTGGCCGCGCCACGGAGAACGAGAGCAGTGACTGATGGGCCAACGAGATCAAAATGAAGCGGCGCCTTTTTACAAGGCCAAAAATAAGTCGCACGCGCGAATTCTTTCGCCTGGGAACCCGATCAGCGTCCGCAGCTAACCAGATATCCGCGGTGAATTTCAAGATAAAAAATTTCTGCATCAGTTGCAAGACGTCGGGGCTAAATGAAAATTTATATTTTAATGGAGTGAAAATGATATATCTTCAATATCCAACTTTAACAAATTATATGAATATATATCAAGTCAATATTTTATTCTTCTAATATTGAAAATCCTCTCGTTAGTTTAAAATTTATATTCGAGAGATTCAAAACGATATTATTCCATTTGAAAAAGGTCGCAGTGTTAAAAAATTCACTTTCAGCATCGAATGCTGCACGAATTTAAAAAGGACGACACATTTAGAACTTGCTTATTCATACATAGAAAATGTGTTTGGACTGCAGAGAAAGTAGAACAAAATTTATTTCGGAACACAGTTTTCGATAAACCGTGTCATTTAGCAAACGTTTAATATTAAACCATTGAAAGCTTTAAACGAGATAGCAGTTTCTCAATATAAAGCGTCAAGCTTCGAAACGCTGGTTAATACATCAGTGATTCAAACTAATTGCAAGCTTGAACCGTAAAAATTTCACGCCTAAAACGTCGAAAAAAGACGCGACTTACGGAATGACCTAATACTTTCGACGTAACTTTTCGTTTCATCTTTAATTCAACGAATAATACTTCCCTTCTATCCAGTCAGAGTTTGACTGTGGATCTTCATGCATTTATTATTTCATTTAAATCGCAAGAAGTCTACTTTGGAAACTTCATATCGGGATTGAAACGTCTCATTGGAAAAACCTTTCCATCGGGAAAAGAATTGTCTTTCGTTTAAACTGTCATATATATAGGCTATTGGTTTATGTTACAAGATACTTTTAATGAACAGCAATTTGCACAAAGTTTTGCAATGTAATTCTCACTGACAGAGTCTTCTACATCATCCGCGAGCCTATTGAAGCAACAAGCCCCAGTAACAACATAAACCGAGCTGCGGGAGTCAACAAATTACAGTTCCTAACTCGCAGTTGCTCGCAGATCGAACTCATTTTTAAATCCCTGTAAACAGGCCCGATAGTTTTGGTCGGTAGCCAAAGTATAGTTACGGAAGGCAGCTAAATTGGTAATCGTCGCACAGTGGTTCGAGTGCCATAATTAGCCGGGCAGAATTCATTTTCTAACATTGAAAAATGTTAAATCCGAATTCTTAATGTTTGCGAGACATGAACAGATTAATAAAGGCAACTTTTACTTCGCAAAAATTTCCGGACACGAGTAATCGATTTCGTATGAAAAGAGTCTTCAACGTAATACCTAAAAATCTCCGGTAGATCCGTCTCTTTCTCTCGGTTTAGGCGAATTGGTGGGCCCCGTTCGTGGAACTCGTTCGCGAACTATACGTTCGCATACTTGGGACGTCGACGGTCTTTGACGCACGTCAGTCGCGAGGTAAACGAGGCGTCGAAGATTGATAACGCAATTATCTCGGCTCGCGAGCGCACCTAATCCTGGCAAATTGGAGCAACGTGTATACTAACGACGCCACGCGATCGCAATCTATTTCCGTCGTTCTCTTTCGAACGGATCGGCGAACGATCGACCACCGATCGAGCCTCTCCCACGGCGAATATTAATCGGGAACCTAAACCGGAGCCTAACCGAGAACCTAAACCCGAGCCTAGCCGAGAAGACGAGCCCGTGTTGTATTCCTTGAAAATTGATAGAACCAGGAAATACAGGGTGTCCCAAAAATGCTGTGCTTCCTTCGCAACGGTGCTTCCCCAGGTCATCAGGTTCCTTCAAATGACCTTGGGAATCGCCTCTTACAAGGAAAATGGCGACATTTTTGGAACACTCTGTAGAATGTCCTCGAACCGGTGATGTCAGGTGTTTAAAAACCAGCTCTGAAAACTTTTGTTGGACGATGTGTGAGGGTGTCGGGGTCTATTTGAATCCTTCCGGTCGTTGTTCGATAGGCAACCTAACTTCGAACTTGTTTAAATCGGGCCGAGGTCACTGTGCTCGTTCGCGTCGAAATAAGCTGCTGACTACAAGATCGCTGCTTCGCCTTTCTCTCAATGGGTCAACGAGACTATCGTAATTTTTTCATTGAAAAATATTAACACCTTTCGAAGATGCAAGACTTCATTATACAAAAATCAAAAGCTCTGTGAGATTCGTAATACATTTACGTTTACACAGCTCATTCCACGTGAAATTCTTTATATTTCTATGTTTGATTATTCCATTGATATTTGTTTTGAGAATTTCTCGTTTAAAAAATAAACCGAGCATCTCATATGTCCTCTCCTTTGTCGAGTCCAACTCTCCCCGGAAGAATTCCGAAAAAACAACTCGATTCTCGGCGAATAAACAACTGAACGACCCGTAAACGTTCAGACGCCGCGAGTTTCGCAACACGGGCGAGAGTTCGCGTCGCGTTCAGGAACACCGTCGATCTAAATCCTCTATACGAGCCTAAAATCGTTACGGTAATCGACTTACCTTTGTTCTGGAATTCCGGCGAGTCCTCGGTAGCCGCGTTTGCTCGCCGCGCTCGAAGTAGTATCAGCAAACTTGTCAGAAACACGTGTCCCGACGTGCACCGCATCTCGGAGCAGCAGGCGAGAATCAGGTGTTCGAGGTGACGCGTGAAACTCGGCCAATAGGCTGCATCCAAAACCCTCCGGGACCCTCCAGAACCATGCAGGATCTCCCAGGATCACCGAAGATCCACAGAATCCTCACTCAATGGATCCCACAATATTTTAAATCGCGGTTCCTCGAGCTCGCGATCACTTCGACGACGCAATCAAACAACGAAACCATTCTGTTCGGTCTCTTTGAGAAATCATTCAACGATCCCCGTCAGCGCCAACTTCTCCTCATCGTCAAAGAGTCTGTCCTCTCGGTTCTGAAACGTTCAACGAGGACCTCTCGACTGTCGTCGGCCAGACTCCGTTTTCTATAAACTTCCTCCCGACTTTTTCTCCCCGGGGACAGCACACATGCTCGTTATTAGTCAAACCGCGAGCCGAAACGACGTCCTTTGATTAACAAAACGAGCCGACTCCGCGTTTTTTTTTCGCGTCTAAGCGACACTCGGACCCGGCTTTGTCGCCCCCTTTCAGTCGGCCCGGCTTTCTTCGGGCAACCTCTTAAATATTTTTCGCTTTGTCGAAATTCTTCGCGCGGACGCGATTGTCTCGCGGGTCCTTCTCCCGGGCAATTTCAACTTCGATCTCCGGAAAACTCTTTTCTCGCCTTTCTCTCTCTCCGTTTGATATATTATTCCTAGTCTCGACTTCGGTTTCAGGACAATCAGGTGGCTCTCACTTCGATACACTTCCCCGCAGGTTCCTGCACTTTATGCACTCGGTTGCAACTGTCGAATCGGCGCAGAATTTTGTAGCGAATTGTAGAACTGTTATTTTTAATTTTTAACTGAGAAGGCAACAGTGTCCAGAGTTTGGAGCTTGATTAGGGTGATTGTGGACGAGTTAGCTGATGGTTTCGAGGAGGATTGGATTGAGGTCCGCGATTATGAGAGCCATGGGACCGTCGCGTTCGAGATAGTCGTCGTCGGCAGCGACTGCCACGGAACTAAAACCAAAACCGAAGACACGCGTGTAGTTTTCCCCCACTCGCCCAGCACCCTCCTCAAACGGAACACGCACGCTTCGGCTTCGAGAACACGCGGTTACGCACACACCATTCCATGGAGTCGTTTATAGATATAGTATATGTGTGTATACATATAGACCTGGCACCCATGCCCCGTTTACGCACCCGCACTCGTTTAACGACGGCCGCGGCTCGAAATGCTACCGAACGCTCCCGTAAACCGCGTCCCGTGGAGATGCACCGTTGTGCATCCGCGCTAACGATGCACCGCGCTTGAATCTAGGTGAAGGGATTCCCGGAAACTGTGGAAATTGCCTGTTAATTGAATGGTTGCGCTTTTAGTGGACCGTGGATGGAGCTAATGACCATTTTTTATTTGGCGTGGCATGTCGCGTATGCTCTTTGCTATATGATTTTACAATTAGTGGTTAGAACTATTGCACTAATTAATTCGGTGAATTTGTTACGAGCCTCTTCTAATTAACTACCAATTTATCTTTCAAGCACAGATTATTTTTGTTCATTTCAACTGACAGTGAATCAAAATAATATTGGCATACTTTTTAAAGGACAATAGCTTTCTCGTATTCGACTATGCAGCTCTAAATTATTTACATACAGTGAGTGTAAAAAGTATTCGTACACCCTTTAAAATAGAATAACTTCTTTATAATTGTACCAAACGACCTGATTTTTTATAATCAATTAGAAGCATTGGTTTACGAAATGATATGCAAACAAGATTTTCCAAAAATTATGATTTACAAGGTTACATGCGAAAATGAAAAAGGCATTCTTTAAAACTTTTGTATTTGAGCCTTTAATGAAAATTTAAAATATATGTTTTGTAGATCTATGTTAGTTAGACACATACTGAAAATTGAAAATTGAAAGATGTACGATTCTGTGGATTTTAAGCAGAAACTGATCAAAAGTCGTGTAAAACTTCTATTTTCACCATTTTTAACTGCTTGTAGCTCGTGTGTATGTTAATCGATTTCGATAAAATTTTCAGCAGGTGTGTGAAAAAAATCTTTTCTTCATATCATTTCGTAAACAAGTGCTTCCAATTGATTATAAAAAATCAGGTCGTTTGATGCAATTATAAAAATGTTATTCTGTGTTAATGGGTGTACGAATACTTTTTACACTCATTGTACTTGCTGCACATACGAAACTTATTGGGAATATAAATTGAACTGTAACAATTATTTAATTCGGAGTGCTATTCATTAAATAGTACATCGAGTATTTGCAGGAATTATTGAGAACTCTTTGAATGTTGATGACCAGAATATATGTTCCGGTAATTATTGAATACATTAATTTTCAAGTCCAAAAAAAAAGTTATCACGGTCACTTTTGTTGTAAAAGCATAAAATCCGCAGTCTGTTGATAGCAAGGGTCTGAATGGATTCGTAATAGTCATGGCCTCCACGGAATTTCCATGAACGTCACTCTCCTAAGGGTTAGCAGTCCGACTGCCACGTCATTCATTACTCATAAGGATGACATAACCTTCCACATGAATTGGATTGAATCAAAAGAACAATTTCAAACTTCGTTGGACTCTGCGAGGCAGAGAATGTGACAAAAATTATTGCTATGATAAATCTTGGCTCCTCCGTTCTTGTCTCTTTAAACGCGTCTTCATGATTTCGTGGAAATTCTCTGAACAGTTATACATATACTACTGAGCTATATATAATTATAATAATATTATATTACGAGGTACATTCTTGGAATTACAGTGACAACGACGTCAAAATGTCATGTCGCGTTCCATATAAAATTTGTTCAAACGAAATGTTCAGTCACACTAGACATAGAAACATAAATAATTAACAAATTGACATAGCAAGTAAAAGTGGAAGCAACGCAAGATCAGATTATTTAATAATGTAAGAATATAAAATGGAAGATGTATTGTGCATGCAAGGTGGCCCAGAAGTGACTAGACAATTTTACAGTGTGGAACCTCTCTTACTTTAAAAAATTCAAAATTATTCCTTTACAAATAAATTCACAAGAAATGTGTTCTCATCTGAGAATAAAATCTTTGGTTCTCAAGAGCGTCGCCTTAACAATTGAAATTATTGCTCACATCACAAAATAGAGTACATCTAAATGAATTTGAATGCTAATGTATCCAACCCACCAATTTTGATTACCATTGAAAACCTTACCGGAACAAACACTGATCTGTGTAAAATAATGGCTCGATTGCTGTCGCTGTCGTCGCAGTGCAAACATTGAAAGTCTGAAATTTGCGGCTCTCGGATCAGCTCAGAATCAATTGGCGAGGATTTGTGTGTTGCGAGGGGTGTCTGCGTGTCAGAAAATTCGATAAGACACCCATTGACTTAGAGGCAAACTGGCGAAGGGTGCTCGTACGCAGGACTTCTCGTCGGAATGGGAACGTTACGCATCAGCGTGCGTAGTGTGCACCCTCTGTCCAATTCGAGAGGGGGATGGGAGCCGGGTTCGGTGTGCGCCTCGGTGGAATAACGCGAGCCGAGTTCCTGGCGTATCATCGTACAGGCGATTACGCGAGCGCATGGGGGGCCAGAAATGCTACATGGTTGTCGAGGGTGGAGTCGGCCACCAGGGCCACGAGGGTCAGAAATGCGCCCTGAAAGGACAAACGTGTCGGTCCAATGGCTGCACAACGGTTTGATGGATCGCTCGATGGTTACGCAGCAGGCCATGCCAGCCGGACGAACAAGTACCGACCCGGGTTTCTATTAATTATCATCGTAATATTTTTCTACTTTCCGGTGCATATATCTCCGCACTCCTTTCCGCGCTGTCACCTGCTCGGCTTGGTTGGCCAGGTGCTAGTACGCGATGTTTGCGAATTTTTTTAAAACAAGTCTGTCAAGTTTTCGGAATGAAACGCACTGCGTTTGAAAGGGTGTGATTTTAACTACCTTCCATAATTTTTTCACCGAGGAATATTAATAATTGCAGAAGAGGCAGCAGGTTTTCTGGAGGTCCTTCTTGCACCCGCTGCCACTACAATGATTTGTATTCGGAGTTTTGTAAAAATTCGAGAATTTTCCATTAAGAAGCACCCTTTTTGCAACTAACTTCTTGCATCTGAAAGACTGTGTCTTCAAGAACCTTTCCTATTTTTTTCAGTAGAACATATTTATAATTCTAGAGGTCCCTTTTTGGAACCAGTGCTGTAGATTAATTTTTCAAATTTGTCATATTGGAGAACCAAGTTATTTCAATAAATCTTTCCGCATCCAATAGGCCGTATATTAAAGCCTGTATCACAATTTTTTCAATAACAAACAATCATTTTAGTAGATACAACCACTTCCCCAGGACCATTACTTTATAAGCACCTATTACTTGACTTTGGGAAGACGCTGTGCTAATTTACGTCTCGTTAGATCTCCGTCCATGCACAACTAGATTCATAGGAACAAATTTAACGAATATTGGCTGCGAAGCTGTTAGAATATGTATGGGGCAAGGTTTACGGCCCCGAGGAATGCTCGGGGATCTCGAGTACGCGAACCTCGCGCTATGTTATCGAGGTTCACAGAGAAGCACTATACGCACGGCGCGCGGCGTCTCTAATGCGGTTGTACGGTTCGCGGAGGATCTATTTTCGGCAACGCTGCGTTGCCCTCGTCGGATACCGACACCCTCTTTCTGACCGACCGACCGCGCACCCACGCGAACGGATCAGGATTCGCGAATTTTTCTTTTTCCTCCTCTTTCTCTAAGCAAGCTACAGAAACCTTGCCGGCGATTCTCCACGCTGCAGATTTTCTGCATTCGCGCCGCGCCGGGTCGCGATTGCTCGGAACGCGCGTAAAATATAGCAGGATTTTTCGAATCCCACAATAAAATATCGCGGGAAATTCGTAAATCACGTTCTTTTTTTAGAAAATGACACGCTGTTTCCATAAAGTATTTGAACGCGAAATTCGCGATATTTATACCATTGTAATTTCGCAAAAAAGGATCGTACCACGATAAATCTGGACTCGTTTTAAAGCTCCGAGCCCCTGCAATTTACTTTTTTAACGAATACTTCCGCGGCAGGATATGAGCAGGAAGGTGAGCATGGATTTTGGTCCAATGATTTTTTATAAATTCGAAAAATTGTGTGGAATTACGACAATTTTTGTCCGGATTGGAATCACCGTGGAAACAATGTTTAAGTCTCACTTCTATCATCAACAGTCGAAAAGAATTCGATCGAAAAACATAAAGGCATATGTCGCCGGACTCGAACGTGCCGAACGGATTCGTGTACACGGATCCGTCTTCATGGATCCGTTTTCACGGATTCTTAACACGTTTCACGTGCCACGTGCACCCGTGAAACAGAAATACACGGGTATTAGAAATTACACGGATTGAGATCCGGATTCGTTTACCACCCGTGTACTCGTGTATTTAGATACACGTGAAATACGAATCTCCGGTTAGATGATTGAAAGGTCCCCTTTACAACGAACTGTTCGAAATCGATGTATGATTTTTCGTTATCATTTTTTTGTAGCCCAGGCAGAAGCAAATTTTTTGATTTATTCGATTCCACGCTCTGATGGAGCACGATTTCATGGAGCTCCACAATTTTTTCCTCGATTGTCAATAAAATATTCGTTCGAAAATTACCATGGATTTGTAGATTTAAAACGAACCCCTCAACTTTTACACATTTTTTTAGTTGTTTTATCGAGCTTTCAACGACGCATTGCCAAACTCTCCAAAAGAATTTTCCAAAATCGATAACTCAAGTTTTTATAAATCGGGAACATATATTTCTTAAATGTTGTACCACCGATTTACGTAAACTAAATTTTGTGGAACCTCATAACTTACAAACCCCAAAGACTGCGTTTCGATCAGATCTGAACCGAATCAAATATATTTATAAATGTCTCCACGGCGCCCGGCTTAAAATAAATAAAGCAAGAGTGTAGAGGCCAGTGGGTTAACGTTACTAACACCCATACATTGAGAAGAGACAGAGAAATAGGAACAGAGGTGCGTGGCAGTGCGTGCAGGTCCGGCAGACTAGAAGAGACGATCACGGAGGGGCTCGTTTAATGGCAGCTGCGACGAGCACGCTCGAGAATCGACTGGAAAATTTCGTTCGATAGAGAGACGCGGTGCGAATCGAAATCCCGTCAATGGACTCGTGTGATAAGGAACACGTGGCGCCGACGTTTTTTTTCCACGTGGTCCCTTAGGATCGGCCGTTTTCGGGACGGCCGGTGGCTAATTGAATCGCGCCCTCCGCACGAAACGAATCGAATCGGATCGGATCGGATCGAATCGAGAACGGAATCGAATTACGGGCGATTCGCCTCTACCGGCGTTTCCCATACGACCAACATCGCGGGAAAGGGCTGAACTGAAAACGGACCTCAGACTGTGTGGAAGGAAACGGAAACAACCTTTTCATATCCTGTTATTAGGTTGTTGCATATGAAATGCCCGTCGAACAAACACAAGTTTTTCCATAAAAAAGTTATCGATCAAAGTAGGCACCATTGTAGACGTCATACAGTTTTATATTAGGGTGGACCTTAGCTATACCTGGTGAAAATTTTTGTGAGATTTTATTTACGCCCCCCCCCCCCCCGCATCCCTAACATTGTGCAATTGGGTAAGAATATAATTCCTGCAAAAGATGAAGTTGATCGGATAAGGGGAAGACGTGCCACATTAGGGTGGACCTTAGCTATACCTGGTGAAATTTTTTGCGAGATTTTTTTCACGCCCTCCCTCCCCTAACATTGTGCCATTGGACAAGAAAATATTCCCTGCAAAAGATGGAGTTGATCGCATAAGGAGAAGACGTGCCACATTGACGTTGAAGTTGTGAAAAACATGAAACTTTATAGGAATGGGAATATTTGAAGGGAAGACTTTTGATTATGACTAAACAAGAAGAACGTTTACTCGTAATCGAAAGTCTTTCCTTCAAATATTCCCATTCCCATAAAATTTCATGTTTTTCGTAACTTCAACGTCAATGTGGCACGTCTTCCCCTTATCCGATCAACCTCATCTTTTGTAGGAGCTATTTTCTTACCCAGTGGCCCAATTTTAAGGGAAGGGGGCGTGAAAAGAATTTCACCAGGTATATCTGAGGTCCACTCTAATGTGGCAAGTTGGAAATATCATTTTTTCATGAAATGGAACAATATTGGGGGATGGGGGTGCGTGCCCAAAATTTCATGGTCGAAAAATAAGGTCCACCCTACTGTACGTCATATAGCGAGATGCTAATGGTTTTATTTAATGGTTGTGTAGTGAAAATATTAATGATTATGGTTAACGCACGGACTAGGTAACTTTGATCAGCAATCAGTTACCGCGGCAGATATCAACGGCTGTAATTTCGAGCATTTTCCAGCAATGAAGCATCCAGCAATGATTTCCGAGCAGTAAAAAGTGAATGTGCCACGGGAAACTAGAGTGGCGATCGAGAGATACCAGAGCGATTTCGTATATAAATATTAATGGCTCTGGACACCGAGCCTCCGCTCCGGGTCGTTACGTATCGCCGCATTCAGATTAATATCGATTCGTTTCGATTCTCGTTAGTCACCGCCACGCGTTTCGTGTTTGCACGTACCCTCTCTCTCTCTCTCTCTCTCTCTCTCTCTCTCTCTCTCTTTCTCTTTCTCTCGGAGCGAGGACGTGGCACGTACTGTCCGACTGAGTCACTAATAAGTGGAACTCTCTTACTGCTGCTGGACAGTCGGAGACTCGAGGTAAAGTGATGAGTAAGTCGATGCGATCCGAGTTCATTAACTTATTTTTGTTTTTTTTTCAGGACCTACACGCCTGTTCCTTATAGTGACTCTATTGTTATATGAAATTGTATGTATTTATTCAGATAAGCTTATAGGACCTTCCATGGGTATCAAACCTAACCCAGACCATAGCGTGATCGACGCTCATATGTTGGTCTTCCAAGGCTGTTCAAGGTCATTGATGTGAATTAAGATACTTAATTAAAACTTGAATTCAAGGATTTAATCCATCCACAGGTGGTAGTTGAACTCTTCATGTTATTACGAATGGTCTTGCTACATTATTATTATTATTATTATTATTTATTTATTATAGACGGACCGAAGTCCTCTTACATAAATGTTTACAATAGAAAAAGATAAAGGGCTACTCGATATGCACAGAAACTTATGGTACAAACGATATCCTACATTTCTATAATTCGGTATTATCCTATAATTCTGCGTAATTGTTTATTAAAAATGTGCAAGGAGTCAGTAAAATTGTTTTTGCAAGATTCCACACGAATAAATTAGAAAGGATATTGACTATGAAGACCCAAATAGAAAATTATTTCACTCGACCATTTTCTATAACCATTACCATTACCATTATCAAAAATACAGGAGCACAATAAACACGAATGTCGTTTGCTTCGTAGAAAATGATCGAGGAAGACAAAAGGGTCCAAAATCATCAGAGACGTGCCATAAAATGGCTACTTTTAGTGATCCATAAATCCAGCATCAACCGTTACCAAAAATACAGGAGCACAATAAACATAAATGTCTTTTGCCTCGTAGAAAATTCTCGAGGGGAGAGAGAAGGGTTCTAAAATCATCGAAGACGTTAGGAAAGTGGTATCTCAAAGAGGCGAACACTCTGCGTTCTTCTTCGAGGGTTGGATATTTCTCGTTGTATCCCGAATTAATGGCCCCAGAGCGAAAACTGAGATCGATATCTCGCGCATCCCCGTTCGAACGAAGTGTGTCAGGCTCAGCCATAGCGGGCATAAATAATAGAATTACAGAGGAGAAGCAATTGTCGTGAATTACCGCGAAATTTATGGTGGCTGGTGGGTGGTCCTTAAATGGCACTATCGTGGTCCCGCGACTGCCGCCCGCTGCGAGGAGAGAGACAGGGAGGGAGAGCGTGTTCCCTCTTTTTTCGTCTCGATCAATTCGAGAAATGAAGTTGTTATCAAAATTGTCGAGAGAGAGAGAGAGAGAGAGAGAGAGAGAGAGAGAGAGAGAGAGAGAGAGAGAGAGGAGGGAGGGGGTTCGTGGCGACACGTGGACAGGATGCGTCAGCGTTTAACCGCTAAGCCGATATAAATCCTACGTCCTGTCCGACCGGTGTCATAACACTCTACTCCTCCGCTGACAAATACGAGCCTCTATATATTTTTTAATTAACACCGGCGATCGTTAACCGGCCGGCAGAGTTTACTGCGAGCGGGTTGCCCATTCTCGATTTCCTGCGAGATAAATCGTCCACATGCGGGCAACGAATGCGACGCTTCCGGTCGTGGACCGCTAGTTCTCTCGACTATCCTCTCTTCGAAGTCTGATCTCTTATCCCAACCTCGTCTCGGATCGAATCAAAATTTCGAGTGGCTTGCGCGCGGTTAACGACACAGCAGCTAATTCCAATCGAGACGTTCAGCTCGCGTTTACCGTCTTCGAGCAGCAGACTCCAAATGAGCGGTCGGGCTGATTGCCCCATACGCTGTTTGCTACCAAACGCTGCCAATCTTACCGAATTTTCTTCTTGAATGCCGCAAACATGGTACTCGCCTTTCGGCCGCTGTTAGACGAAATAGAACTTCTCCTCTGCTTCTTCTTCTTTTGCTTCATCTAGGCTGATCTTCAGCAAGCTGAAGTTGTTCGGTAGCGTCTCTATCCAAAAGGACAATCTCGAACACATCTACACAGTGGTGGTTCTATCTTCTACAGTCGAGGTCCACAACAATTTTACTAGTAAGTCGACTAGTAATTAATTGTTTGTCTAACTCTAACAATAAACAATCCAACGGATCTCAGTGCTCAATAATCTGAACAGTCATCTCGCAATACTGAGAAATGTTAGCATCCTAAGCTATGCGCGTTCCACGTGAGTGATTGGTAGGCGCACCCCAGTCGATGGGGCACCCTAGTCCATGGCCCCCATGGCTTATCGATCGAGTCTCGAGAAGTAAGATCGACTGTTCCAGCGAGCCGTGTGGGAGGATGAGTCACGCTTGGCCCATCGTGACACAACCATATTATTTTTATGGTGTTTTCGCGTGGCCACCATGATTCACGAGAACCGAGGCTTTTCCGGCACCCTTCGAGCATTCGAGGTCTCTCTGGGTTAGGCGGCGCCCTCCCCCTCTCTCTCTCTCTCTTTCTCTATAGCTCTGTCTCTCTCTATGAATCGTCAGAAATCCCAGAACGATGCCCCATATGGAATCATACAGTCCGCCGCTGCTAATTATTGCAAGCGGCTAGTGTGGTTTCGTTTAATAGGAAACATTTGTTAACACCCTGGAGACCTCGCGGTCCCGGAACAGGACAGGGGTCGAAGCTTTCGTAGCCGTGACCGACGATTAGTTAGCCGCCTCGTCTACGAACAAATTGCCGCGTTCCCGAAATGAAAATCTCGAACATCGTGAAGGATCACGCAGCGTTTCAGCTTCATATTTCCTCCTAAAATCTGATTCGTAATTCCTTTGAATTTTTGCTCGAAACACAGGCAAGTAAAAGGAAGTAAAAGAAAAATAATTTTCAAGAATCAACGAAATACGAAAATATTAATCGAACAATAAAATATCCCTCATTAAATGCAAGTGCACTGTCCAACAAATTTCAACTTTATTTTTGTATTTTGTATTCCCGAGTATTCGGGAAAGTCTAAGGAATCTTTTGCTGTAAAGATCAATTCAATATCTTTTATAATAACATCACAATATTTGTTCAAAGTTGAAAAATATGTATTTTTTTAAAACTCAATTTTCTCAAAAACTGTACGTATAGGAGAAAAATTAAAAACAGATTCGGAATCAGCGCGAAAAACTCTATAAGAATCGCATAGTGGGAATCGAAATACTTTTTGGCTGTTGGACAGTGTTATTATACAAATTGAACATGTTTTATTAAAATTTACTAATGATACAGGAGAATCAACTAAAATTCTATGCAATAAAATTTAACACAATTATTTAAAATCACCAATCAATTATTTAACCACCCTTATCAATGCGACATCGTCTTTTGCTTCCTTACCTTTTTGAAATTCATGCAGTGTACACAACAAATTTTCTAGGAGCTCAGTCTGTGATTTTCCTTAAATGCGAAACGTCGTTCGAAATATTTCGAATGTACGTTTTAGACTGACGAGAGAAATCCGTGAGACGATTGCCTAAACAAAACACGGTCCCCGCGCGGGACGTGCGATAAGAAACAGACTTATGCGATGACCTAATATTTGCATTTTATCTCTTCGCCAGAATTGCATTTTCTCAGTCTCGTGTTCATCTCAGAGAGTCCAATCCCACCGAGAATTCTCGTCGATTACCCAGGCAATATTTCTTGATTTTCTTACGGAGCGTGCCGGACGACGAAAACCTTTGCTTTCCGGACGAGTCACTCTCGTGTCTAGATTGACAGATTCGTGTCACGCGATACCATTTCGGACCGATACCGTCCGCTGACAGAGAACTGCCCGAAGAAAAACAGCTAGATTGCTCGACAGTCGTCCCACGGTGGTTCGTTTTGCCTTGAAAGTTGAGTAGACTTCCTGAACGAAGTTGCCCAACAGAATCTCTTCATCAAATCGTTGACGTTTCCGTATTAACCCTGCCCGTAAATTTAGTCAGCAACTTGCTCTTCTGGAAAGGAGAAAATAATTTGTCCCATTGAAATTTGCATCGACACAATTCATCCATTTAAATATTTTAATTTATGTAATCTCTTACATTAAAATTACTCGAAGAAGTCATGAGTCATTTCTGTAAGGGTTAGGTACTACGGTGCATTGGTCCAAAGAAAATGTAAAAACGTTGCTGTATCAAAAAACAAAATCGAAAGAATTTTTATGAAGAGGATGCATAAATTGCACGAAAATCATTTCTGTGAAAAGAAATCGATGAAAAGACAATTTTAATTTTATCGAAAACTGGACCGTAAGGGTTAATTGCTACGGTGTATTGCTTTAAAGAAAATTTAAAAACGTTGCTGTATAAAAAAAAAAAATCAAAAGAACTTATCAAGCAGATGCTTAAATTGCACGAGAAAGATTTCTGTGAAAAGAAATCGAGACAATTTTAATTTCAACGAAGACTAGGCCGGAAGGATTAATTGCTACGGTGTATTGGTTCAAAGAAAATTTAAAGACGTTGCTGTATCAAACAAAAAATCAAAAGAACTTATCCAGCAGATGCTTAAATTGCACGAGAAATATTTCTGTGAAAAGAAATCGAGACAATTTTAATTTCAACGAAGACTAGACCGTAAGGATTAATGGCTACGATGTTTTGGATCAAAGAAAATTTTAAAATGTTGCTGTATCAAAAAAAAATCAAAAGAACTTATCCAGCAGATGCTTAAATTGCACGAGAAAGATTTCTGTGAAAAGAAATCGAGACAATTTTGATTTCAACGAAGACTAAGCCGTAAGGATTAATTACTACAGTGTAATGGTCCCAAGGAAATAAAAAAATGTTAGTGTACCGAGGAAGAAATCGGAAAAATTATCCAGCAGATGCCTGAATTGCACGAAGGAGATTTCCGTGGAATGAAATCGATGAAAAGACAATTCTAATTTCGGCGACGAGTAGTATGCGTGTTCACAGTGGCGCGGTGCTTAGGCGTCTGCAGCCTAAGCGAGCGAGAAACGTGTGACGGGATCGAACGACTTGTGCACACGTGTTCACCACGGCGAGACCAACAAACGAATGAACGAACGAACCGACGCGGCGGCATTCGAGATTTATCGATGCATTAAGAACCGCGAAGCTGCTGCGACAACCTCTCGAACAAAGTGTTCGTCGGGGAACGGTTCTGTTTTATTCATCGCCGCCTCCGTTTATCGTCGCGAGCGGTGCCTTCTTTATTTAAGCGCTTTCGAAATTCATACGCAGCCAGCCCGAAGCTGCGCAAGGCCAAAATTGATTTTGCCCCGCTCCGATGAAGCTTGGACCGTTCGAAACTCTGTACAGAACACGTTATAGCCTTTGGCAGAGCAATCACTGTATTAGTTACCGGGCGCGCGACCCATTGCGATAATCGCTTGGAGAACAACTTTTCCAGGATTAGACCGGGCGACTTGACATTTGTTTAGAAGCTAGAATGATTACTCAATCAAATTTTGGGGAAATTGCAATTCGTCGGATCTGCGGAAATAACTACAACAAAAATTGTTTAATCGCTTCGGTGAGCTAGAAATAGTTGACGATGATTTTTTAAAAATATAATATTAATATAACTTAATAATATAATGTAATTTGATATATTTAAAAAATTGATCATGCATGCCCAACTTTAAATTTTCTTTTGCCTATTATCTAGTAATCAATTCCAACTTATCAAAAATTTTCAACTCATCTGGTCGATTTTTAAAAAAATTATTCTCCCTCATTGTGACAATTTCAGCCTACGTTAAAATGAACGATCGTTTCACACAATTATTGTTGCAGGCTCAGGGTAGTAAACAGGACAGAGAGCAGAAGCGAAAGCTGTACCGCAACAAAATAAGCTCGTTCAAACTTTCTTTTGCAAGAGCACGCTGCCAACGGTGAAACGAATAATTAAAACAATTAGTCTCGCTTTGAACTTGACAATTTTGTTTACGCAACTGCACTTTCGTTCACAGGATTATCTAAATATAGCAATGTGTTCGGGCTTTAAAAAACATCGCAGTATGATAAGCTTTCGTTTGACAGAGAGACGACTCTCTGAACGCTTTAAAAACCTCGCATGACCGAGTCCCATGGGAATGCTTCGTCTCCGCTTGTGCTTTGTCCCCGTTCAAGAACCAAAAACGAAGAACGTCGAGCCGGGAACCTCGAGGCCCATTATCAGAATAATATTACCCTCTTCGTGAGTGTACTTACCTTTTATATTTCAACGGTTTTTATCCATTTCCGTTTTCCCGTGAACGAATGTTCAGCAATTATTAGGACAAATATCAATTTTTCTGTTTAGAGCCAGCATCAAAGAACGACTGTGTTTGTGAGCAAACTAATCATTTCCTCGGCGATTCCTGTTTTCTGGCGAGCGGATTCGCAAAATTCGAGGCAGTTTTCGCGAATGCTCAGTATCTGGGTCGACGGTTGTCGGCCCGTTCCTGGAAGCAGTTAGACCTACACCACAGTGATCGTGCGAAGGTCGTAGCTCAGAATTTCGCGTAATAGCGGCCTTGTCGAGCGCCGTTACACCCCGGCTAAATTTCGTTACTGTGCCACTCGCCAAAACTCGGAAAAACGTCCTCGCGAACTTCCGCTTGTGGCACGCGCGATAAAGCTTCGCGAGCTGATGACGCATCTTCTCGCAGACACTCGCGCTTTCTCTCTGTCTTTCTCTGTTTCTGTCTCGCAAAACCCGCGCGAATATCGCAGAATGCATCGGTAGCCAAATATAAACGTGTAAACTGTTCGGTCTACGGGCCGTCTGGTTATTTATCCCGCTTTTCCGAGATTATCCCGGGAACCCTTGGATGCTGACTGTTCCATTTGTTTCGCTAGGGACGCTCGCGCCGTTCGAATAGATTACATTCGAACGGCGTTACGCGCTCCTGTCGTGCTTACAGTACGTCAGGAAACGGATTTTTCCGTGCTCTGTGTATTTTTCTTTGCGGAGCTCGCGATGTTTGAGCGGTAAATCTTTTTGCGTGTGCGGGAGGCTGTGTTTTCATGCTTCCCTGCTAATTTTTTTATTGCAAGATGCTGGAGATTGCTGAAGATATAGTAGACATCCCGCAGCCTCTGCAGAACCAATATTTCTCTGTTGTTCGAGAAACTCACAAAGTTGTACTTAGTGAATTTTTCATTACGAAGCGTGTGAATCTTTTACAACGGAACCTGTCGTACCTGAAGGAGTATATTTTAAAACACAGTTGGCCATTTTTTTATTAAAAAATATACCTCATTAACTTAAACTAAGAAGTGATTCTCGCCATGATTTTCCGTGAATTCAACAATTTTTCTACAAATTGTACAACTGCTTTTGCGCTGTCAGATGTCAGCAGCGTAATTTGTCCATTCTTCCTCGGTTTATGATGTTCGTAATTACGCTCGCGTTTCCGCGCGACTAGAAACAATCGCGCGGGAACTAGAAACGAAGGTGGACCGACAAACGAAAGACAAGAAAATGAAAGAGAGTAGAAGATGAAAGAGGAAAAAATAGAAGAGAGAGCGTAGCACGAATGCCGGGACGCGGTGTTCTCCGTCGGACGTGCAGGCGCCAAGAATTCGGCGTTCCCGAATTCTTCGAGTTTTTACGAGAAGATATTGGCATTCTTTTCGCGTTCTAGCTACGTGTCTCGTCACCGTCGCTAAATTGAACGCATCGGCGAGGAATTCATTACCGTCCGCGACCAACCGAGTCCTCGTCGGGCGAAGCAGAATTAATAAGCAGCCTCGAGCCTAACAGGGACCATCTTTCTACGATCCGGGAACCTGGTGCTATGGAATATTTAATAACGGCGTGTAAAAATTGCGAACAGGAAAAGGAGAATCGCGAAAATTGCCTGCCATTGCGTCTACCTCGTTAAGTTCTGACAAATATAAATTTGTACAGTGTCTAACGAAAATATACGAGAAATTATGAAAGACAGGAACATTTGGGGAACATTTAACAACAATATTATATATGCAGAAAAAACAGTGAAGTGATAAGAAGAATTCAAAAATGTTCTGTTACTTTCAGCGTATTAGAAATATTAAAAAAGAAAAGAACTATTCATTTTACTGCAGTTTGTTGAGATTCAAATAAAAAATATTAATTTTGCATGAAGATCCTGTCATGCATCAAGCATATCTATAAGTTAATTAATTCTTAATTAAGAAGTCGGGAAAATATCTCGATTGTACGCATTTATAATAAAAATGAATAAAAGAAAAAAGTGATGCACAACGAAGCTGACGATCTCGTAAATGAAGAACGTGAATAACCACAAAATTCAATTTTTACCATTTTTATCATTTCATATGCAACAACCAAATGTATTTGGTTCTTCGTTCTATCGTAATGTATTTGTTCTATTGTAATAGAACCACGCTTTCTCCTAGGATGCAAGCGTTTGTATGGCGCGTCGCTAATGGCCCGAGTGATTGAAACACCGTCAGGAATGAGAAAGAATCGCGAGTGGCATAGTAGCGGAATCGTTATCGTCAGGTAGACGCGGAACTGCGAGCATTCAGAGAAAGGAGACGGTGAAGATATCAAAAGGAAATATTATGCAATTGCATCGTTGTTCGAGGAAGAAGGGAGGCGAGCTTTGCTCCTCGGTTGCAAGCAGGCTGATGTTCGCGAGCCGCAGTTCCCGCTTGCTGCCGAGCTAAACAGGGATCCGAACAGACTAAAAGGAGCAGGCTGAGGGCTGAACAGAAGCGGACCAGAGCGGAGGAATGCCGCGATTTTATTCCAGGTCGGACAAAACATTTCCCATCGGGTTCGCCGAAATAGAGGCATGCACCTGTCCCGTTAGAAAAGGAGCAACCCTTCTCGATGCTCTCGGAGTCTCGCGATCCTCCCGGTTCGCCACTTTCCTGCCGCACCTCTCACCGATCCGTTCGTTCCGAGTGCGAGCTTTATGCTACAGTTCTGCAGACTGCAGTTTCCGATCGCGTCAGACTCGCGCTGCTCGCCGTTGCTTGTCCCAATGCGTTTTAACTGCATCTGAACCATTTTCGCCGCAACGTATTGGTTCAGAAGCACAGCGGTGTGTTCGTTCCAGAAGCACTCGAAAAATTCAATTTTCGCAATGTTTGCTAGCTAAGCAGATTTGTTGTGTACATATTAGTGCATTCAATGCAGCTTAAATTTTCCTCGTTACCAGCCCCAATGTGTTTTTAATGCATTCTTGCCGCGACGCATCGGTTCAGAAACACTGTAGTGTAGTTTTTTGAGAAGCACCGCAAAATTCATTCTTTGCAATTTTTGCTATCTAAGCAGCTTCGTTGTGTATATGTTACTACATTAAATGCACTGGGATTTTTTGAGTATGTCCATTGGTTACTAAGATACAAACCATCAAAGCTGATTGAACATCGTGCTCCTGAATATCTTAAAATTCGTCGAAATTGTGTCCAGAGGTGAACGTAAAGAATTGTAACGTCTGTGTAATTTCTATGGAAAATCGCATTTAGTGGGATCGCACCCTTACTCGGTTTACTCGGTTTTCTCGGTGCTTCTCGTTCGTCTCGCCCGTTTTTCCTCCTGTTACTTTCCCCTCTCGCAAGGATACCCTCCTCTTCTCACGGCCGTGGCCGGTTCTCCTCTGTACTCTGTATCTACTGGCTTTGCTCCTCCAAAGAGCCCCCCCCCCCCCCTTATCATCCCCCATCCCGCAACGTTTCTTCTTGCGTAGGCCATAACGCTATTTTCGTCCATCCAGGATGGAAACGCCGCACAGTGGGAAAAAGTGACTTGCCTTGCTTCAAAAAGAAATAACTTTCGATAGAAATGAGTTAGAGCGATGATTTTTTTTTTAAATTAAAGCTGAAACTTTGCAGAATATGGGAAAAATAGGGAGATTACGGTACGAACGGTTTTTAACCTTGATAAAGTTCGTTAAACTTTCACAATTTCCAAAAAATGTGGTTTCTGCGTTACCACGGGCAGAAAAAATTTTTTTAATTTTTTCTATATATCATTTCCCGTAGATTTTTTCACGCTGATTTCAAATCTGGTCTCAAAATTTGTCTACGACCTCTGGTTTTTTCAATAAATCGATTTTTGTGACAAGAAATTAATGAAATCATGTTTTCGTTTAAATGATTTTATAACACACCAATTTGAACATTTGTAACATCGTATTCTCATATATACAACACCATATAAATAATAATAATAAAGTATTTGAATGTTTTAAGTTACGAAACACATGAAACACCTCACATCTCGTCATTACTTGACGTATCGCTGACATTACTACTGGCACTTTCTGCAGGCTCTGTGTAGCTGTAATGTATAATAATATGAATTAGATATGTATTGTTCATAATTATACTCTTATTTATAGAAGAAGGTGAGTACTTAATCTTTTTAACTTACATATTTTCATCGACGAAGTTTCTAACTTCTGGTGCAATTTGATTTCTTCGATAGAATTGTAATCGATCTTTTATTAAGATCAGTGATATTTTAGGATCGGTTAACTGTACTGCTCGATTAAAAACGTCTAACAATCTGTTTTTTCGACTATTTTGTCTGGAATGAAGAATCATATTCTTCCTATAAAGCTTATGCCATGACTCGTTCGCATCCTCTGAATAGTACGCTATTGGCAATAGAAACTGCTGTGCTATTTCGCAACCATGTTTTAATAATTTATGCAAAGTTGGGCTCATTCGAGCCCATGGAAATAGTGTATAGTGGAGACAATACGTCTGCCAACAGAACTGTTCAAGCTCTCTTATTTTTAAAGGCTTCTTACACTTAAACACTAACAATATTGTCGCAATATTTTTGACAAATTGAACATCAATTTCCAGAGCTTCTGCAAATAGTGCTGGTTTTTCGAAGCATCTTCTAGCGACATTGTCAGTGTTTGTTGTGCCATGACCTTGTAAAGAATATTGATGCAGAAAATAGAAATGATATGAAAATAAACTTTTCTATCGATTTCAGAGCAATTTGAAGAAAGAAAAATGATTGTAAAGAATAATATATATGCCAAGCTTGGTGTTCGAGTAGACCAAGTGTTACAAGGGCATGGCACAACAAACACTGGCAATGTCGCTAGAAGATGCTTCGAAAAACCAGCACTATTTGCAGAAGCTCTGGAAATTGATGTTCAATTTGTCAAAAATATTGCGACAATATTGTTAGTGTTTAAGTGTAAGAAGCCTTTAAAAATAAGAGAGCTTGAACATTTCTGTTGGCAGACGTATTGTCTCCACTATACACTATTTCCATGGGCTCGAATGAGCCCAACTTTGCATAAATTATTAAAACATGGTTGCGAAATAGCACAGCAGTTTCTATTGCCAATAGCGTACTATTCAGAGGATGCGAACGAGTCATGGCATAAGCTTTATAGGAAGAATATGATTCTTCATTCCAGACAAAATAGTCGAAAAAACAGATTGTTAGACGTTTTTAATCGAGCAGTACAGTTAACCGATCCTAAAATATCACTGATCTTAACAAAAGATCGATTACAATTCTATCGAAGAAATCAAATTGCACCAGAAGTTAGAAACTTCGTCGATGAAAATATGTAAGTTAAAAAGATTAAGTACTCACCTTCTTCTATAAATAAGAGTATAATTATGAACAATACATATCTAATTCATATTATTATACATTACAGCTACACAGAGCCTGCAGAAAGTGCCAGTAGTAATGTCAGCGATACGTCAAGTGATGACGAGATGTGAGGTGTTTCATGTGTTTCGTAACTTAAAACATTCAAATACTTTATTATTATTATTTATATGGTGTTGTATATATGAGAATACGATGTTACAAATGTTCAAATTGGTGTGTTATAAAATCATTTAAACGAAAACATGATTTCATTAATTTCTTGTCACAAAAATCGATTTATTGAAAAAACCAGAGGTCGTAGACAAATTTTGAGACCAGATTTGAAATCAGCGTGAAAAAATCTACGGGAAATGATATATAGAAAAAATTAAAAAAATTTTTTCTGCCCGTGGTAACGCAGAAACCACATTTTTTGGAAATTGTGAAAGTTTAACGAACTTTATCAAGGTGAAAAACCGTTCGTACCGTAATCTCCCTATTTTTCCCATATTCTGCAAAGTTTCAGCTTTAATTTAAAAAAAAAATCATCGCTCTAACTCATTTCTATCGAAAGTTATTTCTTTTTGAAGCAAGGCAAGTCACTTTTTCCCACTGTGCGCCGTACATGATTTAATGCCGGCTGGACACAGGGTCAAAGAAGCCCTTTTCGACCCTCCACACGGCGAGCCATTTGAAAAATCGCTGGAATCCTTCTTCTACATTGTCTTGGGAGACTATTTTCGTTGAAAAATTGAACTTTCTTCGGCATATTTTTCGAGACGTATACGTTATACAACTCCACCGCGTTGTAATTCTATGTAATATAAAAATACGAAAATGAAGCTAAAATGTAGCTCAATGTTCTCTAAAGAAATCTTTGATTTACAGGGTTCCATACGCTTGTAAATAAAATATTAAATGTATTCATAGTTGGTAAATCACCCAATTAAAGGGTTAAAATGGGAGATGATTAACTCCTGTTTTTTTTTATTGAGCTCTTCAGACCTTTAAATGGGTCCATTTCGCTTTACAATTTGGTGTTACAATGTTACAAGCTGAAATATGATTCAAATATTACTTATAATCTTACAATCTTTGAAATAAGAATGGATATTAAATGCATGCATCAATATTAGGTTCCGCTATAAACATATCGATACTTGGGGTTAATTGGTAGCCCATTTTACATAGAGATTCCAAAAGTTTGTGCCTTTGGACGTCGTACTTCTCGCACTGCCAGATGACGTGGTTTAAGGCTTCGTCACTTTGATCACTACTACACTCACCGTCAGAAATTATGCTTACGCGCGCCAACGAAGCGGATAAGTGATAGTGATCCGCCCGCATCCTATTGACCGTACTAGTAAAACACCTCTTAAGTCTTTTATGGGAGAACCAGGGTAGGGAACTGTCGCGAAAAAAGTTTTAGAAATAATTTTTGCCCTTAAATAGCCCTTGGCCTCCTGGTAATTTCAGTAGATTTTTCTTTGGCATGTTTTTTACATTTTTCATATAAATCTGTGAACGGAACTTTCGGAAAATTGAGGGAGGTCGAGGAAGTAGCCAATTTGACTGAATACCAGAGTGCGATGGGACCCAGAATAATTTGACATACCTCTTGTGTTCATTTCAAATAAAAAAGCTAAATAAATAACTCGTGTTCCGACGCAGGAAAGGAAGAAAACCGCCAGATCTCGTCCGTTTCATTTTCCGATTCGAAAATTATTCCCGGTCGATTCAGCAGGAATCCGTGTGGCATTTTCCCAATTTTCCCAATTTTCCCACGGGGTTCCTTCCGGATATTCCACGAGACCGACAGAAGACGCGTCCTCCGCACGTTTGCTCATTAGCGTCCCGTTTAATTCCCGCGTCTCGCGCCTATCGAAATTCAATTTTCCCATGGTGCCAGCGCGGCGAGCTAGACGGTGGTCCAGTTTTTTGCGGGACAGGAATTCGAACCCGGTTCCGGCGAATTAGCTTCCCCACCCTCGGATTTCCTCGTCGATATCGCGTCTCGTCGAGGAGCGAAGCTGAAGCGCGTTTATTTACGAGCTTCTTGCATCTACGCCGGGAAGAAGAAACGGCTGACGCCTTGCGACACCGTTGCTTGTGGGCTCTCTTGAAAGCATTCCGTTGCCAAAAGTCCCATTTTTCAACTTTCGAATTGAACCGGGTTTTCTACAGTGAGAAGCGGAAATGTTATATCGATCTGTCGAGACGAACGTTTTTGATAGCGACTGCTGGTTTTATGCAGACGTGGTTATGCGAAAAACAAAACAGTATGTACAATATTTGCTTTATTCCAGCCTTGCAGCTAAGAAATGTGACTTGGTTTACTTTAACCTAACTTTACAGATCTATCTTATTTCACACATTCGGTTCATACCTTCTCTCACTCATTCCTACCCTGATCTACTCTGTATCCTAATTATTACTAACCTAATTATTGCATTCTTTCCTATTCCTTAACATTTGTTTTTGATATATTCTTTGGTATATTTATGCTCTCTTTTCTCTCTTTCGCCTCAATTTCTCCAACCACTCTTCGACATTTCTACATATCTTTCCTCCCGCTCACTACATCCTCGATCCTGATCTTTCTTCCCATTACCCTGCATTCTGTTGTTAAATGGAAAAACAAAACAGTAAAAGCTTCAGAAAGATTTAATAATATTCTCAGATTATGTTCACGTTAAGAGGAGAAGTACACTTCTACTTAACCCTTTGCCTTACAATATCATGTCTGACTCGTGACGAAGATTCTGAACAGATTCTAATAAAAATGTATGTCAATAATTTCCTATAAACGCGGAAATAAAATTCAATTTTGGTATTGTTAATGTACAGCTATTGGACAACATATAGGCATACGATAGATATAAGTTTTCTCCTCTTTTAGGAAATTACAATCTACAAAAAAGTTCTAATCACTGAAACCGTTAAATAAATCGTGGGGCAAGGGGTTAACTTTTATTTATCTAGTCATTTGGGTAACCGACTAAGACAATTGGCAAGATGCAAAAATTTTTTTAACAATAAAACAAAAAACCACGATAAATCATTGTTCTCCACTGAAAGGGTTAACACTTATTTTGTTGGGAAGGTTCTTGTAAGGTACCTGTTCAAAATCCCACGTGCGGATTATTTCACTTATTTCGACCTCGTGTACGAATCGTCGGTGAGGCATAAGAACTGTCGCGTCTCGGCAGTTTTTGCCTCACTGACGACATCAACTGCTCGAGTTTGAGGACAACCGGCGGAGGTAATCGACCGCGTTTCTAAACCTCGCCGTGTTCGTAGGCCATTGAACTCGTTATTTGTTGTCGCGCGGGCCACCGTATCCTTTTCCTTATGTCAAACTTGTTACCTTATATCCTATGTCTCCCGAGCAGCATCGTTTGGTGGGTCATTGTCCTAACAAACGTTGGTGCGATCCTGGACATTCAATTTCAAAATCCCCACTCCTTGTTCCTTCCGAAAGCGATGGCCCACAATGGTATAAATAGAGCTGCGCTTGCGTTTACCTAGAGCAGTCTTATCATTGTACTATCGAAGCATCTGCTATCGCATCTTGCATCTTCGCCTTCCGTATCAAGCCGTTGATACAGCTAAGCGTCGATCGACTGATCATTTTCTTTTCCGTTCCGTTCCGTATATTCGCGGGCTTCGCGACCTTACGACAATTTTATTCTCTCATTCTTTATTCTTTTTACTTCTGTTGTATATTCTACTGGGTTGTCGGGAAAGTCACGACGCATTTTTCGTATCCGTCTTTTGCGAAAATGCGTCGTGACTTTCCCGACAAGCCAATATATATTTGTTATAATTAGACTGCGGATCTTTACGCAAAATAAAAAATGTCTACGTCGATTCCAAGACACAGAGGTTACGTCATAATTTCTTTCTTGTTTTAATTATTTTATTGAACTGGAACTAACACGTTGATGTTCTTAAATTTTTTAAATATGTTCACTGCTTTAAATTGTACGTACTAATTTTTGTTATAAATGCATAAAATCCGCAGTCTAGGTATAATATATCTCGGTTTTGTTACACTTTCCTGTCAATTCTCTCACTCACCCTTCGTCGTTCGTTTCATCCTTCTCTCTCTTAGATTCCTTCGAGACTCATTCTTGTCTCACCCGTCTTTAGTTTGCACAGTACCACATAGTTTGGTGGTACAAAGGTGTGCGATAGACCGGCTAGAGGTGAGCTTTCACACATCGCTCGATAATAAGCGTGATCAACGAGAGCACCGGCTCGTAAAGCGGTCCAGCGAAGTCGACCGCGTAAATATTAACCGCGAGTTAAAGCGTCCAGAGTGGATTCGGCGAATTTATGTCGTCGAACTGCGAATCGCGGGTCGCGGCTATTAGAATGAGCTATGTCGCAGCCCCCGGTCCGAGATAAAACTAAATCACGCGTATTGCTATTTACGACGCGAGTTTTCCGCGGTTTCGAGTGCACTTGTCCGCGTGAAAAAGCCCGAAGTGCCGCCGGTGCAATCGTTGATAATACAGAAACTGTTCAGAAATTCATTTATTCCCCCCCGCTTCGGAAAAAAGTCTCGCGACACGAGCGAAGGGATTTAAACCGGATCGCAATCTCCATTACTCGCGTTCTTAATAAGTTCGCAGAAATTATTGCGCCGTTGTTTTCGAGTCCCTTTTATCACTGCTTTTCAACGTTCTCGATTACTGCAGTTTGTTTAAACGGAGCTAAAGAAAATTTAAATTTTACATTTAAAATCAAAATGTAAGGCAATATAGTGGGAAGTCGAAACGGCACAAACATGAGTGAATCGAAAATAGCGTATGGATGGTCTTAAATTGTCCTAATGACTTCACAGTGTTGCACAATATTTCAACTATTCATTTCGATGAATGTAAACTAGTGTATCTACATTTTAAAATTTTTCTCAATTTTCCAGAAATTAAACCTAAGCGTCATCCGCGTTGATTTCCTCAGTATTTTTCGAAAATGTTCGCTTTGTAGTTCCGAAATAAACAAACGACGTAGCAAATTCTGTCGTATTTTGTATTTCAACATTTACTGAAAATATTTTTACAGCATGAATGCATCAGCACTATAATAATACACGTGGACCATGTACAGTGGCGGACATATACTTAAGTACACTTAACAAAATGAAATGAAACATTGTACGTTTATATAAAAATGAATTACATTATTTATATAACGTACTTTGAGGCCATACGTCAGTTGCAGTGACAAGCAGCGATTATTTTCTCGAAAACAATGTTCAAAACCTTCTGAAATCCATCTATATGTGGAAGTCCTTAAGTTCGAAAGTTTGCCGTGGGCCGTACAGATAAAAGATAACGGCGATTGATTTCCCAAGATACGGACATCAAGCCGCATTCCTCGATGAACCGAGAAGAAATCGGCGCTTTGTCGACTTCGAGGCGATTCCGTGGAATTTATGTCCGCTCCGTTGGATTTAGTGGATGCACATTATTCGTCTTGGATCCCCGGTTATCGGTTCGAAAGGAGGTTGAGTCGAGACGACGACGGTCTCGCAATTCCATTTACGCGAGTGCCGGCACGTGGTTCGACCCTCGAAAGGTAAGGTTCGTTATAAATACATCCTGTTCGAAAATAGATCTCGGCCCGCTGCTACAACTGCAAACCGCGAATCGTTCGACGCTTGCCGAATACTTGGACAGTTTGGTCGCTTCGGATCGCCTCGCATCGCCTCGCGCTTCGGCGATGTAATGGATCATCTCGCCCGATGAAAGCGACACGGTGGCAGTCGATGCACTTTTCATCGATCCGAAATTGCTTTTTCCTTTGATTGAAACGATCCGTTCGAGAAGCGAACGTTCTTCGAGCTTCGGGATCCTTGACCGCAAGATTGCGATCCGAAGGATTGAAGTTTGATATCCTACTGAGCTGACGATCCAGAAATCTGCAGTCTGAGATCCCATCGTCAGCTGAACATAGTAATCCGAGAATCGGGAATTCTGTTGTGACCACAGAATCTGAGATGCCACCTTGATCGTAAGATTGACTCTTTCAGATTCAAGAAATCTCCAGTTTCGAGACTCACCGTGATCAGAAGATCGACCACAGATTCCGTGACCACAAGGTCGCAATTTAGAGACCTGAATTCCTATTATGACCGCAATATTGTAATCTAGTGATCTGTAATCTCAAACCCCACCGTGACCGCAGGATTGCGACCCAAAGATTGAGAATTTCGAATCCTACTGTGATCTCAAGATCGTGGCTCAGAGATCAAGATATACAGTCGTGTCGGTAAGTAAGTTAACAATCAGTATCTTGTACAAAAATTTAGAGAGAGGGAGAGAGAGAGACGAGTCAAAATTTGAAATCCTTAACAATAATAGGCGACCCTCGAAAACCTTTGCGAAAAAAGGTTGAGATAACTCAGAATAAAGTCCGTTGAGTCGCAAGTAAGCCAAGTGCACGCGCACTAGACAAATTTTCAAACACATTTTTCTCGAGAACAAAGCCGTGTATCAAAAATTTTATTCTATATTTTCGACTCAGTTTTTCATGTAGAATCGCCCCCTGCTCGGTTGTACCACCAGTTACGGGACACCCTGCATATTCCTACCCATTTCTTCAATTTTTGTACAAGATACTGATCGTTAACTTACTTACCGACGCGACTGTAGTTCGAGGACTCATTGCGGTCGCCTGATCACGAGAGATCTGTAGGCTGTTTTCCCGCCAACATCCGCGTTTCTTACGTTTACGTGTTCCAGCGTCGACGTGCGTCAGAGAGTTCTTAAAAAGCTTTTAGAGCGAAGGATTTTTTCTTTGCTACGGATCCGCTGATACTGGCGCACGGCCTAGATACCTTTTTGGTGTCGGATGCACGTTTCCGGCTGTCGACGAGGATGGACCACTCTGCTACGGAGAAATCGTGTCGCGAGGCATTAAGCCTCGCGGGATTTACGACGATTTTGTGAACAATGTGCACGGGCTCTTTCGAAAAGCTTCCGGGACTGACGCGGGAATAAAATCGAAACTTGTGTGCGAGCTTCGTTTTATTATTCAGTGATGAACATACGTCTTTTCTAGCGATGGATCTTGGAACGTACGCGCAAGCGTTGGGAGACGTGGATATGCTTCTTGTTTCGAATTTTGTTTCGGACTGCTGTTATATCGATCTCTGTCGAATTTATTATCGTCGACTCAGATGCTGTTTGGGGTTATCCTTTTCGAGAGAAATTCGTAACAATCAAATGTCAGATTTGATCATTAAAATGACGATCTTCCATGTTCGAAAGTAAATATAATTATTCTTTATTCGATTAGAAAAATCGCGGAAGTTGTGGGCTCGAGTTTTGAAAATGATTTACACACACAACTTGATGGAATTTGAAATAATATTAATGGAGATGGTAGCGAAATATTCACACTACTTAAAATTGAGGACCATGTGGAATCAATAATTGAAATTGGTAATGAAACATTGTAATGTCAGCGATGATAATTTGAATAAATTTGAATCAATCTGTTTTGATGAAGGGGTCACAACAGCAGGACATGTAGCACCATCTCTTGAAATTCAATAGTTATTTGTTAAGGAAGATCACTTCTACAAATCGATAGTTCCAGAACATATAAATAAATCGAATATAAAAGAATTGGTACTTAAATACATCCGAAATTGAGGCAGCATTTTGGCAAAATAGCAGACAAAGACATTTTCATGAATTTATATCGGGAAAGTAGGAAAGAAATTTGGTACAAATGATTCGTTCCTCTTTTGTCCTAGGTTACCATGTAAATTTTGGCAAGACTTATTTGCTTCGTGATATCGGAATTTAGCGCCAGTCTTCCGAGTGGTAAAACGCTCAAACCGGTACAGAAACGATACCTTCGGAGAGTAAGTCTATGCGGGTAAACTCCCGAAAGTCGGTCAAATCAAATTGCGTTAAAAGCATGTTTCTTTAGATTAAGGTATCCTTCAGAGATCTTTAGCGACTCGAAACAAAATTTCCTTTCATTTTAGTGTCATTTTCTACCTTACAGACATAACGTTTTCTACCTTGGCCACCGACGATATTATCACACGATCTTGCTCGTATGTAGTTTGTACCAGACCGGTTGGTACGGGAGTTCGCGGTAGATATTATTAATGGGGGGAAGGCTTTGAGAGATGTGGCTCGCTCATGTAAAACCTCTCTACTGTAAATTTATTCCACTCATGTCCGTCTCTGGCGGCAGGTGGTTGGGAGAAATGGGTATTGCAGCTTGAGTTCCTCTTGGCCATTGTTCGCGTCACCCTAGCACCAGAGCCTTTTGCTCTGGTTTGCTTTAGTTTTTCTCTTTGAAAGAATCAGAGCCTTCTGCCTGATTCGCCTTTGGCCCCCGTGGATCGGAGACTCCTTCTCCGATTCACACCTTTTTCTCCGCGATAATTACTCGACATACTTGCGTAATTTAGTATAAGTCCGTCGTTGTAAGAAAGGGAGCAAGAAGGAATATTGCATTTGTTCTGACTCCCTTTCGGGTCTCTTGTGCAGCAACCTCCTCGTGGTGAGACCTGCGCAATCGGTATTATCCTCTATCTGTAAGACCTTCTAGTGTCTTATGAATAGAGGATAATATCGAGCTAATAGCTGCACATTTAATAAATATGTTGATTTTCAATAAATTCTATTCCTATACCTATTGTATTCCATAACATTTTGCAATTTCCCCTTCGTTCGGGGAAGGAATATTCAAGCTGATTCACACCGGGCGTGAACACTGTTATATATTCTCCGGTTCTGTTGAGGTAAAGAGTGCGGAACCACCGACACCGATGAGATAGTATCTCGTCGGTGATAGTATTCTAAGGCAATTACTGAATGGGTAATGTGAGCATTCTATACTATATCATTCTTCTTCTACTTGACGAGTATCTCGTCGGTGGTAGAACTTTTAGCGATGTGGTATTTCAGATCACTGTAAGTTCCACGTTATCCCCGCGCCCAGTCGTGCCCGCTTACTGGTATCGCTGAATAGCACAGAGGCTGGCAGTCTTGAATACTATCTCGTCGGTGAGTCCGCTATCGTACAGGAGCATTTTCTACAGAGTCGGTAATTCAGAACCGTAAACAGAAAAATGCATTGCATGCTATATGTGTACGGATCTTAAATCTCAGATTGCTTGCAGTGTCTGTACGGATCTTAAGTCTGAGAACGTAAACTCGAAAGAATTTCCAATAAAAGATATGTTTCTTTCGAAAATCAATAAATGATTACCGGCGCAGCATAAGCTCCGACAACTGAGCACAGTCTCACCACGTTGGATGATCGTCTATTTCACCTAAACAGATTTTTACGTTGGTGGTCCGCCAGTTATTGTAACGAAGCCGATATCCTATCAGCAAGCATAACGAGAAAATAACACGGTTGCCGTGTTCAAACGCCCTCTCATTCGTTCGATAATTCGATTCGAGTCCGCGAAAAACTTCGTCGGCTAATCGAGTTTGCCGGCTCGAAACTCGCTTTCTATTCGTCGTTTTCTCACCTACCGAAGGAAGACGCGGCTTCGAGGAGAGATCGAAGTTCCGCGGAAAATTTAGACGCAGTTGCTTCGCCGTTCGAATCGAGTTATACTCGTAGACAGTGTTCTAATTAGTCGGGATGAGATAATTGCCCTCAGCGATGCTGCACGGAGAAAGAGAGACCTTGCAGGATCCGGTTGTGCATTCTTCGTGCGATCAACGACGAAGCGTTCGATTCTTAACCGAGATCCAGGAAACCTGCTGGATCATCGCAGGGAATCCAGTCTTTTTTGTAGAGACGTTCTATTATTCACCAATGTTTAACATTCTCCCGCTGTGGCAATGCCAGATTTATGAGCACAAAAACGTTCAACAGTGACGAGGCTTACTATTAATAAGAATTCACTCTTTGAATCTATTGGTCAATCTGGGAGTAATCTATCATTATGTCTCCGTCAAATTCTTGTACATAACATACTCGGGCATTACCCATATAAACTATTTGAAAAATAATGGTTGAAATAATATATCGTTCTGTTCGATTTATTTCAACAGACAATTTTCTTTTATATTATTTCGTTATTTGCAATTTACTGGAAGTATTTCTACAGTTTACTTTTTATCCGGACATTCTTTTAGTAGAAAATATTTACTATCTCCACAGTTCAAAGATTCTCGTTTTTCCTCGAACCGTTCCAAGTCGGTAAAATAAAACAAACTCCGCTAGATAAATACGTGAATCATCGCAATCTTGGTCATTTCGTAGAACAATCGACGACAGTGTGGAATTACGATCGGGTCGATTATGCATCTCGATAATTCCCAGCGAGCGAATAATAGCCGTGAGGCATGTCACGTGTTCGAGAGGAGTGTGTGACCTTTTTTTTCATTTGCTTGTCGCGTTCGATGTACCGGGACAAGATGTCGCGTGTGTAATTACGTTGAACGGATAAGAAGAAGAACAAGACGAAGAAGAAGAAGAAGAAGAAGAGATCGCGCGCGGAAGCGTAGCGTCAAGGAAATCGACTGCGGAATTACTTCTCGCCGAGAGATATGGTACGCGCGGAGACTAGCAAAGCGTCGTCTCGTTTCGTGAGCTGGATGAATAATTGTATTCATGATCAGCCGCGTTTTTTCTTTTCTGGTGCCGGCGTGTTTCCAAGAAAGGTTCGTCAGACCCTGATTCTTATGTACACACAGAAGCCGGACTCTCGCGGATGCAGTCGCAGCCGAAGTCCCAGTCGCAGCATCCACCGCCGCTCCGTCTGAATTTTGTTTAAATTGCGCTTAAATTGGCTTCGTCCGAGAGGCTCGCGACGCATTTTTAATTCGATCCAGGACCGGCGCAATCATTCGATTAACTAGTTGATCGCCAGTCGAATAAACGGCGGCCTGCAATTAAATTTCTGCATCATCATCCGGCGTTTGGTTGACAAAAAACTGCGGCGTCGTACTTGTCAGGCCTCTCTTTAATCAGCATTTAGTCAGCAAATTTTTTAGACATCTGTGGAGGCCTGAACCTTGTCTAACGAGACGAGGCAGCAAGGGCAGGGAAGGGTAACATCAATTTTTGGATGATCGGTCGAATCTTTTCTCAGAGCCGCGCTATACCGACGAGAACTCGCTGTTGGCATGCAAATGACTGGTTAAACGCTGACATATCAGTCTGCTGGCAGCAACATCGTTCTTGCAAATTATTTCAAACTTGCTTAGGATAGTCATTCTTTAAATTCTGTTCAAGCGATTCACGTCGAGACCAGAATTTATGCTAAATCGTTTAGTTATGGAAGTTGCAAGCGTAAATCTTCCATCATTTTTGCAAACTGGTCTGTCAACTTATAGGTCGTAAAATTGTAAATCTTTCAATATTTTTGGACAATTATGAAAAACATGATCGAGGTGCCTATCCTTTGAATTTTGCCGTATATCTTACCTCTTTCAATGTCCTTGTACAATTGTTAAAAAATTGCTCAAGGTACTTCTTCTTATCTTCTTCCATTGTTCCCATAAAGTCATAAAAATAAATTCGTTTTTATTCGCCCTTTGGATCTCGAATCTCGGGTACACGATTCGATGATGGAGAAACGAGAGCGAGAAAGACACCGAGCATCGTCATTGACTCGCACGGAATTCCTCCTCTCCGCCACAAGGTTACTGTCACTGACAATCCCTCGTTTGTATTCTAGACGACTTCTTATTTCATGCGACGCGTTTCGAGTTCCTCGACCACGTGTGTTTTGCCGTTATCGCGCGCGGAACGTGCCGCTTCGGGACGTTCATCGGCGATCACGTTCCGTCTGTGATATCGTATCACCTGACCAGCGAATCTTTATGCGAATTGATATTTTCGTCGAGAAACTCGCAGAAATTTCTTTCGTTCCAAGTGAAATGGATCTGTATCGAATTTTCGCGAATTTTTCAACACTCTTTTATGCAATGTAAATATTCCACGTGTGATTAACAATACAGAGTCATAGTTATTTGACTTGTCTCTATGTGTAATTATTAGACTGCGGATTTCATGCATTTATGAGAAAAATAGACACGTACGATTTAAAGCAGTGGACATATTAAGACGATCTTAGGACATCGGTGTATTGGTTTCAGCTTAATTAGATAATTAAGAGAAGAAAGAATTTTTTATTTGGTTCCTGTGGCTTGCAATCGATGCAGACAATTTTTATTTTGCGTAAAGATCCGCAGTCTAATAATTATATGTAAAAATGAGAATGTTTGCTGGCAGCTAGTCGACATTATTTAAGAAAGAAAAGAATTGTTATTCGGTTCTCGATAGTTGAGATTGATGCAGAAGTTGTTTATATTGTATAAAGATCTACAGTTCAGTAATAGTATCTGTCACAGTGTCCAACTTTTAGCCATACTTCTCATTAACTAACTAATTTACTTTGATTTATCACCGTCTACCATGCATTCTAACCAGAAACGTTTAACATAACGGTTGTTATGATACTAATACTTGCTCCGGATAGATAAGAACACCACCTTTGGAGCGGCACAGTAGCCTAAACAATAACGTTGGTGTAAGTCGGCCTGTTGTAGGATCATGCGTCGCTCGTACCTTTGCTCTGTGTTTATATCCGTAGTCACGGTTATGTGATTTCAGAGAAATTTCGTAACTCCGTTAGCATGGGTCTAGCGGAACGAAGGTCGTGCATGTATTTACCGTTCCTGTGGAAACGATAGCGCGAGCATAATTACTTTCGTTATGACTAGTTTTCGGTTTGGTTTACCGGCGTGCTCACATTGTAAATAATTACTTTGCGATAAAATAACGACCTAGTTCGCTTCCCCATTTTTCCTTGTTAACTGTTCCCCAACAAGCAATCAAAACAAATCTATCCTCATTTCATTAATCTTTCAGCAATACTTCTCATCAAGTGCTGAAAAATTGCACGAGGCTTTTGCAAAACTGGGCCAAAATAGACCCACGCTCCTCCGCCTTTCTCCTAATTATAGGAAAGCAAGTTTTCGTTCCAAAAACGCATTAAGCACGTTCACATGCGAACGCACAGGATATCCATAAACACTTTTGCGGCTGCCCTACACGCAGCGCAAAGTGTGAAAGAAATACCAGTGATAATACCGCATAAATTTGCACTCATTTGCACTCAAATTCTGACTAATATTCAGTGCAAACCGGGATAAGATAAAAGCCGATCGCGGAGGCCGAGAATCATGCCAGCTATGTATATCAGTTTCACAAACGGAAATAAAATCTGTTTTGCGAATTTTGTAATTAATTTCTGCCTGAAAAAGGGTCGCTCATTTATCGAGATAAATTAACGAACGTCTGGAAAAATTTCCGTATTACCTCACTTGCTTAACATATTACTGAAACACGTTTAGGAATATACAATGTGACAAATCTATATACCACTGTAGTCTGCAGAGATTATAGCAGAAAGAATGTTCGAATAAAAATTTTTGCGTTTCTCTCAAAAAAATCACGTATAGATTATTAAATTATATACAATGTGACAGCAACAAAAAATACTATCGTATTCTCCACAGTCTACAAAATGTTTCTACATAAGAAAAATTCGCCTGACTCTCATGGTTTCAGCACAACAAATTTGCAAAACTAATGAATTCGGTTCCCAGATCGTAGCGAAGGTGACGTCGAAAAACAGATTTTGAATCGTGCGCAGGTTATCGAGTAGGTGTTCGACAGAGTACCCAGGGGTCACAGCGGCAAGACAAAAAAGAGAAAGTTCATTTGCGGGAAGGCTCGAGATGATAGCGTTGTTAATTTCCTGGTCTTTGTTCCTCGCGGTCCGTTTCATTTCCGCTTGGACATGCGAGCTGCCGCGACGGCCATCGCTGTGCGAGCTGGCGAACATCGAAATTAAAACAATCGTTATTGGAATCGAGAGGAGACGGCCTCGTCAGCTTCGAATAAAAGAGCCGGATCTGTTCTCTTTTCCTGGTGCGTGCGATCCATTAGGAATGACCGATAGAACCTTATCTTTTTGCACGCGACGATTCTGCGGTTCGAGTGCACTCAGTGCGATCGTACTTTCGTGAAAATTGATACCGGTACGCTTGCCCTGGCCACAATAATTATAATGTGTGTCAACAGATACGCACCGAAGAAATGGTGTACATCTGTTGCGAGGGGGTGGCGAACAGATTAGATGGAATTTCGAACGCACTCGCCAATCAATGCAATAAATTTGCGACGACAGTAACGTGTCTGATACAGTGTATCCTTATAGGATTACACCTGTGATTAGCTTTTGGAGATAAATGTACGTTTTCAGTTTCCTGTCAATCGAAGGGGGGGCTTCTCATGTAGCGACAGTGAGAACAACTGATTTTTAAGAATTTTTTTCGAAATAACGTCTAGTCTTAAAGTACAAGTTTCTTTTTTAGTTAAATTCTTCTTATCATTTATTGCATAATGTACACGAGACTTTTTAACAGCTTCGACATTGCAGCGTCTGTCACAGTGATCAAAACACAAAAAGTGAGAAATTTTCTTAAAATTATTTAAAAAAGGCTGATTAGTTAAATTTGTATTGGTAAAGAAATATTATAAATAAAAAATCAAATATATATTTGATTTAGAACAGATATGAAATTGATAAATAGCAGAACAGAAACAAAGTAATCTCTGCAATATCGAAGAAAATGAACATCCCACGAAACCAATATCCTTGGACCGAACTGGTTTCATCGTGTCCATCTTGACCCAGTATTTCGAATAAAATCATTGCCCAGTTAATACCCAAACATGATTAAAAAATTAATAATTAAAGCAACGCGAACTGTATAGCAGTTCACGGTAACATCTTTCTCCGTGGATAAGTAAGATCAGCAACCAAAAACCGTCCACGTATCTTTAAAAAGTCGAGCATCCTCTACATCATTCGAGAACATCGCAACATACTCCTGCTTTCTGCAACATTTCAGGTGCCAACATCCGCGCCGTTTACGTTCTACCAATTAACATAGCGAGTGCCTTAGAAAAATAGTCGAGCATGTGTCGGTCTGTATGTTTCATGAATTTACAGATTCCCTTTCCACCAAGGCAGACAGTTTGCCCCTCATCCCCACCTCGTTGCCACTCTCGCCTTGGCAGGGGCTCCATTTAAAGCGAACTTTGACGAATGACCAGCCATAACGTTGCATCCCGCGGTGGCACGCAGTCGAAAGTCCGGCTTGGAGCTGCTTGGAGCTGATTGGAGCGAGCGAGGACACAGCCAGGAGAGCTCATCGCCCACAGAATCTTCTCCGAGGACAACACCGCAATCGACAGACTTTCACCGATAGATATCGCCATGCTGAGGGAAACGATTCTCGTTTTCGCGGTTCTGGTCGCGGTCGCCTGCGCCACGCAAGTCTACCAGTGCGGGAGTGGTGCGTAAACCATCGTCAAACTTATTAATCTGTGATCGCTCGAAAATCTCATTGCACGCGGATTCGTTAAAACATCCTGAATTTTTCCATATTTTTATTTCGCACGTGCGGAATCGATTGGGTCATCGATAATTGCAAATTTTCTGCTATTTTATTTTTGTAGGTTGATAAAATCAATGGGTCATTAAAAATTGCAAATTTGCTCGTGCTTTATTTTTGTAAATGAATGTTGAAAGTTAATAGGGAGAGGACTTTCTTTCCGGAGAACGTTTCACTCGGTTGCAAAGAGAGTACGCTTTTTTCTACCTTGTTTTGTGAACGTCGATTACAGAGCAGAGAGGTGACTGTTTTATATCTATGGAAATAACAAGTCTGTATCTATTTATAATTTTTTGTTGTACGTAATTTGTGCTGCATAGTATAAGCACGTCAGCACTATATTTGTTTAGGCTTCGAACGTGACTCACCTGTACTGTATTTTACATGAACTATTTTCATCGCAAACGTTTATGTAATTTTGTTAAAATTAGGAGACTGAGTTTGTTCAGACCTAGCTCGTTTTTTATCATAGTATACACTGCTGCTCAAAGATCTAGTTTAACTCGTCGATCGACAGAAAATCACAGCTGTGTAAAAAACCCAATTGAATAATTCTCGATGAACACATTTATGCAATCAGGTTGATGATAAATTGAAACCAGTGACATGTGTCCCTTCAATTACTGTTTTAATGTCGAAGTAATGCTCGCCCGAGTCTTAGATGTTCTCAGTGCGATTACGTTAATGTTTATTAATCACGGGATAATTGCATAGCACGCGAGTCTCGTTGAAACGGAGGCCTGTTTCATTTTCGACGGCTGTTGAATGAAGTCCGTAGAATCGAGGAGGCGGAACAACCTTCGACCCGCCACGCCGCTAGGAAAAAACGTCCTCTCGATTATGCTACGATCATGCTAGTCGTAGGTACAGGTTCGCTAAAACTACAAGTGACGAGATATCCGCAGGAAACGATTTCACTTATCTCCGTGCGCGATCTTCCACGTGGTTCCCATTAAACTGTAGACAGCCTGCAACGAAAGTATTCGTTAGGATTAAGTATAATTATATTAATTGCAAATGTATCAACCTGTTAGCTGTGCTACTCGAGGCGGAGCACTTTTACTAGATTTTCAGGTTATTGAAATTATTATTCTAAATCTAAACTGTAAAGTCTTGATCTAAGAAAACGGGAGTTCCAGGATGTAAGAAAATTAGCTATTCTCTCCACTGCGGAGCACACCACGCGCTGCTCTTCTCTGCGTTCGGCGCAGTCGGCGAGGTCACAGAAATATAGAAGAACTACACGTGTATCATAAAAATCCGCTGTCAAATAATGACGACCATGCTCTAGGTATCGCAGTAGATTTTATTCATTTTATTCCGTGACTGACGGATTCCTCTAAACGTTTGTGGAAATTGCTGGCTAGAGACTCTGATTTGTTTCGATTACGTAAACTCGCGCACGTCGATTCGTTGAACGCTTTTGTAGAACTGCAGCAGTTGCAAGGAATTTTGTAAAATTGTTTTTAATGAATGGTGTGGGTGTTTCGGTTTGGTGTAGGTTCGGTGTTGATGTGGAGCTCTTAATCAGCGAATTTTGTTGGCTGGAAAGTGTAACCGAGTGGAACATTGTTATTAAATGAACGATGGAAGTTAAATCAATTCAATTTTGAACACTGAACGAACACTGTTGTGGACGAGTAATTTTCCGTTGCGTGAAATTTGTAAAGTGAATGCGGTTCACTCGATTTATATGATAGAATTTTAGTAAACATTTACATTTAACTTTGAAAATGTATTGCGTGGAAAAATTAATTCGTGGCTCTCTTATAATGATTGCAACTTTAGTTTATATCTCAGTCTTTCAAAAGCAAATATTGAAGGCTTGTAAAATATTTACAAGATACCTGCAGATAAACGCAGACCTGTCATTTTGACAACGCAGTAGAAATCAGTTGCAATTCGCACACAGTGGTTCTGCTATTAATAACAAAGGAGAACAAACATGTGATTCAACTTTTAAGACAAATTGAATCAATTCCCGTGCAAGGGTTAACTGAACGATTTATCAAAGATAAATTGGGGTTGATCTCAAGGTGATCCATTGAAAGTGATCCCAATTATGCAACGTGTTACGTGTATGCAAGATGTTCTGCAACAGGTGGGAACAGATTCAAGAGAGCGTGTATTTAAAACAATGCAAACAGCGATTCGAGAGTAAAAACGCTGCAGTTTCGACTTCGGTTTAGAGTCATCAATAGCGAAAGTCCGTCAATAGCTCGGTCATTGTCCTCTCTCTTTCTGACCCAACCTGGCGCGTCACTTGTTCGGAGATCAGACACTTTCAGTTGTTGACAATCGAGAGAAACTGCTACTACACTTTTTACAAATTTACAATTTTAATATTTTCGGCGATATTACTTATATTTTATATTACAACATTAATTTGGTTGGCAACTAAACTAGCGACCTTTTGTTTCGTAATTCTTTTGAACTGTATGTCATTGGAAAGCTTTAAATTTTGCGATTAATTTGATATAAAATACTCGTACATAAAAAGCACATATAAATGACTGTTTGTCTCGATTGTCTTGTTTGTAGTCGCGAACTTAGTTGTCAACCTAATAATTTACAATCCCCGGTACTCTCTTTGTGAACTTATTAATTATTTACAAACAAACAAAGTAATTTATTCTGCATCTTTCGGTACTGATGAAAAATTAACTTTCCCAAATATGTTACACTAAAAATTAATTTCTGTGTTGGAACAGTAGACATTGTTAAATAACATTGTTAATTAATTTTTAAATCTGTTGGAAAAGTAGACGTTGTTAAACTTCATTGAATCTTTTGACAAGAACGAAATTTTACGAAAATATACAATCTTCTGAAGATTTTCTGTTATTGCGCAGAATGGTTGTTGTTCGACGTCAGAAATAAGAATGATCACTGTTTTCGCAGGAGAGCCGATAGCAGATACCAATCTGATTAAGATATCCGGCTGCGACAAGCCGCCGTGCAAGCTGAAACGCGGGACCAGAGCAACGGTGGAGGAGAAGTTTGTGGTCGACCATGATGCCCATGATGTGAAGAACTCCGTGTACGCCAAGATACTCAACGTGCCATTGCCGTTCGTCGGCGTTGACGGTACCAGTGCATGCGACAACATTTTCAACGAAGATGGCACAAACCCCGAGTCGTGCTCGCTCAAGGCCGGCACCCAGTACATCTACAAACGCGAATTCGCCATCCTGCCCATCTACCCTACGGTGAGAACTTTAAGTCACTCATAGTCGTTGTCAGAGAAACCCATAAACCTCTAGGTTGCTCATTAACCCCTTTTTCGGCACGTGGAACTCCGGAATGACTCCACATTGTCTCTTTCACTGTGAAATTTTAACTGAATGTTTGGGGAAATGGAAACCTGTATAAAGATCCGCGCAAAGACTGCACTATATTTGAATGAGTAGTTGGAGTTGTTAGATTACTGTTTCCTGACAATTTTTGGAAAAGATTTCCCTACGAAGTTCAGTCATCCACAAACGAAGTTAAGAAAACGTTTATATTTCACCAGAATTTCACAAGTAGTAGCTAGCACCAATATACAGCAAACGTTGCTGAAATTGTCTGAAAGCGTGTACTATTTTGCAAGATCAGTAATATTTCAAAACTTACATTATCTGTAAAGTATTCCAGTTTAGAATCGTTTCGCTTACTCTCATATCTGTCTCTCCAATCGACGCGTGTATTTCGAACGGAAACATTTTCGTTTGAAATATTCCTAGAACACGTTCAAA
This sequence comes from Lasioglossum calceatum, assembly GCA_963966675.1. Taxonomy (NCBI): domain Eukaryota; kingdom Metazoa; phylum Arthropoda; class Insecta; order Hymenoptera; family Halictidae; genus Lasioglossum; species Lasioglossum calceatum. The sequence goes on along the minus strand of OZ016546.1, from coordinate 16,725,519 downwards.
TAGACATTTTAATTCTGCATGGTTCAATCATTATATTTGTCATTATTTTACAAACAATTGCAGATACGAAATACTAAAAAATGTATCGACTGGGTCCAGAGTTGGGGAAAATTTTTATTCAAATAAAATTCTTGCCCAACTCTAATTCGTCCTATCCGGTACACGTGCGTTTCTGACGGAAGCACGCGCCGGTTTATCAGCTGGATAACCGAAAGTTTATCGAAAGTACTAGGCCGAGCAAGTGTCGCAATTCTTGGGTCAGCAGAAAGTAGCTGTCGCCGCGCACTATCGTGCACGATGATTACACGTGGACATTCTTAACCCCTTGCACTCGGAACTATTTTAATTCGAAAACCGAATTCCTAATTCTTCCGGCCTGAGATATTTCCATTTTATATGATTTTCTGAATATTATCGATATAAAACTGATATAATACCTCGTACAATACTTTCAATAGTATATTAAAATATTAAACACGTTTAATAGTTTATCGAATACAAATTTAATAATGCAACAAATATTTTGAATAATGCTATAAGAATTATTAGTGGCGCCTCCGAATCATCATTCGAGTGCAAAGAGCTAATACGCATATAATTAATATGTTCGGGGGAAAATCACCGATCTGCCGATATCAAGGATTAACATGCAATTCATTTTCGTCCGCAGCTCTCCTTGACGATACATTACGCGATGAAGGACGCCAACAGCACGATCGCTTGCTTCGAGGTCCCCGCGAAGATCACGAACTGAGGGAGACAAGGAGAGGAGAGAGCTGGTCGTTCTCCCTGTAGAAGGTTACAAACCTACACGGATCCAGGGTTTCACGAAGCTGCGTCTCTCCTGCGCGTCCCTTTTGTACAAACAATGTCCTCGTTGCCGTGGAAGAGAGCCTTCGCGAGACTCGACTATCGCGAACAGAGCTGCTTCCCGGTAGCCTGCTTTACCGTCGAGTTTAATCAGTATGTAGCATAGTCACCCGTTATGTTAATTGTTAATAAAACTTTTCTACACCCACGCCAGCCACGTTTTATCGACCTGTTCCATCCCAGCGTTCTCGATGTCTAACCATTTTCCTAATTAATTTCAATCTATTTTCTAGCATTTTTTTAAATTTTATGTTTGTTCCGTTCCTTCTGACCGTTTCGATAGCAACTATAATCAAACTGGAAAAGTAGCTGCGTTTTTATTCATACGATTCCGTACTTTTTCATCTTCTACACTCGCCTATGCTATGTACGATAGATTCTGGAACCTTGAGGTATAGAAATCTATCAAAGCCTTCACTTTTGACCTTTATGTTTTTACTGAAATAATGAAAGTTTTTTTTGCTTGTTTTGGTTGCGATTACCACAACGGACAAGGTCAATAACCCCGTCACCGAAAATAGAGTGGAAAGCGACAGAAATAGTGATAGCAACTCATATTTTGAATGACTAAGTTTACAAGATTACATAAAACATTAATTGTTTTGAATGTTTTGTATCAAATTACGACATATACTTCGCTAGAAGATTTCGAAAGAAAAAGATAGAAAAACAATGTAACGATATATTAGGTGAAGTAAAAAGTTCTGAGCGTTTCTCGCTTATATAAATAAAGCGAAATTTTATTATTTATATAAGCTAAAAACGCTCAGAACTTTTTACTTCACCTAATATGTATTCAATTTTTATTTGAAGAGAGGAGGAGATCGAGAGAGCGCGAGATCCACTATGATGGATGAAGATCTGTTGATAACGTGGAAACCCAGTCGTGATTGGTACCTACTGCCGCGCGTGGTCGATCGAGGAAACTTGTTGAGCACTTGGGCTTCTCTGACGGTACAAAGAGCGAAAAAGAAATTAAAATAAAAAATTTGGATTCTCAATTTGTATGACAAGGTGGAAATATTTCAAGAAAAATAAATTTTCACACGTTAATAATGCCTATTTTATATATATTTTTGTCGCATCAGAATTTGGGTACATTTTTTATTTTTGTTAATCTCGAAACTTTAATTAACTTCCCGATTTTATAGGGAAGCGATTTTTAATGTTTTCAAGGATTCATTTATTACGCTAAGCTTTTCACAAGAGAAAATGCTTAAAAAATCGAATAATCAGAAATAAATCTTTTAATACTCTTCGAAAACTCCATTTTACATTATTAATTCTCCATCTACCGCGAACTTAGGGGACACAAAGAAGTCTTCAAATGGCAGACCATGCTATCAAGTTATTCTACATCCACATTATGGCAGTTTTCATTCTACTCGAATCAGGAAATCCCTTTCCTCCATTTCAAGCATTGTTCTGTAAAAGGCATATTAAGCTCCGAACAGTAATACTCACGAACGCCTCGGCGAATCTCGATAAAATTAATATGTACGATAGAAAAAGGTTCACGCTAGCCACTTCAGCCAGCGAAATAAAGATCACGCGACTTCTACGTCCGAGAAAAAATTCAATCTCGGAACTTTCCAACACGGCGGATCGATGAAATAACATTGAATTAGTAAATGTTCGGCGTCGATGCTCATGGCGGACATTCTGGACAATGATTTTCGGTCGTAACGCGACGACGGCGGCTGCAAGTCCTCGGAAAGTGGTCGGTCATTTTCGGAAATTGCCGCGTTCGTGCGAGCTTTTTACGAAGATCGGGTAAACGGCGTCGCGTGAAGGAAACTGCGCTTTAATCGCGTGCCCTGATCGCAACGAATCGGAACGTTCAACCCTTCGCGGTCCCAGCAACTTTTGCCGTTTTGTTCCAGCTAGTTCGCGTTTGTTTGGCCACTTTCCGACAGAGTACTTCGCCGCATTTGCATAATTCGGCGTCGAACAAACTAAATAACAAGCTTACACCCGTATAAAAAAAAATTCTTTGGCTTGCACAATATTTTTATTTGTGTAGCAAAGAATGCCGTATTATTGTTGCAGTGTGATGCAATTTGGCGCAGCCAAAAACGACCACAAACACGGATTGATGATTTGTTTTTGTGATTTATAATTCATAATTTTATCATTTATGTGTGAGATCACTCACAATTTGCATCTGTATTTCAATTTTGATTACATTGGTTATTACAGAATTTCAACATATTTGCTGTTCTTCGATCTGGTTAATAACTCTTTATTACTTCATTGATATATAGACAGCTGATCTCAATTTCCCGTTCCCATTTTATAAAAATTTAATTTAGGAAAACATCTCCTCCGCTGATTGGAAGTTTGCACATACATCAATAAAGATCAACCGTCTATTAATACATGAAAAACAATTGAATTTACATTTTGAATTTACATCGCGTGCACGTAATAACGTAACAAACACTATCAGGCGTATCGTGCAAGAATTAAGTCAACGCGATTATAATTATCTACTTAGAAAAGTACCGAAAATAACCGGATCGAACAGAATGTGTTAAAAATGAAAGAGAGAGGTATCTCCTGTGAAAAGCCGTCTAAACCCAGCAAATACTAGCGAACAGATAACAGTAAAGGCCAGGCTAGTTTGAAACCGGCAGAACAGTCTCTGTGGGATAACAGGAAAGATCCGGATCGATGAAGTAACGAGCCGGTCGCGGTCGTTTATCGCATTTGGTAGCCGAAGGTATTGCAACGTCAAGCTGCAGATTTAATTCCGACGATACAGGAACTGTCCTGAATGTAACGAATGTATCGAACGAGAGATCGAAGCCAGTCCTCGTACTAGGGGGTTGGAATTCGGTTATTAATTTGTCGTGGCCACCTTTATCGAGCAAACGCGTCGCCGATAACGAGTAACGCGAATACCTTCGGATTTTTGTAATTACACTTCTCGCGTAATTGAGGACACCCGTGATTCAAGCTTTGGCTGAAACCACCCCCTCGTCGAACAGATAGCTTTGTAAATAATTAACAAGTTCGTCAAGAAACTGCTACGAATTTTGTATGGAATATAAATTTTGTTTGTGAATTGCTGGAGAATTATTAACATTCGATTAAACACCAATCATAAATACATAAATGCAGACGTGTCGGACATAGTATTGATATTTATTTGTAAAATATTAACTGCCCGTGGGTAATATTTATTTGTTCAAACATCTGACGTTCCAAAAATCATGTATTAATATAGTATCTTCAAAAAATGAATAAGTCAAGTGTAATATTTTTGTTGACTTACTAGAATTATTAAAGGATCTCCTGTTTACAGTTTTGAGTCAAGAAAAGGCTAGGAATTATGTTTGTAAATTGTTGGAATTACTAACGTTCGATTAAACACCAATCATAAATAAATGCAGACCTGTCATACATATTATTGATATTTATTAATTTTATTCGTTTGTATTAACTGTCCGTGGCTCATATTGTTTTTCCCATTAATGCTTCGAACATTTGGTGTTCCAAAAATGATATAGGATCTTCAAAGAGAAATTAGTCGTCAGTATAAACGACCCAGTAAGCAGACGGAGTCATATTGGCTTATTAGAGTTATTAAAAGAGCTTCCGTTTCTCTCAGTTCTGACTTGGGCGATTTTTATCTCGAATGATCATTAGCAATCTAGTAATTAGTACATTGCAGATTTTATGCATTTATGACGACAACGGGTGCAATGCGATACAGCGGGAAAATTAAAAAAATTTTTGACCATCTTCAACTTTTTAAGAGTGTTAAAATAATACACAATGTACTAAATGACTACTGTATCCTACAGTCGCGTAGTCGATGCAAAAAAATGTTTATTTTGCATACAAATCCGCAGTAATGAGTAGACTGCGGATTTTTGCAAAATTGAAATTGTCTGCATTCGTTGCAAAATATTCGAGCTACATTAATATTTCTTGTTTTTAATCATCTTAATAAGTGTTAACACTTATTAACAATGCTTATTAACAATAACAATGCTTTCAAATTTAATATTTTCACTGCTTCGAATTCCTGCTCATTTTTCTCATACATAAAATCCGGTCTAGTAATGAGAAACGCAATTAATCACAGCTAGTGGAGAGGAATCCTTTCGCATTTTTGCATAAGCGTAATCAAGGAAACGCGCGATTCAACCATCGAGTGAAACCGCCCTACCAGGATAGAAGAGATAGCTTTGAGAAGTCACTGCTGCCTTTCAGGGGCTTTTAAGATGACCATGATCCGTGACACGCCGGAATCAGGGAGCATCTGGTTCCCCGTACGGCTGTTTCGTCCTCGTGCTCCCTCTCTCACTGTATTTCGATCTCCTCTGCGTTGCCTCGCAGCCCTTCGTATTCCCATCCCTTTACCCGAACACTATAAACCGTCTTCGGCGCCCGACAGAAAGCAAGCACTTGTCCGCGGACCACCCAAACGCGACTGTCGAGAGCCATGTTCGATTTGGACCAACGTTCTTCGTCCTTCGTTTTCTTCCGCTACTCGATTTTCCATTTTGCTCCCTACCCTCAGGCTCTTGAGGAAAATTCACCATATCAATCCCTTGTGCCATGATTTATTTTGTGATTACAGTGGATAGAACTTTAGTTCTTTTCAGTGGATAGTCATTAACTTTCTTGCAAATGACCTAAACATAGATCGAAACGTCGAAATTTAATTCAAATTGCAAAATTGCTTTGAAGTAAAAATTCATCGAACCAGTGCGTCGATAGCATCAATACATCTTGCATCTACATTTACTATTGCTCGAGCTCCCCACCATAATTCACGCAGCGCACACAGCGAGAAGACTCCTCTTCGTCAATGTGTGCGGCACCGCTCTCGAGGAGCGCGCTGCGATGGGTCAAAAATGACTCCGGCACGGTCTTCGGAGGGTTAACGAAGCCGCGGAGAACATTTTCGCAAAGGAAAAAGTTCCTACAAATGACCCGAAGTATCGCCCCTTTGAAGGACTGAATTCTAATAGCGAAATGTGAACTTTCTACGAAATGAATGCAGATTTTTGCAAACTTCCTTATACAATATTACATGGAGTTTATTATTGCCGAGGTCCACGGTTCTTGTTCGAAGCCACAGATCGGGTTTTCGAATTTTCTACGTGGTGCACCGAATTCAATCGCATCCCCCGCGAAATGTCTTCCGGAATATTTGCGCAGAGGTGCGCGCCAGCGTAACGCGAATCGAGAAAATATTCCGCCCGGAAAGGAAACCGGCGACAGAGCTGTACAAACGAACAGTACAAACTAGCTGGAACGCTACCGGAGATACGCGTGTGTAGTGTGTACTATCCGCTCCGCGTTATTTTCGTCGTGGCTTCGATTTATCCCGGGGAATCGAATCTCGACTGAGCTACGCGAATGTTTGTGGATCAAAATTAAATTTCAAGGTTTCATAATCCATTTTACTATCGTTCTTATAACTATACGATTCGCGATGTTTAGGACCATTGCTTTATCATTCTCTTAAAACATATTTCTGAAGTATGTTTCTACAGTGTGTAGAATGACGATTTTCCTGGTGCAGAAAAATGGAATAATATTTTTCTATTATAGGGATCAAGATTGTGTAAATTGTTCTATTACGGACACTTTCGATTTATGTATGCGTTTCTTCAACTTTTATGCCGCTCTCTTACGTTCCTCAGCTAGTTTATTACCGTTTCGTTTATCCTACTTTATACTACTTCGTTCAGTCTCGATCTACCAGCGTTTGTTTTACTACCGTTAGTTTATGAACTTTTATGTGCTAAATGAAAAATGGTATGTCAACGTAACGTCTTTGGAGGCTCATTAGGGGTTGAAATAAAAAATTTATTAGCAACAAACATTAATAACTACGTTACCCACGTGTGAGCGATATGAAAGTCAACGTGTTAATTTACAAGTTCGATTAATAAAAAAATATATATATGGACAGGGTGGTATTAATCAAAATTTTTTAATGAACCACAAGTGACCCATTGTCAGTACTAGTCGAGCGAAGATTAAACTTTCCGTTTCCGAAATGCATTACGTGTTCCACTGTGGCACACGGTACAGTAGTTTCTACTGTCGTATCAGTGGAATAGAATTGAGGTGTATTGAAAAAGCTCGATAACAGATACGTTCGAGTGTAAATTGTTTACCAACAATGGTAAAGAGGATAATACTCTGCTTGCTAAAAACAATACAAAAGGCGCCCTCTGTTATTTGTCTGCACTCGTATTCGCGTGATTTTTATTATGTTATGGGTACACAAAACGTCATTTCAAGCAGCAAATACCTTTTAATTTCACTTTTCGAAACGAATCGAGTCAGAATTTCATAAAATTGAATTGAAATGGGTCTTGTCATCGTAACACGAATTGTTTGTGAAGTAAGCAACATAAATGTGCAATGATATATTTCGTACAATAACCGACGAGTCAAGGTCGTTCCACATCGTCGAAGGTCAACTGCGACGACGACTTTGAACGACCTCGAGTCGTAGATCACTGTACCCGTCTGTAAACACCCCATTAGATAGTGCATACAGAAATACATCATTTCAACAAAAAAACTGAGTTAACCTTCACATGTCCTCTATGCGTCTACCTATCAAAAAACATAAACAAGAGATTATGCCACCGTCGTGACCAAGCAAGTTTAACCATCAATCACCAATAGCAATCGAGTTATTCAGGTGTCATGTTTGAGATGCTTCAAGCATGCATTATTAGTACCCCCGCATGTGACGTGACAGCACGCGATAGTAATGCGCCAGCACCTTAAAAATTGGTTGTCTTACACGTTGAATGTTTCGCTCCCGACGGACCTAATTAGATTTGCTGTGCGCTCTCCGCCATCGAGTCAGTATCATCGAAAGCCTGAACGAGAGGGGTGGCCGGGCGAGCCCCGTGGGTGGTTCCCGCGAACGCATGAGCGTGTTCGATTACGCATCGGTTTCGGCGTTGTTTACCCGGCGACGAGTGTCATTCGAACGCGTTTCCCGTTGAGGGCAAACATCTCCCGACTTGGGCCGGTGTATCGTAGCGCATCCTCTGCTCAGGGGGTTGCACAGGGGCGCAAGAGTGCAGGGGTGCACAGAGTGCACGGCGTTCGCTCCGTTCGGCCGGCTAGCAGCCCCTCTCACCCCCTGGCACCCTCTAACCCCCTCTAACACCCTGTAGCACCCACTGGTCCCCTCTACGTTCCCCACCCGGTGCTTTTCCTCCGATACCACCGCCTCCTCGGGAGGTTTTGCAGGCTGCGCGTCCGTCGCCGCGCCGTTGGATCGTCTTCTCCGTCAGTGTGCCGTCCGCCGTCGGTCGAGGACCACGTGTGCTTGCGTGGTGTCGACGTGCGCCGTCAGGGTCCGTCGTCACGCGCATATCCGCGCATCAGGCCTCGTGTTGCCCATTCGCGAGAAACCCCGTTCAACCGGTGCGAGAACGGACACTGCCTCACGCATAGTGTCTCACTTCCGGCAGTCCTCTATGGTATTCTCTCTTTTAAAATCCCGAAAGAAAAAGCGGCGCGTTGCAGCTCTCGTCGCGCGCACGTGACGATCTTCCGTGACGTCGGGAACCTCGGCCGCGAAAGTTCTTCGGGTGCGATCTTCGCTCAGTGTTTCTTCGCGATCGTTCTGATCGAGAGCTTGCACGCACGAACGCGCGCGTCCGGTAGGGAAAGCGCGGCAAAATATTCGCACCGTCGACGACGCTTTCTCGGGGTTAGCGTCACACGCGCGATTTGGGATTTTCGAGATCGGTGTGTGATGATCCAGTGGCGGTGTTTCCTCGATTTTCCCGCGGATCGATCTCGCCAGTGTTCGGGAGACGACAGTATAGAGGATAGCGAGGGAGAGAGAGTATAGCGTGATTGCACACGTTTCCTCCCTTGGACCCGATCCAGACGAGCCGGAAATCTGCGGTGACCCGGCGTGATCGAAGATCTCCGCAGCGAGACTCGTTTTTCAAGCGAGCCGATATAGGCCGAGAGCTACCTACGCTGATTAATCGCACGAACCTTTTGCTCTCTCTCTGTCTTTGTTGCTGTCGCAACGCGGGCCGCTCGGCAGAGAAGAGTGTCGCGAGCCTATGCGTTCCAGTATGTTATGGATGCACCGTCGTTGATCTGTTGCTTAACTACCCGTTGGATCGTTCGAACAGAGAGGGTTGCAAAGTGGATAGATCTGTGTTACAGTTGATTCGGAATGTACGGCTGATTTAATTAGACGTTGAACAGCTAACAGTACACGTCGAGACAATTATTGTTGCTTCAGTGTCGTCAGTCTATTCGTCAAACACCACTCACCAAATCTACAGAGGGAATTGCAAAGTGGACCTATTCCGCTGAACCCAACAGGAATACGTGATGTACTGATTGAACGGGACTGCGGAAAGGTATGCGTTAAGGCGAAGAAGACAAGTACTCGAGGATGAATCGATCTTGAACACAATTGACTTATCCCTGTAACGTCGTCGGTCTACTCACCCTCCGGCTAATCTAGACAGAGAACTCCGCACTGGATTTCGCTAAATACAACAGGAATACGTGAGGATCATACAGGACATGCAGTTTGTGACATCGCTGACATGTTAAAGTAGACATCAGGCACTAGAGGATAAATCGATCCTGAAGACCAATCAATCGTTGCTGCATCTACCCTTAGGCTAACCTGAAGAGCAGCTCTATTTCTTTGAATGCTGTGACTCTAACGGGAATATGTGACATGCTGATTAAACGTTCGTCCCTTCATTCCTCGGCTACCCTTCGCCCACCCTTACGGCAGAATCGCAGTGAATATTTTAATTAAATACAGTGGGAACGCGTGATACGCTAATTACACCATGAACCATCACAGATCTGAGATATATACACTTTAGGAAAACGACAGCAAGCACTCGACGTAAGATCTATCGAGAGCGATATTTGATCGTGTATCTTGGGATAAGAAGTTCGTTCATCGATCGCAAGAGACTTTGATTCCTTCGAGACGGTTGTGTAAACTTTGCTTGAACCACAAGATAAGGAAAATCGTGAAGATCTGGGAAATCGGTTTGACGTTTCTACAATCACTTGCTATTCACTGCTCCTGTATCGGAGAGAATCGTGAAGAACAGATCCAGGAAGATATTTATATTTGACCAACTACTTTTAATTGAATCCTCGCCGATCGCTAATCAACATTAAGGAGCAATCGTGTAGAGAGACCCGTCAATCTGCTCGACATTTTTCTACCAACATTAACCTTTCAACTCGCTTGTCGTTGCCCCAACATTAACGCCATTGAAATTAGCACGATACAGTCAAACCCGACAGCAAACCAATCTATTCCCATGGTCCCTACCATCCCCTAATCTGTCAGCATCTCCAAAGCAGTAGAAGCCAAAGGAGGAGTATCAATCGCCAATTCGGAATTCAGAACCGACGAACGTGAAACGATCCAGCAACGGTGTCCCAGTGTATCGCGGCGGGGTTCGGACCGGGGGTTATTTTCTGAACGAGACGGTGGCCGTTGGTGCGGTAAATTCTGCGGCCTCGGTGGACATACCATGGTCACCGGTGATTGCGGGTATCATGTTCGTCGTTGCAGGTTATTGGCGGCAGCAGCGGCGCGCGGTTAGATCGAAAGTGCGCCAGGTTTTCTAGCGGGCCAGAGGCTACTACGCGTGTCCGACGCTTTAATAACGGGCGTAGAGTGGATGAAAGGCAGGCGGAAAAAAGAAGCAAGCGGACCGCGCGCGCAACGGGGATACAGCCTATCGTGTCCGCTTCGCGGCGTGCCGTGGCGTCGCATTAAGTGTCCTGCTGTAATTAGTACTTAACCAGGGGAAACACTAACAGCCGAACGTGGGACCCGGGTGTGTGACCTTAGTGAATGAGTTGGGATCTGGCTGAGGTGAGACCCAGGTGAGTTGATACCTAAGTAAGTCGAGACCTAGGTGAGACCCATAGGATACTGTACAGGGCCAAAGGATCAGCCCGGAGCGAACGTCAACGCGTTTGCAATTGCTGAACGTGGTGCTGAGCGCCTGGCTCTCGGCTTTCTGCGCGTCACCCAGAGGGACACCTCGCCCATGAACGTTCCTGCCGTTCCCAAAACGAGCACGGCGCGCCAGCCATGCCGAGATAGGCCGCCGATGACGAGAGAGAGCGAGCCTACAGCGCGAAAGATCGCGAACCATCCCTGCACCGCGCTAAACTCACTCAACGCGAACCGATCCGAGAGCTGAGGGCTGCAACAAGCTCGGACCTCGAGAGGATTCGGACCCCTGACGAATTTCAGCCTCGCCTCAGGCTCCCTGCAAGGATTGTCTCAGGCTTGCCTTGCGCTCGCCGTAAGGATTGTCTTAGTCTCGCTGTGAGGAACGCCCTAGGCTCGCCATAGGCTCGTGGATATTCGCCGAAACTGACCAGGAATAACCAGTGAACATGTGGAGTGTACTAGTGTTGGTGTTCGTTGTACTAACGAAAGCTGTTTCCTACGTCGCCGGGATCGCCACCGCCGTCGACGAAAAGTCTGGTGAGTCTTCTTCTGTTGATCCTCTTTGCTAGATTCTAGTTCCAACTCCTGTTGCAACGGCGAAATATACGCGTCCGACCTTTTTCTCGGATGCTGAAGTTGCTGCGCCCGGATCAGAAAGTTTGTCAACATCGCGGTGGGACCGGAAGTGTGCTGGGAAAGGGTGGAGATCCGTTGGAAGGAAATGAGTGGGCGAGGGAACTAGTTCTTTTCAAGCGAGTTGCAGGGTTTTGCGGATAACAATTTAACTGGAGATAATTGAGCTGACAGCAGCCATGGCGATGACTAGACTGCGGATCTTTATGCATTTATAGGAGAATTGAGTAGATGATATTCGAAGTTGTTAAAACATTTTGAAGATTGAAGATGTCAACAATATCTCCCTTTTTAAAATCATTAAGGGAGAAAATAACATTCGATTTAGTTTCTATTTCTTGCAATCTATGCAGACTATTTTTATTTTGCATAAAGATCCGCAGGTTAGACACGGTAGATTTTGTACTGAACTATCAGCTATGTATTGAAATATGCACTGTCTCGTAATTGATGGCACACGCATTAAATCAGAATCATCTCATTGAAACACAATTTTCTATGACTCAATTTTGATATATCTTTTAGAGATGTATATTTTTTCGTTACAAGACCAGATGAAATAGTTGTTTACAGCAATTTTTCATACAGTGAACTAATCCAGCTTACCCGAGGAACGTCATTCAATAAAAAGTTATTCCGATTTAAAATGTGTGCCATTAATTATTTAACTGTGTACAACTTCGAGTGAAATTTTAATAGGTGTACGAATTAATTCGTGGCTCTTTCTTCGTTTACAAACAAGCTAAGTTCATTCCGAATGAATGCGTGGCTCTTTTTTTCGAGGATTTATTGTTCGTTTATAAACGAGCAAAATACATTCAAGTCTTGAAAATAATCGTCAATAGTTTCTCTATACATTCGTCTTACAAACGATTTATGAGTAACAAATTTCTGTTTAAATCAAAGTTCGAATTGTGAGGGCTACAAATTAATTTGCACACGCAATACTAGAAACATCGATAGACTGTGCGCCGGTTCGAGCAAACGCAAGAAAAATTGTCCCGTCGAGAGTCTAGATTTTGGGCTAGAGAGAATTTCCCCGTAAACGAGCAGAGTAATTCCTCGTCGTCGAACGTCCGTCTGTAAAAAATCAGGGAAAAATCGCGGCGGACCCTGGTATTTTCGCGTTACCATTTTCCCGGTTTTATTCACCACGCTCGTCGGTATCTAGGACGCAGATTCGCCCCAGGCGACCGCTGCAGTTTTTCGGCAAGGTGTACGTACGTAATAAATCGACGAATCGGAACCGCGTGCGTTCGAACGCAAAGCTGACCCGGTGCATTCATGGTACAACCGAGAACGGAGGGACTCTACGGGAAAAAAATAATCCGAATACACGGAACAATGTTTTTTCATACGGGAGCTGTGTTCCCGAGAAAATCGCTTCGCAGCACACGTGTGCGTGAGCGCCCGAAGTGGATAGGGTCTGCCGTAATTGGACACGGTTATTGTACCGATAATTCTCCCTGCAAAATTATCAATATAATTTTAATTTCAAGGATGAAGGATATTATAAAACTAAGCGACTTATTTTCCTTTCACTCTATTTATATTTGACACGGTTATTTTACCTATAATATTCTAACCACTTTTTAGAATTTACTTATTAAAAGAAAGGAGAAGAATATAAACTTTTGAAAATTGAGGACGAAAGAATTTATGGAATTCAGTGCGATGTTACTTTTTTTTCATTCCACAGAACTTTTTGGTCAAGAAAATTAAACTCTGTTAAATCGCATAAAGTTTGCTGATAAAATATATTCGTGCAAATATGTAATATTCGAATAATTTAGGTTATCCCAACAATATTATCTTCGCCTCGCGTAGCAACTTTTAATTAATAGCAAAAAACAAATGCAACACTTTTTCATGCGAGGCTTCGAATATTTCCGTACACACATGCCCGAGTTCTCACGAGAAGTAGATAGGGTCAGCCATAAACAGACACGTGGCTTTACCAATAATTTTCAATCTCGGTTTTCTCAGTAACGAAACCACGTTTAAAAAAACTTCATATTACATTTTCTGTCCAGGTTTTTCCACAGAATTTATTTATTGAGAAAAGGAAGAGTACATCGTTCATAGACTGGGGATTTTTATGTGTTTATAGGTTGTACAAATCTTTGGAAATCGAAGAACGAAGAGATATAAATTCGAATACAATGTTGTTCCACTTTCACTCCGTTGAAATTATTATCCAATAAAAGTAAATTCTGTTGGAATCCACACCCCGTAAAACCACGTAACAAATTCTAAATAAACAGCTTCACATAAAATTTCCATAAATATCCGCAGTCTAGGCGTTAATAATGTGGACCTCCATCGGTTTATATATCACGCTTGTACCTCTTTAAATAATTTAGTGTCAACAATGTTATCTACGCTAGCGGTGGCAATCTGTACATGCTGAAAAGGTGTTTAAAAAATTGAAAATAATTTACCCACAGTTATTTATCACAAAATCTGTCATCCCCAATGAGTGATTTAGAATAGCATGCGTCAAGATTAATAAAGATCGTCGTCACTCACAAATAGACTTCGGATCTCTATAATACTTCTATGAAAAAATTGGTTAGATGAAATATGAAACAGTAAAAAATTACAAAAATTGAAGAGCATTGTAATAAAATTTTAGGTTGAGAAATTTTTTTTTCTATGTTCTTTTGTATATTTTTATTTTCTATTTGTTTTTATCAGTTATACAAAACGTCTGTAAACCCATGTATAAAAGGACCTCGGTCCGTATATAATAATAATAATAAAAAAAAATTAATTTAATAGGAAAAGAATTGTCTACGAACGGTTCCCCGAAATCGATTGTAAAATGCATCGCCGAGAATTGCAGCGTATTGCTGCATATTGCAGCGTATTGGTACGTAATGCATCGTTCTGCAGCGATGCAACCGATTTACGCGCTCACTGACACCGATGTCTGACTGTCGACTCGGTCCATACGAAGAAAGGACGACACGTATTCCCCTGGCATTATATAATGTACCGAATACATGCAGGAGAGACGCGGTCTCGTTCTCTCCCGCTTGTATCGCCTGTAATCCCAAGACGGTTCGTACACATCCCGTCGAGTGCAGAGCTAGGTGTAATCAAATTTGACGGATACGTAGGATTTGAATTTTCCACCACCCCGGTTAGACATTGATTTCACCGTGCGACGCATCGTTCGCGTTGCGACGGTGCCTGCAAACCTCGGAGACGCTGCCGACGTTCCTCGCGATCCCTGGATGGACGACTGACGATCCAGATGGCATTTAATCACGACCAATTAATCACCGAAATTAATAGCAGCTGCTAGGGACTTGCTCGACGTTATTCCCTCCTGCCGATTTTTCACGAATGTTGCTGAAACGTCTCCATTGAATTTATGTTCACAGAAGTATTAACCTCTTAGCGCACTCGGCCGAGTTAAGTCGGGTTTAAGAAAACGATCTTTTCCCGCGCGCCCGAGTTAACTCGTGACACCTGCAGTTTTGGTTTTCTATAGAATTACAGCCGAATATGTTTTAGAAAATTACGATCTACAACAAAGTTCTAATCACTGAAATCGTAAAATAAATCTCTCGTAAGGCAAAGGGTTAATAACTGTATTAACATAAGAACGAAGAGAAATATAAGTAGACTGCGGATCTTTATGCAAAATAAAAAATGTTTGCAGGACACAGGAGCCGAATAAAAATTGTCATTCTTCTTTTGATTATCTTGTTAAGGTGAAACTAATACACTGGTGGCCTTACATCTTTTTAATACCTCCACTGTTCTAAATTGTACGTACCCATTTTTGTCATAAATGCATAAAATCCGCAGTCTAAATAAATATAAGAAACAAAAATTTTCTGTGATTCAAAAGTTGAAATGCAAGGTTCCCGCAGTTGAATGGGAGGTTTCTAGAGCACATTGCGCCAGGGAACATCGATAGAGACGCAATGATTGTTCGTCGTCGTGCCCGAGAGCAAGTTGCTGGAGCACACGAGGCTCTCTCTGAGAAGCGTCGCGTCGGTAATGTCCCGGGCCCGGCGATGATGCTCCCAAGCACCTATGCGATTGTAGGACGCGTCGCAACTTCTCGATAAACGGGCTCCGTGCCTCCCCAAACTCGCGCTCGAATCCACCAACTTCGGAAACTCAGCGCGAGATCGAGCTGGAGGCAACTTTTCCTCGCCCCCATATTCTTCTCGCGGCCGTTCGTCGACTTTGAATGAGTCGGAGATCAAGCAGAGGCTAAACAGCATCTTCGAAGAGGCCCGAGCTCCCGGCGATTTAAATTATTTTCAATCCTCGTTTTACTTGTCGTTATATTTAGCCAGAACGAGCAGCTCGAACTTGAAACAGTAAAATGATTATAAATATAGATCTCTTTATCAAACTTGAAAATTAATGTTTATTAATATGTGTTCAGTTTATTAGAATGTATCCGCGTCAAGTCCTACATTTTTTCGGTTGCTGAAAATTCGACGTCCTCGCGTTATGTATTGTAGCATACGCACGAAGTAGAATAGGTCGACCGTGGTCAGACGCGTCAGACGATTTCTATTCAACAGCACACGTATGTCCGAACTCGATTTTCTCGGAAACGAAGCGAGAACTGATAAAATTTGACACACTCTATTTTACTTAGTTTTGTAAATAGAGTTGTCCCATGCCATGGTTCATTCCATCCATCTTAAGATTGTTAATTTACACTCAAGCTACCAGTATCGGTCAAACGACCGGTTTTATATCTTTTATTTCAAAATTCTTGAAATTACGAAGTTCGAAACTTTATTCAACCACATATAATAGAAATTTCACAAAATCGAAATAAATACAGCTTGGTCATTATGTATCGTACGGTAAAACATTTGAATGACTTTTGGTAGGTTGAAAGCTGGGGAAAATAGTATTTTAAATAGTAAATAATCCTATTTATTTTAAAGCATGTGTACAACTTTGAAAATAAAATATTTTATTTGATGCAATAATTTTTGAAAATAAAATAATTTATTTGAGGCAGTAATTTTTTTGAAAATAGTATTTTATTTGAAGAATATTGAAAATGTTTGTATTTTGTCTTTATTTTCAATTTCAATTTTAGATATTATTGCTGAAAATAATGGTTCGAATTCAATACATTTATGGGTGTATGTTTATGCGGTTTCTCAGAGCATTATAACAATGCAAAAAGTAAAATATTTTATTTCGTGTTTCTGATTGTTAAAACAGAAATATTTTATTTTGGGGATCAAATTGTTGAAATAGAAATATTTTATTTTCGAAATTGTAAATCATATTTAAAATGCTATTTTCATTAAGCAAAATAAAATCTAAAATATTAAATAGTATTTGAAATATTTGTTTCGCCAAACAATGCCCACCTCTGGTTCAATGATAATGTAGAAGTGAATTATTCCGACTATTTTGACGGGAATCCGAGCAGTTCCTGTCGGATGCCTCGTTTTGATTTTTGGTCAATCAGATCCGGATTTTAAAGCGATGCGGTAACGACGGAATGCGATTGCGCGATTTCGGGAACGGGCGGATCGAGGCAAACGCCTCCGACGCCACGGGACAGGGCGCTTAATCGAATTCCCGGCGCTGTTCAACGGACCCGCTGCAAGTCGGAGAACTTCGGCGTCGAAGACAATGCGCGAGGGTCAAAGGACAGGTGACGCGAGTTTGATTGCGGCCGATCCGCCGACTATCTTGGACGCCGCGAGCCTTTCCCTCTCGCGACCACCGGAATCTCCATTTTCCTCGGAAACTGAAGCGTCGATCCAATTTAACGCGATCCGATGCAACTGCTGTGCCCCATGCCGGCTGCTCTATCGTCATTCGTTTGGTTAGCTATCAATAGACTGTGCATGTTAGGCATTTATTGCAGTCTTGATGATATTAAACTTCCTGCACAAGAATGGTTGCGAACACTATTACAATTAACACATTACCGACCGGTGATTATTGCATTATTTTGAAAAATTTATGGTACATAGCTAAACACTTTTTAATTGAATCTTTAATAGCAACAGCAATTTTCATTGTGAACTAACAAGTCACCCTCAATAACGTCATTTAATAGCTTCATTTAAGATTGTAATGTAAAAAAAAATTTCTATGCTTTCTTTCGGCGTATCCTTTCTTAAAATGTTTAATTAAACAAATGAAATTAAGACGTTCATATATTTATTCAATCACACGATAACTTAACTCAAAAATGGCAGAACGTAATAGCATGGAAAACATGTTATTGAATATATCGATGAATGTGAAAATCTCAACTTTAATATAATATAAATTTAATTTGGTTTTAGTCAAAATAGAACAGAAATTGGTTTCCCATCATTTCACTTTGCACGTGCCATAAAGATCGACAGTCATATACATTTCTTGACATTGCATTCATCACGTCGTTCGCTGTCTCATGTTTCTGCACTTCCCGCTTGTAGACGTCGACGTTCCTATTTTTGCTTTTTCGGTATAAAATAATTGTGTCTGTTTCGGAACGCGTTACTGGAGATAATCACATATTCTTGGACAGGCTGACGCTGTTTAACCTGTTCTATCTTCCTGAAAAAAATTTGAACAGTAATCTAGCTCTGCTCGCTTTACAAATTAAAGCTTTTCTGCTTTCGCTTTTTTTCGAGGATATTTCCGGGCTTTAGAAAATGAGATGGAACGCGAATTTCATACATTTAAATCTCTCTGCGAGGCGCGGGAAATTTTTCTCGCGGACCACCATGTATTTAGAAAACCAAGTCTCCTTTTCATAACAAATGTTTTATGGTTGATTTCTCTAAGAATCCGAGTTAGAATCCATCGAACAGTGGAAAAGTCCAATCACGAGTTACAGTGTAATAAATAGTTCGTTCTCGGTGTAATAAAACGGCGAGAAAAAATCGTACATCAAATATTATGGTGTCGTTGCAAAGCGGAGACTCAATCTTCAAGACCACTGTGGTTTCGGTAGCGAGAAAAATTTTTGATGTTCCGCAGAGATGTTTGAACATATAAAGGATCATCTTCGGTTTTCTATTACTTTCCTGATACCTACGAAAAAGTATTTCTTAAAAGAAAATTTAAGGGAACGAAAGTAGATGCTTTATCATCTCTAAAATCAGCCCAGCTAAATCATTATCCATAGACGTCAGATTTTTATGCAATTTTTTATTTATACTTTTAAATCATTAAGTATTTTACAAGAATTTGAAGAAGAGAAAGACTTCCTCTCTTAAGACTGTAAATACTCCAGCAGATTACAAGCTTGCAAGCTCAACACGTTATCTACCAGTATTTGTTCCGTTGCATACCTTCTTTGTTAAAGTGTTTTATTAAATCCGACGTACCTCCTTTATGAAATATTTACTAAAACAATTTAACAGAATAAGAAAGTCGTGGACTCTCGTAGTATGCACTTATGACAAATATTTGAAAACAGTAGACAGATATAAGAAATTTCAGAACATACATTAGTTGCATCTTATGAACACTGTTGAAGAACGAAAGATTTTAGGTCCTTCTTTGTTGCAGTTGACGCAAACAATTTTTATTTCGCACGAAGATCGGCAGTCTAGCGATCACGGTCGGAATTAGAGACGTATCTGTTAGAGAACGGTGGATATGAGAGGTTTTTAATTTTGTGAAGGACCGAGCTCCTTCCGGGAGCGGAATGCGGCGCGATGCACTCCCAGCGGGATCGGTGCACCGGTGCATCGGTGCATCGCGCAGCGGCGCCGCGTTTCTCGCCTCTCGCCGCGCCAGGACGCCCGGTACCGACGGATCGAGCTCGTTATTAATTATTGATACCGCGGCAATAACTCGACGCGGTAATAATGGTCGAAAATATGATCGCGTGGAGGATATACGTGGCGACGGGGGGCCGAGAGAGCGAGAGCGAGAGGGAGAGAGGGAGAGAGAGTGAGAAAGTGTGGCGTTCCTCGCGCGATGCACGGTAAATATATTCCTGTAACGCAACAATTATCGACGGCATCGTTTATTATTGCGCGTGTTCGTCGGCTTTCCTCTCTCCTCTCGCACCCCCTCTCCACTCCTCTCTTGTTCTCTCTACACCGTCGTTCCCGCTCGGATAAATACCGATGCGAGGAGTGTCATCGATAAAGTTATCCGCGGGAATAATGAAGTCCTTTCATTAGCGGGGGCGGTTCGTTTCCCATTGGCGACATAGTAGGCCCGCACACGCACATCTACGCTTCGCTTTGCTCTCCGCTCCGCGTCAGAGATACGCTGTTTACCGGAGTGAGAATTAATCGCGTTCCCTTCAACGAAATCGTGTTACCGCAAATTAGAGTCAGCCGCGCCGCAAGTTTCGTGGCTTCCGCCACACCCCGCCTCTCGGTTTTCGCTGGTTTCGCGGGCCCCTTGCCGCCACCTTTGGCCGAGCCCTCTCTCTCTATTTTTTTCTCCCTCTCTCTCCCTCTATTTTCCTCCTTTTGATAGCGCTCGACCGGATCAAGAGCCTCGCAGTAGCAAGTTTCGCCGAAATCCTGGCCAAAAATATGTTTATACCTACGGTATGGAATAAATTGCAGCCTTATGCCCAGACGACGGATCTCTATGCAAAATATAAATTTTCCACCCGAATTGCAACAAACTAGAAGTTTATCTTCTTTCGTAACATGTCTATATACTAGGCTGAAAATAATATAACAGTATTTTTAAATTATCTTAAAATATGTTGTCAAGGTCTTCATTCTGAACAACTAAAAAATATATTCTTTAAATTGGGTGTACGAATAATACTTTCTAGACTGACTGCATATGCTGTTTCTAAAATCATTTTTTTGATGGCTTTATACAGGCGTTTACTCTATGCTATAAAATGTCTCTTTGAAATATTGTACAACTAACGCTCTGTGCAAAATCGATATCGCAGTTACCAGCAGAAAACGGCACAAGTTGTGCTCAAATTCAGTTAACGTGTTCATCAAAGTACGACGAAAACTGAATACTACAGCACGGAAGCTTTTATAAATGTTATACATGCATGGTGGAGCAAACATAGTAGATACTCCATCCTGCACACACTTATAATCGTATAATTGAGTACTCCTGTACACACATTTATAAATTGTCCCTGTATCATTAACATTTTACCTACCCAAAGGTAACCTAGCTTCTGGATGACTAAATTGGACGACTGAGCCACTAAAAAATAAAGTGTTGACTGTTGACTATGTCAACTCTCGAACGACTGCAGGATAACGAGCGATAGGTAGACTGTATTTAATAATCCAGAAATGAATTCTTCGTAGTGGGTATCTTTGTCTGAGAACACGACGTTCGCAAATACTTCATCTGTTTGCTTTTGCTCACCTAGAACCGCATTTGAAAGCAACGTGCTCCCACGGTGGCGGAGCGGTGCGGTGCGGTGTGCGGTGTGCGGTCTTGTTTTTCTTTGTTCGTTGAGGGAACGAGGGCCCGCGGAAATTGTCGCGCGCGAAAGCACGTAGAGACGTCCGCGCGAGTCTTCTCCCGTCGTAAGGGGCGCGCACCTGGGAACGAACAAGAAGAAGAAGAGAAGGAGGAGAAGGGAGGAGGCACACAGCCCACCTTCAACCTGCAGGGGTGAAGAGGACTCCGGCACGCCAGCGTATCGAGAGCTCGTCGACTTTTCTTTCTCCGGGAAGGTTTAACGAACCGATCCGCCGCAGTTTCCTTTCTGTGCACGGACTTGTTCGTTTCGCTCTCTGGTTTTTTCGCCGGCACTACTCCCTCCTCCGTTCACCGCTCTTCCTCTTCTCCTCACTCTTCGCTCTTTTCTTTTCGCTAGGTTTCTTCCTCGGCCCACGCTCTCGCGCAACCTGTTTCCTAGCGCCGACTTCTTCCCCGGTTATTCCATTTCTTAATTTACTCGAGCCACTCGTTCGTTGGACCCTCGCTTTTTCCTTCTTCCCTGAGCTACTCTCCTCCTGCCAATAATACCCCCTTGTTTCCGCTGTCTTTCTACCCGCTCCCTTTCTCTCCCGTTCTCGCCGTGCCTCTCTTTCTGTTCCGGTGGCAGATTGTTCTGCGTCGATAAATAAGACGCGCGCGGCTCCGAGGCGAAAGACGACCGCGCCGCGATCCTCTTTTTCGCTGCCTCGAATCAAACTCACTTAAACGACTACACTCACCTCAAAATACAGCCCTCGAAATTAAGTAACTTTTCTATTGTACTAGACCGGCCTGTAAGCGATGTAAATTTCGTACTGCTGCGAGTTTCCGAGGCACTTCGCGTCTCGCTGTGGCTTGGAATGCATAAACGAGTACAAAAATCATTTTTCTGGCTAAAAGAAAAGTGCAAAATTATTAGGTTATTGGTAGATAAATAATTCATTATTTAAAAAAAGCTTTTGATAGTTTATGATGAAGTATAATTTTGTATGGTAGATTATGATAACTTATGATAGAACATGATACTCGTCCATGGTGACGTATGATAGCCTCCGATAGCACATGATAGGCTATGATAACCTGCGATCGTCTATTATGAGTGAATGATAGTGTATGCTAATCTATGTACAGACTGTGGCACGTTCATCTCTCGAAGCAACCATCCGTTCAGTTTTCTCTGCGCCGAGTACGGTCGTTGTGCTCTTGGGAGGCGTTGAATCCAATATTTCCTTTGGTATCTGGATCCGTCGTCGGTTTGACCGGTTGATTTTCGCAGGACGCATCTCAGGGGCTTAAGCTCGATCCTGTCGCGTCGACAGTTACAAACGAGACGTCCTATAACTGTCAGCGGGTCGGGGA
Source organism: Lasioglossum calceatum (assembly GCA_963966675.1). Taxonomy (NCBI): domain Eukaryota; kingdom Metazoa; phylum Arthropoda; class Insecta; order Hymenoptera; family Halictidae; genus Lasioglossum; species Lasioglossum calceatum. Next base: position 16,703,312 of record OZ016546.1, on the reverse strand, counting down.
TCTCGCGGACACGCTCCTCTCGAAGGGGCCTGGATGGTGGTGCGAGCCTCTCGATCGCCCTCGGAGAGATATCCGCGGCGTGGCTTGGCGCGCGATCGATCGACCGCGTGTTCCCTTGGACGATTAATTGGAGGTGCTCGGGAATCACGTCGCCGTCCTTGAAACCCTGTGCAGCATCGGCTCGGGGGCCTCGGACAGTTCGAGGATCGTATTGTCGACACATGCAATCTCGGGGTAGTAAGGATCTCGCAGCGGGAGTTGACGCGGGGGCGGGATTGAATCTTGTCGACAGAACCGATTTCGCTTCCGGCGTTGTCTCGCCGAGCGATTTCAGGTTATTTCCTATCACCGATTCTCTCCGCCTCGTCTCACCCCGCCTCGCTTCGCCGTTGAAAAAGGAGGACGAGCAGCGGGATGAACAGAGAGAGGGAATATAAGCTAGTGGCCCCCGATCTCGCACCGGCAGATCTGCCGGGATACGAATTTACTCTCGCCTAAGAGCACGCTTCTCCTCATCCTCATCCTCCTACTTCTTCTTCTCCTTCCACTGTGCTACAGGGGTACTCTCTTTTTGTCCCTCGGTTGCGCGCGATATACAATACAAGTCGGCGCGCTTGAACAAAGTCTATATTCGCTTTTATGAAATAATCCCCTCCCTGCCCCTCTCACCGTATCGTGAAATCCAGACCGGTAAATAAATGTCTGTCTCCCTGCGAGAACGATGCCGACAACGAGTCGATACCCGCCCGACGATTCTACTCGAATTATCGGCAGACGGCTCTCTTTCAAAGCGTTGTCGTCGTCGCCCTCTTTTCGCGCACCAGACGAATTCCATCCTCCTTTGCTTCGCTGTCTACAAGATTCGAAACAATTTGAGCTAAACGGTGCCGCTGATCTCGGGTTGCAATTGTACCTACGTCTTCCAGAACCTGTTTTCGTGCGTTTTATTCTCACGCTCGGTTCCAGTATTCTTATTGAAAGTCTTTGTTGAAATGTTTTTTATCTCTTTATCTCTTTCGTGTCTGGCAAGGTGTGATAGGGCAAGAAAGATTAATACTTTCTGCATCCACTGAATAATAATTAAAACTGATCCGTACTAACAATAAGATACATAAAGCAAACTATTTTCTCCGAAATCATGTCACACTGTTAAACTGTATAAAATCGTATTAAATCTTACCAAATCGTGTTATCAACAAAATCGCAAGCTCAACTTAACGAGCAGGAGCTGCGAGGATAAAAATTTGTTCAGAATGCCCGAAAGCCTTCGCGATACGGTCGTCGTGTCGCGTTTCGCAGTCTCCTGGCCAGGTTTTTCGCGCTCTTCTATAACGGTGTCCCGTTAAATGGGGAGAACTCGGATCACTGGGAACAAGTTCGCGCTGGCCGCTTTAGAGATCGCCGGCGCGGGTACGGGGGTGGGGGAGAGCGTTTGACGACGCTGGTGGAAATTTTTCATCGCGGGTTCTTTGCACGGCGGATAGCTTTTTCCGGCGGGAAAACGGTCGATGAAAACGCGAGGACGTTTTTCGAAACCCCGTCGCGCGGATGGCAGCGGCGGGTCTCGCGAGCGCGTTGCCGGGTAAAAGAGAAAAAGACGAGGGGAACGCTCGCGCGGAAATCAGCGTCGGAGTCGATGGGATTCGTAGAGCGAGAGCAAGACGGAAAATAGCGTATTAACGGGCCGAAGCGATATGACAGCGGACGCCAAGTGCCCGCGAGATAAATAGCGTGGATGGTGGACACGCGGGGAGAGAAACGCAAGCTCGACAAAAAGGGACACGGTGAAAGGGCCAACAAGGGACAGAGCAGACCTTTGCTGCTTTTTTCCCTCGGCTGTCACGGATCGGAAGCTAGCCGGTAATCCACGCCCTCGAACGCTGCGGCAAATTCGAAATGGAAATTACACGATCCGCGAAAGGCTACATACGATGGATACAAATTGCTGGGCCGCGACTACACGCGATGGGTACCTTGTAAGGACAATCCATGGTAATAACCAGCCTGTGGATTTCATGCAATTATAAATTTCATCTCGTTCTAATGCTGGGTAAGTCCAGGTTCTGAATATTATTTTGCGACAAACAGTCGGTAACGTAGAAGATGATCCACATAGAGATAAACGTCTGAATAATTTATAATAGGCTATGATAGATAGTCTATGATAGTCCATGATATCGTATAATACCCTACGACGTTTAAAGATGATGTCTCGTAGCTGTGATACTGTACGATGGCTTATGATAGTGTATGATGGATTATAATATTGTATATTAGATTATGATAGCCTGTAATGTCATATGATAGTCTAAGACAGATCTTATAATAGCACATGAAACTGTCACGCACAAATGAACGGTAAAATCAAGAAGCGCAATTTCGCGTGCACTAGCGTCCAGTCGCGTATCATGCACCTATTAAACGTACTTTAGTATCGTACGCCTCACGTTGGTTTCCTGACGGAGACCGAGCGTTGGAGACCGCGATCGTCGTTTACCGTCGCCGTTAATCGGTGGCGTTCCCGACAGTAAAAGCTAGAAATCAGGAAATTAGCTAACGAAACGTCGGAATCGTTAGCGGGTCGGTTGCCGTCGCATCCAGGGGGGGTAACAGGGATCGGCAAAAGCATCAGTCCCTAAGGAGTCATCTATTCGGCAAATGGATGACCGTTGGAACCGGCGCTGTTGAACAGGCACGCAAGAATCCTGCGGGGATATATCGACTCAAACGTTACACTGTATCCGTCCTGTTATCGCCGGGAGCAATGACTGCCTATTACGCGACTCTCAGTATCATTTTTCATTATTATCCGTAGGTCATCGGCCCGTTCTAACGAGAGAGCGGGCTCGCGCGCACGCGCTTCACAGAGTGAGAGGGAGAGAAACCTTTCCGTAATTGCGAATTGGTCTGTGGGCCGAGTCGAGGCGGTTGGTCTCGCCTAATCTACCGAAAACATTTACGTCCCCCTTAATCGTTCCGCGCGTAAATCGCCTCGATTACCACCAGCGAGGATCAAGATCGTCGCGAGAGCCCGCTTCGACGATCGTTGGTCTTCTCGCAAGACGTCGCAATCAACTTATTAAGCTAGATAAGAGGAGCGTGCACGCGCCTCGAAGCCTCGCTGCACCGAATCAAGCCCTCGCCTCGCCTCGCCTCACCCTGCCGCGCTGCTATTCACAGCGCGGAGATATGAAGTCGTTGGAATTCGTGCTACGTCTTCGGACTCGTAGCTTCGGTTCGTGACTATTCCGCGATGTAATCAGATATCTAGGGCCGTGCGTTCCGCGTCGGGAGCAGCGAGGGTCGTCGGCCAAGTCAGCCCGTACTGGGATCGATATCGAGGCGAAGATTGCACGACCCTCTCTCTCTCTCTTGCTATTCCAAGTCGGGCCGAGAGCTCGAGAGAAAAAACACGTGTTAATCGTCGGGGAACACGCGCGATAACGCGTGCCGATTAAGGGGTGGGCAAAAAGCGAACCGGGACCCGGAGAAAAACGGCGCGGCCAGGGGACACGTGAGAACGATGACGACGGTCTCTCTCTCTCTCTCTCTCTCTCTCTCTCTCTCTCTCTCGCTGCCATGCCTGGCTCGAGTAACTCAAAAATTAGCAACCCCGACGCTCATTCCGGCCACCTGGAACCCCCACGATAACCATCCGAGACAAACCGCTCGACCGTCGCGTTCCGATTACAGAGGCCCACCGAGCAAAGATCGGTCGCGGAAAGAAACGCGATGATTCGTGACCGACCCCGATACCCTCCGACTCACCTGCCCGCTCGTAACTCATGGGAACCCCGCCATTAAGACGATCACCTGAACACAGCACCCCTATCGTCCCTGACGAATCGGAGCTCGACGTTTTAATAAACGCAAATTCCCGCGCGATCGAATCGCCACGCCATCTCCTTCGAGGTTCACGCCCCTAGAGGCTGAAAATTGATATTTTGTTGAACCTGGCATTTGTACTGCGGGTCCGTATGCAGTCGCAGATCGAGGATTAGTAGCCTGTGCTCGGAGAGCTCTCGCGGACCACCTGCCGGCGATTTGAACGCGTTTACCGAAGGAGTTGCGGGGAAAAGTAGTCCAATTTGGATTCCTGGTATTAATTGTATGAATCGCAACATTCGTGGCACACACGTAATTTGTTACAATTTGATACTTTAGGGGTGTACAAAGAGTAATGGTCATCCGTCCTAGGGATGAATCTGCATCTCTGGATCGGTGGACATTTACGAAAGAAACTTGCCGCAGAATTGTTTATACTAAAGAGAATTGTTGTTAAAGTTTGTTTTTACATCAACACGTTCAACTCGTCGAGAAGAGAAAAAGTTTGAAAGGAACCATATGTCGCAATGGTTATTGAGATATAAGCTGACAAAATTTTTGCAAAATTTGATTGTGTAGAGTTATACGGATGGACAAAAGCCTACTACTACAGTCCACCTAACCGCGTCGATGAGACGGAACATAATCGTGTGCGTGCTTCGAGACAAACGAAATTTAAACGACATTCGTCGCTAGGCCCGTACCAAGCTATCGTCTCCCTGCCCATTCAAATCATAATTTTGAAGTTGCAAAATATGAAAGAAGCCCTTCTAAACAAACTTTATCAACAATTTTTTTAGTGTAACCAATTTTCCGGTAAGTTTCTTAAAGACCAGAGATATATATTCATCCCTAGGACAGATGACCATTACTTTTTATACACCTTGTACAGTATGATATCCGATAATGGTGTATGATAAACGATGGGGAGTGTATGTTTGCCTATGATGGACTATAATGAGTGTATGCTATCCTATGATACTCTATGACAATCGATGATAGAGTATGACAGATAGTCTGAGATAGCCAACGTTGATCTTCTAATGGAACGGCCAACAATTTCAATTGAATGAAGTAGAACTGAATAATCGTAACCATAAGACTGCACATATTAAAACGTGCTGAAAGACTTCCCGAGCAATTCGATAAAGCCACCCTTCGGGAAACGAAGCTTACCGACGAGTCTACCGTTGAATAATCACGTTCCTGGAAGTATTTCCTGTTAGGATAAAGTCAAGGGAGCCGGGGACCGAGCGGGAACGGTTAAGAATAGGATGTAGGATGCCGTGGGGTGTCTCGATCGGTAAACAAGCATAAATCGAGGGGACGGGCTCTCGAGGTTAGGGGGTAAATCGTGCGGCTGAAAGCAGCGGCAGGTTCGGTAATGGAACAACATTCGCGGCGCGTGAGCGTGCAGAGGAGGGTCGACCCGCGTATCCGTCTACGCTACGCTGCATAATTCATGGGGTTGTCATAGACGCGAGAGGCGGATAATGGTGTCGTACTGGCCGTAGTCCTATTGTCCATGGTTAGGCGGCGTCAACCAACTTGAATCCGGAGGATGACGATTACGATGTGGACGACGCCGCGACGCGTCGGGTCCCTGACGCCGACTCGCCGTCGCCGAATGTCCAGGATTCACGCACCGTGCGCCTCGCAGATTGCCTCGCTGCCTGTTTACACAATGCGTTATATTCCAAGCATTGTCATGCGAAAATCCACGGATACGCCGTACCTCCTCCTCCTCCTCCTCCTCCACCCTACAAGTCACAACTGCGACTCGCGATCATCATCTCCCTTCCTGGCTGCTTGAACCCTGGGCGACCCCATTTCGCAGCTAAATTAGTCCTCCTTTCTTTAATGAAGCTTCTCAAGGCGGTATTCCCATTTAGAATCGTCAATTTTAGACGATTTATTAGATAAAAATGATTAGATAATCTAAATCCATTTGCTTAATTTCCTTACTGCTTTAACGCTACGTTTAGACACCACTAAACTATTTTTAATGTATCTATCCATTTTATATGTATACCCAAAGAAGTTTTCTTGAATAATTTCTCATGCATCTATATTTTCATATTTGGACAAGTAAATGAGTCTTCCAATACTAGAACTTCCAATACTGAAAATCTATGAATTAACCGATAAGGATAACAATTTATTTGCGGTGGAGCATGCCGCTGTCAGTGACGTAACCTAATTTCAGTGTACTTCTACTTAAAATAACGCAAGTATTGAGAGGATTATCAATAAGTCTCCGGCGAGTACATTATTAATGGATTTTCACTTCTATCTGGCTTCCTTTTTCCTCGCTTGATTCGAAGTCTTTCTGGTTTTCCGTTGGCAATCTATTTCTGTAACTGTCACGTATAATTATATTTCGACAATCCGTTCATCAACTGGTCTGCATCAAAACTTATTAAGGAATCATTAAGAAATTATTAAGGAAAATGTTATGATAGGAATATGATCGCAAGAAGTCCTCGTCTAATGTTAAGAAATCTTTTACTGAATCAAATCCATAAATTCCTTTAAAATTAAATAAATTTCCTTGAATATATGTACGTTATGATAAATATAAAATAAAGTAGTCACTTTTAGTGCTTCGTAGCTCTAAAAAATTCTTCAAATACCAGAATGAAATAGAAATGAACGAAATATCAACATCATAGTAAAATCGTCACTGCTAATCGCAGATAGCATGTTCGGGTCGCGCAACCTCGCAGTTGACGCGAATTGGTTTCCCTTCCCGGTGGAAGGTTTCTAATGCCGCGTTTTCGACGTTCGAATTTCGCTTGTTAGTTACCAGTCTCCGTATGATATTAAGCCTCGGCACGATTGCCGATATTACAGTCTCTCTATAACATCAATCCAACGCGATGCGGTCGGCGTCGCGCAGCGGCAAAGTACGAAAACGCCGGTGTGCCATGTTCCGATCGGATGGCAACCGCCGCTCCAATATTACCAGATTCATATTACGTTGGCTTTCGCCACGCGGCACCGTCAACATCGATCCATCGAAAACGGTGTGTGCCTTACGCATCATGAATAATTCGCACCTATGAAACGACGTATTCATAGCCCGCCTCCGTTTTCCTCCGTTCGTATTCGCCGGTTTACGAATATGTCGCGAGCTGTAGAGTGCCCCGGTCCGATCGGCCACTGTGGCCGGGATTATTTCCATCGAACAACGGGAAAGGATGTCCGCGTGCTGACGCCTCGAAATCCCGATTTTCCCGCAGTCTACCATTCTTCGCCTACCTTTCAAAATGAATTTCTCTCATAACATTATTGCTTAAACGGAAGTGCTATTAACGTATTAACGATTAACGTATCGTTACAACGACTCGAGATGAAGTTTCCTCCCCCCGTGATATTCTGAAGATATCGCAGAGATCGAGAGAAGTCGTCTGTCGGATCGATATCGTGGTATCCGATCAACGAGGTTGTTGTTCACAAGAAGAAAGATATTAGACATTGTCCGTTTGACAGAGAATAAAGAAGTGTTATTGTTCTGTGTTTATAATTGCAACGTGTTCTCCGGCAAGACGGGCCGAAGCCTGCGCAACAGTATTAACGAATTCCTGATCAAGTAATAAATAAGGACCCCTTCCGCAGTCGAATCGCAGCACGGTCCCTCGGCAAGATTCGCATAATGGGCAGAGGCGAGGGAAAGCACGGAGGGCGGCGCGTTCGGTTCGAAAATTCCCGACGTGCTCGGCGCGAAACTCGCTCGCAGATTCGCAGCTCTTGGAGGTTTCGTAACGCGGATCAGGGAAGGAAACGGCCAGGCAAAAAATAGGGAAAACTTGCAGGCGAAAGGAATAGAAAAATCGTTCTCCCGGAGAGTTCCAGAGAAGGAGCAATATAGATTCGGTCGTTTCCCTCCGAGCGAGAGACGATCCTGCTTCCGTTCCCTTTCGTCGGTGCTCCCTCTCTCTTTCTCTCGCTTGCTTCTCCCTTTTTCTTTCTGTTTCTTTCCTGCTCTTTTTTTCCTCTTGTCCGATCCCTTGGTTGCCGGGCAAAAAGGAAGCGGTGAATGCGAGACTCGCGGAAAATAAGCGGGACGCGATTCCGCCGGGATGGAGGTTGCGCGAACCGCAGCGGAATAAAGTTCGAGCGAGCACGAATCTCCCTTAAAAACGAGCCTCTCCCCCTCTTTCTCTTTCTTTCTTTCTCTCCCCGCAAACCGCCGTCGTCCCCGGCATCGATACAATCTGCATCGACTTCCGCGGAAACTAGCACGATGGGAAAAGTTTCGGCCTTCGCCGGGACTTGGCCGAGCCTCTCGGTCCCCAATTAGAAAATTCGACCGGCCACGTATAAATATGAACCTCCCACTTTTTACGATCTTGGTCGCGATATCGATACCAGAGCCCTCTTTACCTCTCCCGACTCCCGACCCCCCTCCCCGCTTAAGGAATCAATACGTTATATTATGTGTGCCCCGTGTGCGAGTTCGACGGCACGGGAAAAGTTCACGGGCCGCGAGCCTCGACGAACGCCAAGTAGTTCTTGGTTCGATGAGGTACCCGAGGAAATCCGTGGCTGGGCGTCGGTACACTCGACGAAATCGAAGTTATGCCCGGCGATTAACGAGTCCTGCGCCACGATTAAAAGTTTCGAACGGCTCCCTCGAGGGGCACTGCTTTTTCGAAGCGCCGACGCGACGCCACGTCACGGTCCGATACGGTTCCATTTGCTGGAAGGTGGTATATAATCATAATGTATCCGCTACTTCATCAAAATCAGCCACTTGATCGAAAACTATGATGTACTGTAGATATTATGGTAGCTTATGATGGTGTATGATAGCTAGTACTGCGGATTTTATGCATTTATGACAGAAATGAGCAGGTGTAATTTAAAACAGTAAAAACATTAGAATTTCAAAATACTGTTGTATTATTTCCAACCTATTAAATAGAATACAAATGAATGAATATCAGAAAATAAATGTCTATTTCACTCCGGATTGTTGCAATTCAGGTAGAAAATTTTTGCTGATACTGATAGCGTATGATAGAACGTCAATCATCAATGCGGCAATCTGATGACGTATCATAGCCTATGATAAACTATGATGCTTTCTGATAATCTGTAGGTTATTCCGAAATTTTTTTCCACGTTCGTTCGAACTAGATTTATCGTTGTCCGCGGCGGCGTCATGTGAATGCGAACAGAAATATATACGCGGATGGATCGGTATGAATTTTGATCGGACGCCACTGCCACATTCACCGGACACCGTTATTATTTCCACGAGCTGTCGTCCATTAGACGATAGAAATCCTTCGGTTCTACAGGCCTTCGGAACTTTTCGTATTCTTTCGTCCCGCATTCGGGACTGTTACGTTTGACTTTGATATATCGTCCGCGGGCAAGTTGACCGATGGCTATCGCCATTGGTCGGCGCTCGCCTCTTTCTGATACCCAATTTCCTCTGGAAAATCGCGATTTACTTTGTCGTCGGCCGCTCTTCCGATTCGATTGACTTTTCATCAACCGGCGTGCCGTGAAAACTCCTACGCATCTTCTCTCTCCCTCTCACGGTTAAATCGTTTTTTATCCGACACCTAGCTCGGCACTTCGCCCGAATTACTCGGAATTCATTTAGGGGCTGAATTAAAACCCACTCGACGCGACCGCGCGTGTATGCAAAATAATTGGGCGACACTGTGTGATGTGCTACGGCCGAGTTTGAAGCCTGCTGTCTCGCGAGGTTAAGTAGGTACAGAGGAAAAGGTGAGTCTGTGTGGAAGCGTAGTTCTGTATGTTGACGAGTAGTTATTGATATAGCTCTTACGGTATAACTACAGAATAGGGAATGCGAAAGTCTTCGAAACTGGCATTTTATTCAAGCGCTGAACTAGTTTTTTGTTTAAAATGTCTATTAATATTGCCAGTCTTCGATGTTTCATCTGGTCGATAATGAAATGCCATATCTCTTCGTTAGGCTCTCTCATTGTACTCAACGCCGTAAGGTTTGCATATCCATTCTTCAAAAAAATGTTTAATGAAACGATGCATTCTGTATGATATTGCGGCGTTCAACACTCTCGCTCGGCATTATGTATATTGAAGCAGCACATCGTGTTCCATATAGAAACGGTACAAAATCGCAAATAGACACACATTTTCCATGGAAATTGACAAAACGGAAGAATCTTGTTTTCCGTGATCCTGAAACGAAAATAAAAACAAGTATGTACTAGAAAACGGTTTCCACATTCAGAAGCGGCGAAAAACGCGGCGCAATCCGTCATTTCGCAAGCTAAAGCCCGCCCCCGCAATGAACGACTTTCCACACGGGCGAAACCGTGTCGCAACAGATCGTCTCTCGCGGAACCGTCGCGAATTCGCGGGTATTTAATCCGCACGTTCGAGCTGGAACGTGGAGCGGTAATAGACCGGCCGGAGATTTATGCGACGCGTTGCAGCGCGCATTCCTGGGGGCCTGCGGGAAACTTGGGCGGAAACTTTTTTAAATCTTCTGAAAGCAAAGTTCACCGGAACTATATTAAATATCAATTACCAGCCGCGCAACGCGAGCAAAGGGAGAACACAGCTAAGAGATATTGACAATCGCTCTCTCTCTCTCTTTCTTGGTGTTCTTGGAAAAACTTCGAAGCTCGGCTCTCGGGCACACGATGTTCCGCCACTTAATTTCTTGCGAGAACAATGGAACGAGCGCAATTTATACAGGATACATTCTTCTCCCGTGCTATCAATTATTGTACCGGGGAAGGGACCTCGCTTTATGGTCAAAGCAACAACAAAAAACTTGAAAGAGAAGGATCGCGTTTGGTCGCCGAGTTTCGAGCGTCAGTGTGCATCAGCCAATTTTCATGACGAGGCACGCGACGTTTTGTTTTCCGGGGAGCTTCTTGAAGTAACAATGAACGGAGAGACGGCTCCCGTCAAAGGACAAAGCTCAATTAGCAGCCTCGGCGAGGCGTGGCCGGTTTTATTGTCGAATATCAAAAAGAGTCCCAGGAAATGGACCATCCAGCGGTTTACTCTCCGGGAACTGTTGCTTTTCGAAGGCTCTCGTAATTTCGTTCCTCCGGCTCGTATTCCCTCGTTGCTTCTCTCGCGCTCCGCGTCTCCACCTTCTTTCTATATCTTGCCTTTCAACGCCGCAATCAGTCGCCGGTCCTCGGGCTACGATTTTCTCTTTCCTCATCTATCCTTCTCTTTTTCTCAATCGCTTTTCTTCTCTCCATCTTCCTCTTTCTCGATTAAATGTGTTCGGCCATCATAGGCTATTATACCTTAGGTTTTTATTATATACGGTATGTAAACATATTTATAGTAATTTATAAAAATCATATAGTATCATATGTTATCATTAGACTGCGGATCTTTATGCAAATTAGGAAATTTGTAATCTTCATTTAATTATCCTATTGAGCTGAAACTAATACATTGACGCTCTTAAATATTTTTTACGTGTCCACGGCTTTAAATTGTATGTATCCATTTTTGTCATAAATGCATAAAATCCGCAGTCTGGTTATCATACAGTATCATACGTTATCGTATAATATCATAGGTTACCGTGTGTTTCATAGCATAACTTTTATTACGAGTGCTAGATTTTGATAAAGCAGCAGATATACGATAATAGAATAGGTTCATACAGTAGTATAAATGAACATACACTATCAAAATACCATTGTCTACTATGTACTAAAACAGTTTATTATTGCAAGTGACAGTTTCGAATAAACTAGCTGATCCATGATGATAGTACAGAATCATACAGTATTGTAAATGCCACATATTATCATATTGCATCATAGTCTATCATTGAAATGGACTTAAGAAATGGAGAGATGGGTCCAGTGGAAGGACAAAGCTCAATTAGCAGTCCCGCGGGGCTATCAGTATATCAGAAAGGGTCCCAGGAAAGGGACCAGCGGTTTATTCCCGGGAGCTGTTGCTGTTAGAAGGCCCTTGTAATTTCGTTCCTCCAGCTCGTATTCCCTCGTTAGTTCTCTCGCGCTCCCCCGCGTCTCCAACCTTCTTTCTATGTCTTTCCTTTCAGCGCCGCAATCAGTCGCCGGTCCTGGGGCTATGATTTTCTTTTTCTTTATCTATCCATCTCTCTTTCTGTCGTTATGACTGAGTCTCCTTCTCTCTCTCTCTCCCTCTCTCTCTCTCTTTCTCGATTAAATATGTTCGTCCATCTGGCGTGGGCGGCGAGTCGAAAGCAATTTCCGATCGCGATCGACATCGCGTTCCGATCGATGCCCGCCAGAGGAATCCAGGAAATCCCCAGGGTTTCGGGGAAATATGGCTCGCGGATAGAGACCGTTCGCAGCTCGGACCACCGCACCGCGCTCGCCCCGATCGCTGTAACTGACAGCCATAATTAATGCACCACTTTATTCTCATGAATTTATAATTTTCTGTTATGGTAAATAGTAGCCCGCGCAAATACTTGCACCCGCGACGCAATAATTTCATTGCTAATTTATTATCGCTCGATATTGCCGGTACACTAACGTTTCGAGGATGCTGCGCAAATATTACGCGGATCCGCCTCGGCATTACGCCGAATCGTTATTTTCACTGTTTCTCGATCCTCCACCAACGACGATCTATGTACGTGCCACATACTTCGTTGATGATTGTTTGGAATGCTGTGTGATACGAGCATCATGTGTCAGCTAGTTTATTAAAGATTGATACTTGGATTCCTCGAATATAATAGTAATGGACTATGATAGCGTATGATGATTTGTAATACTGGATGATGCTATATAATCATCATATGGTACCATATTGTATATTATATGGCACCATGTTTTTTTCACAGTTAGAATATCAACAATTCTCCGAGAATGAAAAACATTCTACATTCAAATACTGTAAATTCAGTTTCTCGAGGTTTGACCGAAATCGGTGTGTAGGAGCGGGCGGATATTTTCCGCGTGGGACCTGGTCTTTGGTCGTGAAGGGGTTAACGATATTAAAGGTGGTCGTTGGTTGTAGGGGATCGATCGGGAGCCGAAAGAGACGAATACGTCGCGCGTCGTCGTTGGTGTGACGGGCGGTCCTTGCCGGCCGAGCCGGGCCGTCTTTATACCGTTTTCCCCGGGGCAGGCCATGAATCTCCGCCGGCGGCATTGTTACCAGATCGGGAAAAACGAGCCACTAAACTGGTCCGGAATGGCCTCTGGAAGAGTTTCTTAGACCGAGGCCGAGACTCCGCTTCGATATCCGAAGAATGCGGAAACTTCTCGGGGGTAACGAACAAAAACTGCGAGAGAGTGAGCTTGGTCGGACGGGGGCCCTTCTCATCCCTCTCTCTCTCTCTCTCTCGAAACGTATCGAGAAGATACCGGAACAAGACAGCAAAGAATCAATGACCGCCGAAACTCCCCCTCCTCCCGCGCTGGTCTCAGAGTTTTTGTGCGACGACTTCAAATAATTGGAGTACCTTCGAGACAGGTAACAACGTCGTTCCGACGACGAGAGTAAATACAAAGACCACTCGACGCGATCGAAACGGAAGGGGGATTAGAAGCGAGAGGGACACGCGGTAAAGTGCTGGAAAACAGAAGGGCATCTCGAACCGCGCGAAGAGACCCCCAACGAGATAGAGTAACAGAGGTAGATAGATAGATGGATAGAGAGAGAGAGAGAGTGAGAATCGTCCGGTCGCGTGGATCTCGACACGGAGTGTTTGCCGATGAATAAACTTCCGGCGAAATAATCAAGATCTCGGTGCCTGTACCCCGGAAATTAATCCGTCGTTCGGAAACCCTGACAACCTCCCTCTTCTCAGGGTATGGTGACACTGAATTAATTGAGGCTTGTCCAAGATGTACCTGCAATCCATATCGATCGTGTCCATCATCAAATCCGTATCAATTTCTTAAGCTACGAAGCTGAGAAATTTATTCTGCTCGTTAGAATACGTGTCTACTTTAATTGTCTACTCGAAATAATCGTCTCGATTATCATATTTTATCATACTTTATTATACAGTGTTAAAGATCCTATTAAATGTATACGCTGGGGAGTTGTTTAAATATCGTTATCATTTATGAACTATCTAGCTACCATGCATTATCATACGCAGTCGTAAGAAATTATACAATGTCATATAATACTGTATGATACATTTTCATGTACCATTTGAGGCATTGTTCTTCAATTTCCTGTATCGCTGCATGTTATCATAAATAATCATACAATGTGACACACTATCCGACACCGGCTATCATACATTATCATAAGGTATCATAGAGTATCGTAGGCGATCATACGGTATTACACGCTCTCACACGCGAGCATAGGAGATCCGGAAATGGAAATGATGTGTCCGATGAGAATTCATACCGATACACTGGCGTATATACATGCGTTTGCCTGTGTTTGCAGGACTACAAAGACGTCGCCTAGCGGCGATAAATTAAGCTCGGATAAAGCGGGAAAGAAATTTCGGGCTAAGCTACGAGAGCCGGCGCCGGGACGACGTAAAACTGGACAGAATAAGCCCGGCAACTCGATATACGACGAGCTTTCGCAGCTTGGTCGAAGCATTATTTTTCAAGGCACTCGGAGAGGCCACTTACGCCCGTATCGCAGCCGACCCATCGCCGGATAGTCCGTTCGCCGGTTCATAAGCGCGTCTTAAACCGCCACGGTGGTTTTATTAGCGCAAGCGACGCGACGCCTCTCTCGAATACTCGATCGGATGCACATATTTCCGTTATCGTAAACTTTAAATGCCGCGAGCCCAGCCGGTTTATTTGCTTATAAAGATTTTACGTGTGACGGTTCAGATGTCTTCGCCCTCCTCGACGCTCCACACTCGACTCTTATAATATAAAAATTACGGTCTCGCATTAACTCTGTTTTACGCCGACCGGAACGTCGTGTAATCTGAACTGCGTCGAGATCACCGCGGACGCGACTGTTTTATCGAAAAACAGTCGCGACAAGCGGTCTATAATTCCGGACGTAACGTAACGATTCCATTTTTTGGTAGTAATGAATTGGTTGATCAAACTCTGTAAAAATTGTTAAGAGTATTAACCCCTTGCTGTACGATATCGAGTCTTTGAATTCGAAATTACAATTATAGTGAAGAATGATTTACTTGAGAAATATTTTCATCGCAACTTCGACGATCCATTGACGCGTATCTAGAACAAATTCTCCTGAAATCCCGAAACAAAGTGAACTATAAAGGCAACGCGAGTCACGAAGTTTCGGAGGAAGTTTTACAAGCTGTTAATAGACAGATGCTTACGGAAATTAATTAGCATAGACAGGTTTGCGGGAATTAAACTGAGCTTCGGTTCTTGGGTCGAGGAATACGGTGCACCGAGACTGGAATAACACTGTATAAAATGTTGCAATAGCTCTTAGTCAACTCTTAGAGCTTTTGAAAAGTTTTACCAGCAATAAATGCATAACGACCGCGGCGGTCTGTCGCTGGTACAGAATGCATAAAAGAATAATGAGTATTCAGTCCATATTTTAATGATAGAAATAGTAACGGAACTTTGATTCGGATTCGTCGGTGCAAGAAAACGTGTCAGCTAATGAGTATAACGTCATTGCGGGAGTCAACGGCTTCCACATTTAACCCTGAAAACACTCGGAAACTCGGAGAATTGTGAAAGTTCGTGTGACAGTAAAGTAATTCGTCCGTAACGCGCAAACCTGTTTTTTGTTCGCCCCGTGGTATGCTTTTAGGGGGGTTGGGAGGTAAAATCGCCCCCTTGAAAACACCGTCCTCTCGGGCTTCTCTACGGGAAAGAATTCTATTCAAATTCTGCATTCTATTCGAAGTCCGATTTCGCTAAAAATTAGGTTTGCCTTACGGACGAATTATTCCAGTTGCACTCGAACTTTCACAATTTTCCCCTACTTCCACAGCGACACTTCATACGGATAAAGCGCAGCGCGTTTAACCGTATTCCACTTTCATATAGATGAGCCGTTTCTATTATTAACCCGGGTCGACCTTTACGAATTTGAAGCTCATAAAAATTTCCGAGAGACTACGAATTATTATGAAATCTCGTACTGTCTTATTTTAGCTTCGCTCCGCTAAAATCCAAGGAGATGGGGCTCTGTTTAATTCCGGTCCCTCTAAATCTGCTTATAACCCGTATATTCCACCGTCTCATTATTATTATTAGACGGCGCAAGATCCTCGCACGCACAATTCCGTTTCCATAGATGATTATTAATCCTTTGCTCGGGATTGTCTTATTTATAAGGGAATCCGCGAAAGCAAATATTAGCCTCTTTAGGAGGCACGAGAATATTGCTGATAATTATAATATTAAAAGGCTCTGAAAATTTGTATTTTCATCGTCTCTGTAAATTTGATGTCGAATCATATTTGAATAGAATAATCATTTTCCAACGTGATATCATTTCGCAACTTATTGGAAATTTTATTTAGGGCATAGCCAAATTTGAACCACTAATTAGATCGAGCAATTTAGATGCGATATCATAGACGTACTTACAAGGTTTGCTAAAATTCAGCAGATCAGGCAAAGTCAGGTAAAATCTTTAGCTGTAATGAAGGAAACGCGAGCTTCTCAAGATCCTGGATCCTCTTTCTAACAGTGCAAAATTTCGCAGGCTAAATGTGAATAGCCGCGGTCAGCCTTCTGCGTTTCCATCTCGTCCCGGATTCGCGTGCGGATTCTGTAGCGGCAGAACTCGATTGATTTTCAACCAAAGGATTCGATTACTTGATTTTTGTTTCGGCTTTCGTTTCGCGATGCGTCGCGTCGGCAGGGGATTAACGTCCATTTCGCGAACTCCCTGGCTGCGAATTGAAATTCGATCCGTCTCTGTCCGTTTCGTAGAATATGAACGGCTATCGGATCCGCTCGAATTATCGGCTGCTGTCCTGGATAAAAGTTTGCCGATCGGTATCTCGATACGAGAGAGAGGAGAGAGAGAGAGAGAACCATTCGAGGCTTTCCCGTCTGGACAGATCGCGCGGCGAGTTATCGGCGACAAATCGACGAAGAAACAATGCGGCCTCCAGGAACAATGGCGGGTGGTTTGCGCGAATAACCGGGAAACGGTAAAAGGTAAAAATTAACAGGGACAGGCGAGGAGAGGTATACAGAGAACGACGCACCGGGAGCAATACACACCGCGCGCGTTTAATGCGGAGAAGTTGAAATTAGTTGGACGAGTATCTCACGTTCGACGAACAAATCGCAATTAACTGTGCTCCGCGGAGCGGGCCACATATTAAATCGCATTAAAACGGATACCGCGATGCCGCGACCGTACCCGTCTCCTGGCGACGGCTGCCGCCCGAGAATTTCCTGTAATTTTATTCGACACCGGACGGACGGCCCCGCTTAATTTTCGACCGATTGTTTGCGAATCGGGAATTTCGCGATGATCGCCCACGATCGGGTGAAACGATCCTCCCACGCGCCAGCGATCCTCTTCTTTCTTACGGTGAGAAATAGTGGTCAGATCAGGGGGAACTGACGCGAATCGAGGGGAAACAGTTACCCCTCTCTGCCGTTATCGGGTTAGTCACGTTATACTATGCCACATGCGCGACGCAGACGAAATGTGTCACGTGATTGGGTCGTGGGGAAGCGTGGGGGAATAGCGCCGTAGAAGGGGAAGGTAGAGTGGGGAGACAAGTCTTAATCTGGCGACTTTGGGTATGCCGGCGAATTTCTAAGTAATTAATGAATCTTTAATTCGAAGACTTGATTCGAGACTGAAAGAGTTGGGTCTAATACAGTTACAGTTCTAGATCCGCGAATTAATTCGTACATCCAATTCTTCGTGCATTCAATCATTTCCGAACGGTAAGGTATTGTCACGTTTAGAACTAAGGGTCAATATTGCGGGGATCTAGTTAGCAGAATCCGAGCATCGAGGCCGATAAATGTCGACAAATTTTAATCCGCCTGCCGAAAGTTTCGACGCCGGCCGCTCCAGTTTAAGTTATTCGGATCGTTTTATTCGGTGTGCAGCTGCTGTATCGCGCTTCATATAGTTCGGTGTTTGCTAATATTTATACGTTTATGGCGTGTCCATTGGTATTTATTCCAACGGAAAATTTATTCTCCACGAATCTCATATTTCTTCTCACCCCCCACGCTTCCTCTCACTCTATCCCTCTATCTCTCCGACTCATCCTCTCGCTCTGTTCGGTGTATTGTCCATTGGTTCGCGCGAGGTGCAAGCCCACGTGGACATTGTTGGCACCTGGTTGCTCGAAGCTACGGGAAAATTCGCGATGAAAAGTGCTTCTCAAAGGACTACGTCATCCTGTGAACATGGTAATTATTCGCAGACTCCTGCCTAAAATTTATTTTTGAATTCTTAATTTTAATAAATCCAATGAAGCAAATTCGCGTAATGAATCTTAATAAATAAATTCTGAAGGTCCATACATTTGGAAATATTCATCGGTGCACAGAGGATTTTTATGTGAAATAAAAATTGTTTGTCTAGATTGCAGCAAACTGGAGTTGAAATAGAAATTTATTTTCTTTCTCAATATCTTAATAGATTTAAATTAATTCAACAGTATTTTAAAATGTTTAAAAATTTTTAATGAGCAGTGAATTAAGAATTTCTTATTTTTACAAATTTCGATTTTCTTATCCGAGTAGTGAAATACATTCCATTACAAATACGAATATGTGTACCAAATCTATCTGGCGATATACTAATTGGATAATTTTACTAATGGATGTAGCTGGGTTATTTAAACTATTATTACCAACCGTGTATACCGTATCAATTTGTTATCAAACATCGATACTGATATCCCATGATATATCGAGAATAATCAGGAGTAAAAATCTCCTGGGGCAGATAACAGGTATCCATACATGTTTAATAGGAATTCTATATGTTACAGGAAACGTTACTGAAATTAAGGTAATCAATGCTGAATCAGTTGTTTACCCTACTATTGAACCATTACACATTTTTGTAATACTATCAGATCAGTTCATAAATTCATTAGTTCATATATTCATTAGTTCATAAATTCGGAATTTTGAGCAGACAATTAGAGCAGATATACACATCTAGCTCGTTTATGGGTACGTTCAGAGTACTTTCCTCCGGGAGGGAGCTCGAAATCTGGAAAACCGAAAAATTCCGAGAAATATTCGTTTAACGAAAGTTGCGAACGGGATGGCTTTAACACGGTGGAAATGCTCGGATGATGGTTTCCCGGAGCGAGAAGGAATGCATTATTGAAATCGATCTGTCTTTCCGGGCTTGTCGACGTTACAGCACGCGTTGCCAGAGGCTCACGGGTATTCGTATGGGACGGTTTCGCGGCATATATCCCTCCCTCTCATCCCAGGATCCAGGGGATCCAGGATCCAGGATACGAAAGGGTAAGCGAAACTCGTCGATGTAGTCGTCCAATTTCCATTTCGTCACCGGGGAGGTTCGGCGGAAAGATCTCCGATTTTTCCGCGGGCGGAAATTGATGCTTTTCTTCTGGCGGCCGCATTCACCCGTTCCCGGAATCCGCTCCGCTTATCCGGGGAGCTCGGATCCGCGATTGTGAGACGCGGTGTCGTTCGCGAAAGTAATAAGCGACGTTGATCCTAACGGTATACATATACGCTCGTCGACCGCTCGCATTCGCGTGATCTCTCGATGAACCGAGCTTCTAGATTTACGACGAATAATACCTGTTTCCCTTCTCTCTCTCTCCCTTCCATCATTATTGGCAATTCCGTTGTTTGCTACATTCAACTAATTCGCGATGGGATCATCACGTACCCGCCGCGTACCTAAATTTTGCTAAATTTCATTTCGATATCCAGGCTGGCTACGTAAATGCAAAAGTGTTAATACCGTTAATACAATTTCATGTCATTGTACAAATTGCTATAAATAATGTTCGTGTGATATATTAAAGGATTTTTCACGCTAAATCTACAAGATCCCACAGTGGGTTATTTTATTTGCGAAACGAGGAAAAAGTAATTTTTTGGTAGTGTCACAAAATGAAAAAATGAAAAAATTAGATAGTTAATCGAACATTTGAACCACATTAATTAATTATTAATGAGGCTTCAAAGAAGTCAACTTAAAAATTTGTCGAAAAATGTGTCACGAACTGAAAAAATTAAATAGTTAATTGAATATTTGAGCCACATTCATTACTTATTAATGAGAAAATTTGTCGAAACTAAAATCATTATTGTTTGTTGCTTACCGAATGTAATTACTGTGAAATGTTATTAATATTTTCAATGTTTCAACCGCTTCTCGCATTGCTAAATGTGTCTGTGAATGCGCTCAATTTCATATGGATAAAGTTACTAGACTCGTATAAAATGAAAATATCAGAAGCTTACGATGAACGAAAGGGCTTAATACTAGAACATTTATTATATGCTTTGAGAACATTAAATTTTGTATGAATTCAGATAAGCACATGCAATTTAGCTCTATTCTCGCAATCATTCTATAATAATTTATTTACAGATGCACCTAAATCTGCAAGTCTCATTGGACATTCTACAAAGACCACAAATTCACGTCCCAATTGAATGCAACATAAAATTCAGGGATAATAAAATAAAAGATTAATTTTTTCAGTGAAGAAGACAAGGCATATAATGATTAACAGAAGAAATACCACTTACTTTGTTGTGAAACTGTTGTTTCCTGCAACATATGCAGACAATGTTTATTCAGTATAATATACTCATAATCGTTCCAAGACCCGAAATCGCTGCCATAACAGTTTCCCAAGGCCCGCGCGTAAGACATCAGCGAAATTTCCGCGGTAAATTAATTATTTTTCCGACGGAAGGTAACCAAGGCGTGTAATCTCCTCGGAACGTATAATCTCCGGGACTATAGCGATTCGCTTGTATCGATCGGATGGTCGAATATTGTTAACGTATCGTAAAATTCGCGGGCACGATATTTCATACGCGTCGCGTCGCGTTGACCTAATAGAATGCGCACCGATATTCCCGTAAAACGGAAATTGAATCAACGTGAAATTGTAAAAGGGATCAAACGATCGTTCCAATTACTTGTTCGTTTCCCGCGATACGAATTGTTTTCGTTTTTCTTTGTTTTCTCCCCGTCGCGCGTGGCGGCGTCAACCTCCACTCGCACTCTTTGCGTTGTTGCGTTTCGCTCCAGTTAGTCTTACATGTATGTCAACGTGTAAACTATTACTTCGTTTTTATCGAATGGAAATATCCTTGTATTGTTATTGTACGTACATATTCTGTAATTGCGATCAGACGTACATATTCTGTAATTGTGATCAGACGTACATATTCTGTAATTGTGATCAGGCGTACATATTCTGTAATTGTGATCATACGTACATATTCTGTAATTGTGATCAGACGTACACATTCTGTAACTGTCGTCAAACATCCGTATTCTTTCATCTTTATCAATAGACTAATTCGCAAAACTGTGGTAGAATTCTACTAAGATACGAGGCTGTCTAAAGATAAAAGACAAAACTATCCCAGTGAAACGAATGCGAACTAGCTAGGATGGAATGGTGAACGCGTGTCTAAGACCACAAAGGGTTAGGAGGATAGCTGTCGCGCGGATTGGTCGGTTTCGGCGGGACATTAGAAGCAACGGTTATATCGGTGGCTCGTTTTCTCGTTTTCCGGTTTGCGTCTTGTTCGTGCACGCCGGATGGTTACCGTATAGGCAATCTTCTGTTTGTCTGCCAGGAGATTTCGTCCTTTTTCAACGATCGCTCCACTGAATTCGAAATCAGGCTCTGTGCCGCGACCGTGCGGCTGGTCCCTTCTCGTCTCGTGTCTTGCACACCCCTCCACCACCGAAATACATATTTAACGTATCCAGTGCACGAACAGGCTTCTTCTCTCACCCCCACCGTCTCTCCACGAAACACTCGTTTTCTCTCTTTCACCGGTTCCCGGTTCCATTTCGGTTCCAGTTTGGTTCGTGTTCGGTTTTGTCGCATGGGCACCGGGAAATCATGAATTTCCATGGGCGAGAGAGCGATACGCTCGACTGGAATTCGAGCTCGTGGAAAAACAACTGGCCACCACCGCGAGCCAGAACCAGAGCCCGTGTCCTGTCGGGAGTTTATCCTGGCGCACGGTTCATCCCCCGATCCGCGTAGGAGATCCAATTAAGTTTATTCACGCGGCGAAATCGATTCAAACGAAATATTCTTCTCGCTGTTTTATATCAATTAATATTTCGCCAGCGTCCGAAGGTGCGGGAGCCGCCGCCGACCGAATTCGCGACTAGCCAACCTCTATTTTTCTTCGCTTCCAACCCTCAACCCTTTCACCGGTCCAAATTACTTCTATCGTTTCGAGGATCACGGATTGCACGTGTTGAGTACATATACCGTCGCAAAATTTTAAGACACTCGGCGCTTTGGGGAATATAATTATAGACCGACTCATAGTTGCTTTTATTCGGAATGGGCTCCCACGTTTATGTCCTCGTTTCGTCCGTTTTAATGCTTTCGCTGTCACTACGCGACTAATTGTCAGCGGAATCGCCCGAGAAACTGTGTTAAATCGTTCATATAATTTTCTGCTCTTTTATTCATTCGTTCGCGACCCCGGGACTATTACTGTAAAATTAAAAGATGTAAAATAATATCACGACTTATATGATAATGCATGGTAGCGTATGATACTGTAAAATATTCTGTGATGCTGTATAATATCATATAGAGGTGTATAAAAGCATGTAATTCCAAATAATAGTGTACGATAGCTCTCACAACATGTCTGACATTCTACAATAGTGTATGATAGCGTACAGTGTCTTATTGAAGTATGAAAAGCATGTAATATTACATGACAGTATATGATAGATATACTTACTATTAGGTTGTAAAGAAAAAAATACAGGACCTAAACCTTTTTTTTCCGTGTGAAATGCCGTGTGAATTTTATTAAAATTGTTTTAATAAAAACAATGATATGAAAATTAATTTGATATAAAATTTAATATTGTTTAATAGCAACGTTAAATTATTATGAGAATTGATTTTAATATTACTGAGGGAAATATGTAGTAATAAAATTAATTTTACAGAGAATTTAATATTATTTAAAAATATAAAGCTTCGTTGATATTCCGAGCCTCTTGAGCGGCACTTCTGCCTAGTTTAAACTCATAGAATAAAATAATGCGAAAATCGCGTTTTGACATCCCGAAATAAAAAAAAGCTAAGTAATTTAATAAAAATTTGAATAAAATTAAATATCATAAAATTAAATAAAGCGTAAAACAAGCTTTAAAATGACGTATGACTCATCAAATTAAGGTAAATATTCGTTGGTATAAAATCGCAATTAAAACAAAGGCACAAAAATCCTGTATTTCTTTCTATATGAAAATGTATGATACTGCATGCTAGGGTATTGTACTATACGATACTATATGATATATGATAAAATTCAGATATTTTCGCTTTTTGCATAAAATCCACAGTCTAATAATAATTTCAAATTGCCGTCGGACGTTAGAACAATTAATTGAGCATCTTTATACCAGCGGAATCATTGCGGCGAGGTTTTTCGTGCAGAAAGAATCTCGTCGAAGAGTTTCGTCGAATCGGCGCAATCCCGACCGAAGAGACCAATTAAATCCACAGCCAGGCGAGCACCGCGAATATTTCAAATTGATTGGGATTCCGGGATTTATGGGCGTGTACGGATATCCGATTATTAGTGTTAAGGCGAAGTTATGCGAGCCGCGCACACGTGTACGGCACGTGTTTACCGGGGCAAATATGCACGGCAGCAAACCGTTCTAAACCAACCAAATATTTCACTAGCCTTGATCTTGCGCCGATGAAACACGTCCGATCGTTCGTTCGTTCGTTCGTTCGCAATCGTCG
Organism: Lasioglossum calceatum; assembly: GCA_963966675.1. Classification (NCBI taxonomy): domain Eukaryota; kingdom Metazoa; phylum Arthropoda; class Insecta; order Hymenoptera; family Halictidae; genus Lasioglossum; species Lasioglossum calceatum. Next base: position 16,679,608 of record OZ016546.1, on the reverse strand, counting down.
GACCCGTGTAATGCCTTGTAACGATGCTGCGAATACCCGAATGCATGCCTGACAACGGTATGGTGAATATTTCCCGCGAGTATTTAGCTCTGCCTCTTGTTTTTCAGCGCAACGGAGTAAGCAAACAAGTAATATCACTGTAGACATTAAGGGGAATGAAAATTGTCTGTGTTAATTGCGGAGATACAGAAGATCCTGAGACATTCATTTCTTTCCTTTAATAAATGTTAGGTACGTGCACAATTTTAAAATATAAGAAAATATGTATAATAACAAACATTAATCACATCTCCGTTTGTTCTGGTTCATAACCTGAACTTGCTCCTCATCTTGGTTGTTATAAAATAATTAATCTTTAGAATTTGCATAATGATTTAAAAGAATCCTTGTCCATAAGGATTACAAGTAGCTTAAATGATCTAATCCTAATAGGGTGATAACTGATTAAATTTTCTTTCTAAATTACCTATGTCGAAGAAGTGGAAGTGTTTCTGATTCCAAACCGCGGGTAAAGTCGCGGCTACGGTCACGGCCAATGATAATTTTCAGTTCCGATGGAATTGGAAATGGCGAGGTACCGTGCGCAATAGAAACAGCAGAGTGGTGAGAACAATTGACGGCTACGGATAGTGATTAAACCGTACCGCAATCTGCAGCCCGCCAATCTGTCTGCAGCGATAAATAGCGAGCCAGCCAGTTATCGGACGATCAGAATCGCGTTCGGTTATCTTATAACGAAGATCGCGGGTACGCAACAGTCGGATCGGCGCAGTATATCGGACATTTCCTTTCAAGTTCCCCGTCTCTCCTGCCCACCGATACGCCGGCTCGAACTGCCGGCGAACGAGCTTCCGATCTTTTTTCCCAGGCTATCGGCAGGTGCTTGACAACGAAAGTGCACTTTGAAACGAGTGGAAGCGGGCCCGATCCGACGCGATAAATATCGATTAAAGTCAAATTATCGGGAGAACTCTATTCCCCGTGCAGGTATTCTCTTCGCGGAGGGATGCGTCGATCCCGTATATAGAGACACACAGAGAGAGAGAGAAAGGGGGAGAGAGAGAGAGAGGAAGAGTGAGCTAGGGAAAGGATAATTCGGTTAACGGAAGTACGTAACGGGCTCGTAAACGGACGTCTTACGGGGGCGGCGCTGGCTCGTATCGGAGACGTGCTCGCTGGAAGGGAGTAACGAAAGGAAATACGGTCGGGCGAAATCAAATGATCGTCGGGGAAAGAACGTAGACGTATTTAAAGTCTATTACGGTCCGAGAAATCGAACAAAGTACACCCGGTAACGTCGTCGTTCGCTCGTGCACAACTAACAAAGAGAAACGAATGGAACACGCCGCGCGCCGTCTCGAATGTTGAGAACGCTCGCCTCGTTACGTTTCGCGTCCAGTTTTACGACTACTCCTTTCATTCCCGCCAGCTACACGGTTGTGTGCTGCGTTTACGATGGTATGTGCAACCGATTCGTACTCTATGATAGTGTACGATACTTTATAATAGTGTATGCTGGCCTACGATAGTGCACAATAGTATTAGGTCATCCTATAAGTTCGTGCATTTCCGGCATCTCATGTCATATGAATTTCGGAAAGGAAGTTCGGTAACGATCGCCACCAACAACATATGTGTTGTTTACGGAGAAAGTGCTCTTTCAACTCGTACCTGCAGGAAGTGGCTTCAACGTTTCACAGGTGGGAATTTTTGTTTAGAAGACGAGGCACGTTCCGGGAGTCCTCCTCAGACAGACGAAGATAAAAGTCGAGACCTTGTACAGAAATCACGAAGTTTATCAGTTGAGAAGATGTCAGATCTAACCTAAAACAAACTTATAGGTATGTTTCCAAAATTACCATATGCAACCGCTCGAAAAACGGCAGGAACTCATGGGATGACCTAATATATACTACCGCACGGTAGTACACCGATACACGTAACACCATATAATAGTGTATGATAGCTCACATGATCGTGTATGATAGCTCACATGATCGTGTATGATAGCTCACATGATCGTGCATGATAGCTCACATGATCGTGTATGATACTTTGATCCATTATCGAACAATTTCACGGCCAATTATGTGCTATCATATCCTATGCTCTCGTACAGTACCGAATACAATTACAAGCTCCTGTGGCCCCATCATACCGTATTAACCGTGCCCATATACTATCATATCAGCGAAGGGCTGATTTATGACACGCTCGAGCGTCCTGGACCTGGAAGGGAAATCCCACTGCGACGAAACGTCAAGCCATCGTCGAAACGTTTCAAAGCTCTGCGTTTTCTTGCACCGAGAGAATGGCCCGCGGAGAGAAAAGGGCTCGGCGTCGGAACGAAGCAGATAGGGCTCGAACGATTGTTTGAAATCGTTGTCCGAGCGGGCATCCGTCTCGTAAACGCTTATCTCGCTTTCTCGCCTCTATTCTTTGGCGCCTCGTCGTCGTCGTCCTCCTCCTCATCCTGCAGGACCTCCGCAACGCCGTGCTCCCCGTTAACGATCTTTATCCCGGTTCTTTTCTTCGCCCGGCTTGGCTTTTGTTCCCCCGGCCTCCGATCCTTTTCTTGCTTCTTTACAACGGCCGCAGAACAACCAGGCAACGAATGGCACCGTGTGCCGTCCCGTGTCCGAAACGTTACAAGCTACGAAGATAACCAACCGGTTTCGGTCCGGCAAACTGCACTTCCAACGACCGTTTCGCAGTTTATCGCCGTCTTCGTTTTAATTCGCGAATAAACACCTCCTCGGCGAAAAACTCCAGTTCGTTATGTTCTACAGCCACGCGCTTTACTGTGCAAGTCTTTGTCTTTTATTGCCAGTCAAAATAATCAGACTGAAATCAAGCTGAAACGGCATCTTCTGCAGGATGATTTCACTGCTTATCAAGCGTCTCTTTTACTTCAGTTCGAAAGGGAAGAACATTCTCTAGTTGTATTTTGCGTTTTATACTGTCATACGCTGATAAAGTGTAATTCATAAACTATCATAACGTATATGCTATCATCGTAAATACAATATAGGTGCATTAACTTCGGTGCAGGATGCATTCGCTCTCTAAAACATCGTCGTTTGAATCGGATGCACAACTTTCGTGCAGCGGGCTCGCAGCTAATTAAATAAACTGGTGATAACGGGCTCAGCCGTGTCGTTTGTTCAGACACCGGGCGCCACTGAGAAGGCACGATTTCCACACGGGGTGGGGCTCTGTATCAATTGAAAATGAAAAATTCGACACCGCACCATAACTCATTACGCGAAAATAATAACGGAGTCGCGCGCGGCCGCGCCTAAAATGTAAATGCATCGGCGCGCAATCAAAGTTATTGGCCAACTAATTATTCCCCGCGCAAAGTTATCCACTGTTGCACCGTTGCTTCGCGCCGCACCGCAGCCGTACCACTGTGAAAATATTTTTTGTGTTTTTTACCGAACCGCATGATTTCCCCCTCGTTAAATGCCCATTGTTCCGGCCGGCCGGCCGTGGAAAGTTTAATCATCACCGACAAAGAATCGTGTTTATGCGGCTTCGCTTGATAAATGCTAAATGCCGATCTGCTGAATAGAATTCTATACGATCCGATCCCATCGGATCCCCGATCGAGCGAACGAGGAGGGAGAGAGCTCTCTTATTGACACAGTAGTTCCCGGCAGATTGGGATAGCTCGGCTATCTTTCGCTTTGTTCTTGGCCCGGCGCTTGTTTAATCGGGATTGATTGTTGCGCATACCATTAGCGCTTTCGGGTTTCCACTCGCCGCCAATACACTTCCTCGCTTTTCCACCGACCGAATTATTATAAGAGATTTGCCAGACGTCCTGGGAACAGTGTCCTGAAAATGGTTTCCGTTACTACTCCCAGGCCTCGTGATTCACCTGACCTCGTTGCCACCTCAAATATCTTTGTTGTTCTTAAAGCCTAAGTATGAAGTCTACAAGCAAGGGGCTTCGAAAATTAGTAAGTGATTAACGAGTAGACTGTGAATTTTTAATGATTAATGCAAAATAATAATAAAGTTTATACGTGCATGGGTAATTAGAGTCACTGAATTCCTAATTAATGCGGCTATCATTGTAGGTGTTTCAAAAAGGGTGCTTCCATTTTAAAAAATGAAGGTGACCTTGATATCTATAAAAAAAGTCACATAAAAACAAAACTATTTTTGGTATCATGTGAGCCCCACTGAACCATTCAACTTTGTCCATCAGACATTTGACGTATCTTTAAAAACAGCAAAAATATTTGAGGTGGTATCGTTAGGTAATTCATCCTGTATATTAGGGGGGACAATAATTCATGATAGTATTTTATGATACTCTATAATAGTAGTTTCTAGGGTATGATAATACTGTATATTATACTGTGTGATGATTTTTGATAGTATTTTCTGGGATATGAAATATTGCACCGCCTCCAAATTCGTTCATAAAATTGATACAGAGTCGACTCTCCCCGCAGACTGTACAATAATTAAAGAAAACGCGAACTTTCAATGCCCGAAATAGACTATAGACTGCGGATCTTTATGCAAAATAGAATATGTTTACCTGAATTGCAACAAACTGGGGAGAAACAGGATTTTCTATTTTCTATCTTAATATGTTGAAAATAATGTAATAGTATTTTGAAATTCTTCTAATGTTCTCACTGTTTTAAATTACACCTACTCATTTTTGGTATAAATGCATAAAATCCGCTGTCTAGCCCGAAATATTATTTGATAGCACCGTGGTGGTCAGCAGCGCACTATTTCGGTAATGGCTGGTGGGGGTGTACTCGCAAAAAATCGGCCCGAAAAGTGGGGGCGTCGCGATAAATTCGACGCGTCGACCGCTTATTACACGGTTTTAATTAACCGCGGCGTTTTACTAGACCGGTTCGGTGGCCGTAACGTAACGTAAAGTTCTCCGGAACTCGTAAAAATCGCATTGTTCGGGGGAAAAGTATGGGGATCAACGGAGGGCGGTAACCGAGCCCCCGGGGGGTGTCGGCCAGACTGGCAAAAGGGTTTCCGGGAGGCTGTGGGGGTGTAGAGGGGGTGGACACAGCGAGGTTAGCGCAACAATCGAACCGATCGATCCTCGTCGATGGTACACACCCGCGACCCAAAAGCCCGCAACGCTCTGCTCGGTATCGAGTAGCGCACTGTGGGCCGGAATCGCGAAAAGCTGCACCGAATCCATATCACTGTTAATTATAAAAGAGACCATCTCCGTGTACCTTCGTGTATCGTGGATTTTCGTGATTGGACCGCGGGTTGTAAAAAAAGTTACCAGATGTCATTTAACACGAAATATTTAAACTTCTTTTTCAATTGAATGATCTTAAAAAATTGAGAATAATATATCGCCGTTCTTGGATTCCTCGGATTTTTTGATCGTTCTAAATTGCAGCAAAATCCGCAGTCTAATAATGATTAACAGAGCCGTGGACAGCAGCACCGCAGCCATTTAGTCAAGGTATAGTTTTCAGGTATCGCTCGAATCTCGGCTCAAAGGATGGAATGAAGCGTTTTATAGCGTGCGGAGTAGTCGGCGGCGGCTCGGAGCGTTCTAAATTAACGAGCAGCTGGCCACCGGGTGAATCCTTTGCGAAATTTGTCGTTATTGCGGCATACCGGAATACCAGGAATCCCGCAAGCCCGAAAGGCACCGATCGAGCGACTGAGGGGGTCGGTTGTCGTTGTCGTTGTCGTCGACATCGTCGTCATCGTCGTTGGCTTTTCGGAGATCGATCAACGTCGCGAACCTTTGACGGACGCTGAGAGGCCTCGCCGGCGAAATTGTTCGAGCGTGCTCGATCGTCGCTCGACACCCCATTAATTTTCTGAACGAATTACCGTGCAACGAGAGCACACCGGCATGGCAGCACCCTGTTCGAGGTAAAAATGGATCGGCTTCGGCCAGCGGAACCGGCGCGGCGCGGCGCGGCGTAACCGCGGCACGAAACGGAGGACGAGCACGCGCCTGTCCCGGTTGACATCCGCGAGAGGCGCGACGCGACATCCAAAGCCGATACCCTCCGAAAATCGGCCGCAGTGTCCTGAATTATCGGTCCGGTCAAACACGCTGATTCGCGCAAATTTGTAATTTCGAATTCGTAATTATTGTCAAATCGGAACACGTCGAACCACAGGCTGCGGTCAGGGGAGCGATTCGATCGCGTCATCGCCCGCTGCGACTTTCCTGCCGGGGCTCGAGCTTCATCGAACGATGCCATAATTGATGTTTGCTCTTGGACCACTCTTTCCTTCGGGGACGATGCTTTCGACATATTCATTTCAAAAGAAAGAAGTTAGTCTCTGTTGGTCTGCTTGCGTAGAATTGCATGAGTGGGCGTGGTTAAACTGCTCTTGGCTGAGGAGGATTGTTAGAGGAACGAACCATGGGGCAATCTGTGCCACGCAGGGCAATATGCATTCATACATACTCTGAAGTCACGTTTCAGGATAAATAGCTTCTATTTTAGCTTTTCTATGCAAAATGGCTTGAGTGGGCGTGGCTTCGGTGCTCCCGATTCATAAATACTGCTCTAGCAGTGCACTATACGGCCATTTGTGCTTATTCCGATTCTAGAGTTGCGTTTAAAGACAAATGTCATCAAAGAATGAAACAGGAGAGTCGTTGTTTTAGAGCTTCCCCGTGGAAAATGACTCGAGTGGGCGTGGCTTCGATGCTCTCGATTAATTAAGCTAAGAAACAGAGCTCCGGTTGTTCAACTCGAAAAGAATCGCCACAATCGTACAAACTCTCAGGGCTTCCTATCCGAGAAAGTAGATTCGGCGGAGACCGCCAGTTATTTAATACAACAATTTATTATCGTTCGTTGTCCTCCGCGTTTCGTATATTGCGACTGGTGGGCGTGTGCGACGGGTTCTCGCGAGAGCGCGGCTAACACGGGGGTGAGTGTGGGTGGTCGGTAGGGGTGTAACTTGTACCAGTGCGAACGCAAGCCAGTGTCCGCTCCAATTAACTTTTCACCACTAATTTATGCGGCAGCTACTCCCTCTATCTCCGCGAGTCTTTCTCGCTCTCTCGCAGACACCCGCCGACACCCGGCTGCTAGTCGAACGGCCGTCCGAAAGAACCCCGTGCAACCCTCCTCATCCTCGTGTTCCTCACACCCCATACCACTTTCTATCTACGGTTCTCCACGGGCTTTCACGAAATTCCAGACCGCGGGCAAGTTCCGCGTGTCTGAAAGAGGATGGCGCCTTATTTCCTGGTTACGTGTCACGTCCCTGAGTCCTATTCGTCCTCGTTGGAACAAGAAGAGCCGGGGCTGCGACGCTAGTTAACGTTCGCGAAAGTTTCTTCGGTCCCGGGTTTGTTTTTCTTACCGACGACGGGAAACCCGCAGCCAGTCGCAGACACTGTGCGACATTTCGGCCGAAAATATTTTCTAACTGAATTCGTTCCAGTAGTGTTCACCTTAAGGTGGGGATTCTCGTGCAACTTGTCCAAAAAATCAATTTTTCTTTTATTATATTTCTTTTTTAAGTGTAGAACCTTAAACTTACCCAAAATTTTATACCGAGACAAAGACTAGACGCCGGATTTTGTAAATTTATGACAGAAATGTTCGGACCGCTCTGTATATTTTCCGAGTATAACTTTCGTTCTGAATTTAGTCTACAAACACATCGGAAATTCTAACAGTTACTGTACACTTCAGGAAATTTTCGCAATATACCATGGCCAGTGATAATGAGCACACATATGTAGAATCGTGTTGAATTGAAAATTCAAAGATATAATTAACGTCCCTCATTTCCCCTCTCCTTATTATAATTCAGTTTTTGGAGACTCATTATGGTAAATTTCACGAAGGTACAACGGGTAACAACGAGAAAGTATTTCATTTTGGAAATGGCCAGCTCGTTGTTATGGGTAACGAATGCAGTATTTCGAAAAGGCAGGTTCTGTCATGTAAAGATGGATTTTATGCATTTCTGGCAAAAATGAGTAGATGCTATTTGAACAAATAGAAGGATTAAATAGACGCGCTATTTCTAGGTTATTCAAGTCATTGTGAAAGGAAGAAACTTGGTTCCGCTTGGCAATGTTTATTTTGCATAAAGATCTGGTAATGGGTATCATACCTTAAAGAGAATTTCCTTTCGTGACAGGTTCGATACGTTTAAAATATTTTAATATTTTTAAAACTCTCTCTCTATGAAAATGAACAAAATCCTTCTCATTATTTCCCGTCTCTCCCACTCACAAATACGCAGAACTCGGTGTGGTAACGAGCCCTCCGCGAATCGAAAGACTTTGCACAGCAAAGAAGAAAGCTTCGAGTGCTCGTCAGATCCGGGACCCGAGCAAGAACCACAAACGTCGCGGCGAAGGCGTTCTGAAAATAAAATTCAAATCTTGCGACCTTCGGTATACATAACAAAAGGCGGATTTCCAGACGAAAGAGAGGAAGAATCGAAACCATCGTGGAGGGGGATTTTGTTATTATTTGCGATCGCGCACGCGCATAAACAGCCCTTGAAACAGGGGCGGTTCCCGGCGGTTTACTTTTAAATTCCGTCCGACCCTCGTACTTTAATAAAACCGTTCGAACGTGGAGGGTGAAAAGAAACGGCGAGAGAGCTCGCCACCACTTTTCTTGCTCTTTCCCATCCACGGTGAGCACAGTGTGCGCTTGTATGCATCGCGCGGTACCTTTCTAATTAATGAATACCCGGCGGACTCGCTCCCCTTATTAGCCACGGCTAATAATAAAAATAAATACCGCTAATCATTATTATTTTTTTCTTACTATTATTACTATTATTATCGTTATTATTATTACCATCGCCCTTATAAGCCAGCCAACCGAGTAATTGCGGAGGGGGTGGGGAAGCAACGTCTGCTTTCATTAAAGTCGCTCGCATTACCGCTTCTTGATAACGTATCGGCTAATTTCATGGCGAATATCCTATAATATGACGTCCAAAACCATCACAACTCAATTGCAATATGAAGGAATTTCAGCGGGAAGGAGGAGTGTGAAAATACAACACATCTCTGTAAACGAAAATGAATTTTCCATTTATAATTTTCACACGAACTGCAAAGGAATTCGTTGAAATATTTCCTTGATACCACCGACAGGTTACGAGTTAGTTTAGACGTTAATTCGTACGAACTCATCCAGTATACGTTGTTCATGCAATCCTACCACAAATTAGTTATATTATGCAAACACAATTGTAAATAATAATTGAAGACCTTGGCGGGTGTAAATTGAAATTTGGTACAATATAGGTATTTACACGTCTAGTACACTCGGCTCTAGCGTAAACGAGTTAAATTAAGCGAACAACGGAACAGTAAACAATCATTCAAGATCTCGATACACGGGCTGGGCAAATCCAGATTTTGGGGATTGTTTGACCCAGCACCGAACAATCGTTAATGCGTGTAGAAAAAAAATACGTAAAACGATTACAATTTTAATGAAACACGAAGTAAGCTCTCCTTTTGCAAAGTGTCAACAACTACCGAGACGCTTTACAGAAGCAAAGCACACGAGCGCTCCAGGACACGCGATAAGAACACAAATGGCCCCGGAGAGCCGCGCGGAGCCACGCGGAGCGTCAAGGGCCACCGGTATCCAATCGACGTCTCCTGCGACATTATTAACGGGGCGATAATTAACTGGCTGATTATACCCGGGGATCGTTTCGGTGCAGACGGGGGACGTGGACGGTAGACGTATTTGATCTGCGCTTTAATCGATCCCGGGGTCGGTAGCGTTTGGCTGGCGTGACGTTCGTCAGGATCAGCGGCGAGTTGTCGCCCCTCCCCCCACCCACCCCCCAACACGGCGCCGTATGTTGGAATTGAAACAGGAAACGCGGTGGAACCGCTCGTAAAGAGTGGGAGAGAGAGATCGCGATCGACGAGGTTACACAGGAACGAAAGGGGGGGTGCACCCACTCGAAGCCCCCCACCCTGGCTGTGGGTAAAGTGGACGGGGGGGAGGGATGGAACGTTCGATACAACGACGACGGCTCGTTCACCGTGGTCAGACATTTCGGTACTTGTTTCCCTATTAATATGCATGTCCTCGTCCTTTGGTCCTTGCTTCCTCCCACCCTCCCCCGTCCCCCCGGCACTCTTGTCCCATCCACCGGCGATTCTCTCTGGGCCTGTACCTAGGCGTTATCCATGAAATCCGCGCTCGTGCGCGCAAGCTCTCCCCCTCCTCTCTCTCTCTCTCTTTGTCGCCCTTTCTCTCTCCATCTAGTTCGCTAACTGACTCCCTCTCCCTTGTTCAGTTGTTGGCTCTCTTTCTTGTTGAGCTGCCGGTTCTCTCTCCGTCTCTCTCGGTTTCGCTGGCTCCCCCACTGCGGTAAAGCGACGCTGTTTCCTGTCTGACCAAATAAATCCACGACTACTGCGCGCCCGCCGCTACCGTGTAGCAAGCTCGACCGGGCCGCCTGTCCGCCCATACAAGGGCCGTTACTACTCCAATACGGGACGATTGATTGAAAGTTTGCCGAACGCTTTTTGCGCCCACTCGATATTACCTATACATAGACTACCAGCGCCAGGGTAACCGCCAGACGAGACAGATCTACGCGCGGAAAGGATTTACCGGCGCGATGCCCTTCGCAGCTAGCTGCAAGGATTCTATACCCTCTGGGAGCCTCCGGACAAGTGTTCTCGAGCTCTTCTTCCATCTGACGTTCACCCGGCACTTTCGTTTCTTCAACACTTGATCTTCCGATATGTAATGAAAACTTTGGTAAAGTTAGTGAGTTCTAAAAGATTAAAAATTGGATCGAAACGGATTTTATGCATTTACGGTGGAAATGGGTAAGTGCAATCAAATCCTGCGAGCAGATTAAGAGAATTTAAAAATGTCAATGTGTTGGTTCGAGCTGATCGAAATCATGAAAGAAAGAATAAAATTTCTATTTTGGAGTTTTTATTTTGCATAAATATGCCAGTTCTCAACTTTCAAAGATTGAACCTGAGCAAGGGAGAAGAAGTATTCCCTTTCAGAGAAACGTCGAGGGCCAACTGGTGCTCGTACACCTCTCTAAGCATTCTCAGGACTATTTCGAGTGCAAAGGACTGTGCCAGGCCTTATGCACGGGAACCTCGGATCCGGTTCGGAACGACTTCGTCGGCACATCCACGCGCGAGTACCTGCTTATTCCCCCTTCAGGCACTTGTCAGTCAGCCGCAGCTATTTCGTAGACTCCGCCGGTTATCGAGAAAATATCGAAACTTTTATCCCTCGGTTGTCTAGCTATCGTGGTCCCGTGGAATCGTGCTTATGGCGTTCCGTTGTTTCCTTTCTTCGCCGTCGGATACTCTGGAGGATCAGGTATTCCGATCACAGAATATGAGAACCGGCGCAGAACGACGGGACGCGTCACGACACCCGACGGCACGACGCGACGGTTCGAATTTAGACCGCATCGATGATGCAGTCGTGCAACACGTTTGGGGAAACGGCAGTCCAACTCGGCTCGGTCTATATGAAACTGCTGCGAGCTGGAACTAGGATAGGCGACATTTTATATTTCCAAGTTACCTTCGGCTCGGGAACGAATATTGATTCCATCGGCCCGAGTGGACGTACCGCGATTCCGAAGACGTGGACGTGTACGATAACGACTATAATCGACCATTTCTTAACCTGGCATTCTGTTCGCAGGATAATACAATTTACAATCTAAAAAAGTCTCGTTATCCTACTCCCTCTAATTCCGGAGATATTTCAACAAACGTTTTCCACCTCCAATTTAGGGGTAGTTTTCACCCCTTCAATAAAGATCATCACCGAAACACGAAACTACGTGCTAGACATTTTTCGATAGAAAACATCCCTGACAATTTTCAATAAAGTCTGTTGGACTTTATTTCATAAATAAAGAACAAAATTAATCTATTATTTCTTTAGAAGGAACTCGACCCTGAATTGTTCATAGGACCGTTGCTCTTCTGTTTGCGACGTTTCATTCGGAGTGTAAAGACGTGCCTCTCAACGTGCCTCTAGTATCGTTTTAATAAACATAATCCAATAAAATCGATAATAAAATAATGTTTTCTAAACTTCCATTATGTTATTAAGTTCCCCATTGAAGTACCTACAATGTAAAGAAAGTCTCGTTACTCTACACCCTCTAGTTCCCGAGATACTTCAACAAACGTTTCCAACCCCCAACGTGAGGGTAGTTTCCACCCCTTCAATAAAGATCATCACCGATCGAATGGACTACGTGCTTAATATTTTTCGACGGAAAACGTCGCAGGCAATTTTCATTAAAATCGACGCGTTCGACTTAAACGAGGTGCACATTCCGATCGCGAATGAGCGGAAACATCGGCAAAGATCTCCCAGCGTGTCGATGTCTGAGTACTGTACACGAGGGTTAATTCGATCCGGTGTTCGTTGCAACGTGTTCCCGTGGTAATCGTAAATCGAGATGGTTGTCGCGGTTAATGGAACCCAGAGAAGTTCCATCGAAGAATGCTCATGTTGTTCGGTTTGCTGACAAGCATCGGGAGGGCGAGGGGTGGGGGACAGGGCTAGACAAAAACGTTTCCCATTGGGAAACCGGAGAACCACCGGGACCAGGCGTCGATTCGCATTGTAATTTTATACGACAATAAACGCGAGTGGTAGCATGATCGCTACCCTCGCGGACTGTTAGCCGATACTAGGCAACGTGCTCAACGACTGCTTGGACAGCTGCTTGCTCCGTTTACCTCTGCTCCGGCAACCAGCAACCTCCGAAACTCCAAGTATCGCTCGGACACACGAGCAAATTCGCGCAAACATCGGCTTTCCCCGCGCTTTGATATTGTTATATTATTAATAACGTCCACGGTCGCGGGACGTTGCCTCTTTTTTTTTATCGTGTGGAAATGCGTTACGCATACCCCAGCCCTGCTGGGGGGAAGCCGGGGTTATGTGGGGCTCCCTCGGGTACCCACTAAAACCACACGCCCTCCTAAGCTATCCAGGAGGTGCCTGGATCTCGCGAGAACTCAACAGGACACCTCCTAGCTATACATGCATCCCGGGGGGAGGGGTTAGCTCCCCTCATACCTACTCTAACTGGACCCCGGGCGGAGGGACCCTGGAGCCTTCGGATTGGGCTTCCCGAGCCCCAGCTCGGTCCACCCAGCAGGGGACCCGAGGGTCCCCCACCCGACCTGGGCAGGAAGGCGCCGACACCGGCAAGAAAGAGTCGTCGGAGACGCATCCGTTAGTCCCGACCCTCCCCACCCCACCCCCCGCCGCGGGACGTTGCCTGCCAACGCGCAACGATCCGAATTCCTCGGTTGCACGGCGAAAGTCATTTTTCATTGCCAAAATTGAACTTTTGAAAGTTTTACATCTTGGAGCGATTTTTTTACACATCAATTGTTAACCCTTCGAAGCTTTAAGATCCAAAATTCAGAAGTTCAAAGTGAAACCAATTGTTCTGAGAATTTATTACAGAGAATTATACGTTTTCTCTGTCTGTGTCCTTGAATGACCTTGAGTAATTATAGTCACCGAATTTCTAATGAAAGGGACTATCATCGTAGGCGTCTAAAAAGAAGTAGACTCGCTTAAAAAATTAAGGTCACCCCGATTTTTTAAATGTTAATATATAGTTTAGACTCCGTAATTCAACGACCCACTATACTAAAACGTTAAACCATGAAGTAAAGCGAAACAAATTTTGGTCACAAAAACCGGGTTCGCATGGGTGGTTGTTGTACCGTATATTTTATCGCGGAATATTTGCGCATATTATTCCGCGGAGGACCACTTTTACAGAATGCTGAAATTTGTTAATTTCTTTCGAACGATATTGCTGAAAGTCAGAGTGGCGAGTGCGTTTATCAAATCCACACGAAATCAAACCAATTTCACTATGATTTATTTTATAATTGACGCGATTACAATTTCTTTGTGGAAACAATTTTAGAGGGAAAAGGCAATTGATGTATTGCATATTGTTTGTCTAAATTTTCTTGGCAGATATGCATAAAATAGCACAAAACAAAATTCTATTTCGGTTTAAACAAAATTAATAACGTGCACATTTAATTACTTCTGCTCGACATTTCCGTCACGAGTCTGGCACTGAAATTAGAAAGCTCGAATTTAATATGGGGGAGTCCGCTTTGACCCTTCCGCGTTCCACAAATCTTAATAAAATTTTGTTTGTTTGCACACAGCACGATGAAAATTCATGTATAAATCCAGTCGAACGTGTTATCTATGTACACATATAATATGTCACGAATAGATTGCGGATCTTTATGCAATATAAAAATTGTTCAAGTCAATTGCAAAAGCTAGAAGTTAAATAAATATGCATTTCATAACAACATCACGCGGTCCTTCTAATGTCTTTACAGTTTTATATTTGAGCAGTCCATTTTTGTTATAAATGATTGAAATCCGCAGTCTAGTAATTACCAAATGTAATATAATATTTGTTCACGGGAACAGGAACAAATTTTAATAAATAAACGTCGTTCGTCCAACGCTTCGCTGTTCTTTATAATTTCGAATAACAAAGTGCCGATCCGACTTTTTGCCGCGTCAAATGCACACAATACCGTATGATATCCGACATGTTACGAACAAACAGTATTCTTCACCGTAGCTTTTGATTTGCATATAGAGTAATAATGCCTTCACCGTTGTTTGTGCAGGTAATTTATTTTCATTACTCGTAATCCTTTATTTATCGTGTTTATCTTCAGATTATTCATCTCGTGTTCTCCATACACATACTTCACCATCTTTTGCTCTTTTGTCTCTTTTTCTCTCTCTCTCTCTCCCTCTCTCCCTCTCTTTATACGCTTATTGTGTGCTAAATGTTTTATTTACTGTTTTCTCATCGTGAATTAATATCATTTTTCCTGACTCCACAATACACGCGCGCCTTCCCAGAAATATTTTTTGCGAAAAATTATAACACGTAAAAATTATAACACGGCGCTATTATTTTTCCGCGAAATAATAATAATGCAAGAAAGCAAATACGAAACCGAAGGGGAAATTTTGATGAATATCACAGCACGGTTGTAATTTTCTGTATGGACTCGAAGCTTACCAAATTTTTCGGATATGAAATATTACGGATGAAATATATGTACAGCTGGGACGAAACGTAACGAAATGATGCTGCGCGGATAAACAAATTACGGACTCCTGTTGTTTCATGAAAGGAAATTGAAATGTCGGTGCTGCGAAACAAACATTACATTGCGTTAAAATTTCGGTAATTATTCATGAAGGGATCCTCGCCGACTTCTAGGCCCTAAACGAATTCAGCGTTGCAAAATGAAAGTAACAAACTTGACAAATCTTTTTGCGATCATCCGAAAACTAAGGCCGAAAAGTTGTTCTGAATTATGACTTTGAGGAGGACCTATTGGATATGGGTGTTAATATTAGGCGAAGTAAAATGTTCTGAGCGTTTTTCGCTTTCGAAATAAAGCGAAAAACGCTCAGAACTTTTTACTTCACCTAATAAATGGACACTGATACTTTTGAAATAAAACAATTCTTTATTTCACGGCGCGGGAGGAAGCTCTTTACTAATCGAAATCTTAGCTTCGACTGAGGCTGAGAGGAAAACCGTTGCAACCCCGAAAGGAAACCAGGGTCCCCTCATGTCTCCAAACTCATGTCTCCACGTTTAGGTTAGGCCCCACAGTCCGGCTCTTGAAACAAAGTATCAAATGGGATACTTCGAAATCTCTGTTCAGAAACGACTCTGAGATCGTTTCATCGATACTTCGTAATCTCTGTTTATATATTAATACGATTCTGAGATCGTTGATTAATTTCTGACAACGACCAATAAGTTCATTGTGCTGGTAACTTATTGATAATCCAACAGGACCCTTTTCTAAATAATTATCTTCTTATTTATTCAATAGGCTAATGTTTGGAGTTTTGAAGGTTCGAATTGCTTGAAGATATGGAGCTTGAAAAATTCAATTATGCCCACGCACAGCAGGTTTCGAGTCCACCATGCGGTGTGGGAAAAGCCTGCGAACCACGGCTAAACGCGAACGTGTTCCTAATTTCGAAGCGGTACCCGGCATCGACCCGAACTCCCTCGATACTCGATACTCAGGATCACGTACTCGTTACTCTTCCTTAACCAACCCCTCGATGTAAACCGTCCTTATCGAGGCCGGTGTACTCGGGCCCGCTCGAAACCTGCATTAACGGCAGAACGTGTTGACATGTCAGCCCACCGATGCTCCCAACGACACGATCGGTATTGGAGGCTAGGCGCCGGAATCTGGATGTTAGATACCGGGCATCCTCGGGTCCAGAATCGCGCCCACGCATTCTCCACCCTCGGACCAACCCTTTCATTGCCCCAAATCTCGCGAAATAACACTATCTCCTCACCTTTTCCTGCACGTAGACCGCAATACAAAATCAAAGGAGCATTAAATTCTCATTGGAAGATTGATATTCAACCGCAAATATGATGGGGGCCGAATGGTGGTCATAGTGAACGTGGCATGCAATCATCTGAATGTGGATGTACATGAGTATTCGAAATATTCCGCCCTTTTCTGACCTTGTAGGTCTCTGAAGGTCGTCATCTTTGAATTCGTTTTCACACAGTCTTCCATATCGTGTAAAAAAGTATGCAGTGGTACCTCGGTATACGTCTGCTTTGGAGCACGTCCAATTCGGAATACATCCTGTTTGGACGCGACAAATTTTGCTCGGTATACGACATAATTTTTTTGTTTGAATTTTGCACACATTGGAAACACTTTACGAACATCCTGAGAAGAAGACAGAAACAAAGTTTTTTTTTTCCTTATTTTACGTCGCTTTTGGAACTCCTATTCAGGAGTTATTTCGCGACGGGACCTACAGTTTTTATAAGGTGGGTTCCGAACCACCTTGGGCACTACAGTTTAAATAGCACATGGAAAGAAACAAAGTTCTTTCGACAGACAGATTTTTAATAAAAAAACACCAGAATGTCAGGTTTCATTGCAAGGGGACTCTTCTTCCACAGAATAGAATATCATTTGTTTCTTTTTGTATTATAGCATTAAGCAGAGTTTAAATTTAAGAATCTGTGATATGTGTTTAAACAGTGTTTAAATTATTTTACAACCCCATTGATGTAGGTATAATATCAATAGGAGTTTCTTTTTACATGAGTACGGATTAATCATTTTTACATTACTTCTTGTGGGAAAGGTTGGCTTGGTATACGTCCTATTCGGTATAAGTCCAAACATCAGAAACGGATTAAGGTCGTATACCGAGGTACCACTGTATAGCATTCCACTTAAAAAAATTCAAGGTTACCTTTAGCTCTGAAAAAGTAGTATGAATAGGAAGACTTTCATGCACTATTACATTGCTTATGAGACGCAGTACAACTTTTTCCTGTTTCATTTTTCCCGAACATATACGGTGGGTGTACAAAGTATTCGTACACCTTTTCAAAACTAATAAACTTTTTTATGATTGTACTAAACGACCTGATGTTTCGTAAGCAATTCGAAGCATTTGTTTACGAAATGATATACAAAAAAGATTTTCAAGACATTACAATTTACAAGGTTACATGCAAAAATAAAAAAGGCATTTCTTACAACTTTTTTATTTGGGCCCTTAATGAAAATTCAAAATATTATATATGTTTTGTAGATCTATGTTAGTTATACACATGCTGAAAATTTCATCGAAATCGGTTGACGCAGGGAAAAACGACTTTAACGATTTTAAACAGAAATTGATCAAAAGTCGTGTAAAACTACGATTTTCACCATTTTTAACCGCTTGTGGCTCGTGTGTGCGTTAATCGATTTCGATGAAATTTCCATGTATAATTAACATAGATCTTCGAAACGTAAATTTAAAATTTTCATTGAGGGCCCAAATAAAAAAATTTTTTAAAATCCCTTTGTTATGTTTGCATGTAACCTTGTAAATTATAATTTTGGAAAATCTTTTTTGCATATCATTTCGTAAACCAATGTGTCTTAATATAAAAAATCACGTCGTTTAGTACAATCATAAAAAAGTTATTACTTTTTAAAAGGTGTACGAATACTTTGTACACCCACTGTAGCTGCCTGCATATTTGCGTATCAAATTTTAAAGGTGGCCTTCACGAAGCTACTCAAGGGCTGTGCAATATCAAATAATCAAGTGTTCTCCATAACCTATGATTTTAGCGGAAACATCTTTCTGTAGCACTTATATTTTTTAAGAAAATTCTGTCGAGAAAACCTCTGACGCATTGAACGGTGGCGAGAAGCACCGATCATTTCGAAACCGTTGAAGAGTTTACCGTTTGGATGGGATGAATCGCTGGTCAGCATGCTCGATGTCTGATTTATTATTCGTATCCATTGTTATCGATTGGTCGAGGGGGATCCTCCGGTGTATCCCATTAACATCGAGCGGTGGCGGCGTGCGCGGCCCGGCCGCGTTTTCATTCAGAGGCTCGAGTGACCCGTGTATTTAAGGGTAAGAGGATTGCCCGTACAATTTTAATATTGAAACGAAGCAAACCAAAGTATTCCCGGTTATCCCGGGGGGCGGCTGGTGGTTGTTTGCATTGCAATACCACGCCCGCATCGAACGAATTTACGCGGCTTCGAGAGGGGGCAGAGGAACTATCGGCGACGATGCGGTTCGCTGATAAACTCGTATTACAGTCGAATTTGAACTTGTTACGGTGATTCGATGATTAAACATCGACAGCGGACTCCCGGTTTCCGCTTGTGTTTATACGTTTCTCTACGTGTATGGGACCCGCGCACAGCCAGAACACTGGCGAATATATACGCATATTAACGCGGCATTTACGGTAATTTGCGTTTGGTATTCGATAATTAGTCTTTGCGCTTCGTTAGTGCCAGGAACATTGGCTTTACCCGTGGGCCGAGGCCGTGCTCGACAAATTCTGTCGAATCGCTCGCGCTGAATTTCGGCCCAGCCTTTCGTGAATGCCAATCGGCGATATTTCCGCGGACGTCAACGAGCTCACGTGAACCGCCGAAAAGTCGAAAGAGTATCGTTCGAAAGCCACCCAGACCGACTACACTCTTACTCTTTGCTGTGTACGAACCCGCGGCGAGAGAGCCCGAGCGTCGATCGCGTGTCATGGCACCGGGCTATTAATAACTTTCCTTAATTTATTGCAATATCACATGTGGCCGCCGAGTAAATTCGCTCGAAAATGATATACATTCGTTGCTCGTACACCCCGCGCTCGTAACATCGCTCGGACATGCTTATTAATAGCGTTGCGTAATCGCGTGCTCTTCTACGGAAACTGCTCGGTTCAATTGAATTCGAACTGACCTGGCCATCGGAAAAATCCAATTTCCCGATCTCCAGCTCGATCGACGAGTACCGGAGCTAAAGTTCGACGTCTTTCACGGTATTTTTGAAAAGATACGTGGAACGATGTCGAACGGATTTTAACGGACGATTTATGGTGGCCTAAAAACTCTTTAATTATGACACACGAAAAAATATTTCTTGCGCTTTTTTTGCGAAAGTATTCGAACGCACTTTAAGACAGTATAACTTTTTTATAATTGTACCAAACGACCTGATGTTTTGTAAGCAATTAGAAGTATTGGTTTACTAAATGATCAGCAAAAAAGATTTTCCAAAAATTACGATTTACAAGGTTGCATGCAAAGATAAAAAAAGCATTTCTTGAAACTTTTTTATTTGGGCTCTTAATGAAAATTTAAAATATACGTTTCCAAGATCTACTGTTATACACATGTTGAAAATTTCATCGAAATCGATTAACGTACATACGAGCTACAAGCGACTAAAAATGGTGAAAATCGTAGTTTTACACGACTTTTGATCAATTTCTGCTTAAAATCCACAGAATCGTACATCTTTTGATGCATGTCGTTTTTTTCTGCGTCAACCAATTTCGATGAAATTTTCAGTATGTGTATAACTAACACACATCTACAAAATGTATATTTTAAATTTCAATTGTAATTTTTCCCAATCGTTTTTGCATGTCGTTTGGTAAATCAGTTGTTTGGTCCGATCATAAAAAAGTTATACTGTTTTAAAGTGCGTTCAAATACTTTCGTGGTTCACTGTATATTTACGTATTGCATCACGAAGCTCGTCTAAAAATACATTTAAATATGTACTGTGACATGACCTTTATATGACCTTGAATTTCGAAATTGAATACATATTTGAGGTCATTTTCAAAAAATTTTGACGTGTCTTCTGTGTCTTGCAATTTACGCAGACGATTTTTAATTTGCATGAAGTCTAATAATGAATCTATAATAAATTCACATATAAAGTGATAGGAATATTTGTAGTGAAAATGTTATGTGACTGCTCCTGCATAACAGAGAGGTGTCCTTATAGGTTTGCACAATT
Source organism: Lasioglossum calceatum (assembly GCA_963966675.1). Classification (NCBI taxonomy): domain Eukaryota; kingdom Metazoa; phylum Arthropoda; class Insecta; order Hymenoptera; family Halictidae; genus Lasioglossum; species Lasioglossum calceatum. The sequence goes on along the minus strand of OZ016546.1, from coordinate 16,659,206 downwards.
ATTTCTCCGGAGAAGACGTATCAAAAATAGCCTCGATTCCTCAAGTTCGCCCGGATCCGATATCGACGAGGAACGGGCCACGGGGAACCAGTGGAAACATAGAATTTACGAGGAAACGTTGGCTCGTGCGACCGTAAGTCACCGTTTTCCATTTCCTGAGATGCTGCGCTGGTCCGCCGAAACAAACGCGCGAATATCGAAAACAAACGAAACGAAATGTCGCGTGCCACAGTGATAAGTTCCGTCGAAATCCTGGACAAAGGAGGTAATATTTTTCATCTGCTGCAAATTATTCGAATAAATGGCACTATTATTGTTTGATGTTATAAGTATGAAGACAATTTTTTTTTAATATAACAATTTTACACTATTTTAGATTCTCTTCTCCAACTCTAAAAAACTTTTAGCCATTCTTTATATCAGATGATTGCATAAGTTCGTGCCCGATTTTCTGACTGTAGAAGAGAATGGCGACTATATAATAATAATAATTATTATTATATACGAACCGAGGTCCTTTTATACATGAGTTTACGATGTTATGTATAACTGATAAAAACAAATAGAAAATAACAAAAATATACAATAAGAACAAAAAAAGAAAAAACAATCTTAACCTAATTGATTAATAAAGCTGTATTCTCTAAAATTTAACCATTCAATTTCATTTTCAAATCGGGCACGAACTCGTGCAATCATCTGATATTGTACATCCAAAGAAATAAAGTAGTCTCCACAGTCTCAATAATCGTACTTTAGAACAATTAGAACCCACCATTTTAACGAGTCCCGTAAACCTAGTGTTTAAATAAAGAAAACATTTTTGCCACTGAACCTGTCACCGTGCCATGGTCGGGACCGGAAAAATGATTTTCCCCGGCGGAGTCCCGGCGTCGACAGACAGACATGATCTGTCCCGCGATGACTCCTGAATAATTAGCCGTTGACGCTGACGTTTGTGCGACGAAACAATGGCTCCATTTTGCGAGTGGAAAAGAGGGCGTTTCGATTCGTTGGTGATTGAACACGGCCGGGAGAACGAACGGTATGTTATGTTTAGCGGGTATGGACACATCGCGATCTGTCGACGATCCGTCGACGGTGCATCGGATGCAATGGAGCAGCCGGTTGGGATGCGACAGCGAGTTTTAGCGGCATGGAACCTATTATATGTGCTTGTTGTGCGAGAGACGCCACTCTCTCTATCTCTCTCCTCGTTCATAGTGCAGCTAAACCATTGTCCTTTATTCAGCCATGGAACTAATCAGCTTCTCATATCTCCTTGCGGGATTCCAATCAACGAGAGGCGCTCCCGCTCTCGTCCTACGGGTCTCTGGTATTTAGGTGTACCACACAGAGATTGCTGCTCGAAACTCGCTCGAGGATCGTCCGGGATACGAAGAGCACGCCGGGAGAAAATCGGCTCGGGAAATCGGGACTCGGAGAGCACCCTAAAGATCCGACTCAATCAAGTTTCCCTATTGCAACTAGCAAATTATCGTCTCTCAATATTCTGCCCAACAATTGGCCAGAACGAAGTTGATTTCGACCGGCTCGTTCGATAGCTTACCAAGAAAGAATCCTCTCCACCAAGTTTCAGCCCCATACCTCGACCGTAAGGGTAGCTACGGGGAGCAAAGGAAATCCTAGTTTTCTAAAAATTCTCAAGAAGATCTGACACACTCAGTACATCAAATCACATATTCGAGAATTTTTTCAGATATTTTTGCTGCAAACTCCGGTTGTAAAAAATGGAAAGCAAGGAAAAATACAGATTTTATACTGAAGCTGCAGAGCGACCGCCCTGGAAATTAATTGAATGACAAGATATTGTCTTCGACACCATCCGAAATTTTTAATATATTCTTACCTTGGGTGTGTTGTAGTTAAAAAACGGAAACATTGTTCTACAATTTTAAATTTCTTGTACTTATGTTTCTTATGAATCTAGTTGTAGCGCAAGGGGAGAAACAAAATTGTAATTCCCAAACCCTTATTCTTCGGACTCAAAGCTTACCGAAATGACATCATTTAAATTCCCCCTCCAATAACACCAAAATCTCCATGTCTGACCCCTCCGCCTGGGTAACTTCCCGTCCTAAGATCTTTCACTGAACATTCATCCCAAGGAACATATTAATCCCGAGAATCTATAAAGTCCTTTTCTATGAAATCTCCCAGAAAAATACCCTGATTATACACACATTTTCACCGACGCCTCCAAAAGCAAAGAAGGTTCTGGCTGTGCAGTTATCCTCCCTGATAAAAATGTATTATACATAGAATGTGTAATCTCCACGACTTATGCTATATCTTCTACAGCGAAGCATTTGCTATTAAATCTGCTCAGAAACTATGAGCGTTATTTCTTGTCTGGCAAATCAGATAACAGAGAACCAATAATCCAAAACATATTCAATTTAATCTCGACCTTATACAAAAGAAAATTAAGATATTGTACATATTTGTATGGATCCCCTCCCATATGGGAATCGCCGGCAATGAGAAGGCCGACACAGCTGCTAAAGAAGCCATAAAAATCTCACCTCAAAATTTTCCGATCTCTCCCAATGATCTAATTAGAGAGGTCAAGTTAAGAATTCAAAATAGCTGGAATGAAAAATGCACTACCTATTCCCCTCCCAAACTATTCAAACTAAGAAAAGTCTGTCTGTCTTGTCTGCTATAGCAGCCTTTTCAGGTATAGGATTTGTCAATACAAATAATAATTGAAATTGTATTTGTAAATAATAATTGACTCTATTATTTTAAATAATTCATTTAGACTTGCTCGAATAATAAATAATTATTTTTGCTTTTTATTTGAATATCCAAATAACAAATAACTTGTTATTTCAATTTTCATTTACATACTAATTTATTTCAATAAATTTATTTATTACCCAACACTGACTCCAACCAATCTGAGTGAATGTCTCAACGACCAAAAGACCATTGCACTCGTTCTTACCTTCCTCAAAAAGTAGACCTGTACCACAAAATTAAATTATGTCCACACTCATGTATTATTGCGCTATCGAAACATTGTATTTATAATTCTATATCACAAGTGGTCGCTAATGACCTCGATGTTAATGCGACCTTTATAAATAAACAATATAAAAAAAAATATTATAATTCCCGTCTATTTGCCCGACTGAAACGTGCACCGATGAATTCAGCGGTATGTTTACGGTGTCGGACATCGTGGTCGCGCAAGAAACGGCTCAGAAATCGCGGGGGTGTGATCTTAATGGCGCGAAATCTCGCGAGCTAGCAGCGAGTGATCGCTCGAAAAGCACACATAGCTGAATCGTTGCGAGAGCATAGGTAAATCGTTGCGAAAGCAGGGGAGAATGGCTCGAAAGGGCAAAGAAAACGCATAGGTCATCGGTCGGCGAGCGTTATGTGCGGTTACTGTATGTGTGTGTGTGTACGCGGACAAAACCCGGGGCCGGTTCACTGGCATTAAAGCTGTTCCTTCTCTCCTTTTTCTCTCTCTCTCTCACTCTCTGTCTCACTCTCCGGGGCTGATGTAGGATCGTGTGTGCCTCGATCACACGGCGCTGCGCTTTTTTATTGCCCGAACGAGCAACGTCCCCAGCGACACGCCCCCTAAGGTGGTAAAAGCACGTAGTCAGCTCCCTTTATGGGGGCTAGCCGTAAAGCGGAAAAAGAGGACAGCGTGGATAATTACCCCGGCAATAACGCCGTCTATGTAAACCTGTGCCCGCGCCATATCGGCCCAGCCTCTATAAGTAATCTCGTTTCCATATGTAATTTTAACGCGGTAAAATTGCCCCACGAAAACCAACGAGTATCGAGAGCATCGATAACGCGGACCGGCTCCCGAATATACTATATACAGGGTGTCCCAAAATTCCTTCCATAGCCGGAAATGGGAGGTTCCTGAGATCATTTGAAGCAACATTTTGGAGTTATTAACGAAAAACACGGACCAATCAGAGCGCGACCTAGGCGCGAGTTGGCACAGTCAGCCAATAGATAGTTGGCGCCCCGGGCCGACAATGTCAACTCGCGTCTAGGTCGCGCTCTGATTGGTCCGTGTTTTTCGTTAATAACTCCTAAACAAAGCCGCGGATAACATTTTTGCAAAGGAAAATATTGCTTCAAATGGTCTCAGGAACCTCTCATTTCCGGCTGTTGAAGGAATTTTGGGACACCCTGTATACAGTCGAACAGCTTCCACCGAATGTTCGATCCGGTGCAGGATAGATCCCTCTCTTCCGTTTCAATATTGAACAACGTGGTCCACGGTATTTTCGAGTTTTCCATGGCTTCCTTAAACGTCCTATCGGCACGGTGCTTCCGCAGATATTCCCGCGTGCTTAATTCGTAAGTTCTATCGATGGTTTCTGCTTGTCTGCGGTGTTTGGTAAAAGATACGCAAGTGGAGATCATTTATGATGTTTTGTCATTGGTAGACTGCGTATATCTATATATTATCTGCATGAGCTGCAGCTAGCAGAATTAACAATTGAGTGACCTGCGGTTCAATATTTATTTTAGTTTTCTTAGCGAAAGGGAGATTTCGCAGCTCTTAAAGCCAATTAATAAGCTCCCGGTGGATAAAACACAACTGATAGCCAGAGAAAGACGGAGAGACCGGTAATTCAAGAAGTTCAGAACGAGCTGAACGTTGATCGACACCTTTGAGACGTTTCGGATTCTCCTTATCAAAGAAGAAATTCCGGCCCGAGGATAATCGAGAAATATAGCGGTGGCACAGCGTAAGATGAGAAGTACGAGGATGAAGAGGATGAGCAGGAGGCGTCGAGGCATAGCTTGTTCGCCGGGTCCCGTCGATAAATTAGTTCTGAAAGTAGTCAAGGCACGACCGCGAAACATAACTACATACACTAGGCGGCGCAGAAGAGTTATTGGCAATTTACGGGAGAGTGATCGATGAAGCAATCGAACGGGCGCAGATTCACTGATAAAATTCCGTCCGACGTTGCCCGGGACACGCCTAGAGATATTAAGTTCTCGACGAGACCGACTTTATAGGCAAAAGCACACCGACGACGACGACCGGAAGAAAGGACGACGAACCAAGGAAGGAAGGCAGGAAGGAAGGAAGGAAGGAAGGAAGGAAGGAAGGAAGGAAGGAAGGAAGGAAGGAAGGAAAGGACGGAGCGGAGCGGAGGTGGAGAGCAAGGGTAGATAGGAAGGAAGTAAGTGAGGAAAGTTAAGAAACTCGAGAACTCAGCATCTTCCCGGTACAGGCGGGTAGTCGAATGGGGCTCGGTGGTAGGGATAAGGCGACACCACATAACTTCTACCGCATATTGGTCGACTCGGGGTCTAGAAGAGAGTCGGTGGTTATGTGGGCGGACGAGTACGGGGGTGCCATATCCAATATTATCGAACGAGTTCAGCGAGGGGGGCCGAGGGTGTGCATGGGACTTTCGATGAGGCGAACCAGCCTCCGCTCCTTCTCGCGCTCGGAAACTCGCAGTTTGACTCTCAGGGTGCGCGCGTCATGTTTAAGCGGCAATTTTCCCCGTCTCCGTCCTTCTTCGCTGTGGTTCCGTCTGCCCACTCCCTCTCCCAGTCAGTGCCACCCTTTTGGTTCCTTATGTCCTCGGGGCTTGCCTCGCCTGCCACTGACAGATAGGACCAAAGTTGCGTCCCCGACGCCCGACGCCGACGCCCGCGACGCGACGCTCCGCGTTCGAGAGAACCCACACGCGTATTCTTGCTCGTACCAATACACCGCTCGTGTATTACCAGAGGCGGCTCTTGCTTCGACTGGCTGCCACCCTCCCCCCACCCCCGACCGCGATTAACCCCCTCGATCGCGATTTCTTCACAGTTTGATGGGAAAATTTTTCCTGTGGCGCTTCGTGGCGAGGACGAATTTTTTCTTTCCCTCCCAACCCCTTGTTTTGTTGTCAGGCTCTTGCGATGCAGAGTTTTTTATTAGAAATCGTTCGCGAGTTACCGCACACTTGAATCCTTGCTGAAAATTGATCAAAATGATCGGGTGGATACTGTGAATAAATCGGGAAGACGTTTTCATGTCTACGCCCATCACGGATATGAAGATTGAAGTTTCCTCTGTAAAAAGACTCCTCGAAAGTCGATAAACGATTTTTTTTAGTGGTGCTGTAGGAGTTTGGAGAGGAAACGGCGTGCGTCTGACCGTAACCTGTCAATACTACTTCTTGTATACAGTACTGCGCGAGAATCTGACGAATTTTCATAGCCAATTTTCTCGAATACGACGTGTTGTCTGGACAAACTTTATTCAATATTTTTCTTCTTCTTCTTCCGGAAGAGTAATGCCCTTTCTGGTTACACCATCAGATCGGAATTGTACAATATATGCAACGATTGGTATGATTTTCCGCTTGGGATATTTACGCTAAATTAGAATAAACTAGAATACATCACCTACCTTTCCAGGGCGCGTAAGCTGTTTCAGCGCGAAGGGGTTAACCGTCCTCGAAAATCTAGGTATCCTCTTTTCCCTGGTATCCTCGCGCGGCGGCTGATTGTACACGGCGGATTAGAGTCGAAGGAGATCGGCTCGAGATAGCAGTCGACTTACCCGCTCGGCCGAATTGTGCTTTACGGCACAGACGAACCGGTAACCTGTGCTGGTAGCTAGCAGACTATACCAGGTAGCCGGCACCCTGGCTAATGTTCTCGCCATCGGCTCGCGGCCGAGTTATAGAAGATTCCCCGTAATTGGATCATCGAAGAGAACAAGAGAAGGGGAGAGGGGTGGAGTAGACGAAGTGGAGAGAGAAATATATATATATATAATAAGGGATTAACCTAACAGCACTTTACTTTATACCGACCATTCCGTGCGGAGGCGATCCAAACACTCGTCGGCTGGGTCATTATCCTAAACAATCCTTTTGTCGATTACCGCTTAAGCCGTTTAAAGACCGGCCAACTGGAGCACTGGCGGATTAAAAGTCCGTGCAATAAAGGTTAATTTTCCTTAAGCACCCTGTTAACACCGCAATAACATTGAGCGGTGCGCGATAAAATTGCCCCGCACGGGGGTGGTAGAGTGGGTACCAGAGAAAGAGAAAAAGAAAGAGAGGGAACTCCGGTCGATGGAGAGAGGGGTAGGGAGAAGAACGGAAGAAAGTAGGAGAAAAGAGAAAGAGAGAGAGAGAGAGAGGGGACCGGGTCAAAAAACAACGATGTCGCAGGCACGTCTTACCGGATCGTCGTGAAATATATTTCGCCGACTCAGCCCGCGGTACGATCGTTTTGCCGAAGGAAAGAATCGGACGATCCCGTTTCGATGGAATGGAACTGCTTGGGTAGGGAGAGCGGCGGGTTGGTGGGGAGGATGAGAGGGGGAGCCGGGGGGATGGAAAGCAAACCCCCTCGCCCGGAGAATTCAACCGGGGCTCACGGACCGATCGAGAGACACACGACGTTTACACACAGTCCCGCGAGTCGAAGAAACTACGACCACGAACGAGGGACCCGGGTCTGAGACCGAGGAAAGTGGACCGACTCGCAGCTCCCGTTTCTCTCCCCTTGGACCGGACGCGTTTCTCTCGTTCTCCTCTTCGTCGTCGTCGTTCTCGTCGTCGTCGGCGTCGACGGTGTCGCGTTTTTCCCCTCCCCAGCAGCTACCGCCGTCGTCCATTGTATCGTTACAGTGACAGATTTCCCCCTAAATGAACTTGTAATATACTCCGCCGGCCGTAAACGACTGTCCACTACCATTTGCTTCTGTTTATTAACCCTCATTCGTCACTCGTGTCCCTTAGCTTCGACCCTCGAAGGCGAATCGACGCTGCGGTCGAATCGATTCGCTTGGAAGATAGATGTTGGGGTGAGATGGTAAGTGACTGTCGATCATTATGCATTTATAGAATCCGTAAATTTCGAGAATGCTAGAAATCTTGTGTAGCGAATCAATTTTCGAGATCTTGATTGAGATAGTTTTTCAATAATTAACCCTTTGAAGCCTCGAATCTTGCAACCTTGAACCATTGAATCGTACTCAAATCCTACCACTCATAGAATCTCTAGAATTGTCCTGTTGGTACCGATCAAGGTACAAACGATACCACCGTGCACATAGTCGATGTTTTCTATGGATATTGAGCAGAGTGGTTTGGATCGCAGGGACCAGCTAAACACGAGGTTCTTTGTCTCTCCTGTCTCTCTCTTTCTCTTTCTCTCTCCGACACTTTTCGTTTCTGCAACTAATCTAACTCCATTCGGCTGGTCGCGTTCTCAGCGAAACTGGATTGAAAAGCATCGTGTACGGAGAGCGGAGCCCCGTGCCCGACTCCCGCTCGATACGTAAGAGGCGTGACCGAAATAAAACTGCTTGGAAATTGAAAGCAAAGAGCGCTTTTATCGCGTCGCACGCCTCGTTATATCTCGGACCTATTGGACCAACTGCCATCGAACGACCGGCAACGGTGCTTATTTCGGGAATAAAAACATGCGAACCTAATCTCTCGGTGTAGCACGACGGTGCACGAAGAAAAGAGAACGAGCTCTCTCTCTCTCTCTCTCTCTCCGAAGAATGCACCCGATCCATTGATCATGCAACTCGCGAACGCCTCGATTTTCTTCGTTTCCGAGTCGTGCCCGGGAATCGAATATCTCCCGAGGCCGTTCGATCTCGGAATTACATCGGAACCACCCATCGATCCGGCCGATCGACGCGATACACCTGCGAGAGATCGAGTGTCGCTTGATTACAGCGCGTACCGAGCCCGGAGCTTCTCCTGTTACCGATCCACGCTCCGGCCCAGGTGAACTAACCGACTACTCCGTGGTCAGGATGAATATACAACGAATATTAGCAAGTGAAATCGCGAGAATCATGGTAAAACACGTGCGACCAACTTTCGACAGATCGGATTCGGTAACTTGTTGTCTGTGGCTAACGAAATCCCACTTCGCGGACCTTTTTGAATTTTAAATCCGTGAGTGCTCGGAATGATGACATGCGCGAAGCTTTGAACCTTTAAATATTAAGCATTGAGAGTGCCAGGCCTGAGCCTGAAGACTCGGTACATTGAATCTTTGAACCATTGAAACTGTGATCCCCTGAAGCCTTGAACTCTTGACCCATTGAACCTTTAGTCCTAAATTCCTTGAATTCATGGGTTCAACACTGACCCTGAATAATAATTGAATTATTATACCTTCAACCCTTGTATTTTTGAACCTTAGAATAACGAATCCCAGAACTTAGCTGGAACCTTGGGTCCTCGAACTGAACCATTGAAAAAGTGAACCCCTGAAGCCTTGAACTATTGACCCATTGAACCTTTAGTCCTAAATCCCTTGAATTCATGGGTTCAACACTGACCCTGGATAATAATTGAATTATTATACTTTCAACCCTTGTACTCTTGAACCATAGAATGACACGTGTCCTAGAACCTTGGATCCTCGAACCTTGGAGCTCTTGAACTTTGGATCCTGTAAACCGGAACAATCGTAACGATTGCTCTGTACTGCAACTCGAAACGTTCGACTTGCGACACGAAGGTGAGAAATCCCCGTTGACCGACATACTACGCGCGAACGCGACGCGACGTACAATCTCGAGTATTCTATGCCGAGGAATCGACGGGCACTCGGGAACCCAAGGGAGTAGAAGGACTCGTCGGTAAGAGACGCGTCTGTCAGTGACTTTGACGGAGCTGAGGCAGTTCGAGCGAAGAGCCAGGGAGCTTGTACTTTTTCTCGACAAGGCAGACGCTTTTGTCATCGTGGAATCAATTTTCACGGCGAGAGACGGTAACTGGGGCGAGATCCGAGCTTTTTTCGATAGCATGTGATCTCGATACTGTTACGTCCAGCTGAAGGAACGATGGGGCCGCGTGACCTGCATGTCAAAAGTTGCTTTCGCTCTTGGGAATTCTATCCAAGCCAAAAATACAATCATAATATTCTTACCGAATTGCGGACTTTTCTGTTCTTATACGATTAACATCGTTTTGCTATCGCATGCACGATTACCATAAATAAAAACTATTTTTAGTGCCGCGTACTCAGATCTAACCGAGACACAAATGAATTCTTCACCGCAGAGAGATACAACGAATCAAATCCCGCTGACAAAAGGAAATATGCGACCCGTTCAGTACACACATTTCTCACATTTTTCAAATCTTCCAACAATTTCGTGTGACGGCAAGCTTCGCCTACATCAGCGCTTGCCCCATACATTGGTACGGTGTTCGATAAATATGCAAAATAGGACAAAAATGAAAAAGATTATTTTATTTTAGAACGGATGATTTTTCTTCCAATTTCTAGAGAAATCGACTACTGCGCGTCGCGCGAGGCTGTCGATGATCGTTCTTTTTCTTTCGGTCGGAAGCTGAACAAACTCCGGGGGCCGAGACACAGTCTGCCGAACGAAGGGGTAGAAAATTAGGCAGGGGCAACTACTCGAAATAGAGGTGATAAAGCTCAATTATGGAACGATGGAGTGGCGGGATTCGGCGCGGCCGAGCACCGCCTAGAATCCTGTTTAACCTCGCTTCAGTTCCAAGCCCGAGCCCGAGAAGAGCCCGTGTACGTGCCACGGACTCCTGCTACATATTCCGCTTATTTCCACTGGCTCCGGTGATACTGGCTAGCCGAGCGAATCCCCTTTCCGTCTCCTAACCCCGGCCCGGGTTCTCTCCGGACGTTAATTAGAGGAATATCAAATTTTGACTCGAGCCACGGTCCCTTATTTCGCGTTCGGAACTCGACTATTACCGACCCTGGCTTAACAGCCTGATTATAAGGCGATTCTACTGAATTTTCCACCGGACACCTGCACTTCTGAAGTTATCGCGCACACTGGAAATTATCGGGCTCGCTATTGTTATTTACAGTGGATCCAGCATTCTGCATCAAGCATTGAAACTATTTTAAAAAATTAATACTAATACTTTTCGTTCGAAAACCAAGGCTTTTTGAACAATTTTTTACAATTTCTTAGACACAAGCATAGTAATGTGATAATTGTTTTAGTGGAGACTTGCGAGCGCCAATTCCATCCACAGTGTTTTTTACAAATTAAATATTGAATGATTCAATTTATATAACTTATCCAATTAATCGTGCGCTGCATTCGTTCCAACTCTGTCAATCATTCCTCTGGTTAGTTTATAATTACTAGATTTTATGCACTCTCATCATTACATTTACAAAGCTAAATTCCGTCAATGATCGACCCACATTCTCCCGGTTAGTATGGCTGCTGAAGCGCATCGGTAACGAGGTTCGACATTCCCCGGAACACCATGGAAGCCATCGGTACGCCATTTTAGGGGGACGGGCTTCGATGGGGCGCCGATAAGTGTAATGGAACGGCAGTTTTCCCCCCGATCGAGATTTCAATTTTCTTTCAGCTAGCCGCCGCGCCGCGTCGCGTCGCTTCGGAGACACTCGTTCACAGGGAATATTTCATGCGCGATGTAGATATCAGCCGGATAAACCACTTCCAACGCGCCGCGGTTATTCTGAAACGCGGGAGGGGGGAAGGATGGGAAGAGCGTGGGAGGACACGGCCGAATGAAATTCACGTCGGCTGAAAGCTGAGCCATCATACGGCTTTGTCCTACGAGTTGATAATGTTTCGGAACGAACGCAATTCCACGGAGGAGGAGACGAGGAGCGAATATTTCGTGGTCGAGCGAGCGAAAGAGAAATCGGCGAACGCCGGACACGGGACGAGCGAGAAAACAGAGAATTATCGCGAGAACGAGGGTGCGGGAGAGGGAGAGAGGGGGGAGATCGGGTGGTACTGGGAGGGAGGAAGAGAGAGAAAGAGAAATTACCGACGGTCAATGACAGAGTTTCCTGCGGTTTTCTCCGTTCGTCCGGCTGCATTCACGGCTCGGTAACCTCGCAATAAATCCACTGGCTCTCGCTCCTTCTTTCACACCCTCGCCACTCTTGTTGTTACTCTCCTCTCCACTCCTCTCTCTTCTCGTCGTTGCTGCTCTCGTTCACTTAGCCCGTTGCATAGATATCCAACCATGGACGCCTGAAATTCCGCGCCGGACCGTGAATCAGCGCGAATGAAACGGGTGATTAACCCCGAGCGAGAAAATGACGCCGCCCCTTGAGATCATGCGATTCTTAACCGGTCGAGCGCCGCGTGCACCTTCCGACAAAATCCAGCCGACAATTGCCGAGCATTTCTTTCGTAAATGTAAGCCAGATGGTGCTTCTCTAATTAATTAAAGTGTCGGACACGTACCGAAACGTTTCTATGGTAAAGTGTACAATACATCACTGTATAACAGGATGAATAAATTATTTGGATGATGAAGTAGACAGAAAACAAGATGTCCATCCGTCACAGTATAATCGCTGGACAAACTATGATATATATAGTTTGTGGATAATGAAATATTATTTTGGAAACAGCTTACAGTAACGGGTTGCAGAGGATCAAACGGGAACTGACAGTGTGTCAGTAATTAGAGCATTCTTGAAATATGCTTCGCAGTAAGTTGTCAAAAATACCGACATACAATATGTGCTTAACTATCTGTGAAGCTTCTAACCGGACCAATATCAGTTTGAAACAGTTTCTATAAACGGCGACAGTGAAGACTGACATTGACAAAGTGCCAATAGAGTCAGGCTGTCCTATTTTTTAAATAAAGCCTTTTAGGAATTTTTTAATAAAGAAAATAAATTTTATTGTTATATGATCAACAGATTACTAAGGAAAAATGGATGATGTAGCTCTTGCATCCTGCGAATTTACTTTTCCACTCGTTATTTCAATTCTTTAAGTTATTGTGTCCACGAAAATAATCGTACGAGAAGAGATCGAAGCTGTTTGACCATCGTCGAGTGCAGAGAGTATCAAACGAAGTGGAATGGTAGTAGGTTGCAATCCGAAAAATCGAAACTGGATCGTACAACAGTAGGTTAACCGCATCGAACGGTTCTGCGAGACGCCGAGTCCTCTCAACGCCGAACCTGTAATAAGGTTATGGTTTTTTGAGCCGCGATCTCGCAGGTGTTGAAGCGCAGTTTGGTGAACCGATGAAAGGACGCTGGCTGTCGGGTCGATCCACTCAGATTTCGAAGTCGAATCGTCGCCGAGCAAATTACGCCTCGGCTTACCGCTGCCCGGTCGCGTCGCCCGGAAATCCACGCTCGAGAACTGCAGGGGTAGTTAATCATCCCCGTTCGCAGACAGTTTCGTTCGGATGCGTCGCGCTCGCCATTAGTCCGTTTACTGAGACAGGTTTGCTAAAAATTCGATTATCTTCCTTTTAATCTCCTTCTTGCTCCATTTAACAGCTTCTTCTTGCTCCCAATTTAGTAATCTTGTACCGATCTTCCTTTCCAGAAATTCACTCTCAGAATACAGATCTTATGTCTCCGGAATGTTCCGATATTTCACACGGTTCTATTCCACTGCAGAATGGAACAAACTTTGAAGAAAAAGTATCTCGAAAGTGCCAAGTCAAAAGAAACCACATGGGGAAGTCTGTGACTTATTTCGTTCCCAAGAATAACCCCATTTTTCATTCGACTGTCTAGCCTTCTTAAGGGAGATGGCCGATAAAAAGTTCGATTTTCTTTTCTCATTTTTCGAAAATTCTTCGAATCTTTTTCTTCGGAAGATTCAGCCAAAAAATGAAAGTCTTATCGACACGGCACGTCTCCGGAAAGTTTCGATTTTCCATTTATCATTCCAGCGAGGAACAAAACGAACTTCTTACAAAAAGTGTCTGCGAATTTCTCGCTAAAGCAAACGAACAATTAAAATATTTCGTGAATTTTTGTATTCTACCGTTATGTTGTGTCGTGTGTGCTCTACTTTCTCGGATCATTATAAAGACGCCTACCGTGTTGCTGAATGGCGTAGAAACTCTGTTCAGCATTTAAATGAGGGTTGAGAACGAGGATCGTAAGTGTCAAAAGCCAGCAGCAAGCAATGTTCTTTCTTTCCCGCAGCGTGTCGCGATCGCAATCTTTTCGTATCCCTGTAATGAAGTTTAATCTCGACACGCGACAGCCATCGTTCTGTCACGATACAAATGTAATCAATGCAATCGACACGAGACCGCGGTCACTGTGTCGCTTTTACCAATCAGACGTTGTTACGTTGCGACAACAACCTGTGGTTGAACTCGGATATGTCAAAGACTGAATTTGGAATACTGAAAGTCGTTGAAAAAGAAAATTATGGTACCTTCAATGTAGATTCCATTCCACACTGAATTTGTATAATTTCCCAACTACTACGTGTAATCCAATCTTCGTTAACGCAATGTAATCATTAGACAGGGGATCTATGTGTAAATTCCTATTTTCGTACAAATTAAGTAATAATAAAAAAGATTTAATATTGGTGTTACATTGTGAGGACGCACGGGCCTTTGAACTGTGCCGACGACTGCGACTCTCCGCGTCGCATTAGTAGTGGTTCACACCGATATACCCGAGCCGAGATCAGATTACTAAAGTAGAGGGGATATTTTTTTGCATTTATCGTGCGCTTTTGCGTTTAGAGAATTTACTGTAATTCGATTGCTTGTTTGCAACTGTAGGAATTAGATACATAGGGCTCGTACTTGAAAATATGAACAGGTTTTCGATTTACAGAGGTATTCGCTTACCATTACAGGGAACATTCCCCTAAGATCGAATGCGTCTGGCCGGTTTGCACAGCTCTCGCATCCCTGTAATCGGTGTCAGAATAATTCGCATCGTCGCGATAATTGTGCCGTCTAATTTACGTGTAGCTGCCGCGGGATGTAGTTTAACACTATTCTCTCTGTCTCTCTCTTGGCTCTCTGTTTTTATTTAATGCTCGACCGCGTCTCCGCTCTCCGCGGCGGCTTTAGCCCGCTCGAAATAACGGACTTTGGGAGAGAAATTCGTGTAACTCGGCCCTTTGCGAACCATTAATAAAGCGTTGCGCTCTCGAGCACCCACTCGCAGCTAACTCACGTGTTCACCGTGCATCGTTCTGCGAGAACACCGGTGAAACGGTGCACGAACAGTGAACACATACACGCAGAGCCAGACACACAGACACATCGCATAACGCCAGGTACACAAACACAAATCACCTGGTCGCCGAGGTCGAGGCCGAGACCGAGGGTACAAAATGGACCCCGATCAACGCGAGTACATACTTTATCGAGCCTGCTAAGACCGTTCTTTCGTCGATCCGACGCAACCACTACACACGATCCCAACCATCCTTCGAGGATCTCGAGAGCACGCTCACGCACAGACGTTTCCCCGCGATTGCGTGCCACGAGTCAATGAATATCGAGTTTATTATCGATATGCACCGTGGCAAACCCGTGCTGTCGAGGAATCCGCGCGCTTTTCTTCGTAATACTTCTGCCAGAGTTCTACTCGTCGCCGGTAAACGGTCGCGAACAATCGGAGACACCCTCAGCATATACTGAAATGCAAATTTAAAACCAGGTTTATGTCGTTTTGACGGGTTCGAACATTTTCAATTTACAATTACATACATACTGAGATTGCATACCGAATTATTCACATACACTATGAATCATTTGAACCTTGTTCTAAGATGGAGTAAATTTATTGATAACATCGGAGGTTTGGCTAATCGAGGTTCTACCGTCATGCCACAAATCTTGCGATCTACTATCTTAAACTTATGTTAGAAATAAATCACGTTCGGAGAGGTTTTGGTTAATTTAATAACTGAGTTTAATATGGAATGCTGAATTTTACATAGGACGACATAGGCCAACCATCTCACACGGCATACCAATCCCAACTGACTCTCGCCGTTGCCTTCACGAAAAACCGTCTCGCACACCGACGCTCGTTTGTTCATTCGTTTGTCGTTTGTTCATGCATCGCTCGCACGCTGTTTCGTTCGTACGACGCGACGTTTCGCTAGTACAATGGAAATGTACACACATACACGTTTTCTAACAACTTCGTCTGCACAAAGTTAGTTAAACCTGAATAAAAACCGCAGTCCATTGATAATCCACCGAGTTAAACAGCTGGGAGACATAGGCGACGCGGAAGTAGCAAAGGTGGCTAAGAATGGAAGAGAGATGAAGGTGCAACGATAACATTCGACAAGACGAGCGCTAGATAATGGAGGGGAAAATGGCCGGTTAGGGTATCGACGGGCGAAAGTCGAGTTTCCGATGAGATATTGAATCCTCGAGGCTCGGAGGATAGGGCAACTGTGGGCAAAGGCGACTGCGCACCGCAGGGTATCATTGGCGGGTTCTTCCTAGTCCGAAGCCACGAGTACTTTCGTGTTCCCGGAGCCACGGGCCGGAATAGGCTCGCGTCGAATTTCGCGGAAGTCACGATTTACCTCCGGATGCCTGACACGCGTTATCTTCCCGGGCGCTTCGCGTTCCCCTTTGCCCCCCTAACGTCGTGGAGTCCTCGCGCGACAGCTTTCCTCCCCTTTGGCCGCCTTCTCTTCACGATTAATCCGACGGGCTTGCCCTATATTCCGGCTGGCAGTCTCTTCGTTATCCCCGAATTTATGATATCGTTCGTACAACTAATTCGTTAAAGGCATCCTCGTTCTCCCATTTCACCGGATCCGTTTCCTCTCTACCTTGCTCTCTTTCTCTGTTTATCCGCGATGTTCCCGGCGCGGAGCAACTATGCAACGAGCTTCCGAAATGTTGGAATAACTGTACGACCGCAAGCAACGATGTCTTCCTCCGCTTTGAAATTTTCCACCGGCAAATCCATATACTCCGAGAGGGAGAGAGAGGGAGAGACAGGGCTGTGCTTCGCGATATAGAGACTGGATACAGGGGCTCCTAACCTCTTCTTGTCTAGCCAGCCAGGCTAGCAAGCCCCAGCTATTCCTCTCTCGACGGTCGTTTATCTCTTTCCAGCCGCGTTTCGACCTTTTCTCCCTTCTCTTCCCTCTGCCGCTTCATTCAGCCGACATACATCGCGATTATTCCGGCAGCCGAGCGCGAACAATCGATTAATGTATTCATCTTCGCCTGCTCGTTATTATGGCACACTTCTCCCTCCTCCTCCTCCTCCTCCTCTCTCTCTCTCTCTCTCTCTCTCTCTCTCTCTCTCTCTCTCTCTCTTTCTCTCCCCCTGGTAATATAACGAACGACGATCCGTCTGTTTAACTCGGCTCGCGAGCGTCGACCCGACAAATTGCCGATTAATGCCCCTCTCTTCGTTCCGCTTTGTTAATTACCAACTGCCACGGAAGAAAATCATCGGGACACCCGTAATCGGCGGCGAACTATCGGGGAACGGGCAAGCGTTGCGTAAGAGGAGAGACATTCTCCTTTTTATTTATCCAGCCGGCAGCACCTGCAGAGACACCAACCTTTTTAAGCTATTTTCTTATTCCGATGTCGTGTCCATCGCGTTTCCTCTTCGCTAAGATTATAATTCTACTTTTTATTCGCCGATTCAATGCTACGCTTTTAATCAGGATTATTGAGATTGTAAAGATACAGGAATTATGCAACAATTCGCCACGTCCATGGCTCGAGGTTCCCCATATTTGAAACATTTAAATATTTTAGGACCCCGAGAGCACGTAATAGTACCATATTTTTGGGACCACAGGGGACTCCGATTTGCACGACTCTTCTTCACGAGGCACGCTATCTACAGGTTCACGCGAGCACGTCTTCTGTATCGGACGTGTCTCGCGTTGACGGACCGTACATTCTACAGAATTCGACACGATTCCGCTCTTACATAAAGCAGGTCGACGTGCATCCGGAACGAGGCGAACGATAAATGGATTTAGGAATCGATTTATAGAAATTCAAGCGGCGAAATCTTCCGTCGCGGAGGATGCTAACTCTACGTGCCCACTTGGGCTGGTCTCCTTCTCCGGTATCTTTCAACATTCATAGTCATTTATGTTAATGCAGTTCTAGTTGACAATTTTTCTTGTTGAGGCTTAGCCGCCAGGATTTAAAAATACGATCATAAATGATTAAATTAAAATGATCATATCCTCATAGATATCTTATAGGATCGATGCTTCATGAGACAAACGAAAATATTTATTAGGAAGTCTCATATGAGACTTATTACAACATAATGTCCTAGGACATGTACTATGGACATGTAATAACATTTACTATGTAGTAGGAGTATTACAGAGTATGGTGAATAACGAGAACGTTTGCATTAACACTAAACCTACCAACCCCGGTCAAAATGACTGGTTCCAAGTTTTTTATTTTACAAAATAATCCCGATTATCGATCGTAAATATTGAACATTCAATTTAATGATTCAGTTTAATATATAATAAATTTTATGATTTCGGCGCACGGTTCGATCGTTCTAAACAACAGCAAACATTCTCAAAATTTGAGAATGAGAATGATTCACTAACTAACTGCACATTTGCTGTTGTTTAAAACGATCGAACCTTGCGCCGAAATCATAAAATTTATTATATATTTAATTTTCGATCGAGAGAAGAATTTACACTCAATTTAATAATTTTATTTTATAATTAGAAAAATAATAAAACTGATTTCATAAGAAACGATTGTTTAGGTATCTTTAGTATTGCAATAGGAGCCGCACAAAGTCTAAATAAAATCGATCTTGTCATTTTTATAAGGGAACATATACCAGTTATGTACTTTTAAGC
Organism: Lasioglossum calceatum; assembly: GCA_963966675.1. Taxonomy (NCBI): domain Eukaryota; kingdom Metazoa; phylum Arthropoda; class Insecta; order Hymenoptera; family Halictidae; genus Lasioglossum; species Lasioglossum calceatum. The sequence continues at coordinate 16,640,587 of OZ016546.1, read as the reverse complement.
CTCGGCACGTTTAGTGTTAATACATTGTTTCTTCCGAGTTCAATTTTAGCGCGTTCATTTCCGCTATAATAGCCACTGCTCCCATCGGTAAAGTTGGCAAGGAAAATGCACTGCGAAATTGTAGCAGCATTTGTGGGCTGAACCGTGACCCGTCATTCATCGGGCCCGACGATGATACGAATAAAACGATCGGCAAGAACGAAGCGTGCAGCGTAGCGCGGCTTTCACGGATGTCAATGAGATGACGGTTTCGGAGCTAACTGAAACGACAATCGCGGATTTGTCTCTCGCGGATAGGCTCCAGTTCTTGCGTCGGCGAAACGAGATCGCGATCGGGGGGGGGGGCGAACCGACACGGAGCGATGAGCGGTTACAGTTGGAACTATGTAGGAAACGAGCCGGGGATAAAAACCGGGAACGGTAATGAGATTTCGAGGGAGACTGGGGTATCGCGACGCGCGCGGGCGGCCAAATAATACGAAAGTAGCTCGTTCGCGGAATTAAAGCGAAACTGTTGGACTTGTATAAACGCGGCCGTTGTTCGCTCGGCTTCTTCGTGTAACACGGTGATCGCTAATAAAAATTGCACGTTGTCGAGCGAGCTATTTTTGCTCGACGGTAGCAGGCGATCTTTGCAAAATTAATTGCGGATAGAAAGGTTGTAGATCGTCGGACGTCTGAATTAATCAGAGAAACAGAAACAGTGCTACCTTGATTGACTTCATTTCAGACGTTTAATTAACAAATGGTGCAAGTCAAAACAGCTAACAATTATTTTATGTAATGACCAGACTGCGGATCTTTATGGAAAATAAAAATGTTTTGCATTGATTTTGTGAAACAGCAATAACATAAAACTTTATTTCATTCCTGAACGACTTTGTTACATTCAAAGTAACATTGCAACATTCTTGAATTTTCTAAATCTTTTACTGTTTTATATTTCAGTCAACCACTTTCTTCATAAATGCATAAAGATCCGCAGTCTAGTAATGAAGATTAAACCCTTGAGACATGGTGTTGATCCAGACAAATATTGAGTTACACCATTTTTGCAGTAAACGGTTCATTTGTAAAATAAATAGCGTTCCGAGCTAAAGTTCTAGGCTACGGAGACTTCAATTGATGTTTACTGCAGTGAGTGTATAAACGAATTCCCATGGAAATATCTGCATGTTCTTCACACGTGCAAAGCCGGAATGATTTTTCAAATTCAGATTACAGCACTTGCGTGTAGAGTAACGAAGACCATGCTGGAACTTGGAATTCTGAATCTTGAACACAACCTTGAATCTTCGAATCTGAAACAATCTTAGTTTCGTCTTCATAATCACCGAAGATTCTTCTAAGATTTTGTCTGGGAAGAGCAAGTTGTTTCTCGGTGCGAGATAAACAAGAGCCAGCCAGCCAAGGTCTGTCGCATAGTTGTTCCCGCGGGCTCGCTGAATCCTGACAAATGTTCGCACGATTTACCCTTGGTGAATCGGGCATCGCCAGATCGATGGCAGAGTTATTTGAAATTTGAACGCGGCTCGTTAGTCGCAATGGGTTTTTTGGTCGATGACGCGCCACGCGTGTTCGCCAGCTCGTAAATATTTCGCGTAAACTACCACTTGACAGGTTATCCGATTATATGTCCGCAGTCCGTTCGGGGACGCGAGACATTACATAAATATTCGCGCGCGCGTAGAGTAAATTCGCCGCGCACGTGAACTATAGCCCGGGTTACAGAATTATTTTACGGATTGCCGAACACTTTCCCACTCGCATATTTTCGTAAGTTCGTGGTTCAAAGGTTCGAGATTAACGGATTGGATTCAATATACAAGGTTGAGGGATTCAAGCTCTATAAATTATAGGTTGAGAGGTTCAAGATCGAAAAATTTAAGGATCGAAAATTTAAGGTCCAAGACTGGAAAATTGAAAGTTCCAAATTAGAAGATTCAAGGTTTAAAAATTGAAGGTTCACTATCAAAAGCTTCACAACTGGAAAATTCAAGGTTTCAGAATCAAAGGTTCCCGATTGGACAATTGAAGAATTAAATTAGATGGCAGTTGATGTTCAATTGCTCCGAGAAATGAAAAGTTTAAACTGTGCGTTTTCAACTCTGAATCGAAACGCAAAAATAATCCCGAGTCTTCGAACGCCAATTTCGCCGTTCCGAAAATATTCTAAAATCAGAAAAGGAACAAAGAACCTCTATTTACAGAACCAGATGGCAAATCGGAGTCGACAGACCATCTGTCGAACGCCGAAAGGCAGAAAGAGGATCTCGAGCGCCGCGCGAAACTAGGATGAATCGAAACAGCCGTTTGGCAGAAGTTTCGCGAGCGACGAAACGCACGGTGCAGTTCCAGGGCGAGAGATACATGATCGGCGAGCTGTATAGAAGCGAAGAGAGGAGAGAGAGGTGGGCGAGAGGCAAGACAAGACGAGGCGAGGAGTTGCGAGGAGCGGGCGAGACAAAACGAGCGGATTCGGTGCGCTGCCCGGGAATAAGGGGTGGCAGTGGTAGTGATATACTTTGGTCGGACATGCAATTAGTAGTGCTAGCGTGACTACGGACCGGCAGCCGTCCGCGTACTCCACAGGGGAATATAGCTCGGCCACGATACTGTCTCGACCTCCTTTTGCGAAGCAACCGGGCCTCGAGATTTCTTCGAATCGGACGATTCGTCTTCGCCGTTACGCGATTTCCTCTCTCTCTCTTTCTCCTCTGGCCCGCTTCTTTGGACACCCTGTATCGTCTTCGAGAGAGCTGGAAGATCACATTTCATATCTGAAAAATTTTTGAAGATCCATCCTGTTAACGCGAAAGCGTTTCTCTATGTAATTTGTATTTCGCGGTATACTTGTTTTGCTTTCTCGTCACCTGTGCTCGCTCTATTTGGATGTATATGTCGATCTATCTCGTGTATGTTCTCTGTATGTCTGTATTGTCCTCAGTCGAGGCAGTACAGTTCGCACCTTCAAAATAAACGGATCGTCATCAAAGTTACTATAGTACATTCTCTTTGTCTGTCCACCTCGCGGTAAAGTTCTCTCGTATACAATCTCTCCTTTTTCACTATCGTCTTGCAGGATTAAAATTAAACCTATCTCGCTCTACACATCCACTTATCAATTACTCGTGCAAAAACTTAGAATTCATTACTGATATTTATAACTTTACAGAATCTGTACACAACAAACAGCGTCCTGGAGTTCAGGGCACGGGAGGATCGGATAGGATCGAGGTCGCGGGATCGCGGCGCGAGGATTTTTATCAGACGAACGCGATTCGCGAGCCTCGATTTCGCCGGTGAGGTTAGCATCGATAATTCACCGTGGTCGCCGATAAAACCGGCCAACGCCAGAGGCACCTAATAGTATTCCGCTATAATTTATAATAGAATAGCCGCGGTCCACGGGCCACGAGCCACGGGCCACACAGCCAGACGGCCAAACAAGCCGGGAAATATGGCTGAGCCATTAAAAGCTAACGATTAATTAAACACGAAATAAATATTTGGCCAGCGAATTACGGCGATATTAATCTCCGTTTTGTGCGGGCCGGCCGTTTTGCGCGTATTATGCCTCCGCTGCATGTGCACCCTCGCGCGATTGTCCGCGCGTTAACCGGAATTTCGGCTATCTTCGAGCGCAGAAAAAATTATCAAACTCGCGAAGACATAATGCAGTCGTTATTAATGACGACGCTCGATTGTTTGCGATTAAAAATTACAAGATTGAATTATCTAGATTTATTGGACGATTTCTATTCAGCGTCATTATCACCAGACTGTGGATTTTATGCATTTATGACAAAAATAGGAGCGTACAATTTAAAGCAGTGGGCATATTAAAAAGATTTAAGGGCATCGGTGTATTAGTTTCAGCTTAATAAAATAATTAAAAGAAGAACGAATCTTTTATTTGGTTCCTTTGGCTTGTAATCGATCCAGACCATTTTTATTTTGCATAAAGATCCGCAGTCTAATTATCACTGAACCTACCGAGTACTAAAAGCGATTAAAATGTTTTTTCTTACAAAATTGACAAGGCTCTATTTATTTAGATTTTGTGCAACTTTAATTACAATATGTGCTTGGGTAAAGAAATTTATCAAATCAATTTCCATGTAAGCAACTTCGCAATTTCAATAATTGTAAGACGGAAAATATAAACACTAAAGTTGGAATATTGTTCTCGGCGCAAAGTTTCGATCATATACTACACACTATATAGCTATTTTGTAGACAACTCGGAACGTTTGATTCGGATGAATCTGTTTTAACGTCATAAGACCACGTTTTGCTACAGAAAGTATTCTATTAGGGAAAAATGGAAAGGTGGTGTTTATGGTGGAAAATATAAAACCGGTCAGTTTAGTGTTAGGTTACAATAATTGCAGAATAAAGAATCGCGGACTGTTTATTATTGTAATCCGCACGATTGTGCAAATTGCACAGTGTTTCGGTAGTCCGGAGTGAAGAGAAATTTGGTAGCAAAGTGTTTTGCAAGAAAACATTGGGGAGAGGAGAGGCGGGGTTTCGGTGTTCGTTGTAAGTACTTTGTAAGGAGCCTTAATGTAAATGGACACACGCGCGGACGGGCCCGGTCTATGGAACGATCATAAACCGGGCTCGGCTCTGCTCGGCTCGCCTTTTGTCGATCGCCTTCCATTATGCCTCCATTGTGCTGCTCGTTCGTGCAAGACGCTTTATTGCTCGATGCAACCTCGATGCTCCGGTATCATTAATTAACTTTAAACGATTCCATCGGATCGGGCCATTCTTCCCGCGATCTCGCTCGTTATTCAACGCTCTCGGGCTCTCGGCTCGCCTACGCTCGGCGAGCTAACTCGACCGCGAGACCGTATCGATCGTTCCTGGGAGGGATGGGATCAAGTTCAATATGTTTGTTGCCGAGATAAGCAACAAAAGAGACCGTACACCTACCACAGATCTCGCAAAAATCTGTTTCGTTGCGTTCAACACACCTTCAAATTTATCCGTTTCACACCTATTTTATCCGCAGAAGCGATCGGTATTACCTACAGATTTTTATGCAAAATGAAAATTATCTGCATCCAGTGCAAAATGCAGGAGCTGAGTTCTTATGTTCTTCATTAATAATTTTAATGTTTTACTGTTCTCAATTGCACCTATGCGATTTTGTCATAAATGCATCAAATAGTGTACGAATACTGCGGATATTCATGCAAAATAAAATTTCGAAGCATCGATTTCAGGCGACAGAATCTAAATGCAAATTTAGTTTCTTTATCGATAGTTTGATTAGCACATATGTACGTTTGCAAGTCATTTGCCGATTCACGAGTAAACGACTATAAATTCATTCGCACACCTATGTTATTTTAATTGGTTGGCAGTGTGTCTATAGACCTTGAATTCGTAACAAGATTATTTTAAGCCATACAGGAAAGAAGTTAAAAAATATCCCAATCTTTTAATAAATCGAGCTACTATTTTAAATTTCACCCAGCGAATATTTTAAATCAAACAACAGCAAATACGTAGATTAATCATTTAATAAGAGGATACAATAATGTCATGAACAGGAGAAGAGATCACAGAACAAAATGGAGCATATATTGATTAGGCAAATTTCCCCGAAACTAGGCATACAAGCATTATAATTGTGACCAAGAAATGCGAAGTGGCTCATTATTCAAGATAATGCTTGCAAGATACGCAATCCCATCGCCAGCGAGCTCCAGTGTAACCTAAATTTAAGCGTAGTGTATGAAAAGGGAAAAGTTGATCAAAATGTCGAAATCTATCCTGTATCGAAATGTCGAAACATATTCAAATTTCATCAACATCGGAGAGGAGTGCCTCTGTGTAAATAATTACCGAAAATTTAACTCGTTTGTAATCAAAATTTAAGTTATAAAATTTATGTAGCCGTACAAAAGATATAAATTTTCTTTTCTCTTCTACGACATTTCTGGGGACAAAGACGTTTTGATCACTGTCACTGTAAAGAAGCTGATACGGCAAGGGATTAAAGAGCCAAAAATATATAAAATCGAATGAACAAATTTCACTGTTGTATCTCGCAGATTCGTGGATTGGAGATTGCGCAGGTTCAGTGGCAAGGTGATAGGAGGTGCATATCGATGATTAGAGGATAAAGGTTCGTGCTTGTTTTATCGGCGCGAAATGCCCGCTTCCTACGTCTCCTGTCCGCGCGGAATCAACGAGCTGGCGGTAGGAAACGAAACGATCGAAACGAGCGGAATTGCCGGGGGAGAGAGAGAGAGAGAGAGAGACAGAGAGAGAGAGAGAGAGAAAGAGAGAGGGTGGGGGAGAGAAGGATCACAGATGCACATGTGCATCTACGCGAGACCGGAACCGGATACGGCGGAAACAGGATGGAAAGGGTTGGTAACCGGGGATCACGCAGGGACGACGCGACGGGACGCGACGGTTGGTCACTGCGACGGAACCGCCACCATGCATAAATCCCCCCGCTTGACGAGCGCCGTTGTTTTTGCGATTTACGAAACGCGACAATATTTGCGCATTTGTTCCGCGCGATCGGTGTCACCGGCCGTTTCGACGCGATGCATACACTGTCGGACAAAATGATACGACATGCCGCCGCCGCCACCTGTCGTCTCTATATTTCTGCGGCTCGCTCTTCCTAAATCTCCCGTTCCCAACAAGAAAATGCATATTTTATGTGCCGCCTGTATACAGCCGGTGTTTTATCTAATGACAATCATGGTGGTGATCTAACTCGATGAAATATTTGAACGGTTATTTATAAATAAAGTGGACGGAAACGCTGAGCACTGATGAATAGACTATGAGAAAAATGGGTACGTAGGGTGTATAAAAAGTAATGGTCATCCGTGGTAGGGGTGAATCTTTGTTTGCGACATGTGGCTCCTTTCAAACTTTTTTTCTTCTCGCTGAGTGGAAGGTTTTGATGAAAAAAACAGTTCTGCGGTAAGTTTCTCTTACAAATGTTCACCGATCCAGAGGTGTAAGTTCACCCCTAGGACGGATGACCATTACTTTTTATACATCCTGTACAACTTACATCAGTGGACGTGTTGAAAGTGGTTGTGACGGATATAATCGTCGTCGCTATACAGGGTGTCCCACAATTTTGTGCTCCGTTTAAAGGGTGACTCCTAAGGTAATTGGAAGTGAGTTTTTTTAAGGAGTTATTGATGAAAAACACGGACCAATCAGAGCGCGGCTTCTGCAGATAATGTTGCCCCTGTCGGTTGAAAGTCACAAAGATCCAGCGGGATGGGGGTTCGAGGCATCGATGCGTCGAGCCAGAGGGACAATCGAGTGTTTCGAGTTTCGCTCGGCGTTTTTACATCGTCCGCGTCCGCTCGGCTCGTATTATACCTTTAATCACCTGTGCGATAAACGTTCGATCGCGATCTGGGCGACCTATTCGGTCGATTGAAAAAAAAAGAGAGGCAACAAGGGGGGTACAAAAAAAATCACAGAAAAAATCCTCGATTTCATAGATCGCGCGCGCGCGCGCTCTCGGTTCGGGCCCGTTCCCGCGTAAATACCAATTTCCTTTTTCCCGTCGGCGAGGGAAGCCGATAACAAGCTGCCTGTCGATACGCGGACACGTATCCTACGTCGGTCGCTATTAGTTTGAAGCATCGACGGGCATCGACGTTCCAGCCAGGAAAAAGCGATTGCCCTTCTCGTTTTAATCCGGCCAGCAGCGGTTCCGTTCTTTTCGCGACGAGAGCCGAGAGGGAGACCATCGATGCCAAAACAGCCGTCGATGGCTCGGACACCGACTGCCGACTACCGACTGCGAAAGCGCGAGTATCGACCGCTGTCAGACTCGAGTACCACCGAAAACCTCTGCCTTCTATTCCACCTTCCGCTTCGGCTTCTGCTAGGGTCAGCTGTTACGCGTCACGCGGTTAACCCTCTCGACTCCTATTTACTTTCTTCTCCCTCCCCCCCTCTATCTCTCTCTCTCTCTCTTCTTCTCCTTTTTCCTCCTTTTCTTACTTCCCTCGTTTTTCCTCTCTTTTCAACACGACGGATATCGACGGCGGCAATTTATGCCGGCGCTCGAGCTGCTCTAAAGCATGATGGAATAAATCGATGATTTTTATTGTGACAGAATTCTCAAGCTCTGCGTCAGACGACGAAAACACTTTCTGTGCAGAGGTGATCCTCGTGATTTTATACTGTTGCGAGTTTTGCGCATTGTGGACCGCACACGCCGATTGACGTCCCCTGTTTTTTTCAAACTCGTATGACCGGAGTCGCCAGATTAAGACTTGTGTCTGATCACTATACCACGCTTAGTCACAATGTCACGTGACTAATCCGGTATTGGATATAGAAGTCAGATATAAAGTAAAGTTTAAGTACATGTCCTTCATTCTATAATAATTTTAATAAATCGGAAAAGAAATTGATATTTTTAATAGCACTTACCCAATTTTGTCAAAAATGCATAAAATCCGCTATCTAGTAATAACAAATGGCGTTTGAGAGAGTTGGTATCAATTGTCCAAAAGTATAAAACGATCGGGTAATATTTGAATGTGAAATAATTTTATTCGGGAAGGAAGGATTATCGCGTACACCTAAGAAGTAGAGAAAGACTGAAAAAGGAGGAACAGAGGTTGAAGAGGAAATCGATCGTCGCTATTAAAATAATATATAAATAATAAAACAATTTTATTCGGGAATAAAAGATTTTCGCATACACCTAAGAAGTAGAGAAAGACTGAAAAAGACGGAACAGTGGTTGAAGAGGAAATCGATCGTCGCTATTAATGTTTTAAAATAATATATGAATAATAAAACAATTTTATTCGGGAATAAAAGATTTTCGCATACACCTAAGAAGTGTAGAAACCTTGAAAAAGAAGGAGCAGTGGTTGTTTCATCGGGTTGTTCGTTTCTGTTTTCCAAACAATTGGACGTCAGCGCGGCTTTGCCCGACTATGCCAGCCAGATTTGGTTCGGGAGATACGCTCGCCGGGACGTAAGAAAAATAAAGAATTTCGAAAGAATACGGTTAACGTTCGATTGGCCGGAAGATGGATAAGTGGAGGGAATGGTTTAGGGTGGAATCGTGTTGCCGCGAACCGGGGGCCAATTCGTCGAACGAAGGGCCACGGTTTCGCCCCAATTCGAGTTCGGGCCTCTCGCCATTGCCGTTCCAACCCCCTTGGCAAACGGATAAAATGTTGGCAAAATAAATAAAGCGCCGCCGCGCTACTCTATCCAGGCGAGGTACCCTTCAGGGATATTCCGGTGAAAGAGAGATCCCTAAACTACTGGAGGGGTCGAAGGGTCCGCGTCCGGGAAACCTCGGTGAAATTAAGCGACCGGCAAAATTCGTGAAAAGCTCCCCCTTTTCAAGCCAAACCCCCCGAATTTCCCCTTTGCAATAATTTCTACCCCCGCTGTCTTCGAAAGCAGTCTGCCTCTGCTAACTTGATCGCCTGTGATCCCCTAAACGGTATGAAACTCGCCCACTTTATCAAAATTGTGAGTTGTCGGTTTAAATACTGTCAAAACCTTCATCTCCTCATCCATTAAGCAACAAATTTTTATTTTTAAATGTTTGCTTATCGTTTTTCTTGTGAGTAGGACACGTCGAGGTCAATGCATTTTTACTAACAATTCCATTCTCCATGGATTTATAATACAAAGAATAATGAAATTTGGCATATTGATTGCAGTTTTTATTTAATAGCATATTTGGTTGTAACATAAATCCGTCGGTATACGTAATTGAACGGTATACGGTATAATTGCGAATCACTACAAATATATGCAACTGTAATTAAATAGAAACCACTTATTTGTAACGTTCTTTTAATTGATTTATTGTAATTTAGTATTTTGTCGATACTCAATTTTCAATCAATTCGGTACTTGTATTATTTCCGACTCACTAAAATTATTAAGAAAGGTTTGAAAGAGTTTAAAGTAAGGAAAATTCCTCCGCACAAAAATCAAAGTTATGTTCACAGTCGCCGTAAAATTATATACGATAACTTGAAATTTTATTTTCGGTGGCAACAATATTGCGAAATATTATTAATGTCTATGCGGGCGTGTCGATTTATATATGGACGCGTTTTTTTTTAACACGGGCTGAAAGAAATATTTATGGAAAAATTTTTAAATGTTACAGCGACAAACTTATTTGTATGTTTTGGTTACCCATACAAGGCCTCGAAAATCAATAAAATTTAATTTTATCCCTGTGCAGAAACGCTTTTGTGAACCACCGTATATTTCTGGTACAGCGTTATTGTTGGACAATCCTAGCTTTCGATTAAATCGCTATTTTCGGATATAAAAATTGTTTTTATATTCCACAAAGGTTAATAAATATAGACACAACGCGTTTGAATTTGATGTATCGATTACTCTCGCGTTAAAAAGAGAATTATCTATTGCCTTAAAAGAGTGAAATATTGCCTCGCAGCTTTTTAAAAATATTCTTCGCTGTTCCGTTTGAAATTGCAATGATTAATTTTGCAATAAACGTACGCATGCGAGGATAATTAGATCAATGAAATTTCACTCGCCGTTTAGTAATTACTGGTACTTAGCCGTTCAATGTTAACCGTGCAGCATTGCGCTAAAAATGTTGTGAATAAACCAGCGACCTTAACACGGAACAAATATTTTCAGCTTTGCTCGCAAACAGAGTTAATGAAAATTGACTTGGCCCATTGATTTTTCGATACATTGAAAATAGTATTGTTACATTTTCAAAACCGTTAATGCTGTAACTGGTTTACACTTCACCGGTATTATTGTTATTATAAATACAGAAAATCCGCAAACCAATTATTTATAGACACAGTGCGTTCCAGTACTGCATTTTTGGATCAAGCAACCCTCGATTAGCGTAAACCCGATGATGAAATCAAGCTGGGTATCACGAGTAGAATCGCCTGTTTACATCAAAATTTTCTTGAATACTAAAATATATTTTTAACCTGCGGACATGTTGCGAATTTCTCAGTCAAAAGCAAAGAAATTGAAGTGTGGCCAATGTGATCGATAAAACGTTAAAAAACCCCCACGTGACCTATTTTAAAAATCGACCCGCACAGTCGAGAGATTAAATAATCGCTTCGGAAAAAATGCTATTTTCGCGCAGAAAAATTGTTATACTATCTCCGAAATTTACCGGACGCATTCACGAGAGCGTATAGGTACGTACCATATATCGTTAGCTCTAGATTTAAAAAATGAGGAAAAAATTCCTGGTACATTTTTCAGCGTATGAGGATGCCGCAATAATGAAAAGGAACTCGATAATGATTTCATGACTGGCGTCCTAGAGAGCAGAAGTACCATGTCCCGATTACGCGCGTTCAATTTATTATTAAGCGTGATCGAAACGATAGAGAGCGGCGCGCCTGGATCGAGAGGAAATTAGTGAAAAGAAGCCCGAAGGTATCGCGTGGCTCTCGAAAATCCTTCGTTCATTGAATCCTCGGTACGGATCCGCTAGGCATTCATAATTCATGCTCCCCTCTCGCCGTTAGACCTCGGCGAACGAATTTCATTTAATCGTGGGAGGAGAGAGCGGGAGAGAGAGAGGGTGAGTGGGAATGGGGGGACTGTGTATCAAAACGATCGATCCGGCGAGAGAGCTATTCTTCGGCCGATCCATATTTCTGGCTAAAAACAACCGGGGCCGACCTTTGACGTTCTCCCTTTGACGGTTCTCTCCCCCGGTCGGCCGCAAATTAAACGAAAATGTAACCTGCAAAAAGAGCTCGCGAAAAACCGGATCACTGGGAAAAATAACCGATAGTTCGCGGAGGGAGGGACATGGACACGGTACCCGACGCGGAATTAATAGACAGAAACCGTGTCCCGCGTGTTTGCTCTAGCCGAACCCGTAGTTTTTCCTTCCGCGAACCACTAAAAGTTTTCTTAAAATATTAGGACGCTGAACCCGTGCGCTATGATTTATTTCATGGTTACCGAAATCGATGAGCATTTTGTATCTATGTTTCAATGACCGAATCGATGACAGAAAAATAGAATGTTATCAAGGTATTGAAGTATTGTTAGCTAACACCAGCATTTCTTTTATGCAGAATTGTATGCTTTTATTCAGGTAGGTTCGTAGCTGGCTTCACGACGAATATATACAGGGTGTCTCAGCTGAAGGAGGCCACCTAAATATCGTCTTTATTTTTAATGGCACAGAAAAAATATTTATGGCATAATTTAAATGGTATCGAAGGGGGAATATCATAGAAGAACAATTTTTATTTGTCCGGTTACTTTCTCATAGTTTTCTCAAGGTCATCGTTATTTTTTATCAGGAAAACTTATCTTTTTTATTCCATCTTGTTAATGACTGAAGCATATTCCAATGTATTTTTTCAGCCGCTATAAGATGGAATAAAAAAATAAGTTTTCCCGATAAAGAAATAACGACGACCTTGAAACAACTATGAAAAAATAACCGGAAAAAAGAAATTGTTCTTCTATAATATTCCTCCTTCGATACCATTTAAATTATGCCATTAAAAATACAGGAGATATTTATGTGGCCTCCTTCCTATGTATATATTAATTAATGTGATTTATTAATTATCACTAGACTGTGGATTTTATGATTAATGTAGATAATTCCCACATAAAAGGTTGTGGGAATTAGAATACGGAAGTCGTATGTTCCAACATTAGAAAAAAGTTACGGACCTTTTAAAACTGTCCAAACATCACTGTGATTCATTGCATACAGATTAAGTGTGGGATCGCATTTTCAATTAGTAGATACACAATATTGGACAGCAAATAGTTTAGTAGATATTTTCATTTGAATATCGATAAGAAGCCACCGTATTTCCGCACGAATGCCAGCTCTCCCGGTAATTAACATTCATAAACCGCGCGAAGCCGGGATATTTGAAAAATATTCCCACTCCAGGGTAATAAAGACTTTTACGACTGACGTGCATTAAAAAGTTCGCGTATCCGCGGTTGCGGCTTCTCGGGCGCAACAGTTAGGCTTAATTAAGAGCGTCCTCTCGATGATGGTGGAGAGCAGTAGAGAACAAAAAAACTGTCGGAAAGGTTGTAGAGGCTGGTGCGTTCGAGTCTACGAGCATGTATATCGGCGATCGAGGGGAAATCGCGGCGACCGCGAAGAATGCCCGATAACCGATCTCTCGGATACGCGCGGAGCCCGCTAATTGCCAGCCGTAAACTCCTGCCGCAGGTTTATGTAATGAGCGCATATATTCCCGCTGCCATTGTTCCAGGGCCGCTCGTTATTTTCCAAGCAAACTTTCGTAATAGCGATGACCTCCGTGTTCCGCTCGTGAAAACCGGCTAGCGTTAATCCATTTTATAAAGCACCGGGAACGAACCGTCCTGTTTTCTCTGGGACCCTCGGTAGAAACCTGACGAATCCGTCGCACAGTGGGCCGTCTCTATAAAACAGGTGGAATCCATTCGTAAATTTTTCCTGTCGCGAAATTCGTTAAAAACAGATCTGCGAGCGAATACTCGTTTTAGATGCAGCGAAAAGGATACAGAATTATATCTGATTCGGTAAATAAGTAATAGTCAAGTTTAAGTCTCTTGAAATAGTATTTCGCTCAGTTTTATTCCCGTCTCGGGTGTTAATGCCGCGTTTTATATCCGAGTGAATATATTCTTTCAATTAAAAATTCTATGAATTAAAATAAAAATGTTTTGCTTCCATTGTGAGAAGAGACTAAATGAAAAGGTATTCCCATCCTTACAATAATAGGACAATGATTTTTCAATCTTAAATGCACAAAATCCCTAATAATGTGTAATTAACAGAGAAATGAATTTTGACACAGCTTTTCGCGATTCTGAGCCACTCTGCGTCGAGATGGACTGACCAACGTCGCGCCGTTCAACATAATTGAAGTAACGAAACGGTGATCGTTCTAGAGAGAGAGAGAGAGAGAACGAGGGAGGGGGGAGAGAGAAACAAAGAGAGCGAGAGGAGAGAGGAGGTATCGGCGAAAAAAGCTGCGCCGTTTCCAAGCCACTAACTCCGAACGATAAGCGGCGCTGCAAACGACCCACTTTTCTCGGCGTTCCATATATAACGAAAGGCGTACGCCCCTCGGTAACTTTACTTTCCTTCCGCTCGGCGTAACCTCCGCCTCGTACCCTTTTTCTCGCCCCAAACGAGCCATTCTCTTCGTCATTAACGTGCCAATTTTTTTCTCTCGCTTTTTCCGTTCCTTCCTTCCTTCCTTCCTTCCTCACCCATCCGTTTCTCCATTCGTTCGTTCCCTCGTTCACTCACTCGTTCGTTTGTTTGCGACCCCGATCGCGCGCCGCACCCTTTGCGCGCACCCCGAGAATCAAATCGGATTATGCATGCGACCAACAATACTGCTTTCCACCTCCACGGACCACCCTCGTGTCAAGCATTATACCAATTGCTCGATCCAACTTGTCGAAAGTCGCTCTCGGTGGTGCTTGATCCATCGTGCGCCAACAGTCACTGTTCTCCAACGCTTTGTACCGAGGCTCGAAATAAACAGGTGCCTTCCGTATTTAAACATATTCTGTTCGAACTTATACTATATGTTTCGGTCAACAAATTATCTGATCCTGTGGAATTAAACCTTTCGGGAAATTTTCCGAAAAATATTCTTGCGCAATTTTTAGAGATTTTAGAATCTGTACCAGGATTTTGGGCATCATCGAAATCAATTATTTGAAAAATAAATACGGGGGCAATAACGTTTTCTTGTTTGACGCATTCTTTCCGAGAAAAACTAGTTTAAAAATCCGTCGGGGTCGCAGGTCAGACGCATCAAACGATTCCTATCTAATGGCACACGAAAGAAAAAATTGTGTTGTTCAGTTTCGTCTAACTTTTGCGTGTAGAATTATTTTTCAATCGGTTGCTCATTGTATGCGGGACACCCTGTGTATTATTTAATTTGGCTAATTCGAAACTAACCGTAAGTTTATTTGAATAGCCGAATAATTTTTTATTTGAATCTCAAATAATGTTTCATTTCATCTCCAAAATTCCATTAATTTCGTGTCAGCGTCGTCAACTACGCAAACAGAGATGGAAGGAAGAAGCTATATAAGTTTTCGACCAGATTGCAAATGTTACGTTCGATCAGGATCGCAGATTATACAGTGCTGCTCCTGCTTACTTTATTTAGGATGACATCCGTTCAAGGTTACGGAGTACATTTAATCCTCGAGTAGCAGGCTGGTATTCCCATCGGGTGAGAGACTCTTCATTTCAATTAGATCGCGCGCGGCGAAAGTCAAAGCGAAGAAAACAAGCGTAACAGTGAAGCGCTAGTGAAAGGGGATAAGAGAAAAAGAGACGGTGGACAAAGAGAGGTTATATTGAGATTGTTAAGACGCGCTATTGCGTTTCCCATTCGACGATCACGCTCGCCTCGACAATTGCAATTTGATCGGGACCGAGAGAAACTATTCTCGCCTTTATTCGCCTTGCGTGGACCGATTTCACCCATTCTTCTCTGTCTTTCGCTTTTCGCGAATTTCGCTCGCTGTACGCGGGCCGAAACGAGGTTGTAGTTACCGGGATCCCAGGAATTTGTTAATTGATAACCATCAGTCGTACGCGGGAGACCACGCCGCAATATCTGCGCCAGTTTTCCAGGAGAATGCGCGTCTATCGGCCGATAGTTATCATCGGCTCACCGCCCCCGAAAAATAATTAAAAGCCGTGCCGTTCCATAAAACAGCCCGGGAATTAATCCGAGAATTGTCGTGTCGCGAAATAAGTTCGAATTAGGTGGGTGTACGCTTATATTCGATTCAGATACGCGTTATTCACCGCTCGTATATGTTAAATGGCGGATGATCGCTTCGAACGATATATATCAGATTTCTATACGGGTATTTGTTCGGCGATTAATCGTGCATTTTTATAGCGTACGAGAATGCCTGGATTTTTACGTTCCATTTTAATCGTAATTCAATATTGACAAATGAATGGTTGCAGTCTGATACGGCAGATTAAAAGAAGGATATCAATAGTCAACAGATTCAAATGGCTAACTTATAAGACATTTTCTACTAAAATATGTTTTCTTTCCAATTTTAGTAGTCCATTTGTTCAACTATTTTATGAACTGCGGATTACATGCATTTGTAACAAAAATATAATAGATGGGTCCAATATAAAATTGTAGACATTAGAAGAATCGAATGAATTGCTACACATTATAAGTTACAGTACAGTATTATAAGTTATATTATAAATTTAGTATAATAAAGTATCAATTTGTTAGGAGGAAAGAGTCTCTGTAAGGTTGCTCGTCCTAGGAAATCATTAACACCGAAATCAGCTTTCGAAACCCCTGGAAACAATTCAGCCTGTAATCAATAGAGTATAATTAGCAGGGCCACGAATTTTGTCGAACGCGGGGGTTCATCGACAATGGTTTCCAGGCTGAAATTTCGGGGAAAGTTTGGACGTCGCCGAGTCGGTGCTATTTCGATCGGTCGCATTCTCGAGTAGCAACCAGCAACGTTGCCGATGATAAAGCACCTCGGCTGATCGGCCCGCTCCCTTTGAAGGATTATCGAAAATCGATTGGCACACCGGCGAATCAACCTGCAAGTCATTACCGGTCGTAATCATCCCGATACAGATCTCAGAATATCGCGTTACACTCGATAACAATAATAATGATAATGGGTTGGCTCGCCAGTCTCTGCGGTGCACGCGTGTGCAGCTCGCCAACGTTGCAACGGATCCTCTATGCTCTCTTCCCTACATTCTGATTGTCAGACCTGAACCGGGGAGCGTATCGTCTTTCGCCGAAACAAGAGTACTTAACCATTACGGTACACTGTTCCAGTTAGTATACCTTCCACTGGTGAATTTTGATAGATCCGAATCGAACGAGTACCGGCAAAACGATAAGGAACACTTGAAGGTGCGATCAAATGAGTGGGGAACGCAAAAAGACGCAAGTTAAACGGTTCTGGAAATGTGAAAGGACACAATTGAATATTATTAGGTTTTATATGAAATGTCTGATTTTTAACATCAACATTTTTTTCTGAAACAACTTGTGTTTCTTCATTACGGTAAAAATTGCCTGTTATCTCCATTTTGTAGTCCTTCCTACCATCAACGAACAGCACGTTAATTAATCGCCTGATAGTGAATACGTGGCAGTCGCATCGATCGACGTCGAAATGAAATTCATTTAATTAATTAAAAGTGAAAATATTGAAGATATTAATATTTTTGTGATTTTATTAAAAATGACTTAGGGTCGTCGGAATCACCCTTAGAACAATATTAAAAATTCATTTCAAGGCATTTACACAATATTCATTTTTATATTTATTATATATTATTTAATATAAATAACATTTTTTAATATTCCTGCAATTTTTATCTAGCAAATATGTTTTGAGGATCTAAAGAGCGACAATTACTACTTCGAAATACCATAAGAAATTTTGATATCCGAAGTATCAATGGCATATACAGGGTGTCCCAAAATTCCTTCAACAGCCGGAAATTGTCTATTGGCCGACTGTGCCAACTCGCGTTTAGGTCGCGCTCTGATTGGTCCGTGTTTTTCGTTAATAACTCCTAAACAAAGCCGCGGATAACATTTTTGCAAAGGAATATGTTGCTTCAAATGATGTCAGGAACCTCCCATTTCCGGCTGTTGAAGGAATTTTGGGACACCCTGTATTATAAGATAGGAATCGGAGAAACAATGCAGGCCAAAAGGAAACAGTGGTTAATTGCTTAAAATGACTCGGTGATTTCAAATGGCGGCAATTAAATCTAAAAGGGTCATAGAACCGCGAAAGAGCAGAACACGCTGACTGAGCCAGCTTCGACCAGCAATCTGCTGCTTACGTATGCAAGATTATACAAAAGCTCGTTACGCGATATCCTGTTTTTCGACACAACACTTATCTCATGATTAATTGCGGCCGATTGTTTCGCCGTTGCGGTCTCCGCACGCGACGAACAACGCGGACCGACAAAAAGAAAAAGCTTCATTACATACGGATCGGCTATCTCGGCGAGCTGACTGGTTAATAACCATATCTCTGATTCTAGAAATCTTCTCGCAGTCCCCGAGCGATCGTCTGCGATCTAGGTAGCGAGGAAACGTCGAGCGACAAGCCTTTGGTCACGCGATCCTCGGTTTCCTCTTCTTTTGTTTTCTGCGCCGGGAAGTTTTCCTGAAACGCGTCGCCTTCGTTCTAGCGTGCTCGCTTACGTCTTTCGAGTTTGATAGCAATGTTAGTAAAATTGATACAGTCGCGGCTGGGCTGAGGATGTTCGTGCAAAAATGTTATTACTCAATTCATCAAAATCATATCGTTGCGTCTGAAATGGAATATCCGCGAAGAAAATAAAAAATCCGGACAAATCGAAGACGATGATTATGACTAGAAAACGGATTTTTCTGCAAGATAAAAATTGTCTGAACTAATTACAAGCCACAGGAGTTACATAGACAATTATTTTCTTAACAATTCCCATCAGTCGAAACGAATGCAATAGTTCTTTCATTCGGAAAAATTTCTCTAATACGTAGTTCGATATTTAGAATATATCGCATATCTTTTCAAACTTTTTAAACTGATCTTTCTCCTACGAGCTTTCGAGTTAAATATTTAAAAATAACTTTATCTTATTATTGCACTGCGGATTTGATGCATTTATGACAAAATTGGGAACATACAATTTAAAGCTGTGGACATGTTAAAAATATTTAATGGCATCGATGTATTAGTTTCAGCTGAATAGGATAATTATGAGAGAAGAAGAATACAATTTTCATTTGGCTCCTGTGTCCTGCAATCAATGCAAACATTTCCTTAGCTTGCATAAAGATCCGCAGTCTACTTATTATATTTCTATTCTACGTGTAAATTGAATCAGCTACAAATGCATAAAATCGGGAGAAAGTTTTAAAATTAGAACAATGGAACTTTGCAGGTAATGTTGCGCGAATTTCGATAATTCCGTGCGATGTTGCGCCTCGTATTCGACCGGAGCGTTTCCCCGTCGGAAATCGTTAATGACAAAGAAGTTTTGCTTATGGCAGCCGTGAAAGGAATCATAGGGCAAGGGTTTAACGAGGCGAGATCTCCTAGCATTTGCTGTCGGGGAGAAATAGGAGGAGTAGGGTGCCGCCGGGCCAGGCCGATACAGCGCGACACGCGTAATTGCACTTAATGATTCCTGTAACGAGTAATTAGTCGCGACGGGGGCTAGCAGGTTCGAGGAAGTCCCCAATGCAAATTTTCTCGTTGAAAGAAGCTTTGTGTAAGTAGGCGGGTACTTTGCCAAGCTACTTTTCGCACTCGGTGCACTCCGATGGAATTCGATTTTCCTCTGGCCCCTACCCCGGTAGATTCACCCCCCTCAAGTTCTCGTCAAAGGAAACTCTTCATCGTCCCTTCACCACTCCCTCCCCTACCCCCAGCAAGATGAAAAATAGCCGTGAGAACGGATGCAGGTTGATAAGAACACAGTGTTATTGCAGTAATCTGCCGGGGTGGAAGTCGACTTTTTTTTTCTGCAATCTTTGGGAACATGATACCGCCCGTTTCTAGAACGTGCAATATCTTTTCAGGCCAACCATGTTGCGCCGAGCCACGGCAGAACTATGCCGACGCTTAAATGGAAAAACGACGTAAAAATAAGCGGGGAAATGTTCGGCATTTTATTACTTAAACCATTGCCATATTCAGCCTTGTATCATCAACTAATTCATCCAGCAGCCAATCACTTCACATTGATTTTAAAGCACTACAAATGATTTCAAAGCGTTCGATGAAATGGCCGAAACCTTGTATTTTCGGCACAGGGTGAAATTGGAGTGTAATTAAACGGAAATTCGTGTTTTATATTATCCTGAATAAAAAGGTTCTATATTCGCATGTTTTTAAAATACGTTCGCCTGCAAGAAAATGTCGAAGTTCTTCGTAACAGGGTAATAAAGCTGCAAAGAAGGTATGATTCCAGATAAAAGATAAAAATGAAACGATCTCTTTGAACACGAAGACCTTTCTCAGATCACTTCCCAGCAACTCGAACGCGTTTATTACCTTATTATTGGCCGGAATAATTAATGTCTTTAAATGGGATTTTACAAAATAAAATTATCTCTTTGAAGTCGAAGACATTTCTTTCATCGATTTCCAGCAAATTGAACGCGTTTATTTCTTTATTACATAAGAGAATAACTACTCTGTCTAAGTGGAATTTTATGCAATAAAAATTTTTAATCTTGTAGGAGGAGTAAATAATTGCTAGCTGTCTGTTCCTGTTTTCTCAAATGTTTTCGGTTACATTAAAATTATTAAGAGCAGACAGGTTTCCTTTTCGACAATTGTGAATGGAATTGAACTAAAAAGACACTTGGATGTCGCTGTTCGACAGCACCCGAGCAAACCGACCGCACTTGATTAAGTATTCGCATAATTTCATCGGAGTATGGCGACCCCCGTTCGAATACCGTGCATTCCACCCCCTCCGAAAGATGTCGGGAACAGACGCACGCGTCCCGCGGAGTTGCGAGTCATTCCATCATAATTAGTCTCCATCGTTCCTCCAAAGAGATGTTCCGCGATAATCCCGTTCGAAAGTAACGCGATAGCGGATTAATACGGCTCCAGTAATTAGTCCTTGGGTCCATTAGTCGAGCCTGATGGATCTGCGACGTCTACGATCCAGAATGGTCTGTGCCGAAAAATCCACGAGGATCTATGCAACGATCAACGATTCTACTGCAAGTCACGAAATACGTATATTAAGACTAGGGGTGCGCGAGTACCCGAAATTTCGGGTTCGGGTCGGGTCGAAAAGTTTATAAAGTTCGGGTACCCCCGCGATTTCGGATACCCCTAATTAAGACTAATCGAATTAGATACTCCCAATTTTCGTAATTTTCAGCTTCGTCAAATTACTAAAGAAAGATCTGCTCTCAATTTACAATTTTCAACTTCTTCAAATGATTAAATAAAAAATTCTAGCTACGCTCCTGTGTCTCGCAATTGGTGATGAAGTATCTTACACCACCGTATATTTTTCGGGGAATATGCACCGTGCGAAGGCCTCTGCACTCTATGCACTCTGCACTCTGTGCTCTGCCGTGATCCGTTCGATTCACGTGACGGCGTTAAGTGGGAAAGTTTGTTTAGCGAAAGTTTATACAAAAACGAGCAAACCGGGCAGCCAGCAGTCGGGTAATTGGCTGTGCCTCGCCGTGGCGGTGTTCCGTGCGTTCGCCGTCTTCTTATTTGCGGTTTCATACACGCGAATGCCTTATAACCGCGGAGCAAATATCGGAAAACGTCGCGCCGAGAGCGTGGGCGGCTGAACACGTGACACGAATCGAGTCGATCAACATACCGCCGAGATACACTCATCGCGTAGAGGTCCAGCCAGTATTTTCGCGATTATCCATCCCCCCCTCCCCCCACACAGGGTGCAGCATCTCAAACAGGCCTGCTAGATCCCATAAATATTTGCAATGAAAATATACGGGAAAATGTGGATCTGTAGAAATTACCTCTACCATAAGGGTAGTTATAGAGTAGCACGGTTTACGGAATTATTTCTTCCAATCTGGACAACGAAAAATTATGAAAAAATTCACGAAGATTCTACCTGATTGCATACACGACTCCGAATTTTTTCCGAATTTTTTGGTGTAGACTCGCTTTTCAACAAATTTTTTTAAAATTCAAAAAATCAGAGATGATAACGAGTGGTTACAGGATAACGTATGAATAGATTAAAGTCCATCTCTTTGGTTCTGCTCCATGAAAAATTTCAAAAATAACCAGAAACGTTCTACCCGATATCGTACATGTCCATGAATTTTTTTCAAATTCTCTGTTGCAATTCATAGTCTGCGCGGACGATTCTCCGATATTAGCCGCGATACATCATACTTTGCATCGTTATTGCGAAACTCTCGGCGCTAAATCCTTTAAAAGCGAGTCATCCGGGAACGTCCGACCGGGGCTGGCTGAAACTCCGTCGCGCGTTGACGAAGAAACTTTCGAACCCCGGGTCTTTCGCGAATCCCCCGAAGCGAACACTTCCGTTCTGATGTCTACTTAGAACCTTCTCGAATAAATATTATCGGGAACTGGTGCCAAGAGCCGCCGCGTTTACCGCGATCCCATGATCGTATGCAATTACGCATTATTTCCGAACACTTTGCGCGACATGCTTCGGCAACCAGGAGCTAACGAGGTGCGCTGTTCTTCTCTCGCCTCCAGAAAAGCCGAGCATCATTTCTCTCGGGATGTGCGTCTAATAAAGAAGGAATGTAGGCCTGTATAGAGCAATGAGTGGACAGTTTCATGCAAAATAAAAATGGTTGAAAATGAAGCGCCAAGAAAAGGTACGATTTTTTATTTACATTCTGATGGTGTGTTCCAAAACGAGTACAACGAGCTATTACGAAACAAACCAAATGAAACCCGCTATGAACACGTCAATCAAATACGTTAACACTTAACCTACCGAGCTGTAAAAGTAGCCGATAAATGCCTTATAAAAATAACAAGATTAAATTTATTTGAACTTATCTAGTATCTCCGCTATTAAATGTATTTATTTAATCATTGATCACGAAAGCATCTTTGTAATTTCAATAATTGTGAAATAAACAATCTGGAGCCGGTTATGTGACCGGTGGTGGTATGTTTAGTGTTAATTATAACAAGGTTGAATCTTTGTGGATTTCCTTCAGCAATGCAGAATCGGAGGCTACCATATGGAATTACAACAGTTTTGACCATCGCAGAAGCAAAGTTTCTGTGGAGGTTGCTATGCTAGTTCCAGGCCGGCCCCCAGAGAGTGTGGAATCGTTCGCAGCAGCGTTTCTCGTTGCTCCGGCTCTTCTTGTAAAGAGAAAAGCCCGAGGAGGCCTTGACGGTGTCCCGACGCTCCCGTTGACTATGGAGAGACGCAAGTTTCCGTCGACGACGCAAGTAGCCCCGGAGGAAGATAGGATCGGGCCGAGTCCCTCTCTTCTCTCGGTGTCGTCTCGGCTGGTCTCAGGCCAGCCGGTGGACGGAGGGGGTCAGGGAGCTGTGAAGGGGGTAGCATTCATCCGAGCAGATAACATCGCTTGTTAAATCCACCGTTGCCACCGGTGTAGCCACCCGCTTACCTGCGAGGCCTCTTACCTCAAGGCCTCGATGCTGCCGACGTCCTACCGACAAGAGATAGCGAGTCGAGTCATTGCTAGATGATCCGGCTCCCTTCTAAATACGTGATTGCCCGGCGACAGTGACGCATCATCGCGATCTTCACTGTCGTCGCAGACTTCCCAGATCGGGCCATCCGACTGCCGAATCCTGACCCTCCGGCTCCCGTGATCTCCCTTCAAATTATTTTAAGGTGACCCGAAATACGGCGGGAGCCGGTCCCGAGCGTTCGCGTTGTATCGGAAGAGAACTGTAAATTCTACTCCCTCTGCTTTTTCGCCAAATAAGATTTAACGAAACAATTTTCAGAATCCCGTAAAACTCCGCTGAATATTTCATCAAAATTATTGAAAAACATGTCAAATCAACGCGCGAACCGGATGAGCATTGCCGCGGGTAAACAGACAGAAGTTACAAGCGATTTCGAAATTAAAAATCGATCCGTTATTCAATCCCATTACAAAAAGCGCGATAACCAACACGCAATTAATCTTCATGCTGTCAATTGAAGCTCGAAAATTTCGAAAAGCTAACAAGCTCGCCCGACAAAAAAACAGGTAAATAAATAACAAGGATGCAGTTCGAAAACGTCGAGATCGTGTCGAAATAATCGAATTTGTCCCGCGAAATCTCAGCTGGATAAAAAGAGGAAATAAGAGAGAGGGGATCGGCTGTGGAGGGCCGACCCGAAGAAAGCAATTTCGTAGGACGATAAAATTTTTGGACGGAATTTCTCAAACCGACTTATACGAAGGATGAAATCGGGGTCGTAAAGAGGGATGAAATGGAGTCAAGTATTTCACGGGTCGGCCGTTTGTTTCTGGAACAAAGAAGAGCCTGAAAAGCCCTGGCCAACGTCATCTCGAGACAACGTAGGAAACACCCGGGCTCCCGATGAATAACGACATTACTCGTCCCTGTTACTTTCATCGTATTCTCTCCTCTCCCTCTTCCCCGCCTCACTTCCTTCTCGCCCCTGTGCGGACTCTTCTTTTTGCCTTTTCGAATATGTGTATACACGGGCGCGTACACAACGCAAATTTCTCACGCGCGACGCACCCCTACTCGCGAGTTTCGAGGGGTAGGGGGTGGATGCACGGGGGTGAGATAGCGGGGGAGGTAGGACGAAGAACGTTAACCAAGCCCATTAATCTCGGTGCCACCCTGAAGTTTCTCGTTTCGGAGTGCATCCACGTGCCCGCGCGCGCCCACTTTCACTCCCTCGCAACCCCACCCCCGTAGCGCCGCGGCAGAAAGCCCCGGGACGGTAATTAAAGCGTGAATAAATAAAGCTGCAGGCGTAAATCCCGCGGCATAAAAAACTCCAGACCGCTGAATGAAGACGGAGGAAAAGGGGGAAAAAAGTTCGGCTACCTCACCGCCCACGCCGCACCGCGCGAAAACAATAAACCATCGCGAAACGACCACGACAAAGACTCTGCCCTCCTAGCAACGAGGTCTTAATCGACGATCCTCTCCTCGTTGGATCATGCACTGTCGTCGTCCCGAATCTGGATTTAGCTGCGGCGAATAAATCCGGCGATGTCATCGCGTCTCGTGACTTCGACAAAAATTTTGTACAGTAATTTTTATGTCAGTACAAATTATTTTATTCTCATGTGTCACACCAGGTTTATTACTGGACTGCGGATGTTTATGCAAATGCATATTTTTATCGACAATAGATAATAAACTGGGATCTAAACAGAAATTTGTTTTATCATTAGAGGATTTTAAAAATATAATTTTTATTTTGCATATTGCATATGTTTTGCATAAGTGCATATTTCTTGTATAAATATTCGACTACAGTAATCGGTCTTTCGTTGTCCTGAATCGTGGGCACGATCGTTGTCCAGTGCCTACCCACTCCACTGCCTGTCAACAAGAGGATTAGGCCTGCGTGGATCTGGTCGCCAGATGTGTCCCAGGACTGTCTAGACCCGCGCAGAACGGAGAACAATAGGAAAGGAATATGGCAAGGAAATAAGGAGTTTTTTAAAGCCAAACAGTTCACTGTTTTTTATTGCGAATGCTTTTCTTTGACATTTAACTAGCCGTTTCACTAAAGACGCAGTCATAAATCAAAAATAGTGTCCGGGCACGGTCGTTGTCCGCTCAAACCCCCGGCCTTTGGACAACGAAGGAGCTTTTACTGTATTTAATGCTACGCCGGAATAAACAAGAAAGCGAGCTAATAAAAACGTGGTAATAAAATAGATGTGCCTAAAAGATTGAGCAGCTGCGATCCACGTGTTCTAATTTCGAGTTGATAAGTACTGTATTGACATACAATGAGAGACAGAACAAGGACGATGGTATGATGTGTAAACAGACGGAGTCACGCCGCAGTTAATCTCTAGTGGTCAAGTAAATCAGTATAACCTTGCATACATCTTGCATATATTTTGCATATATTTTGCATATTTCGACATATTAAAAACGCTCAGAACTGTTTACTTCACCTAATATTATAACCGCATAAACATCCGCAGTCTATTTATTACTTACAATTATTAAGATTGAAAAGATACACTCATAGAAAACTAGTCAATAAACTTATTTCGTTAGTCACTGTTTTGGGAAAGAGTACATGAACTAAAATGCGAGATGAATGTTCCAATAAAGAGCACAAATAACTGTCTAATTCCCCACGCAATCCATTAATTTCATTTGAGCCGTTTCCGTGTACAAATTAAACTCTGAAGCAGCGGAACAACCGCCTATTGTGGACCGCTGTGTGCGCGCTGATCCGACTTAGGAGCGGGGAATCTTCGAGTCTCTAGAATCTCGTAAGGATAATTGATTCTTCCAGACTTCCTGCGAGATCCAATCACGATCATCGCGAGGCTTAATCGGCCGGAAGGGATCCACGCGCGATTGCCGACTCCACGCCGTTCGCATTCCGAACGAGCCGGCAGAGAGAGACCCAATCGCGGTAGGATCGATTTATTTTTCCATCCCCCGAACAATACACTCGCTCGAGAGCTCGATTACCGATCGATCCTCTTCGACTTGGACCACCGATGTTCCATTCCTTTTCGCTGCGATGATTCGTCTCGGTATAACAACATTTTTCGAACGTTTCATCCTAAGCGTTTTATACAGGGTGGTCCAAATACGTATTAGCACAGCGGTATCTCCGCTGTTTCTAAAAAATATGAAGAAACATTATTAACCAAAGTTTTTCTGTATGAAGACGACTAAAATATGGCAATAACAATGTTCTTTTTTTTGTGCGTGAAAGAATTTCGGAGATTTCAACACCACTTTGGGTTTTTAAGTGAAAACATATATTTTTCTTTGCACTATTCGATGCAGCTCGACATTCTTTATAAAAAATGTGTTAACCTTGTGACGTTGTCCCTTTTTCGCTCGGTTGTATGGCCGGCGAAAACGGTCAACACCCGAGAATTTACAGCCGCTGAGGACGGGCCGTGCGCGGCCGCGCGGACACGGTCCTCTCGGGACAAACGATCGACAAGAAGACTCGATTTTAGCACAAAATTATTGTTCGGGCGCCAGGTACACGGAAGTACCACACTAATGATCACCAATGGCCCGTGTTCGAGGAAGTCGAACACGAGCTTCGAATCGTCCCGTAATCGTAGGCGGAATTTGACGGAGCGGACAGCCAGGAGTTCGGACACAGGAAATAACGGGGACAGCCCTCGCGGCAGGACGGATCTCGCAGGTCGGAAATAAATGCGACAGTTTGGGCTCGAATTGATTTATTCGGTGTCTATCGTAAAATTACAGGCGGGCGGCCACGTGGCCGCGACCCGGGAGCCCGCGCTCCTAGTACAAGCTAGCGATTGATGGTCGATCGCGAAGCGCGTTAGTCGATTTTCCAATTATCACGAACGTACGGTACGACGGTACAAAGCAAGTCTCACGAGAGACGGAATTTCGCGAAGCGCGGATGGACGGCGCGACGTCTACGGACCGTCGCGAGATTTACGAGCGCGGTACGCGATGCGTTACCGAATTTATTAACGCCGAGATTATCCTTTTTCCGACGCGGCTCCTTGAGGAAGACTTCCGACTACTCGAAGGGGGAAACTGCTCTACCAGACTCAAAGCGTCCTCGGAAGGAACGCGAGATTACGGCACGAGGCGCCACGCGCCTCGGCACACACCAAAATATCGAGGACGACACGTGTTCGTCTCGTCCTCGCACAAGATAACGAGCCAGCACTAATAATGGAACCGAGAATCACTGATCGACTTACCGTGACCGGAATTCGCCTGTCGACTTCCTTCGATTAGGCCGGAACTTTCGCCTTCGTCCTGATTTCCTCGACACCGGAATCTAGCGCGGAGCAAAGCCACCCGCGACGGCCGCGACGCGTAACTGTTCGGTTCTTCGGAACTCGGAATTTACAAGAATATCGGGACTCGGAAATGGCGACCTACGCATTCGACAACCAGCGCGACAGTGATCCTTCGGTGCGCATCGACGGATCGTATCGATTCTCGGTCTCCCCACTCCTTTCGTCCTACCGAATTTCCCTATGGGCGCACCCGCAACGCAACTAGACGTAGTCGCAGGACCGAACCTTCGGAATAGGTCTTCGGGCCCACGACCTTTTAATCACCAATTAACGATCGCCACCGACGACCGGGGAGGATACTTCCTCCCAGGTGCTCCCCCCGCACCACCCGTGCCGGGGTCGATTGTAGGCGGGATGAGACGACGGCGGGACCACCAAAATATCCGATCTTCTGAAAATGCGACCCCATCGTCCCACGTCGTCGCCTCCGGGTTGATCGGCCCGTGTGCGGTGGTGCCCTTTTTACATCTCACCAGATCTGGAAGGGTTGTTCCCTTTTGGCCAGTATTTTCTCTTCCGGTTGATCCTACGATGCGGGGCGCCGTTTCGGTGATCGTCGCCCTACAGGCACGCTCCTGCAATTCGCCACTCTCGGCGCGTGCAACAGATGGCATTAGTATCGATCTTGCACGG
Organism: Lasioglossum calceatum; assembly: GCA_963966675.1. NCBI lineage: Eukaryota > Metazoa > Arthropoda > Insecta > Hymenoptera > Halictidae > Lasioglossum > Lasioglossum calceatum. The sequence continues at coordinate 16,612,409 of OZ016546.1, read as the reverse complement.
AAATCTCTTCCTCAAGGAATGCTCTAATCTGCGGGTGGTCTTTGCAATCCCCAACGGCCGGTCCGGTCCATTCATAACGCGGTTGTTTGACCGTTTCTCAAACGGAGAAGTGACGTCGCAGGCTTGCAACGTCACAACCTATGTAAGTCGAGAAATTATTAATTTAAAAATTTCATCACACGATTTCCAGCTTATAAATAGTATGGTGTTACCATAACACCAATCACGCTTCTAAAACATCAACCAAGCTTTCACCAATCGTCTAAAAGTCCATAATTTGCTTTTCTGGGATATAGGATATCCCCACTTAAATTTTTAAGAACAACAGCTCGCACTAAATCTCAGAATTCAGTCGAACAAGGATCCTCAGTCCAAGGGACAATACAACGCCCAGCTTGTTTACCTCCGCAAACGACTAGGATTTGAAGGCCAGGCGAAATACCTAGCAGTCGTCGTCTTCGCAGTTAGGTAGTCCCGAGTAATTGCGGCTGCACAGAGCCGTAACGCGTAAACGCGCTTTGCAATTCGAACGAGAGCTTCGACGCCGAAATTTAAATACCGTTTGTAATCTCGATTGTAAACGTCCGCTCTCCTCTACAGCAGCTACGTCAACGATTACCATATCCCACCGTCAATTAGCGAGCCCGATGCTGTCGAGGCTGTCTTCTTTCTTAGCCCGTGCATCCCGGATCTCGGTGCATCTTGAACCAGTGCATCCTGGACCCTGATGAGTAAACGAAACAACATTCGCTGTGTCAATGTTAGGATGAATTTTGGTGTTGGTATTGTTTCGGTAACGAGCTATGAAAGTATAATCATTTTTGGGTATTGATCGAAAGCTTCGTTCGCGTGTAGACTATTTGGATAATACTGTAGATTATGTATATATTTGTGGGGGGGGGGGGGGGTCAGATAAAAAAAAATTGACACATTCTCGTTATTTTTATCATGTAATGTAAAATAGTTGCTTTTGGTGCTCCGTACACCTGTTAAGAGCTGGTTTCTATAGACAAAACGAGTTGACATCTATGATGCTTGATCGTACTATACAACTCGATCGAATTAAATATAATAGGTTCGTCTAGTTAGCCAGCCCGTCGAGAATTCCGCAAACGAAGACATCAAACGTAACACAGTCTTTTGCCAAGGTCCTTAGTATAACTTTTCAGAGATCAGCTGACAGTCGTAGCATTCTATAGCCGATGACCCGTTTGCTGCGAAAGGCAAATGCGAGATCGAACGGTAGAAGAGAGGGTAGTAAAGTGAGATAACCATCTTATTTTTCAAACTAGATATTCCGGAATAGAGATAAATGGAACAAACAAACGTATAAATTTAAGGAAATTTATATGGGATGTGCGGTATAAACGTATGAATACTGTGAATCTCACAGATCTATTGATTTTCTTACTTTTTCAAAAGAAAGCAAATCTAAAATAATTTAATACACTGCGGATCTTTATGTATTTGTCGCTTGTAACAATTTTGAAAAGATACTCGGATTTTTAATTCGATAAAATTTAGTACAATTTTTATTTACTTTGGATCTATAATACAAAAACTATTCCGACTGAAAATGAGATTGATTGATATTGAAAATTGCATAAACTACAAGTAGAAAGAAAATGTATTACATTTTGCACCAATCGCATACACAAATAATGCTTTCTCATATTTCTGACATGATGTTTCTTATTACCTTGATGTCTCATAATTCTACCTTCCCCTCTAATTCAACATTCATGAATTTCCCATCGTGTGAAATCAGGAGAAGCGTCTCAAAAATTGTTTCGAGAGGCGCGCAGATAGATTCTTTGAAGGCCGAGTCTGTCTGGGGGTGGTATTCGTCGGGTATACGAGGGCGGGTAGCAATTTTACCGGGACGAGAGAGAGTTCGCGAACTTTATTATCAGAGGCGGTGCATACATAGAGAAAGAGAGAGAGAGAGAGAGAGTGAGAGAGCGCGAGCGGGCCCGTATCGGTTACCGAAATTAAAGGCACGAGATAACGCGGCGGAATTTTATTAAAAAGCACGATACGAGGAATACAAAAGCCGCCGCGTGCGTTGCCAGCGTCGGTTGGTGAAAAGGGCCGGGATCGAATGCGGCGGCCTGGTCGCTTTTAGTATTCCTGGGGAAGAGCGGCCGGGAAACGCGATAGGTAATTAACCTGGTTACCGGCGGAACGTGCGTACGTACGTTCTTCTTGATTTTCTTGCGCCGAGGCGGTCGCGAGTAAACGCGCGTGCAAATACAGCGTTACCATCTCGAAATTGTTCGGGAAGACTGGGAGCGACCGAGAAAGAAACGGAGAAAGCAACAGAGAGCGAGAGAGGGAGAGAAAGGGAGTAACCATTACCGGCGATGGTCGGGCTCGAGGGAACGGGTTCTTACCTACCGCGTCAATAATGCAAACGCGTGTAAGCCGTAGGGTATAAGCAAGGCCGTAAATATTGCGCCGCGACGCTGATGGCCGCGGAAACCTCGGTAGTAAAACCTACAGGAAAAGGGGGGGGTGTATGGGAGGGTTTCGCCCACGAATCTGGCCACCCTGGAGACGCTGCTCGCGATCACAACCCTGCCTGCCATACGACCACGAGCCTATTTTTCAAATGCTCCGCAGCTTTTTCAAGGAAATGCTGTTTTACAGGTGTAGAGCGGCTGAGGTTTGCTCTGTGGGGCACGCTCCGGCTCCTGGTCGAGTCAAAGCCACGCCTACTTGTAGGATGTTCGTGAGACAGGAAGATTCTTTAGCGATGGTTATTTTGAGGTTACTTCATAAATAATGTCGTTGAAGATAGCTCCGTGAGCTGCTGCGTTGAAGACTGAGTTGGAGGAAAGAGCAACGAGGCCACGCCTACTCGGGGATCGCTGTAGAAATAGAAAGTAATGTTCTTTTATGTCTTTCTCTGTCGATATTTATCTTGAAGTCACTGTAAAATGATTGCAGTCAAACATTTTTCCGTGAAGCACTCAGTCCAGGCTAAGTTGAAAAAAGAAGCAAGCAAGCCACGCCTACTACGGGTACGTCATCAGCCACCAAGTCTTTTATGTCATTCTCTGTCGATATTTATCTTGAAACGTCACTGTAAAATGATTGCAGTCAAACATTTTTCCGTGAAGCACCGTCCGGGCTAAGATGAAAAAAGAAGCAAGCAAGCCACGCCTATTCAGGGTACGTCATGAGCCATCAAGTGTCCTATTAAACTCAAAACACCCTGATGAGGTATCTTTCCGGTACCAGGGTGACGCGTCGTGTAGTGTTTCCGATTGATTGGCCCGAGTTAGGGTGACTGTCGCTGGCTAACATCCCGCGCTCGCTGGTCCCGTGGTCGAAGCGCTCGAATTCCGCTCTGCGAGAAGCGTCTCGAGAGGAGTCCGCTTCGTATTGACCGCGCGAGCGAACGGGTGCGAGCGTCTAGGTAAAACGGGCGGCGCGGCGCGGCGTAGCACGCTCGAGAAATTGCCGTCTGTGTACGTTTCCCGCATAAATGGAGAGAAGCGACCGCGAGGCGAGGCGGCCCGGCAAGATATTGGTCGATTCACTTATTCTCATGAATATGTATTCACGTGCCAGTCTCTAGACTTCCGCTCGACAATCATTATTCTTAATAACCGGCATTACTGGCGGGGCGGCGCGAGGCGAGGATTTTTCAACGGTCGGATGCGGTATGACGGTGCAAAACGACCGCGCTGAAAATTACGCGAGTCGGATACGATCGTGACGACCAACGGAACCTTTCGCTTTTTAGAAGACACCGACTAGCTCACTGGGATGAAACATCCAGATTGTAAACGAGTCCATTGTTGCGGGAAGCCGTGCTGCCATCGACGACGTCGCACAAATTAGCGTTTCGATAGAAAAAAAATTGTTGACCTTTTGACCTTGAGATTTACGTATTGCTAGACCGTTGCCGAGCCGTTCTTGCTCGACAGTTAAACGAACTTATGTGCTTCGTTCTACAACAGGGTGTCTCAAACGTCCTTCAACATCTGGAAATGGGAGGATCCTGAGATCATTCGAAGCAGCATTTTCCTTTGCAAAAATAGCAACGAAAAACACGGACCAATCAGAGCGCGACCTGGACGCGTGTTGACACAGTCGGCCCGGAGCGCCAATTGTCCACTGGCCGATTGTGCCAACACTCGTCCAGGTCGCGCTCTGATTGGTCCGTGTTTTTCGTTGTCATTTTTGCAAAGGAACATGTTGCTTCGAATGATCTCAGGATCCTCCCATTTCCGGATGTTGAAGGACGTTTGAGACACCCTGTAGAATGAAGCACATAAGTTTGTTTAATTCCTTTTAAGTCTTTAACACAGCCGCAGACGCCATTTTGGCAAAGAGAAATGTTGCTTTAAATGATCTCAGGACCCTCCCATTTCCGGATGTAGTAGGAATTTTGAGACACCCTGTACACTGCAGTTTTTATAATGCCTCATTCTTTTGGTGGAAATATATTCTACAGTGTTCAACTAGTTAGAAAGTATATGTTTTTAGCGCATTAAATAAATATATCAGCGTGTACCACCAGCGGTACACGCGGCCAGAATTGGCACGGAACTTATTGATTTTGAAAAGCCTCGCCCTTAATGCTTCGGTAGCGCAGATGGCAGCGCGTAAGTCTCATAATCTTAAGGTCGTGAGTTCGATCCTCACCCGGAGCAGTTTCTTTTTTTGCATTTATACCTAAAACAAAAATACACGCGTTGAATTATTATTTCGTCAACGTTTATAAAAGATTATTTTCTCCGATTGTTTTATGTAGATTCACCTCCTTGCGGCTTACAAATAAATTGGTCTCATTCTTATGTAACGATAGCTTATATAAAATAGGATATTTGTTGTACAGAGCGAACCACGAATCGCAATCAAAAATATTTTTATCGGATATCGGATATAGCATGGTTTCAAGACAGCTTTCACGTGGTTATAGCAAATGTTTTGTCACCTCTGTTTTTTCATAAACGTGACAACTACGTGGTTCGATCATCCATTGCAAACATTAAATTGCAATAGGCAATAAATATTTTTCCAACTGTGGCTCTAATAATTTGATCGCTCGATGCACGTAGCTGATCATTGAAACTGTAACTCTAGGTCAAAGTAGACCCAAGCACGGTAATCCAACGGTTCAACTCGCGGATTGAAACGCAGCGCAGGGGAAAAGTTCATGAATGAATTGCATGCGTGGTCGCAGTGTCGTAAAAATGAAGAATAATATTAGAGAAACAGAAAGTTTGCTTCGACCATATTGCAGTTCGAGGTGGTAGCTGTTCATCGAGTGGCCAGGTTTATTATACCCAAAGCGCGCGTTAACACCTGCTCCATACAAAATCCGTGGAAAACACACAATCTCGAGGAACAGCCGGAGAAATTCGTTGGAGCGGTGAAAATCATTGTCCGAGCAATTTCGTGCTGTTTCTACTCCATCTCTTGCGCGTTATGGTTTACATACGGTTCATAGTACATACCCTGGAACGCTTAAGGGAGGGTGAAAAAATTTTCGCAGAATTTAAAACGGTTTCTTTAAACAAGTACTTGCGCGGAAGGCTAACAATCTGGTTTAAATCTGAAGTTCTTGAAACACTGTATAAAACTTATAAGACCACACGTGAAAAATTATGTAAAAATAAATAGGACAGTTTAGAGATCCATACAAAAATTATTTACATCAAAACGAGTCTTGTAAAAGGATGGAAACAAAACGATCCTCCCTCAAACTTGAATGAATCCCAAATACACTGTTACCTCGCTCAAAACGCTTCTCCAATTCCAACCACTCGAAAAAACCACGCAATTCAAATTCGGAAAATCTGCCGAAAGGTATAAAAAGATCGTCGCGCAATCCTAAGAGTGTACAGAGGAAACAGTAGCAAGCCCGGAGACAGACATTCCCAGAATAAATTATGTACCTATCCACTTTGCTAATCCAAGGAGAAAGTTCTTTGGAATAAGGTTGCCGGACAAATGTTTGCAGTTTCGAAGGAAAACTTCTGTTGTTTCTCACAGCGTCTCTCGGGAGCTTCTTCGGAGCTTGCGTGCGTGCGTGAACGTCGAACCGCGGCGTTTAACGAGCCGATCATTCGCGATCGTTCGCGATCATTCGCGAATCCAGCGAAAAGCCCCGATAAACAAAGCAGCTGCACGCATCAGGAGCTGCGAGAGTTACACGCGAGGATTCCTCGGATTAGCGAAGCGCGTGACGTCGCGCGGATGAAGCGGATTCCTCGCGAAAACGCTTCGTACCGCGAGTAAGCTTCTCCTTCGATCGTGTGGATCTTTCCAGAGGATCTTTTCTGTCGATCTTCGGAAGCGACTCGAAATGGGTTTTGTTAGACCAGAAAAGAATGGTTGTGATTTGTCTTTGATGAGTAGACAGCGGATTTTATGCAGTTCTGGCAAAAATGAGTTGATGTAATTTCAAACAGTCTGACCATTAGAAGAATTTAAAAATACTGTTGTATGCTTTACTTTTAACCTTTCAAACACATGAAAATTTTTATTTTGCGTAAGGATTCGCTGTCTATTGACGAGTAATGTGACGAATGTTGTTAAGAGTTAGTAATGAATAGAAACAATTTCTCTTGTCCGAGTCCGTCGAAAATATCTCAGCTGTCGATGATGCTTGAAACACGTCGACGCTAACAGGTCAATTTCCTTCGTCGAGCAGTGGTAGGGCACAATTCGACGAACCTTTTCTGATGGATCGATGCGACGAGTTTTCCTAATCGATGGCAAATGCCAAATGCCAGCAGCTGTTTTTTAGCGGGTCGATGGACAGATTAGTTCGACTCCCAGCAGCCCGTCCGGCAATTAAATGCCCTCTTTCATTGGACTACTTTGCGTAATCGATGGTTCCAGTCGACCGGCCCGTCGAGAACTTCTTTTTCGGTCGACCTTCCCCCGAGCTCTCTCGAACACGAGCCAGCCCACTCGGTCGATTTTCTCCTGAATTTCAAGTTCGAACTTTTTATTATTATTATTTTTCACCGACATTCTTGTTCACCCGTTTCGTGCATTAATTACCCCCAGGATAATCGATGAAAAACGAACGGCTAGAATATACCCTTCAAGTGAATTTAATCAACGATGTACTCGTTCGATTGGCTATCAAGGAAAACGTTTGTTTGCGAAGTTCTCGTTGATAGGAATTTTAACCATTTTCGGCTCTGTGTAAACATTCCAAAAATCAATCGCATGGCAGATACACATTTTGGAAAGCTTTTCCAATTTTTGTGGCTGGAAATCCTGCAAACAAATTCAAAAGACGGGAACCATCTACCGAATGAAAGTTCTTTGTGAAAGCTCAAAATTACATTATATATATTTTTATAAGAATGAAATGTTATCCCGATTGGTACCGAGCAAATGTGGTCAATGGCCTCAAATATACGGGCACTTTCCACTCCCTCAGCTGACCGTACTCTTGTTCTACAATTCCAAAACTTTTTAACAGATGTAAAATGTACTCCAAGGTCACAGACTTCTTCCTACTACACCGAAGTAACGCTCGCTAACTTCTAACGAAGAACAACTGGATCCACTTTATACGTAAATCTCGCAACGTTGTATTTCCAAAAGAACAGTTAACTTTGTTTAATTTGCACCGTTTACAAAGTCAGGCAAGGTCGCGCCGTAAGTCCATGGACTGCGAGTCCTCCTACACGATGACGGGACCACGAAAGAACTATTTTAATATTTTTCGACAGTCCTAAATACAATCAAATTGTTAGAGCCACTCGTATGTGTAAATTTGACCATTTTCGAATCGAATAATTTAAAAATTTAACTGAAACGACAGTTATTATTTGAGAAAGGGACCTTCTCACTGATTATCATTCCGAATAACTTTTCAACGCTTCGGTAAAATTATTACTATTGTACATATGGGAATAAATATAAACTATATATAATTATTTAATAAGGCGAGGGAATGTTCCATCCGACTAAAGGGGAACGATTCGAGCATTTTATAGTCGACGGGGGAGACAGCAGGATTTCACCTGAACGTCGTCCGGTTTCTTGAAGGGCCCTGGAGCGGAAAAATCGTTGTTATTTTCCGAATTAGACGGGAACTTCTGTAAATTTGTGGGCGCGCGTCGCCATGGAGAGAGGGGGAGAGGAAGAGCTGGGTCATGGGAGGCGTTTGAAGTCGTCGAGTCTCCGGGGTAAACCGCCCCGCCATCCCACCATGAATTCATTCGCACCCTCATGAAATTCAAAGCAGTCGTTACGCTGCTGGCACGACGACAACGAGTCGTCGACGACCAAGAGGACGACGGGGACAAGCGACGAGACGCGACAAGACAACGCGAATGCTGTACACCGTGGTCGAGCTGTTACTCGCCTACCCCAAGATCTTCGATGTTTTATTTATAATTTGTTTACGTTATAGTCTACACTGCCCCGTCGGCCCGCGCCGTCCCGGGCGCGCCAATTTGCACCTCGACTGTTGGACATATACCTCGCGATTCTCGATGCGAACCGATTTTAATATGTTGACTGCCGCGTCGGTCATATTAATCTTGTTCATAATATTTAGTGTAGAAATAAGTTCTCGGCCTTTTTCGTCAAATTCAATATTCTTTTACTTGAAATACAAGTATGTTTTAATCGGGAAAGAGTAGTCTCCATTTGCTTCTAGACACTTTTTCCACTTCTCGTGCAGAAACTGCTCCCTTGGTGAAAAAAAGATGGCGGTTTGGACTCGATGAAGTCTGCGAGGCATTTTTCGACTTCTTCAACTGTTTGGAAGTGTGTATCCACCAAATGACGGAGCCAGGTCTGGTGAATACGCCGAGTGTGGCAGAACTTCCCAGCCCAACGAATCCAGAGCGTCACTGGTCGTCTTTGCTGCGTGTGGTCTCAATTTGTTGCTTTCCGACAGCACGCGTCGAACCTAGCGACCTTGCTTTTGAATTTTTCCTAGCTTCTCCAGCCGAACGGAAGCGTTTTGTTGCGTTACGCCTAACCCAGTAGCAAGCTCTGCTTGCGTTTGGCAAGGATTTTCTTCGAGTAATTGCTCCAAATCTTCATTAGGAAATTTCTCCGGCGCTCCTACTCTCTCGTCGTCTTCGTGGTCGAAATTTCCACTCCGGAATCTTTGTAAACTCTTCTTGAATGTGCTGATAGGTACAGCATCTTCTCCCAATGACTCACATATCATCTCCGTAGCCTCGGAACTGTTTTTTTCAGTTGATATACGAAAAGCATACAATGCCTAATATGCGTCTTTTGGCAACTGATTTTGTTTACTGCTGTTAGAACAATATTTTGAGTTTATGTTAGACCATTAGTCTGGTGATCATGTGAAGCAAAAGTGATCATCTCCGCGATCATTTTTCTGAAGACAAACATTTTTTAACACGTTCCGTGCCGAGCCGTTTTTGCTCGACAATTAACAAACTTGTGTGTCTTATTCTATACTGCAGTTTTTATAATGTTTCATTCCTTTGGTGAAAATATATTGTACAGTGTTAAACTTGTTAGAAAGTATATGTTTTAGCGCATTAAATGAATATGTCAACGTGTACCACCATTGGTTAATGATCTTTGACAAAAACTTTTCGCACACATTTTAGGACTGAAAGATGAGATATTATATAACTTTTACGTCAACTATTTCCTGAATAAAAGGGTTGATTTCACCCTTAAAATAAAGGACGGTCACGAACGATATGTAGTTAAATACTTAGGTACGTCTAATGATTAAGGTTTCGTGAAAATCGGCTTGTATCAGCGACCGGGATTCCCTTGTGAGGCAACCACCCAGTGCATCCTCCGGAGCACGGAGAGTTCTACTTTCACCAGAAATGCAGGTGGAACGAAGATCGAACCAACGAAGCGGCCGGGGAACGGTCGATCGACGGTCCGCGTCGCGATTCAATTAAATCCCCCGGACGAATACCGTGGCTGCAGTCACGCCGAACGATTCGAACGTTCGGAATTTTACGGGGCACTGATCCGACGATAATTAATGAACAATAGTATTCCTGCGTCCTCGAGGAGAGGGGAGGAACGGGGACGAAAGCCCCCGCGTCGCGAATCCGTCGCGAGTCCTCGCGAGGAGATCCGCTTTAATAATTCCATAGTTTCGAGTTAATAGATCGTCCGGGGATTAAGTGTCGCTTACCGGGACACAGCGCGTGTGCTGCTAATTAAATGCTCCCGCTGAATTTGCGACAAATTGGTCGAAATCTGCGTCAAGTGGTCTCCGCTTAAGCCACTCTCGATTCTCGATTCGATTAAGCCTCTGATAAACCGCGCTGCCCGCCGAAAACGAGTGCCGAACGCGTTTCATTCGAATGGCTGATCCGTTACGGACCGAGGGATCGCCATATCTGGATCATGCCCGCAGTGTACCGAAAACAGTGTAATAACTAAACTGCGGGTTCTATACATTTATATCGAATGCGAACAGAGAAATCACGGTTTCCAGGTCAGTGTAAAAATAAAAATTCAAACTCTTCGCTCCGATTTTTATAAATCATTTCGAAACAATGCTATTTTGCACAAGGGACCACAGTCTAATAAAGTAATATAAACTTGTCTGGAAGAACTTTCAGTTGCTCAAAGTAAAATATTTTCCATTGCGGTTGACCTTGAGTCGTAGGTCACCGTACCAATCTCGAAACGCCTTCTCAGATAGTACATATAAAAGTATATCATTCTAATTTAAAAAACGGAGTTGACCTACATATGTCCTCTACGAATCGAATTTCAAGGTCGAAAGGTCAACCATTTTTTTTATGTAAATAAAATAAATAGCACAAAAAGAACCATCAACAAACACTGGATCGTTCTCTTGCAAAAATTTCTGTTTCAATTAACCATATTGATTTTGTGATGCCTCGATGACTCGATAGTGGAATTCTGCAAAATGGGAACAATAATCGATCGTGAGATCTAGACAATAGGATGCTCGTACGATGGAAAGGTGTTAAAACGCGCCTCGAGGATCGAAGAGAGGCTGGCACATCGAGACGACGGAGGCCGATACCGATCTCCCGAACAGTTTCGGAAAGAAATATCGATGGAACGATACGAACCAGCCGTCGAACAACTGCGATGACATTGGAATTGCCTCGGCAAATAGGCGGGCAGAGTGTTGGTACGGCGATATTCCGGGAGCGTTAGACCGAGCCGAGCTGCCATTTTCAGAGTGAATGTAAAAGCAGGCGGTTCACCGTAAGGCAAGCAGAAATCAAGGACTACTTTGCTCGTTGCCCTGAATGCATAAACTTTCCACGGATTAACGTATTCGCAGTCCCATATCTCTCGGCGCAGCCCGTTTCTTTTCTCTCTCTCTCTCACACACTCTCAGTCTCTCTTCTATTCCTCTCTCTCTCCCGTTTCTCTCTGTTTATCCGACGCAACCTTTTTCGGGGTTGGCTATTATCGAGCGAACGTGTACGCGCTACATATATATCGCCACGGCACTCGAGCCGACCGCAACAAGAAGAACTTCTCGTTCCGTGTTCCTTCCCTCCGAATTGTACTAATTAGTTTCCGTTGACGAAGTAATCCCAGGGTTTTCGGCCACTCAAAAGGTAGTTTCGAGCACCAGCTAACGACTGTCAACGGCCGCGGCATCCTGTGCTTTCCGCGCGAAAGAAATCTCAAGCTGAAATCCATAAAGCTCGCGCCCCCATTCCCTTCCCTCATTTCTGCTCTTCTGGAACTTCTTCGGGGGCCAACGCCAATTTTTCTGCACGACAGATCCATTCGAGAATAAGACACTGTAAATGCTGACTACGGATCTTTATTCAAACTAAAATTCAGACACAGCAGCGGAATAAAAATGTTGTCTTTACCATTTTGTATCAACCATTCGAATCTAATCAAATGCATTCAGTGTACCAAGGTTTTCATTTAACGATTGAGACTGTTCCCATGTAAAATCGTTAATCTATGCGAGTGGCTCTAGCAATTGATCCACAGTAGCTCGTCGAAAATGGCTAAGCGGTTAAGTGCGAGGTTGGCCTAACCCCGTTCGCTCTATAAGCAGAGGGTTGTTTCTGGGGTCGAGCGCTATAAGAGAAATCATTACCAGTACGAGTCCGAGTGTCTTAAGTTATTCCGTAAACGGTGCTTATCCGTCCCGAGTAGTCGATATAAAGCAAAAGTTCCCTTGCTCCGACGACGACGACGCCCGGCGACGTCATCGTCGTCGACGTATCCTTCGTCAAACACTGAAACTCGAAGACTTTAAGCCCCTCTCCGCGGGAGATTTCCCGAGAATCTCGAACTCCTAACTCTTGCATTCGAAAGCGAATACATATTTGCCCGGGGACGGTACAGAGATAGAGCCAGAGAGCGAGGGAGGGCAAGAAAGAGAAAGAGGGCTCGCAAGGGTTCGGAACCGGTAAAAAGGTTGCGAGCCATAACGCGAACCGAAACGGGCAAACTAATTTCGCTCGGGGGAAGGTGGGGAGTAGCGCAATAAAACGTAATAACGTGGTTTAATTAAAACTAATAACAATCCCGCCGAATGCATCCGAAATTGAAGGATGCGAGCTCTCGCGGAGATATTGTCTGGCAGGATGATTAAGAGAAAAAGGGACCGGCAGAAGGAATAAGAGAAGAAGGGGTGGGAGAGAGAGAGAGGTCAGGTCGCAGAGGCTGTGGAACCGCGAGTGCGACGCTAGGAGAGGCGCTCTTGACCCCCTTAAAGTCGCGCGCGCCTCGCGCTTACACGCTCACTCGCTTCGCGGAAGCGCACGTTGCAAAACTGCCAGCCGATTTCACGACATGTCGCTTCGATTCTCGAAACTGCAGCTGGACACAATTTAGAAAGAGCTGGCCTCTTGAAGTATAGAAATCAGGGACCCTAACTGTTATAACCAAAAAGAAAAAGAGTCATGCAATAACAAGTATTTCATCGACTAAAATCGTATTGGTTACAAATAAGAATTATAAGTAACCGAAATTTTTTTCCTTGTTGATAAATGTTATCGTTGAGAGAAATTCATTTTGATCATTTATATCAGTTATCGATGGGAGAAGTTTATTTCGGTCGCTCATAACAGTTGTCGACGAGAGGAATTTATTTCGATCGTTCATAAAAGTTATCGATACGAGACATTTATTTCGATCGCTTATAACAGTTATCAATGAGAGAAGTTCATTTCGATTGCTCATACAGTTATTGATGATGGAAATTTGTAATAGTTATTATTACATAGTACAACTTTCAAATGGTAGACAATCAATTATTTCATACATTTTTTATTCATAAAATTAATTGCTACAATCAAAATTTAGTGTGACAAACATGAGTTCAAATTACACCGCAAATCATCTAGCATTAATTTTAGAGCAGAAAAGGTTCGTTCACCGCTACCCTGAATTCACAGCGTGAATTACGCACGCTAGTTTTGATAAATATGGGAGTCTATATTTCTCATTTTTCCAGTAATCTATAATATATTCGTCTGTATCGATACGTTTTGCCCGAGTGGAACAGAATCGTCCGTGAACAAAGACAGTTAACGAACAAAATTTGTGTTGTTCTTATGGTCTGTTGATTCGTCTTGTTGTACGAAACCTTCTCAAGGCTTGCTCCATCCGGGAAACAGTAGATAACTCAATAATTAAATAACCAACTGAAATGAATTGTCTCAACAATAATTATTATGAACAAGTGAAAAGAAATTCGATCATCGATTACTGTTATGAGCGATCGAAATAAATTTTTCTCATGGATAACTGCTATGAGCATTCGAACAGTTCTTCTGCATCGATAACAGTTGTCGAGGAAGATCCAATTTTTTGGACACTTGTAACCAAAAAGTACAAAAATCGATGTTTCTTAATCATTTTGTTCCTCGAATTTTTTCCTTTTTATTTTGTGTGTAGATTATCTTAAATTTCAATAATAATCAACTTTTTATTAATGATTTTTATCGTAGAAAATTTTAGAACAACTGTTGTTTTTGGTCCCTGATAGAAATTGATCCGTAGAACAATGTAAGTGCAAAGTTTACATGGATTTGGCACGGAATTGTTATCGTAAAATAATCTAGAGGAACACTTTCGATTGGGAGATCAAGGAATTCTCGTAGGGTAGAAACTTCGCCTTCTCTTTATGTTAAGCAAAAAAAGTTTATTCGCAAATATCAACACATTAGTCTTCGAATATTATAACACATTTAAACCATTAATTCTCATTTGACACACATTTCGATTCCAGTTAGACCATGTTTATTCATTGTCCTAGCCAATCTTGCTTGATGAATTCGGCAGCCCGTTCACCGATCATGTTTATCGCCGCCACTGGGTTACCAGACACCACCTGTTAAAAAGATGTGATCGTTTAGTTTCATAGAGAGCATTTAGCATGGAATTAAATTCAGAATAAATGCAATTTTGTTGTTGAACTTACTCGGGGCATGATGGAGGCATCGGCTACCCTAAGTCCCTCCATTCCATGGACCTTCAACCTCGGGCTGACCACTGCCATGGGATCACTAGCCGGACCCATTTTGCAGCTGCCACTCTGGTGGTTCTCGGGTCTGCTTCTGTAGGTAATGGCGCACATCCAGTAGTCGTCGCTGAGCATCTCGTGATGAGCGCATTGCTCCACGACATCATTGATCATTTTCAGGTCGTGCTTTCTCATCGCTGTTGAATTGGCAAGATTCAAAATCACATGGATACCCTCGACGACCACTTTCCGGTCGTGCTCGGTACCTAAGTCGTTACTCCAGATGATGGGATGGCTATGGGGGTTCTTGTCACGAAGCCTGAGGCGACCTGCGAACATCAATGAAGCCTATGGTTGCATCCAAACTACCAGTGTTTAAAAAGGACGTGTAATTTCAGATTCAGATTGGCATTGAACTGACCGCTGCTGGTCGGCTGCACGTTCACAGACGTGAACCTGACAGGCATCCTCGGGCCATCGGAAACTAAATCAGTGGTCTTCAGCTTGCTGTCGCACACAGCTTGGAATCCAGAGAAGAAGATCTGGATGTCCGGGTCATCGGGAGTGGTCAAGTTCGACGCGATGATTCCCGTCACCTGGGCCATGCCTGTGCCCGACATGGGTCCGGTTTGGTTGTACGCGTACTGTTCAGCGGAGTCCAGGTTCAGCTCGTTGAACTTCTGCTCGCCCAGCGTGAAGTCTACACCGAAGGATTGATGATTATGCAGGTTCTCGCCAACACCAGGCAGGTCCAGGACCACGGGGATCTTGACGTCCTTCAGGTGCTGCTTGGGACCGATACCTGACAGCAACAACAGCTGCGGAGAGTTGATCGATCCTCCTGACACGATCACCTCGCGCTTTGCTCGGACGTGGTACTTCCTTCCGTTCTGCACGAGATCATTATCATTATTGCCACAATCAACGAAGTTAGCTGCTGCTGCTTCATCTAGGTTCTAAGGTAACCGTGAAAGATTCGATATAGTGACTTGCCATTTCGAGTTCGATACCGACGGCCTTCTTGCCGACGGTGCGGATCTTGGTAGCGAAAGCGTTGGTAGCGACGTCGAGGTTCGGGCGATGTCTGTGCGGTCTGATGAACGAGGTGACGCTGCTTTGTCGCACGCCATTCTTGCTGATCGTTTGAGCGATCGTGAAACCGGTGATCTGATCGCCGGCCATGTCCTCGGTGACTCCGTACCCGGTCTCTTTAGCTGCATCCATAACTGTGTTTGCGAATTCTGGGTGCCAGGGGAATCTATCGGAAATACGAATGATTCGTTGATTATTAGCAGCTGTAACAAATAATCAACAAGGATTGCCAACGCCGAGCGTCAGACACGATCAGAATAAGGATGACATTGAGCATGACAATGTTAATGACGAACCTTTCGACCACCATGGGTCCTCCAACGCCATGGTACTTTTCGCTCACCCTACCGATCTCTCTGTTGTCCTCGGATTTCTTGAAGACCGGTAAAACCTGTTAAGAACGATCATGTTAGAAGGAATCATTCTTTACAGAGGACGTGGAATCGAAGAAGCTAATGGATACTGTACATCGTCCCAGGACCATCCTTCGTTGCCGGCCTCCGCCCATCTATTGAAATCCTTCGCGTGGCCTCTATGGTACGCCATACCATGATGCAGCGTGCATCCGCCAAGATTCCTACCACGTGGCCAGTAGCAGCTGCCGCCAGAACTCAGACAGGCGAACGACTCGTTCGTTGTCGTGTACTTCCAGTCCAGTTCCCCACCTGTCAAATCAGATGTCAACATTTTCTTAATATTCCCTTCTCTGAAGTAGCCTAACTTCGCTAACAGCAGTGCAGGACTAGGATAATAGGGACTTTTGTTAATTCTGTACCGAGATAGAGTAGAAGATGGCTGGGTACTTCTGCACCCGCCGGTTCATCCGGACCCGCTTCCACCAGCAACACCGACCAGTCATTCACTTCGCTCAACCTTGAAGCTACCACTGGTCCTGCTGCCCCAGCTGAACAATAATACAACAGATTGACAACAGATCCGGTAGCAAAATAAATGTATAAATACAGAAGATGTGCAACCGATTCGATAGGAATATAAATATAGAAATTGATAAGATGTGCAACTAATTCGATAGAAATTCGTGTGGAGGGCTTACCGCCAACGACAATGAAGTCGTACGAGAGCCTCGGTCTCCGAATTGGTTCGATGCGACCACACGAATCTCCGATCTCAGGACTCGCTATGAAGATAGCGTTCAACACCGTCAGAAACACATTGGTGTTGCCTGCAGCGCACACATCGGTGAGTTGGGGCCCACCAGTGTAGGGCGCAAGGCACAGCGGTACCGGAAGTGATGCACCCACATCGTTTAACACGTTTGACAGAGACTGTAACAAGCATGATTGCCTATGTCATACATTGACGCTCATAGACTGCAATACACATAATTTTCTACGCCATGTATCGACGTTCGGACAATAGCTACAGAACAATAGCTACTGACGCGCGTACTGACATAAAGACTGTAAAAAATCTAATTTTCCAAGTGACACATTGACGCTCGAAGACTGTGACAAACACGATTTTCTACGTCACACATCCACGCGTTCGTTTTCCACCCACACGTTTTTTAAACTGTAGTGTTTTACAAGAGTCAGAGATACCAAAACAATCAAACATTTACAGAAACCGAAACATGTATCAGAGAACACAACATCCCCGGATTGAATTTTTTAGAAATTTTGATTGTACAAAAAAAAATAAGCAAGAAACAAAAGCGAAAAGAGAGTGTACAAATCCAAACAGCAATACAGAGTTTAAACAATTTTGTTTCGCGATATGTTTCGAAATGGTTCTCCAGAGGAAAGTGCCCCGTTCACAACAATTCCGGGAAATCCAATTTGTTTCGCGAAGTTACCGCGAAATGACGATCAACTATTTCTCGGTGAAAATTTGGCTGTTGTTTAGTTTTTTAACGTTCGACCTTTTTGATGAAGTAATGGATAAAAAATTGACATTTTCCAGTGAAAATCGAGCAATTGTTAAACTTTGTAGAGCACTACATTTTTATTTGTAAAATCACCCCGTAAAATTTTTATGACAATAGAGGAAAGCTTCCTCTTCGTGGTAACCCCTACAAAGTTGACGATAGAATTTATAATATTTTAAACACTGCCAATGTTTTAGTGAATATTTAGTAATTTTTTAACTTGCAATCAGAATTCGAAAATATTTTTGATTAGACTGCGGATCTTTATGCATTCATGAAGAAATTGGTTGGGTGAAATATGGAACAGTAGAAGATTAAAAAAGTTCAAGAATGTTGTATTGTTGCTTTTAATGTAACAAAGTCGTCAAGGGATGAAATCAGTTTTTATGTTATTCCTGCTTCCCACAATCAATGTAAAACATTTTTATTTTACATAAAGATCCGCAGTCTATTTATGATTATGCTGTGAAACGACTACGTACGTCATACAGCTGTGATACAAAGCACCCCATTTTTTAAAACCAATGTAGTTTTATGCAGTAAAAGAAATTGAAGTCATGAACAAAAGAAATTTGTATAAAGGAACGGTAGCAAAAATTTCAATCTTTGTGATTAACTTTCCAGAGCAGTATACTTTCTTCAACAGAACCACCCCTTAAAAATGTCGCCAGGAGTATAGCGATGTTCAGAACATCGTATAGAATATTTTCGAGTGAAAAATAACAACGTACCATGCTGCTGGATGATCCGAAAGCCCTGGAACGACAGTCTTGTCTGACTGACAACCCATCCTCACGGTTTCCTTTTTATACGGTTGACATTCATGCGCGGGGACAAGTGCGAAGACGATAAGCGCGTGTAATTGTCAGTGCGTACAAAGTGTCGCCTGTTATCTAGTGTTTCGCGGTATTGACAAATTACACATTCGATGGTACGTGCGAACGGTAACCGACTCGCTGCAGGGGAGGAACCTTGTCACGTCATGACGGGAGTGAAGGATGGCTTCGTGCCCGATATGCTCTACCATAAAAACTATTTATTTACAACATTTTGATTTACAATCGTGCGCCACGCAGGGGCAGTCCGCGGAGAGAGTCCGTCATTTCCTAATTATTTCTCTGCGCCATTACGCTCGCAAAACTATTCGACAGTTGGCATTTTCCTATTCGATCCTCTTTGCAAAGCATACTCGAGCTCGAGACCTCGGAAGTATAGCTAACACTCTGTGTGGCGCGTCTCAACTGTTTTTGACAAACTTCACAATGAAATTTTAGTACAAATTTTAGAATAACTGTTGTTTTTGGTGCCTGATATAAATTGATCCGCAGAACAATGTAAGTGTAAAGTTTACATGGATTTGGCACGGAATTGTTAAATTTTAGTACAATTTTTTTATTGTTATATATAAATTTTGAGCCATCATCGAACGGAAGATCAAATTTATTGTTGGGGAATTGCTGAACAAATAGACTTCGTCAACGAAAACGTTAAAGAAGGTTTAAAAAAAAAGACGCAGATGCCGGGAGATTAACATAAGGGTTAAATCTTGCCGAATATACAAATATATTGCCGAGTTACAAATAACGTCATGCACGGAATTAATTTTATATTTTTCCTCATACAATATCGTCACACACATGTGCCTCTGATGACGAGCGTATTAAGTAAACCCAATCTATCAGGTGCGAGTATACAGTTAGGAGCAAAAATGATCACACACACTTTAAGTCAGAATAACTTTTTTATGAATGGACCAAACCACTTCAATTTCTCTGTAAGGCTAGATAAATTAGTTTAGTAAATGACGTGTAAAAAATATGTTGAAAAATTGCATTTGGTCGGAATTGTGAAAAACAATAGTAAAAACTGATTTTTACGACATTTTTAGCTGGGCCAATGACGGAAATTTAAAAGATGTGTTTGGTCAACTTGTATAAATTATTATGTATACGCTCCGAAAATTTCATTGAAATTGGTTTACGAGTTACAAACGATCAAAAGTGGTAATAATTGCAATTTTTCAAGATTTTTGGCCTTTTTACCACTTTTGATCGTTTATAACTCGTAAACCAATTAACCAATTTCAATGAAATTTTAAGAGCGTATATAATTTATACAGGTTGGCCAAATACATCTTTTAAATTTTCGTTATTGGCCCAGCTAAAAAAATCGTAAAAATCAATTTTTGCTGTTTTTCACAATTCCGACCAAATGCATTTTTTCAACATATTTTTTAGACGTCATTTACTAAACTACTTTATCTAGCCTTACAGAGAAATTGAAGTCCCGTTTGTGTGTGTGGTACTTTCATAAAAAAGTATGTACTACTTCTAATTTAAAGTGTGTGTGATCAGTTTTGCTCCTAACTGTATTATACAATCAATGGAATAATAATTTCCTTTTTCTTTTTGGAAATATAAAGTAGGTACTTTTTGATTTTGGGTGACCTTTATCTTATCTGGCACTGAAGGTAGTAACGCGCGCAATGATTAATTGGCGCTATTAATTGTCCAGCTTCGCCGTGTGTCTCTTGTTGATAGCGAGGGAAACTATACGAACACTTTGTAAGTATTAACGATTGCATAACTTAGAACGCGTTGTAAATGTTAGAACTGTCTAGTTATTTGGTTTTGGCACTGATTTTTATGCTTTGTTAGTTCATTCGACCAGCCTACAAAGTTTGGAGCAGTTGGTTGGCTATTGGCATACCGAGTCACTTGACAAGTCGTATAAATGTTCAAATTCTTTTGTCATTTATTTATTAGCACTCGACCACTTGTATGCAATTTTTTTTAGTTCATTGGTCCAGTCTGAAATCTTTGAAGCAGTTGATTGCTATTGTATCATGACTGAGTGACTTAATAAATTGCGAACACGTTATCCAAGAACTGTCTGTAAATTAGCTAGTGAAAGTAGTACTTAAAACTGCCACAATTAGTTAGTATGAAAGAAGAAGTCTCTAAAGTATAGGAAATGTGTTCGCAAAGTTGTGTTCCTCCTTTCATTGAGAAATTTGAATTTGTTTGAGATAAAGGCTAGATTTTATTATAGCATTAACATTGTGAAAGTGTTCGACGCGATGAGCAATTGCTATAATTTCACGTATTCCGGCGTTTAATATCGCAACCTACAGTTCTTAGATACGCAATATCTGTCTTTTCACCATTCCGTTCTAATTTTTTGTTTTCCAGTTGCCTGTTATGACATTTTATTTTAAATGAATACAATTTGTTTGTTCCTTCCACTTGGTGTGATTTCTGTTATTTTTATTAACAACGTTACATTGTTATGGCAGTCGGTATTTTTAAAATAAATGAAATTCGTTTCTTCCACTTGGGGATTTCTGTTATTTTTATTAACAGACCAAGGACAGAATGTTATGGGAATTGCTATTTTTATTTTCTAAACAAATGAAATTCGTTTGTTTCTTGCACTATGTGATTTTGCACTACAATTTTGATTACGAAACCAAGTGCACACATTTTATTGAACAATGACAGCCGATAAGCCAGGAACGAGAATAAATTCAAAAATACAGTGATAGCCTTTTGCAACAATGATTATTATTAGCAAGACCAAGCCAATGTTTCCAAATGGAGCATGATTCTTCAGGAATGCAGTACACGAAAAATGATAAAACGAATTCAATATTTGTCGTTCGCTTAGTATCGACCGCAGCAAATGGTAAACAATTTGTATTGTGTAAAAAACACTGTCGATAATCAACGATTATCGCCAACCAAATACAACGAAACTCTCGATAACATCTCCACAATCTTGTAACTACGTAAAAGCTGACGCGAATCCCTCGCGAGTACAACATACACGATAATTCATTTATATAACGGACAAATCATCGAACAATATTTTAAACAGCATGACTTAATGTAAAACGCTATTTGTAATTTCCTCTGAGGTCTCGACCCTAAAAAGAAACGTTACTCCAAACGGCGCATGGATCAGTTCGCCCACAGTTCCTTTGAGAAATCGATTGCAAATTCCCAGCACACGGAAAACAGTGGAAAAATATCCTGTATCTTAAATAAGGTTCCCACATTTCACAAGCGCATTCGATCGGAATCTCTAGAACCCTACGTGGGGTAAAATTCGAGCAAACGGTAGACTACAGTTAGGGGTTGAAAAGTTCCTAGATTTCTAGATCCACGAGAAAATATCCTGTCTCTGTAATTGGCTATGTGAACAGTAGAGTTTCTAGATTTCACGGACGCAGTGGATCTGTAGATCAGTAGAAAGGCTCGAGTTCGATGGAAGATCAAAGTTCAGAGTGTGAGAGATCGAATGAGAGACTCGAGTTCGATATACGCCGTGATAGGACGCAGTTTTGGTAACGCGCGAGAAGGAATTAAGGCAACGGGGGGTACGCTGATGTCCAACAGTTGGTTCGCTGAGTTTCCGTTCCACGGATTTCGATCGGCCCTCGATCTTGTTTGGATCACGTTGATCACGGGCGGCGAAGAGAAAGGCCGGCGAGAGCATTGTCCTTTGCTCGGATGATCTCCCCTCTTTGGTGACTTTCGCCGCCATCTTGGCACCGGTAAACTCGCGGCCAAATCGTTTGCGACACTCGCCGGAATATCTTGGACTAGATTCATCGGAGATCGTTGACTACCAGTCACCCTGGTCCCAGTCGACGTATTTGATCCCCCAAAGCAATAGATCCAGCGAGTTGTCGATCGTAGAACGGGAACTACGGAACATGGCAAATTGCTAGTGACTAATTATAGCGTTTCCAGGGGTCTGAGATTTTCCATGGAGGGCTAGACGAGCCCATACGGGTATGGAGGTGGATAGGCTGCCCGTACCATTGCGTTCCGCCAACGCCCCAGTCAGCTTTGATGAACGCGGCTGCTCTTTCGCCGATCATTATTGTCGGTGCAGCCGTGTTGCCCGATATTACCTATACCAATAGAACGGATTCGATTAGTCTCCCTGATATTTGTCAATGCATACCGTTTCCTGTTCGCGCTACAGCGATACACCATTTCGAAACGTTTCGGAATTTTCACTGGAGACACCTAACATTGGAGGACGCTCTTTCGATCATCCTGCTAGGTACTCGAGTGAATACAAATGCAAATGGTAGGTACGCGTTAAGTCTACTTGAAGTACTTTTTTAAAAATTATAGGTTATTCATTAGGTATAAGAAAAATTTTTTGAACTGATGGAACCCCTATATTTGAAGGTCTCTCTTTCGATTATCCTGCGAGATATTTGAATGAATCCAAAACCAAACGATAACTAGAGACTAGCTTCGCAGTGTGTAATTTTTTCGAAATTTTAGGTCTATTATTAGAAATAGAAAAAAAATTATTTTTTGGTTCGAAACTTCTCGAAATGGTATTTCAGGCAAATAACCGTTATTCCTCAACCATAAATGCTCCTTCTGTCTCATATTATGATATATATTAACATTTTTTAAAATAGAATCAT
Organism: Lasioglossum calceatum; assembly: GCA_963966675.1. Lineage (NCBI taxonomy): Eukaryota > Metazoa > Arthropoda > Insecta > Hymenoptera > Halictidae > Lasioglossum > Lasioglossum calceatum. Next base: position 16,589,552 of record OZ016546.1, on the reverse strand, counting down.
TGAGTACAAACTAACCCTCAGATTCATCCATTTCACATTTCCAAAACAAATATTTGCAGTATAAACTTGCAGTATAAAGTGCCAATAAACTAGACACTAAATCCAATTAGTAATTGAATCCCCTATACCGTGAAAAACACGAGTACACGCAATGTTACAGACAACATTAATTAACTATAAATTGTAAATTGCATCCAATTTACGAGCCAGACCAAATCAGACTACGATCCCCTAATCGATACAAATTAATCTAACCGAATAAACGGGTGACTATACTCCAACAGTATGTCTTTGACAACAGCCAAACCGCAAGAAAATTAAAACGTAACATTGCTCTAAATGCATAAATGCACATTAACCGCTAATCAACAAACAAAATCGTCAGAAATTGAGACACACGAACGAAGAAAAACTCGGACGAAAATTACGTTAAAGTGTAACGAAGAAGCTCTTAATGCGGCGCGCGATACTTTAAATCATGCAGAATTTAATTAAGCTTGAGTTACAAAATCTTTAATAAACTTAATTAAAATAATCCTCGCCGAACATTTTATGCGAACTACAATTTGTGACTGAAATAAGACTGGGATTATACTGCAATTTAAGACGGAAGCAAGACTGGAGTTATACTACAATTTCGAAATAAAATAAGACTGAAGTTATACTACAATTAAGAACAGAAATATAAGACCGAAATCGTATCACAATTAATAATGGTGTAATCACAATTTGAGACAGAGGGTGTGCTAAATACAGCACAGAGACTTTTCTAAAGTAAAAGAGTACTATATACCTGCGGCATGATGGACGCGTCAGCGACTCTGAGACCCTTGACACCGTGCACCCTGAGTCTAGGATCAACGACAGCCATGCGGTCGTAGGCTGGGCCCATTTTGCAGGATCCTGCCTGATGATTCTCAGGACCTGTGTCCTGTCGCACGGCGCAGGACCAGTATTCGTTGCTGAGGAACTCATATTGCGAGCAGGCTGACAGAGCCGTGCTCGAAAGCGTCATATTGTGTTTCCTCATGGCAGTGGTGTTGGCGAACGACAGGGCGGTCTGAATTCCCTCGACGAGAATAGCCACGTCCAGCGGATCGCTCAAATAGTTTCCATGGATTATGGGCTTAGCGAGGGGATCGTTGCTGGCCAACCGAAGTGTTCCTAACGCGGAAAGACGGTTCGCTTGTAATATTGATTCCGGTAAAGCGAGGACGATCGTCCATTTCGATACATGTACATTCAATTCGGTTTAAATGTCCCCCCGCGATTATTTCCCGGAGTGGCGAACTTGCTGGGATGTGTTTCAGACGAGTGTTTTGCGGAGCACTAGTTTCAGTTCTATTTCCCGTGCAAGCCAACAACCGAAAGAGTCTGGCTTAGGGCTACGAAATTAAAGAAATTTATTTAACCCTTACGTAGCCAACCAAAATGTATAGATTATTTAAAACCTATTGTGTTTAACATATTTGCACATATTCTCATTTTAAGACTATAAATTAATATATTAGCGAGCAAAGCAAAGATATTCAGATAAATTTTGTTATATTTTTAGGGGAACATTAACTAGTTGAAAGAAATTCAGTAAATGAGTACCCGGGGACGAGGTTGGCTACATAAGGGTGAAGGAGATTTAAACTGCTCAGGTAAAACTTGCCAGATTTGTAAATGCACAAAATCTAATTATGATGAAGATTAATTTATATATCTATACAGGATGTCCCAAAATTCCTTCAACAGCCGGAAATAAGAGGTTCCTGAGTTCATTTGAAGCAACATTTTTCTTTGCAAAAATTTTATCCGCGGCTTTGTTTAGGAGTTATTAACGAAAAACACTCACCAATCAGGGCGCGACCTAAACGCGAGTTGGCACAGTCAGCCAATAGACACTTGGCGCGCCGCGCCGCGCCGACTAGACTCTGTCAACTCGCGTCTAGGTCGCGCTCTGATTGGTCCGTGTTTTTCATAAATAACTCCTAAACAAAGCCGCGGATAACATTTTTGCAAAGGAAAATGTTGCTTCAAATGATCTCAGGAACCTCCCATTTCCGGCTGTTGAAGGAATTTTGAGACAACATGTATATTTGCAGGCAGTCATTTCTCCGCATAAGATTTAATTATTCTTAATTTTACGGAGCAATAGTTATAATTTCTTAAGATTTGTTAGTCCGAAAATTGATTATTACTATACTCTTCGATTCTCAATATTTTGTAACTGCAGCTTGTCAATACCTATTTAGCATAGAAATCTCGTAAAGCTTACACGCGTTACACTAGAGAAGGTTAAAATTGATTTATGGAAAGTACGAATGGAACAGAACATTTTAAAAACGGGTCGTTGTCAGCTGTAGGAATATATATGGTTCTTAATTTTACAGAGCAATAGCTATAATTTGTTAAGATTTGTTAGTCCGAAAATTGATTATTACTAATCTCTTCGATTCTCAATATTTTGTAACTGCAACTTGTCAATACCTATTTAGCATAGAAATCTCGTAAAGCATATACGCGTTGTTACACTAGAGAAAGTTAAAATTGATTTATGAAAAGTACGAATGGAACATAACATTTTAAAAACGTGTTATTGTCAGCTGTAGGAATATATAACACAAAACGTAAACTACCACTTAAAAATTAGCATGCGATTATCAGAGGATTTTTTAAAGTCATCTCGAAATCAAATATGTACCATCGTGGTGTGTTTCCTTTGATGTTGTAAAACACTCGTCTGAAATATTTCCTGCCTTGATACTTCAGGAAATAATTGCGTGTACATATTTGAACCAGATAACATTTTATATGGCTGCTGTCGTGATAGCTACCTTTGCTTCGCGGGTGAAGGTTGGTGGCCGAGATACTGATACTACGAGGGCCATCGCTCATCAATGCACCAAGTTCTCCGGTGGTACCGCAAGCAGCTTGGTAGCCACCGAAGAAGAATTGGAGATCTGGGTCATCAGGTGTGGAGTACGATGTAGAGACAATTCCAGTTATTTGAGACAGACCTGTCGAAGCCATGGGTCCATTTTGGAAGCCAATGTACTCCACCGCTGCTGCCCAGCTCAGGTCGTACTCGTTGGGCTCGTTGATGTCGAAGGACACCGTGTATGACACGTGGTTATGTAAATTCTCGCCGACACCTGCGGAACACGCCAAGGTTCATGAAGAGCTCCATTGTATTAAACAACTATTAGGTTTGCACAGAAGTTCGTATCCGATTTCGTATTAAACTACAATACAACAAAGAATCGGGGCTGAATTTTTGTACTGACCTACCAAAAAGGTTTTTATTATAAAAAATGGATAATAAGATATCCAGGTACTTAAAAAAAAAAAAGAAAAATGGTGTGTATATTACAGTTAGCATCGTGCAAAAGGAGAAGTCATTACTCTGTTCAATTTCCGCAGAATTAATTCCAAAGGGGTTCACAATTTACCAACGCATTCCACCGACCTCGATGAAAAATTCAAGCACAAATTTTATAAATAATTCTGTCTAGTTTAAAGTGCTATAAACCATCAGGTAGAGGGGCTTCCCGAGCAAATCTAGTGCCAGGAGCAATTTCGTCGGGGCGGATCGAGCAAACAGTCGAAACCGCATCGGCTCCGGTTGTCTGAAACGCCGCGCCGCTTACCCGGTAGATCTTTGACGACGCTGACGTTCACGGCTTGCAAGTGTTCCTTTGGCCCGATCCCGGAGAGCAACAACAGCTGCGGCGAATTGACAGCGCCGCCAGAGACGATCACCTCTCGATTAGCTTTAGCGACCCTACGTTGACCGCTCTGAAACAGGATCGTATATCGATTACACCTTCTCGAAAACCTTGAACCTCGCCGGAACTCCTATCTCAACGTCTCGAAAAACAGGAAATCGTTGAGCGTTCGAGAACAGGAACAACGACAAAGAAAAAAGATAAATTTGATGGATTTATGCCGCTCCAGTATAATCGGACACATTGTATCGGAACAATTTGTCATCGGCGCCGATGACGATACTCGTCGACCATAGCCGATACATAACTTTGCAACTTTAGAGATAACGACACATGCGCTCGAGAGCTCCGCGATTGTACAGTTATTTCTTTTTTTTTTTTGTTTATTAACCGCTTGCACTATAATTTATTACATGGTTACAAAGATAGAAGCGACTTTATTGTTCGCAACTTCCTAGAAGAAAGTGAAAGTTTATAATTACAGGCTTATTTTGGCTAGAAGGAAATTACTAACATACATACAGTAAATCCTCTATAAACGCAAACGCCTCGGGGAAGTTCGTTTGCAAAGTTCGTAGACGGACAGTATTTTTCTGAGCTTCAAGGTAGTTCAAAGGCTGAGCCAAACGTAGAGAAGGACAGCGCGTGTAAAGAGCTCTTTCTTTCCCATACGCTGTCCTTCCTTGCGCCCGAAACTTTCATCGGCGATTAAACCACTAAATACAGTTGAAATTATATCGTGTTTGGTCTTATTTTAATCAGAAAAATGCCACAGATATATTGGTGAACGTTTCATAAAAAAATAAGTGATAATAATAAAATTTTTATATTGATATTACATTGTGAGGACGCACGGGCCTTTGAACTGTGCCGGCGACTGCGATTCTCCGCGTCGCATTAGTAGTCGTTCACACCGATATACCCGAGCCGAGATCAGACTACTACAGTGGAGGGGATATATTTCTTGCGTTTATAGAGGATTTACTGTAGTAGATTTAGAATTTGGAATATAAGTGTTGCAATTATACTAACTTGAATGTATTCGACGCCGACGGCCCTGGAGTTCTCGATGATGATTTTGGTAACGGTGGCGTTTAGGGCAACTTGGAGATTTCTTCTGTAGCGGAAGGGTTGCAGGAATGCTGTGGAGGCGCTCTGTCTGACGCCTCCCTTCTGCATCATTTGCATGACCGTGAACCCGGTGAACTGGTCTCCGTTCAAGTCCTCGGACAACGGATAACCTATCTCAGCTGCTGCACCCACGAGATCACCCGCGATGGCCGGTATCCAAGGGAACCTGCCGATGGTCAGAGGGCCGTCGGTGCTGTGGTATTTAGTGCCTACTCGATGGATCTCCGTGTTGTTCTCCGAGCACATGTAGTATGGCAGGACCTGCGGCATAGCACCGTGTCTCGTAAAAGAGTTCCCTACTGTCATCTTGGGTAGACTGCCCATCAGATCGAAGAAATTAAAAATGAACGACCATTTCAAATAATCTTTGATCCGTTGTACACAATTGAAATGGACCTTGGACTATTGACCATGTCCAGGCAGAGCCACTAAAAACTTTAGAATTTAATGGACCACATAAGAATTTAAAAAGGTGATTGGAGACCCAGATGCACAATCTAAGTAATTTTCAATGTTGCAACTTATACTTGCCAGGTCTTTCGTTTGAAGATCTTCAATGTCTAATATCAATGTTGTTCTCGAAATGAAGGCAATTATTTCTGTAGTACAATGACATGGTGTAATAAGGTTACGAGGCTTGCGTCTGAAAAGCGTTTGAACAAAGCCAAGGATTCTCAAAGATTTGTACAGTGGCAGAGCCTAAAGTCAACAGGTAGAGGCAACGGAACAAGAGAAAAAGGAATCGGTGTCGCGCTCGCAATTCCAGCAGTTTATTAGCGTGAATCAGACTGTCGGATTGGCAAACGGTTTCTCGCGAACGGCACGCGATTCGTAGTGGCGCAACTCGTGACTCGTGGGACTGCGTGAGTTTTCTGATGGGTGATGTGTAGCAGGTCCGTTTCGATTTTCTACACACCTGTTCCCAGTTCCATCCCTCGTTGCCCATTGCTGCCCAGTTGTCGAAATCTTTCGCGTGTCCGCGAGTGTACATCATGCCGTTGTGAGCCGAGCATCCTCCAAGGTTCTTACCCCTTGGCCAGCTGCAGGAACCGCCTGTCGATAGGCACGCGTTCTTCTCGCCCTCTGTTTGATATTGCCAGTCTATTTCGCTGCCTGTGTAGATAACGATTATAGTAGAGAACTATATTTAAGCATTAAAGTGAATTCGGACGTTACAAAAGAAATCCCGCAACCCCAAGTACCGCAAAATGTTTTAAACGATATGGTACGGTGGTATAGTTTTGAAAGTGGTCAAATAAATGCGGTCTAGCCGGAGAACGGTAACCGGTGATAGGACCGCAAAGGGTTAACAAGAAATTGAGACTGTCCATTTGGCACCGATAGGATTAAATCGACGCAACGGGGAAACGTACCCAGAAACATTGCCATCATACTGGGAACCGCTGTACCCGGCGGTGCATCCGGGCCAGCTTCCAGCACAAGGACTTTCCATTCCGGATGATCGCTGAGTCTTGATGCCACCACAGGACCGGCCGTTCCACCTGCAAAACACATGCAAATTATTAACAATAATTTAGATCACGACACGCAAAGTCTCTCGAATATTCATCCAGAAAAGTTCAAATTCATTATCAGACTGCGAATCTCTGGACAGTAGAAATTCTAAAATTGTAGGGCGAGGGGCTAATTTTATACAAAAATAAGAAACAGCCATTTTCAGTGCTGCGTAGACCCAGTGTTAGAGATTAGGTCACCTATACGTGTTTGAAAAATTCGTAGCACAATCGAAGAAATCGAACATGTTGCTTCCCGTCCGCTTCCGCGATTCCACGGTCGGCGGGACGTTCGAACGGGAAGCTAATTATGTACCTGCCTTCGAGCCTACTTCTGGGTTTACAGGCGGTTGCGTTTGATTCTCTGTTACGACAGACCGCGCCATCGTGCACACGCGATCCCCCGGCGAATCGTTCCCTTACGATACAATGATTCGACGTTTTCACGCGTACAAGGCGATCCGGTTAAACGTTCCGGTGGCTGATGCTGAAACGGAACGCGTGTCCCGCGACCACAAGCTCTCTATACACACGTATGATCGTATTAATTGTATTTATTTGCACGGCGCGTGAAAGCAAGAATTTATAAAGCACAACCGACGATCGGCGTTCCCGATTTCAGAAAGTCTTTTGGAAAGTCTAACCGCGATACACATCTTACGGTTTTTACGCAACGAGACACGGACGTATGCGAAACGTGGGACTACGTCTCGCTAATTTCATTCTTGCGTGCTCAGGATGCTCGAGATTTGCGTATCTGTCGTTAGGCTACCGCTTGAAATATCCGCCGACATTTTTGCACAAGTTTTCCTTGACCCTTCAGCGCACAGATTGGGTCTGTGAGATTGATGAGTTGTATTTCTCGTGTTTTCATTTTCTTGGACCTCCCTGCGCTAAAATTGGGACTCTAAGGCACCGCTGAGAATTGTCATACTATCGCGGTAGAACTCCATTTATGCTATAGATTATAGGTGATTCGTGTTGTTAAAATTGTAACAGTGATTTTGTGTGTGGCAAGCCTGTATCTAGTTAGTTGGCACAGTGGCCAATCATCGGTCGCGCACGAACCGTTAAAAAAGATCGAACCGTCGTTCGACTCACTCACGATAAAACGCTCAGTGTATAAAGTTAACCGTGACCACATGTCAAGTAAAAGGCTTAAAGAAATAAAATTAAGCGATATACTGTGAGAATAATATTTTCATTTAAAAGTGTTCTTTTTTGTTGGAGTTATAACGACACAATCGTTTCATTGTATTAAATGTACATCACGGAAAATATAAAAGTGAAGTTCAGCACGTGGCGTTTACCTCTCACCTCCACGGTAATAAAAGAATTTTAACACGTATAATAGGGGTCCCACCGGTGAAAACGATTTAATGCTACGCTTCTGATTAGCCTCGCGAAGAAATGAACACGAGGCGCGTTCGTTGCAGGTGAGATAACGATGCGTTTCTAATTGTTTGCAGTTTCACCGGCAGTCTTATCGGCCACGAGGCGATAAGACGTGACTGCGATTGTGTCGGTTACGTGAGACTACATAATCGATCGACAAGAAACGGTGTCCGTTCTGGGAACCACCTAATTTAAAATTCTATGATGAATCGTTCCGGGAATCCTTGTGGAAAGAATGCCGGGGCGTGATGTTCCGTTCAAACAGAAGTGTATTTCCAAGCCGAGCCAGGTGTTTTGCGTCGTGTGTATCGTTGCGTTTCCATCCCGAGGAGGAAAGCACGATCCTGACCACTGTACTTCCGGTTTCATCGGCGCAGTGTGCTCGCTGCAGTGTTTCCGCGTGAGCACCGCGAATCTGACGGTGAACACGTTTCTACGGCGCATGTTTTACCTGGGTGAACGCTTTTACCTGGCGCCATGGCCAAGGCCTCTGCCCACCTTTTCTACATACAGGGTGTCTCAAAATTCCTTCAACATCCGGAAATGGGAGGTTCCTGAGATCGTTTGAGGTTTGAAGCAACACTTTCCTTTGCAAAAATGGCATACGCGGCTTTGTCAAGGAGTTATTAACGAAAAACGCGGACCAATCTGAGCGTGACCTAGACGCGTGTTGGCATAGTCGGCCCCCGGCGCACAGTGTTGAGAACCATGGACAAAAATCGAAAAAGTCACTGCTTCATGTCGATTTAAAACTATGTTCATACTATGTCAAAATGTCCAAACAAATCATTTTTTGAAAAAAAAATTCAAAAAATTCAGTAGGGAATTAATTACAAGCGAGTCTGTAAGCGAATATTAGGAAGATCATATGGTACATCAGTTCATAGCGTAACTTGTTTACGTTGTGTTATGAATAATAGACGTTTGTAAGAAATAATCTTTTTAGAAAATAATAGCTAAGGGTTGGCTAATTGTAATTCCTCTTAAAAAATTTTGTAATACTTATATGCAATATAATAATTAACCTGGAATGAAACCTTTAAGTTTTATTGGTTTCCCTAATATGTAAAAGAGGATAAAAAAAGTTGTTCAAAACATCCTGGGAATTTGATTGCGTCGTATTAGTCAGATAATATATTTTGATATTATATAAGTTTTAATTGCAATCGCTTTCAATGAACAGAGATAATTAGCAAAATAGTGAACTTTGATTATACATATACATAAGTACTCGTATTTGTAGCATTTACCGTGGAAAAAAGCATACTTATAAGTCACGGTGCATGCCAGGAATCAAGTATGATTACACAATTGTTTATCAAAGCGAAGTATGTTTGAAGAATGTTTAGTTCAGACCGAATATGTAGGTCCTACTTTTAGTTAGTTGCGGTAGGCATGGGAGAAAAATGTTGTATGCGTGTCGAAGAGACAAATGCTTTAAGAGTTTAAAACGAAGTTTTACTTTCGGAAGAACTAAACTGAAAATTCATCTACTCGAAACCAGCAATAAAACAAAATTTTGTTTATACATATCGTTTTTCAATGTTTAATCATCTAAATTATATGGTCTCAGGAACCTCCCATTTTCGGCTGTTGAAGGAATTTTGAGACACCCTGTATATACAAGTTTCACACTCGAAATTCATAATTTTCGAAATTCACACTTCAATTCATTTTACATTATATTCAAATTTCATTTCGATTTAAAAGAGGTGAATGTGATCCGCGTTTCTGAAATCGTCATTACGATTCTGATTCGTTATTATACGGGATGGTAGTAAAAAATACTGAATATACTCGAAGGTATTCATGTTACAACGCAACAAAAATGTAAAAATATGTAGACGTTATTTTCAATCAATTGAAATTGTGTACGTAAAAAAGGAATTTTTATATAGCTCCATTTACTTGTAGATGATGTATCAACATTTTATTTCGCATACTAATCCGTGTTTACTTACGGTCGAATTAGAAAACTTTTATTCTACAAAGATCCGCAGTCGAACAAAATTACAGATACGAATTTCGTCCAGGCTTTTGGCAGAATCGACTAGTGTGCTTGGTAAATAGCGTATCGACCGGCGAGCGTTGGCCACCGAAAGAAAACCGGTCGATCTCGCTCGCAGGAAAAGGAAGAAAATGAGTTTCCCGTTGTCGGCGCGTTTTTTCGGCGGGGCGGTGCGCGCGCGCGCGTTCTGTGTCATTTTTTCGTGAAAACGGCGAGCGTATCGGCGTGACAGTAACGTTAGATCGGGAGGAAAACGGTTTGCCATGGCAAAAACGCGGTCGTCACGGTTGCATAATCGCATTGCCGCAGCCAGCGGCCAGCGGCCGAGCGATTTTACACGCGGCCGACGAAAGGAGTCTGGATCGGTCTCGATCGATACGCACCCACACGCTCCTCTCTCTCTCTCTCTCTCTCTCTCTGCCGCCCGTTTTCCTCGATTTTCCACGATTTCCCGTTAGCTTTGTGTCCCCCGCCACACAGACCCCCGCGCACCCTCTTTTCTAGATCGACTCGTCATTTTCCCACGAGAAACGCATTTCGATACGAAACGCGCGCGTCCGGCGCAGTTCGTTTCCGTTCCGTCGACGCGGCTACAATGGAATCGAACTTCGACGTCACGCTAACGCAGCTATGTTATTTATGCTTCTACGAAGAGTCTAAGGCTGTGGTTCTACTGAATGGAATTTTTAAATGCGTTGGGAAGTCTGTTCAATCTAAAAGAAAAAACAGACCAATACTGTGCGCATAAAACCGCACCACCGAAATGAAAACTACTATGACGCGACGCACACCTGTTTCTCGCTCGCTCAGCTAAACTCGGAAGGCCGAGTTTACCCGAATAGCGTTTCATCTCGCAGCGTGACGGATCAGACTCATTCGCTGCCCAGCAATTGTGCACGCGCTGCGTCGAAAGAAGTTTTCAATTCAAGAAACACTGATATTCCAATTATTATTATTATTATTATTATATACGGACCGAGGTCCTTTTATACATGAGTTTACAGACTTTTTGTATAACTGATAAAAACAAATAGAAAATAACAATAACAATTAGAAAACTTCATCTGTCACACCCCGTCGAGGGCTTAATTACGTTTGTAATTCCCGATCACGACGGATCCCGAAATCCTTTCGATGTCTGCGAGTTTCCAAGGTGTAAAATGGTTCCCGGAGCTCCGGGCGCGGCGGCATAGAGAGCATTAAAAGTTGCGACGGAGGAGAATCGCCGCGAGAAAGATCGCGAAGAATGAAATTTTGATTGAGCCCGTTGAAAACAATTCGCTCGGAACTGCGGAAAACAGGGCGCGGAACTGATGGGGGGGGGGGGGGGGTTAGCGAGTCCGCAGGCGGTCAACGGCGCATCGATTAGCCCGCGGCGAAAAGAAAAACGCGAAAAATCAGCCCCGGTATAATCGAGCAAAGTGTCACCGGGCAAATAACGTTTTCATCGCGCGATACGCTGAATATTCGGCGAGATTATGCAAATACAGGCTCGCCGGACCGTAAACTATTCCGCGGTACGCGCCTCAGCGAATTTCATATTTTATCGTCTTTACCGGGGGGACTGTGATACCGACACCAAACGATACCCGCGTACTGCTTCGGTAACGAGTCTCGTCGATCCTCGACCCCTCGATCCTTCGATCCTCACGCGTCGTTTCTACGGGGATCCTCAATTTGGAACGCTCGGAGAATTTCGAGGAATTTAGAGTAGTTTCGACTTATTCTTCATTTTTTTTGAAAATTGCACAAAATTTACTGGTATTTTCTTTTGGAAATTCCGATGGTCATTATTACTTGGAAAAAATTGAGTACATTCTCTAAATATTGACGAACAAATGTACCAAGTTTGAAATTTTAATAATCAATACTTTTCTTTAAACAAATTCCCAAAGCTTATCTAGATTGCTAATTTTTCTCATACACTTCTTACAGGTTTAATAATTGTCAGAAAAAGATGTATGCAGGAATACGAAGTATAAAGATAAGATATTACTGTTTTCCATAATTAGAACCTTTTCCAGTTAGAACCCAGGTAGAGCTGACGAGTGAAAAACGCGAAAACCGTGTCAGATATCAGAAAAAATGTATGTAGTTACGCTATTAGTGGAACAATGTGCTACCTATCACATTTGTCAGTCGTCGTGTAATTTATCTAATGCGGAGGACACTTTCTGCTACGGATAGCAGTCTGACCGTAGCCTAGGCGAAGCATGATTGCTTTGTGCGTCGGCCTCGCATAGTGGTACCCTTCCCAGCGATACCCATCGGCAAAAAGAAGAGATCGAATCGCTGTGTCTGATACGATTGTTCACCGTAGACTGTCAGGCAGACTTTCCATTGGCCTTAGACAGCAGCGCCTTCCTTTCTCGCCGATTTTTTCCATCGTGTCGCGCCAGGGAACTCTCGCGAAATCTGCTTGGAAATTCAGTGGCGAGAGATCTTCAGAAATGTCTCGGAATGCAATCGGAATGATCTGCGTTTCTCTTTCAATTAAAAAGTACGAAAATTCTTTCTAGAGAACTTAAAAAATTGAATTTTTTGTAAATAATAAATAAATAAATACGTAAAGACGTTTGAGCTACTGTTAGGTGACCTGAGAAAATTCCCCGAGTGCAAGGAGTCGGAATTAATCCTACACTGAATATAGAACTGAAGGAAAATCTATATTTTCCTCTATAGGAAAATTGGGAAAATGAATTAAATTTTGAATAATAATTACGGAGCCGCAAGCAATTCCGCCGCTCTACTGGATGCTAGAATAGCCAAAATTTCATTTACTATTCGACGGAAGGAGGGTTTCCTTGTCACGCTCGAACATTCTGTCACGTCAATTTACCGAACGTCCCCATTAGACACGGACCGCAGAGTTTCCTCGAGCATATAGAAAGGGTGCAAAGTTTGCATTTCTTACAACACCGTCACGGTTCGACCAATTTCATTTGACATTTCATTATCCAATTAATCGGACGGACGTCAGTTATTAGCGAGCGCCGCGACGCCATCTGCTTCGAGCGTCGCGTCGTCTAAAGAAGATTAATCGGGTTTCAAGACCTCTATCCGGCCGGATAATTCAATTGCGATCGCGAAAGTTTTCGGTGGAACTGATTCCGTTGGTTGAGTCGTCATCGTTGCCTCGTTAGGGACGCTTCCCGTCGTCGCGGCGCTCAACGACGCTTCCTCTGCCCCCGGTTTTGCCTCAGACCATTTATCTGCACGCGTCTTGTGCGCCCGCAGTCAATCCCCGATTTCTTTCGGACCTATTAGCCGCCGGGATTTTCGTTGCACCTTGTCGATTATTTGTTGCACACATTTTGCCTCTTTCAGAATGAATTTTGTCGATTTCTGCAAAGTCGTTCGTTCCAAATATTGTTCAGAATATTTCACTCAGTTGTTGCAGTAAGTTATGAAAATATGCTATTTTCAGTAAACAAAAATTTGCAAGTGCTCCTTAATAAGTCTCTCAAAATTCTCCTTCCGACCGAGTGCAATTTTCTCTCTACCAAAATCACAGTTCCTCCTCGAACATAGAAATTTTGCCGCACAAGTACTTTTGCAATAGTGTGCCCCTGGCCAATAGAATTTAATTCGCCGCTCGCCTTTATTACACATCTGTCTGTGAACTTTTCGAGTGCACCGTATAGAGGCCATTGGCCAGGGCCGGAAGGGTGGCTCGTTGGTGGGAGGACAGCGGTGAAGCGCGAACTCGAAATGAAATTAATGACGCAATAATCACGCTGGCCCACTGAATGAATAACAGTTCGTATTAATATCGCGTCTAAACACCGAACAACCGAGCGATCTCGCAGAGCGAGCGTCGAGTCGCGTTTCCCTCGCGATAATCGTCGAATTACGATCGGACCCGGATCGCGATAATTCCGCTTGTCCATCGCGTAAACGCGGAAACGTTGCGCCGTTAAAAAATATGTTTGTCATAGATATTCAAACTCTTTATTCTAGCATAATGTAAACACTTCTTAAAATATACAATACACTAAACAATGAAAACATAATTTTTCAAAATATCTCGTTAACTGTCCACTTTTTGTCTACATGCTCTTGGTACCTTTTTTATACATATATAGCAAGGAAAATTTAGATACCATTCATTATTTTTCCCCTCTATCATTTCTCGCAATTTCAACCAGAACAAAGATAGAGCTTGTTAGAGATTGCGTGGATCACCCTGTATAGTTATAATAAAATCAAAGTACTACATAGTAAGCAACACGGTCAATTTGTTTCCAGTCTTGACTTGGATCAGTTTCATAATCACCCGCATAAATAATGAACTCTCCGCACTATTCGTTTTTGATACTTTCCAGCAAGTGGCAATACAGTAATAAATTGTGACACGGTGTAATAATCGTTAGCAGGGTTGAGCAAACTTCTTATGTAGACCGTCGTTTTGACGATCTGCGCAATCGTTAACGAAGTCATCGATTGTATTATGCGCGCTAGATTCAGAAGGCGTGTCTCCGCACGCAGGAGCTTTGGACGACCGTCATTGCCGTATCTCGCATCGGTTTTTCATTTCTACAAGTTATCCTTGGCAATAAGCGTTCGTCTAGCTCTCTCGCTGCTACCAGCACCGCTCTGGGATCATTTCGAATTCGAAAAAATCGAGCCGGTTAATGGACGGCGTGTAATCGGTCGAGGAATTAAAATCTTAATTTATTAAGTTCCGTTCCCCGTCATCGTGAACTTTCTAACTCTAGTAATCGAATTAACCAGACGATTGACACTGAGAATAAAACTGTTCGAAGCGGTTTCTCGATATGTGTACCTGCAGCACTTTCGAAATCTATTCATCAATTTCGTTCGACGTTTCCTTGCTATACAATTATCATAATTGCAATCTGCAAGTGCAGTTTCTTCATCTTTGTTGCATTTGTTTGCGCAGTTGTTCGGTGAAACGTTCGAGTGCCCTAATTAAACTACATTAAGAAGCTGTTTCGGATGACAAAGTGACACCAAAAACACAGAGAACTGGTTATTCTGGCCGTGGTTAGACAGTAGTCTACAATCTATATTTCCAATTAGTTTATTGTGTATCTGAAAGTTGTTTTGTATGCAGTCTTTCGAAATTGAGATGTAAATGATTTAGCATTTTCTAAGAAGTTGATCAATAGGTTTTACAATTTCAGCAGCGAGCTGAAGCTAAAGAGATAAATATTAAATCACGCATCGACGTTATTCAATTCTTTCAATCTTGCCACACTTCAAAACAAAAATGTCCTCCATTAATTTCAAAAGGCAAAGGGGAACCAAGTTAAAAATTAATTCCTCCCTTTAATATGTTTCATTAATTTTAAATCGACGTTCTTAAATTCTTTTAATTTTGCCAGGGTGTAAAATTTCATCCCACCATTTCCGTAGCAATGCACAAAATTCGCAGTCTAATTACTAAATTACGGGTTTTCTCCGTTTAAGAAAAAGTTGAGTTGTTAAAAAGAATGTAATAGGATTAAAAAATTGTACGAGTACCGTTATATTATTTTCAACTGATAAAATGATTCAAGAGACAAACATATTTAGTTGGTATTCCTTTGAACATTTTTATCCCACATGGAGATCTACTCCATGAGATCCAGTAGTAATACTGCTGCGCTGAAAAAAGTGACGAGAATTCACGAACAGTTCGATATGCGTCTGAATAACTTTCGGAGCGGAAATTGCGAAGAGTTTTGAGACAAATAAACGGTGTGCAGGTTTCCCAGGTTCTCTGTTTGCAAATTTCAAGCCTGATTGCCGTCTTTGGAGTCCGCGGAGCAGAACTGGAAGGCGCTCGCGTTGTCGCGCGACCGTAAAAACGGCCTTCACGGTTGCACCGACAATAATCACCGAAAGAGAAACCGGGGCAGGATTAATATTAGCGTTGTTGCTCCGCCTAAACGGCCCAGATAAAGATTTAACTCGGCGATTTCGTCAGCAGTCTCGTAAAACATCCAATTACCAGGCTCTTTTTTCCCTGTAGGCCTGTCCCGGGCTTCTTTACCGGCTCATTCATCGAGGAGCAAGACGAGTTAACTCGTCGCGCCGCTGCCCGAAACTTCACCAATTACGGTTCCGCCCTCTTTCTTTTCCGGCCCTACTTTCCAATTAAGTCAAATCGATTGCGTTTAACGCAACTAATACACGGGGAGAGAGGGGGTGAGGCTGTCGGAGGGTATTGCTCCAATTACCATTCTCTAATCAATCAGGAGCGCGTTTCAATGAACTGGATGTAATTCCCTTTGCGCCTGCGAAACTATAAATTACATGCGAAATAACGATACGGAGTTCCCAGAAATAAATGCGCTCGAATAAGAGAACCGTGTTTATGATCGTGGAAAATTAACGTTCCCCGGTTACCGTCTACCGGGTGTCCCTATCCACTTTCGAAACGAACAATTTGCAATCTCCTGTTTACAGACCGAAACGACAATTTGGTACAAAATTTTTAAAATCTTTACAAGACTACAGACCAGTTATTTAGATGGGTTTTTAGACGTCAGAGTTAATTGCAATGATGGGAAACAGTAAACAATTTCGGAGAACTACAAATCTTCCAATTTTTTGAAAAAGTCATTTCAGTTTACTTCAAGAATCACCTCTTTCAAGGAAGTGTAAAATTTTTCGGACACCCAGTAGAGTCATTTCGGTGGTTGTTCAGCTCCAGAGTGGAGTACAACGGAATAGTAAACAAATCGAACAATTCGTTGCAAACGGAGTCACACGTCACGGAACTCGCCGCTGTAAACACGCGTAATTAGTAATTGCAAGATTAGCAAGGTCCCTTGTTGCCCGCACGCTAATACATACATATTTTCATAATCGCCGTACGCGCCATAAATTAAAGTCACTTTTGCGAGCGTAATCGGCGCATACAGAAAAGGAGGAAACGCAGAAAGAGCATGAACATTTGCAATTTCACGAGTAGTACATTTGGATCGCTGCGAACAAAACCTGATTAGCATTTCGACGTCTGCAAAACATGTATATCTGTCGCTGATAAGAAGCTATTTGAGGATACCAGCTTGCGTGGTTAGTTCCGGCAACATTTCGACGGTAAACAATATTTAGGAATAGATTCTTTTCTGCATTGAGAAACGAAAAATTTTTTTGCATTTGTCACAAAACTGGGAAAATATTGAAAGAATTTCAAACCACTATTACGCTATTTTCAGCTTATGCAAATTACTAAAACGAGGATTTTTTAATTCAATTTCTGTTTGTTACAATTACTATCAACACAATTTTACAATCGCTTACAATTTTTAGCGCTTCAACTAGACAAGCTAAGTATATTTTTCATCCACATAGTCAATGTTGTACTTTATTTGTAACGTTATTTCGAAACGGGTCATGAGAACGGAAATGTCTTCGTTAAATATAAGAAAGGCTAACGAACCATATCCTCTGTCGATTCTCGTCTTTTATTCTCGTTACCGTCGACACCTCTCCGCGAATTATTTTATTCGGGTTCGTCCTTAAACTCCTGCGACGCCTATGCCAGGCAAGAGATTAGCATCGCGAAGCCGATTAATTTGAATGTTTGATTACTTTACCGCAATCAGCCGCACATCGCGGCCGTTACATTCGTTAAAACCAATCTCGGCTGTTTTCTTGAAAATCGTCGCTTCGTTAAGCTTCCAGAAATTATATCGACAATCACCGCCGCTGTGCAATTGCCGATAATCATAATCCTCACATAAATGAGAGGAAAAACGTATCGCGCGACTTTTCCCCGAATTCTGTAAACCTTCTTACCATTAAATTTTTATTATATCTGTTCCGCGAGAATACTCTTCACAGAAGGGAAATGATATTTTCAAGACCTACACCAGTGCTGGGCACGGTAGGGGGCCCACTAGGGTGGACCTTATCGATACCTGGTGAAATTTTTTTGCGAGATTTTTTTCACGACTCCCCCTAAAATTGTGTCACTGGATCAGAAAATAATTCCTGCAGAAGATGAAGTTGATCGGTAGTTTACAGTTTTTTAGAAATTAAAAATGAGGAAATAAGTTTAGAAATATTAGTGGCCCGACCCAATATAAAGGCTTGTCTTCTCATTTTTAATTTCTTAAAAAATTGTAAAGTAAGAATTCAACTTCATCTTTTGCAGGAATTATTTTCTTAACCAATGGCACAATTTTAGGGGGGGGGGCGTGAAAAAAATATCACCAGGTATAGCTAAGGTCCACCCTAACGTGGCACGTCTTCCCGACGTCCGATTGATCAAAAACTTTGGATGTATCATGTTTTCATAAAATGGAATAATATTGGGGAGGTGGGGGTTGTGCCCAAAATTTTATGGTCGAAAAATAAGATCCACGGGTAACGGGTAACGGCGCTTCCTGGAAGGGTACAGTGGGTGCTACGGAGGGGATGGTTTGCCTCAATCGAGGCAAATGTGCCCAGCGCTGACCTACACTGAATTTGTAAAATATTCATTACAGATCCAGATAAAACAATTGCTAAAAATGACTTTTTCAAAGGTCGTTCAATTTTGGATTTTAAAGATTTAATCAGTTGGTCTTCGTGCGAAATAAAAATGTCCTGCATTCATTGGAAAATATAGAAGCTAAAGCGAGAGTTCATTCATTTTTCATTGATTGTAAAAGGTTGGAAATACTACATTGATGCTCTCAATACTCGTAATGATTTTCCTGTTTTAAATTACACCCATTAATGTTTGCCATAAATGCATAAAATGTCTATTGATTGGCATGCTGCAAAATAAAAATTGTTCTGCACTGATTTTGACATCGAAAAAAATGTTCGCGAGACTATTGACCGGTTTATTCGTGAATTAACTACGAATCATTTAATAGCGATCCGTAATCATTCAATAAACTTTCCGCCTTCTCAATAAATGTCGAGTCGTTTGGTTCAGTTTCAACACTGGACTTACTACAACCGGTCAAATGACCGGTTTCAGATTTTTTATTTTACATATTTTATAGATTTCTTTAGTGATCATTATATAATAATAAAAATCGTACAAAGGCCAAATAAACCAAATGTAGTTATTTTCATAAGACAATTCGTATGAGTTAAGTTGACTGCTCTGTTTAGTATTGCAGCAATTATTCCAAATTAACGGGTGGTCAATTAATTACGAGCGTTCATAAATGTTCGCAGAGCTAGTGATCGATTTATTTGCGGATTGGCGATAAAGTGATAATAATCCAGTAATAGATCGGCTCCCGGGGAAGTATCATAGATGAAAAATAGACACGTGTGTGAGTGGTTAATTCTTTATTTTTACTCAGCCGGAACCGCATTGAAATCGAACTCGCGCGACGCGAAACGCTCGAGCGATTCGCCGATCGGAATGCAGGGCAAAACATTCTCTCTCTCCTGCGGTCGACAGATTTTCGCGAGATGATGAATAACACAGGCACTGGGAACGATCGATGTGTCCTGTGAAACATTCAGTCCTCTCTCTCTCTCCTCTGTGTCGTCCGACGACGTTTAAATTAACGTTAGCTGGTTGGTTGCTGCTATTAATTATTCGCGTGTCCCGCGACCGATAATCTTCTGCCCGACATCGGGCCGGTGTATTATTATAACCATCCCATATCTAATAGATAAGGAAACGTCCTTAATTATTCGCCGAACGGAATACGGACGTCCGCTGACACCGAAAGACATCGGTTAAAAGCTGTTGCGACGCTTACTATACCGGAGTATACCGCCATTCCCGGCCCGACACCCAAAACTCATGCATAATTACAGCGTTGCGATTGATACCACCGAATAAGTTTCCCCGCTGAATCATGTAGGAACATTCCCAACCTGCTGCACGTGGTTTTCCACGTGAAAGTACGCTCTCGAGTGTCAATCACCGATTCAAATGAGACTTTGCTGCAACCCGGTTTCCGCCGGAGCATTAACGCGCTGCTTTTTTCTCGCTTATGCTCGCGGTAATGAGTTTTACATATTGCAACCCCCCACTCCTTTTCCGTTTTGTAGGAGTTTTCAACCTGTTGTGTAAATTCTCCAATAAGCCAGAGAAAGAGTTTTAAGACGAATTTTTGTCGAAATGATAGAGATTTTGGTTTTTAAAAATGGGAACCATTTTCGCAAAGGGAAAAATTACTTCGAATGACGTCATGGATCAACCCTTCCAAGGAAATACAACATTTTTAGAGCACACGGTATAATAGCTAAAAATTTTAAAGAAGTTCTTTCAATTGACTTGAACGATTTCTAGTTTGCATGAATATCCGCCATCTATAGTAGTTGTAAAATGACGAATGGCTTGCTGATTTTGATGGACAGTAGAACATTTCACCGCACCGTAGAGAAAAAACAAACAGATAGTCAAACTGACAAAAAAGAAAGCGAGCTAATAAAAACGTGGTAATAAAAGTTACACCAGGACATTTCGACTCACATTCTGTCAGCGTTCCCTCAGTTCAAAATTTCTCCGGGGTTAAAGTTCGTACAATGATAAAAATAATTGTGACTGAAAGGGCGATGGCTAAATGTATAATCTAAATCATTGAAAATACAAAAGACTAGGTAATGCGAGTTCAAATTAAAGTTACATGAGCCGCGTTGAAATAAAGTGAAAATGACAAATGTGTCAAATCGCTACTGATAGGGACGAATTAGTGATTAATAATGAATAATAATCACTGATTATACATTGAAGTTGAAGTGACACCCTCCCAGAGTTTTTGTGAAATTAACATAGTGACACCGAAACTGGAGGCGGCGCAAAATTCAAAAATTTCCAAACGACATATGTTGCTGATTATGATTTCATTGGAATATGGTGGACTTGGAAATCAGTAGGTGGGAAGAGAAGATACATTAATATGTGGAAGCATGTAGAAGAATTTCAGGATTTTCCTAATTTCCAGTGTGGAAAATTTCCAATTTTGCGCCGCCTCCGAAAAGACTGTGTTGTATTTAAGTTCGTGTGTATTCACATAAACTAAATGGAAATTATTTAATACTTTCTACTGCATTTTTTTAGTGCGTTTCAAAGTCGATATAATTTTTTCTCATAAAATTTTTTTATTTCACACTTTTTAGTGGAACGAGCAGAATTTGTAGAACACCGTAGGATGGTTTTTCGGTCGTATTAGTTATTTGTTATTTGCAATAAAAACCCTACAAAATGCAAAAGTTTTCGTTCCTATTGATCCATCCATCTCGGCGTAATCGGTGAACATACATAGAAGAAAAAAGAAGCGAAAAAAAGAAAAAGCACATAAAGTTCGATTTGAGTAACCTCCTCGTTTTTCGAAATCGGTTAAAAATTCATTCGACAATTCGTTATCTTGCAAAATCTGATAAAGTTGCAATGAAGCGATAGGCCAAGAATTAATTAGTACAATTAAATAAATACAACTGTGCGCAGTACTCACCGCCGACGACGATGAAGTCATAAACAGGAGCTGGAGGGTTGACAGGTCTGACTCGGTCGCAGATTTCCGAGATCGTGTCTTGGTCGGTGACGAAGGTGTTCAAGAGTGTCATGAAGCTCAGAAATTGCGGTCCGGGGCAAACAGAGGCGAGACTAGGCCCGAGGTACGGGTGCGGGCACATCGGTTGCGCGTTCACGTGGTACGACATCCTGTGACCGATAAAACAGCAATTATTCGCCGGTGTCGTTCACCGAGTCGACGATCGAACGTCGCGTCGCCGCGAGACTTAATTGGACCGATTTGAATCCGGACAACTCGTCACGCGATTACTGATTCGCTACGGACTATTTGCTCGATCTACCCGAGCCAAAAACTTCAGAGATAAATATCGCCTGTCGTTTACTACCCGATAAGATAAGGATAAATGGCTCATTCTCACTTACACATTGGAACTTTGTTTCGACCTTTTTGCCATTATTATTTATGTGCATACATTCGACGGTATGATGGTCATTGCAAATTCATTGGACTTCGTTGTTCAAAACAGAGTAGGGGAAAACTAATGTACTACTCTCTTCTTCTGCCAGAGAATTACGAATAACAGGAATTATTCTCAAGCTATTATAAATTGATAAATGTCTAGAACATATTCAACGTTTGCGAGACGTGTTCAGAGTATATTAAACACAAAAAACCATGTTTCGCCGACCTCGGAGTGTCATAAATTGCTACATAGACAAGTTTTCAACATTCTAACGAGGGGACCTCGCGGATAGAGAACGCCGGATAGCCACGAGTTATTGTGTGGACATAGCTTAGGCACCCTCTTGAATTATCCAATTAGTTTCAGCTGCCAACGCGAACCCGTTTTCGGGAATGTCGATTTTGAAATTGGAAAAAATTCGTACCACTCGAATATCCCAGATTCGCGCCCCGTGCGGGACATTTTTTTTGGTTCTTTTTCGAAGTTTATGCAATAATGTACAATAATTTTACAAGAAATAAGCAAAAAATTAAATATATTAACAATATTAATTGCCCGCGCAGGTATATCCCGTTTTATTGTTGAAACCGTAACAGAACTGTCTTTCGTACAGCATGAAGAAATACACAGCAAAAATAATTTGCGTCATAATACTTACAACAACGAATATGTTAGATTTTTATCAAACATACATATTGTCCATCGTAAAACTAGATTACTTGTCATTTATTATATTAGAAATAATGTGTAACACGTAGAAAAATAAAAAAAGAATGTGAAAAAAAATATTTTTAAAAAATGGAAAAAATGCTAACACGGGACGCGAACCCCAAACAATCTCGTGTTAGATGTATTCGCTCAAACCGCTCGCGGACATCGTCCACTGTGGCAAAAGGCTTTCACTCATGGAATATAACGCACATGTCGCATTTCAATATCGATTTTCTCGAAAACGGGTTCGCGTTGGCAGCTGAAACGAATTGGATAGTCCATGAGGGTGCCTAAGCTATGTCCACACAAAAACTCGTTGCGGTCCGGCGTTCTCGATACGCGAGGTCTCCTCGTAAGACCGAGGAACAATTTTTGCCGATTGGGCGATGTGATCGAGTAAATTAGCCTCAGGGCACAGGGTGAACCCCTTAGGGGAAAGGCGAGCCCGCAGGGACCATAATGGAGGAATACATTTAAAAGTGTATTAACCTCATCCATTAAAGTTGTCGGAAGAAGAAATAACATCCTATTTGGTTTCTATTCCCCGCAACCGATGGAAATCAGTCACATTTAGTGGTTGGCATTTCCACCATTAAAATCGGCATGGTCCTTGTTAGCAATCGCTCGCGTGCGTACTCGCGGATTCGCGTTTCGTTCGGTCTCCGGTTTTTGCTATCCGCTAATGTCCATATCCGTTGCTGGCCGATCCAAGTCAGGGCCGTAACAGAAATCAGCCGGATCGCGTGCAAACACACTCGCACTCGGACTTTCTCGCCGGAAAATAAAAAGCCTCTCAGGTCTGTTCCCGATGCGTCTATTTTCTCGGCTCGTCGTTGCACTCGCTCGCAACGTGCTGCACGCGTCGAAACTCTAATACCCGGGTTCGGTTTTACGTAAACCCCTCGCATTAAAATCACGCCGAAATAAATATTCGCATAAATTAGGAAGCCGAGCGAATTAATGCGCATCTAACTAACCGGCCGTGTTAATTAATTTACCTCTAATTAACGTGGCCGCGTTTGCCGGGTATCGTGCGAGTGCGCGCGCACACACGAGCACGCGAATTAATATTTCTGTCGGTAATTGTGAAAGCGGTGTAGCTCAAAACATTCGATGTTCATGTTTTCGATTCGAAGCAATGTTTGTTTCGCATAAAGATCCGCAGTCTATTCGTATATTTTACGGAACCATTGTTGCTCCGTAACGCAAAAATATTTTTTAATATGTTTAAACGCGACAGTGTAAATGTCCGGACGCAAAATATGTATGACTTATACCACTCTCATGATCACCAGCACATTTGACGCGACAAACTCCGCGGAAAAACGTGTGTACAAGCGCGAGAACGTTAATTATTAACTCGCGTTTTCGTTTCCCGGGCGACAACGACGCCGACGCGACGCCGGGACTTTTACAGCCAGTTTGCAAATCCAACGATCGCTTTATCATCCCGCCTCGAGCCGCGGAGCCAGCCGAGGCGCGACGTTAATCACGATTTAGTAATATTTCATTGTTTGCCCCGGTTTGCTACAGGAACACTCTCCGCTTCTCCGCTCTTCCGTGGGCGCGGACAAACCGCAAGGATTCCACCCGTCAATTTTCACAGCCTCGCACGAAAA
Source organism: Lasioglossum calceatum (assembly GCA_963966675.1). Classification (NCBI taxonomy): domain Eukaryota; kingdom Metazoa; phylum Arthropoda; class Insecta; order Hymenoptera; family Halictidae; genus Lasioglossum; species Lasioglossum calceatum. The sequence continues at coordinate 16,565,608 of OZ016546.1, read as the reverse complement.
AATGTTGCGAATTTCGGAACCGGAACCGCTTTGTTTCGAATTCCGATCGCCGACGGACAAACAGGCTGCGATCGAGCATTGTTGCCCGACCTTTTATAAAGCTTCCGACGACCCTCAGACACGAACGCTAACGTTCAACCGCGAGCTCCTATTCGAAGAGATTTTTAATCAAAAAAGATCGGGGATCGATAGTCGAACAGTATAATAATCGTTAACTGTTTTGCTCGATTCTATGAATTAAATCTTACTTAATGGCAAATAAAAATTTTTCTATACTCGACATAAACAGTCTCCTCAATGAATGTAAAAGAAATTCACATTTTCGAGATTAGAAACTTATTATTCCTCGTCCATGAAAGTTATGTTACTGTTCATTATAGATAATGGTTCTACCGACTGTTTCAAACGCAAGAAAGGCTATTTATATAAGTAGACTGCGCATCGTTTTGCAAAATAAAAATTGTTTGCATCGATTGCAAGAAACGGAAACTAAATCGAATGTTATTTCTTCGCTTGATGATTTTAATAGAGGAGGATATCATATACAGTATGACCTCGATTAACCGGATCCCGATTATAAACAAATATGCGTTTAAATATAACTATATTATGAAGGGAAAGAAACTTTCAAAAATGAAAAATCTATTTTCGAATATAATGTACATTTTAACTATTTCCTCGGGCCTTAATTTATCCGGGCTGTTCGTCTCCCGATGAAGCCGGTTAATCGAGGTCCTACTGTATTGACAACTTCAAATTTTTAATTTTTTCATTTCGAATTCCATCTACTCCATTTTGCTGCAAATGCATAAAGACCCGCAGTCTAGTGATAAGTTATCTCTCCCCTAAAAAGTAATAAAACAAAATGGAAAATATGTTATCGAATAAATATCTTGCTTTTATCTTTGAATATGAATTTGAAAACGCTACGAATCTTCGTTCTTTCTTAAACAAGAACTCCGAGTCTAGTTAAGTGTTTTTAAAAATATCCGAATATTATAACATTATTTGCAACATAAGACACGCACACACAATTTTGTTAAACAGTCTTTTTACTAGGGAAGAATATTGTACATTCTACTCTGATCTCCAAAAACGGAACCGACCGTTCAACCACGATTAATTCAACGTCAAGAAAAACAAACAAGGTACACTATCGATAATCCTCACCACGAACCCTGCTCGATCCTATATCACAAGGGACCAAGAAACCGGCAAGAAATTCTCCTAGATGTAACCTGCCCGTAAAGACACTCCGTGTTTCACTGCGGTTTCGGAAAATCGGCGCGAACTGTTACAGTTATGAGATTTTCGCGATCATGATCGGCGCACTTGTCGGATTGCATAATGTCGGCGTGGGGGCCGGCCGTTGACCTTACCTGAAAATATCACCGGACAATCGATTGACTAGAGACGCGTGGCGCTTGACGATCGATCAAACGCTGGTATATATCGCACTCCCTCGTGCGGATGTGCACACCCAGAGAGATAAACACAATACGAGGCGCGTGATAGGGCAGGTGATAGCCTGGCGAGGTACAGCCTCGCAACCAACGAGCGCACGACTTGTAACTGTAAAGCCTCTCACCGTCGAACGTCTTTTTATAATTCGTCTCCCACCGTGTTGCCCTTTTCCGCGTCATAGTCGTGCCATAGTTTCTCTGTCTGCCAGCCGCCTCCCCGAGGAAATCGCAGGGAATCGGCCAGGACTATCTCCGCGAATCCTTCGATCATCGTCCGATCATTCTCGACGCCTGATCGCCAAGAAGCTCGCTTCTAACCGAGCCGAAGTGAAAAACGAAGTATTCCGAGAAATGAAGTCCTCTCTACGATAGCCATTTCTTGGACGAATTTCAAATTCTTGTAGATGCGGATGTTCGTGCGAAGTAAAAAAAATTAAAGTAGTAAAAATTGTCTGCGTCGATTGCAAGACGAATTATACATTCGTGATGAGTAGACTGCGGATCTTTATGCAAACTAACAATTGTTTGCATCGATTGCAAGAAATAGAAACTAAATTGAATGTTACTTCTTCCCTTAACGATTTTAATAGAGTAGAAATCGTATATTGATATGTCCAATGTCTACAATTTTTCTACAATTTTGAATTTCATCTGCACAATTTTTCTATAAATGCATAAAGATTCACAGTCTAGTGATGAGAGTTAAAAGTAAAAGTACAGGAACTACTGTTACACTAATGTACTAATTACCAGTCTATTATTATTATCATTAAGATAGGGAATAACTTGTTTTTACCACGTTTTTTTATGTAATACAGATTCAAAATGTTTATTTTGCATAACTATAGTGATTATAAACTTTAGTCTTTTTGTGCGATTATTTGTTATCTGTCCAAATAACCAATTTCATTATCTACTGGTAGTATATTTCGCACGTCACGCAAAAGTGAAACAAAATTGGGAAGTCGGATAAAAATTTGTGCATACACGTAATATGAAAATACGTAGATAAAATATGCGAATTAACAAATATAAATTTACTGAAAATTGAACATCTGATTTTTGCACCATACGATTTCCTTCTATTTCAAGCCTGAATGATTATTATCGTGCCGGAACCAAGGTGAAGATCATCGTTGACGCCGCGTAATTTCCGTGATGATACTCGATACTGTCATCCCCCCTCCCCTTCTACTCCTCCAGGATAGACAATGCCAGTCATCGATCCTTTTCTTTGTCTGCCGCGCATCTCTGACAGCTTAATAGCCATGAAACAACTTAATTAAATCGAATCGACTAATCGCGCGGCACCTTCGATCGTCCCGATCATCGATTGCTGGGAAACTGGGAACGAGTCTCATCGGACATTCCCCAGCGAGAGCTTCCCGAAATAACGAGATTTTCCCGAATCCATCGATTCTCTTCGATCAGCGTTCAATAGTAATTGTTGTTGAACAATCCATCATGAATTAAACGGTCGAACTGTGCATTAACTTATTAGATAATTATGACATATGTTAACACTAAACCTACCGAGCGCTAAAAGCGATTACAATAATTTTAGTTACAAAAATGACAAGACTATTTATTTAGATTCTGCGCAATTTTTATAACAGTATGTGCTTGGACAAAGAAATTTGTCGAATCAATTTCAATGTTAGCAACTTCATAATTTCCATCATTGTGAAATGAAGATAAAAATTAAACCGACTTCAAAACGCACTAAAAAAATGCACTAAGAAGTATTAAATAATTTCCATTTAATTTATGTGAATACACACGAACTTTTGAAACACAGTCTTTTCGGAGGCGGCGCAAAATTGAAAATTTCCGACACTGGAAATTACGGAAATCCTGAAATTCTTCTACATGCTTCCACATATTAATGTATCTTCTCTTCCCACCTACTGATTTCCAAGTTCACCATATTCAATTTCGAAAATTTTCAATTTTGCGCCGCCTCCGAGAAGATTATTTTGTATTTAAGTTCGTGTGTATTCGCATAAATTAAATGGAAATTATCTCATACTTTTTGGTGCGTTTTCTCGAAGTCGATTTAATATTTCTTATAAAATTTTTTGATTTCACACTTTTTAGTGGAACGAGCAGAATTTGTAGAACACCGTGGATGATTTCTCGGTCATAAGACCGAATTATAAGACCAATAATGGTTATTTGCAATAAAAACCGGAAAGAATGAAAAAATGCAAAATTTTTTCACGGGACCACTCCGGGGAAATACTCTACAAGATGCAAAAAGTTTCGTTCCGATTGGTCCGTAATCGGTGAATATACATAGAAAAAAAAGATACATACAGATCGAATTGAGAACCTCCTCCTTTTTCGAAGTCGGTTAGAAATATAAAACTGGTCATTTTTGACCGGCAGTGGTAGGTTTAGTGTTAACGTATGTTAATAAACAAACAGTTCTATCATTTTAGAATTTCCTGGCATTTTTTTGAAAAAGTCAAAAAATCAAGGTCATCATTCTGAACAACTTTTCCCTAGATATTTTTGCAAATATATAAAAAAACTAGGATCCTTATCTAAATAATTACCATTAAGTTTTCCGACAGAACTTTGATTCGATGATTTATAGCTGCAAAAATGACCTATAGTGGCCTTCTTGAAATAGCACTGTTATAAGTGGATGCAGCGTTTTCAGTACTTACAATTTAGCATACAAGATATGTTAAACGAGCCATTAGAACAATTAGAACGATACGGTATCTATAGCAAGGATATAGATATCGGTATACAAAATACCGTTTGATGTCATACCGCGCGGTATATTTCATGGACTTATACCGGTATTTTCGGTTGTACCTTCGTAACTCTCATAGAAACTGAAATACCGGCATGACGTCATATCGCTATAGGAAAATACCGATATATTTTCTGATATTTGCCGGTAATTTTTTTAATTTTCATATTTTATTAAAAAAAATTTCATAATCTTTTTAAATAAAGATTTAAACCCGAGATACACGTATATGGCAGTGATATTTTCTGATGCCGATTGTAATTGTCGCATGGTTGCTATTCGGAATATCGTAAATGCATATTTAAGATATGAAAAGAAAGTCCATGAATGAGAAAACTTCGTAGAGCTGATCCTTTACGGCAACACCTCCAATAAGCACGGAACATAGTTTACTCTCCTATTTAGGAAGTATTAGTAGCAGTCGCGAAGCGGCTCGCGCGTCGTCAGTTGAGGGTGGTCCCGGCAGAGCGGTTCGTATGCTCGCTCGTGGGGGACAAGCGCGAGTCGCTGCGCGGGTGCCATCCCCGACTCCTAAAGAGAAGAATAGCCTTTTGGGTCTAGGAGGATAAACATGGTCCAGCGGCCCCACCCACAATTTTTATTGATATTGTATGGAAAACAATGGTTTTGGGTTGACAGATAACTCCCTACAATTTTAAGTCGCTAACGTTTCATATTATATAAGAATGATATGAGGGCAAATACCCTTAACTGTGTCATTTTTTTCCCGGGTGTTAATTAAGATATTCTGATAAAAAAAAATGAAAATACTCGAACTTACCCCCTTCATATCATATATTTTTTCACAATTGTGATCAAATTATTAAGGGTACAAAAAAATCATTTAATTTTTTAGAGGTGGGAATTGCAAGCATCCCTTCGAGTGACCACTTCCAAAAAGTTCAAGAACAATGTTCTGTTACATATCTAATATATACAAAAGTTTCAAGATGATCGCATTGGTGGAACATAATAATAATAATAATATTAATAATTTTTTTTAATGGAATACTATATCTGTTCCTCAGAAAAATAATAGCAAGTACTGAGATATATTATGGTATTATACCGTAATACCGGTATAATATTCGTAATACCGGTATAAAAATTTTACCGGTATCAAGTCCCTGAATAATAGACCCGAGATCACGGAATAGAAATGAAAGCACAATTCAATGACATAAACAAGGTTCGCACTCTTTACATAGATTAACGGGATTACCTAAATATCTCGTTCATTTACTTTACCACGATGAAACTGAAAGTGTTGAGCTAGTTTAGGCGACACGTGTATCGGGGATATAACAATCAACGACCTTAATGATCATTCGGTTCGTTTAATCTTGAGACAATATTAATATTTACTGTCTGGAGATAATTGAAGTTTGTGACCACACCCTACTAAATTTTTATTCATAGAGACATTTAAAAGTAGTTGCTCTATTAAACCTCTACACTCTGCAGTATCGGAAAATGTGAAATAACTGCAGTTGTGTGTATGTGCATAAAGAGATATGCGTCGCTGGAAATAAAAAACATTCACGAATAATTAATTAGAAGATTCTAATTTTACATTGAAGCAGACGGACGCCATTTTGACCTCCTGCAGACATGACCATTCCCAACGAATTGTAAAAGTAAACGTTTGTGGTTACTGGTTCCAGCAAAACTGTGTATATTTGACAATGTCTGATTGTGTGTACGACGTCGCGTATTTTGAGAATATGAATATTGTGCACTGATTCGCAGTTGCGTCAACATTTATTTTTGAATTAATCAGTTTCACAAAAATGAATGATGCAATAATGCAATGTAGCCCTTTGCGGACGGAGTCGTTCGACGAGCGAGCGTCGCTGTGGCCGAGAGGTATTTTTGCGCGCAGTTGAGAAAATATGCACGTTGAACGTTTGCGTTATAAAAGCTAAAACTTTATTTAAATCTAACAACATTTTTTTTATCAATATCCAAAATCATATTTAATTTTGTAATTATTGTAAGTATTACTGGTTTTATATTCTTGCATTGTATGGTATCTATTGAAGCAGTATCCTATATTTAAGGCTGATCTAGCCGAACAAATAGCACAATAAAGGAGCTTTTACGGCTGGCCTCCGCGGCTCGGACCGCGACTCTAACCGTTAGAGCATAGGTTCCTAAACTTTACCGGGGGTCCGTGAAATAAAAATCTTCATCTCTATAAATGCACAAGACCATTTATTAAAATAACCAGCGATATATTTTTACCAATATTTATTATGACGTAGTGCCTATGAGATTATTATTAAATACCTAGGGACGGGATCCGCAAAAAAATATTGATCAAAAGGGGTCCTCGGACTACATAAGTTTAAGAACCCTTGGGTTAGTGAAACACAGTTTTCCTTCCTGTGAGCTTCGAAATTATCCAATCTCTACTAGCAACTTTATTCGTATCTCTGATCCCGGCGCAAACAGTGTTCGCGAGGAGGACTCAGTTCAGCCATAGACGGGACCTCGCGGAGGTTTCCATCGCGATGCGTTGATAGTTGATACGGGTAAATATTTATGGGCCGGGCTCCTCCCGCGCTCGCCATAATACCAGCGCACACATAATACTAACGCGGTGAAACGATTCGGTTCGATCTCCGTGACGGAATTGCTAACGACTGGAACATTGTCCGCGAGAAAACGACTCTCGTCCTTATTCTCAGCGCGTTAATAAACCGTGAATCGCCAGTTATTTCGTATCGAACACGGCCGGAATATAATAATACGGAAGCACGGTTCCCCCGTGCCGGCCGATAACAGCGTTTCACTTAGCTCTACTGAATCGGATTCATTGACCACGGATACGTGACACATGATATATTATATACGTGATCGGTAATTCCTCGTCCGATCCTCCTCCTCTCCTTCTCTCGCTCGAAATGGTCCACGAAAATGGCCATCGCCGAAATTACCTGCCGATTATCGTCGAGTCGACGAATTCGCGAAATCGAACGTTCCGGAGACCCTGTATAAATCTCTTCGGGTTCCGAACGACGCGCGCAGTATTTTTAAAAGTTCAAATTATAAATAAAATCAATTTGATGATGCAAACAACTTTATCATAATTTTTTGGAAGAACGGTTCCTTTTGCAATATTTATCTTTGCGATGAGTGAAATTAATTTTGCTGCAGCTTCCTTACATCAATTTCCACGAAACCAAGAGTGTAGTTGGGTGCCTCGCCGTGTGTTGAATATTCAAGTGATACTGATTTTGGTCTCAGTTTTCCGAAAAATCGACCGCTGTGTCGGCGTGTCGAAGCAGGGGTTTGTCTTTCTCGACGATTTCGCCGTGTGCTTTCCTTTCGGCCGATCCCTCTCCAGCGCCTTTTAAAACGCGAGAATGGATTTCCGTAATTCTGTAGAGCTTCTCCTCTTCCATCCATTATCGCGAGCCGGCGGACCCGTCGGAAAGATAAACGAAGCACGGTTAATATATCCGGGGACACGAAAATTATAGTCCCTTAGTTCGCTGAACCGCGAACCGGCCGAGAAAAGTGTATTGTCTTTGCTTAACGGCGTTATATTCGTTTTACGATAACTGCGACCGTTAGGAAACTCTTCTCTCCCATCCTCCTCTCTCTCTCTCTCTCTCTCTCTCTCTCCTCTCTTTCTCTTGGTAACAGTATCGCGTTCCCTCGTTTGACGACTTCCCAACGCACACCGCGGCGATATTCTCCATAGTTTATGCAACCGGTGCTCGCGCGAGAGCTCTCTCGCCTCCGGTCGGAGAACAACGCACCAGGCTTCGGATATCAGAAGTGCGGGTAATGCCGTGAAAATTGAAGTTTAATTATTGATTCCCGTGGCCGAGGCCACCAAGCAATCGCGGGACCAAGGGCCATTAGCCATTGTTCGCTCGGCCACGACGCTCAATTTCCTGCTCGCGCTTCGCGGAATTTAAATCAGTTATTTGTTGGCAATTATAACGCCGACGCGGCCGAATCCGCCAGACATGGCGCTCGCACCGGGGGAGAGCAGGTTTTCAATGACGCCCGACGGAGAAACTCGGAAAATTAAAGTAAAACCTTTGAGAATTCCCCGGGCTTTTCGAACACAGTGCGTTGTCCAATGGACAGAAATACAGATATCATCTTGTTTGAATCTCAAGGTCGAAAGGTCAACAAATCTTTTTGATCGCATCGTATTCTATCCATCGCCAGGACGAAAACTGCAGAAGAAACAAAGCGTCGAAACTCAACCGTTCTCTTAAAAAATTATGATAAAGTTGTTTTCATTTCCAAATAATAACACGCTATACGTGGAAGCTCTATCTGACTGAGAAATGTAAGAATTGTTTTAAATTAGCAACTTATAATGGCGCCGTTGTGGAGTAAGCTCCGTGGAATTCTATTGTTTGCACGTGAATCCGTACGATTGTATTTAACTCTAGATAACTAATCTTCCATAAAACTGACGACAGCAGCATGTACATCTTGTGACGAATCAGAGGATATACCAAATGCTTCAACCGGTACATCCAACTTCGAATACAATTGTTTCATCATCAAGTGTTTTTATTATATTTTTCCTCTTCACGATTTGCTATAGAATCACGATGCGGTGCTAAAGATATAAAGACGTGAAGGGTCAAGAACACACTAGCGTTTAATAATATTTAAATGAAAGAAATTTATTGAAGGAAATACCAAATTGAGGCGGTCTAATAATAATGAGTGGGTCTAAATTTCTGATTGAAATTTTCGTACCCGTCCACTGAATTATTCTGATCAAGTTGCGACGCTGTTAACATCAGCGAACGCTGATCGATCGGCTCCTTTATCGTTCCCAGGTCGCGTATCGTTCGACGTCGAACTCGGTGCATCGAGTGCACGCAAGTGGTTGCACAGCTCGTTCGCGAGCACGTTCGTCTCTTGCGTATTTCGCAGGATACTCGTCCAGTTTAGTGGAGCACGTTACGAGCATTAAGGCGACGCGGTTGTCACAGTCCGATCACTGCAAATAGCCCTGCAACGTCGGTTATGTTTCCTCGCCGAATATCGGTGGTGGCACGCGATGCACTCTTCGCTGCACCTCGTGTCGCACAGAGGGCTAGAAACCTGTTTTTTTCTGGTTTACACAATTATTTGAACGTTATCTCAAGGTTTGAGGATATAAAATCGTTGAATTTCTTTCGACACTGGAAGGAACATTATGAAGTCAAAAATATACTGTCCCAAAAATGTTATACATTCTTGAAAGGGGAAATTTGAAGTAACTTTTTCCTTTGCAAAAATCTTCTCTGTGACTTTGTTAAGGAGTTGTCAACGAAAAACACGGACCAATCGGAGCGCGGCGTTGGCATTGGGCGAGCCTGAATCCGTCCGTAGTAGCCGCGCTCTGATTGGCCCGTGTTTTTCGCTAATAGTTCCTTAACGAAGCGCGCAGAACATTTTTGCAAAGGAAAAAGTTGCCTCGGATCACCTCAGGAATCTCCCCTTGGGAGGAGGTACAATATTTTTTGGAAACTCGGTATATTAACACTGGAACAGAGGTGGGCATTATTTGGCGAAAAAAATATTTAAAATACTATTTAATATTTTAGATTTTATTTTGCTTAAAGGAAATAGTATTTTATTTGAACAATCTGAACCTCGAAATAAAATATTTCTATTTGAACAACTGAACCTCAAAATAAAATACTTCTATTTATTTGAACAATCTGAACCTCAAAATAAAATATTTCTATTTTAACAATTTCATCCACAAAATAAAATATTTCTATTTTAACAATTTCATCCACAAAATAAAATTCGATAGAAGAAATCAGGAGCAAGTCGTTTTGGCCCATCCGGTAGTTCTAGTGTTAAAATGTCAAAAACCGGGGAGATGAGTCGTGTTCAAAATTCGTTGAAAATATGAATCTTGAAGAATTTAATTTTAGCCACCGAAAACGTTCGGCCCACTATGCGCGGTGGTATGCTCTTCCGTCTCGTTGTAGCCTCGCGCGGAAAATGCCGATGACATCATGTAAAAACTAGGAACGGGCGACACCGAGAGTTTGCGATTCGCATCGCGCCGTTGCATCGTGTTCGCGGATAATCCGTCATACATACAATACAATAGACACACACCGCCACCCGCACTCGCGCGAAAGACGCTTCCAGCGATTCCGTTTGTCCACGGATTACGCAACCCGCGTACCCGTTGCGACCCGCCTCTAATATCGTTTCGTTGTCCGATGGAACGTTAAGTAAATCCCGCGGACAGGCCGATCGTTAATTATTGTCTACCAGTCGCCGCGAGCAAACGGGATTGCCGGACTTGTCGTCGCAGCTGCACTCGCTGCACTCGACCACATCTTATTTTCCAGCGAAAACGACGTCGGGACTGCCAGTCATCCAAATCAAATCATTCTCCGGCGAAATGACATTTCGAGCTTCCCGGTAGTTCTGAGCTGGTCTATTGTACTTCCGAACCTATTTGCATCGTTGCTCCCACACCATCGCGTCCGGTTTGATCATAAACTTACTCAGGCTTAACCATTTTCACTCGGAGCTATTCTAACTTGAAAATTAAACATTTCTTCCGACCTAGAGTAACTCCATTGAATATGATTTTTTTCGTTTTACAAATATGAAATTGATATAATACCTCTCATAATACTTAAGACTAGGTTTACGGAGCCCCAGAAATAACTATTTCACATTATTTTATAAACATAGCAAGAATGCGTGCATTCAAATTTTTGGCCATTTTTCCAATAATATATACCCAAAGAAATCAATTTGGTTAATGATTCCTCAGGGAAGCATCTTTACAATCTTAATAATCGCAAATTAAGAATATTAGAACCCGTCATTTTGACGAGTCCCGTAAACCTAGGTTACCAACATATTTAATAATGCAAACAATATTTTGAATAATGGTACAGCAATTCGAGTGCTAAGGGTTAATTAGTAACTAGCATATATGTGTCGTATAAAAATGACAAGAAAAATTGTTGTGTACAAAAGTTGCATGGTATGGTGGGGGAAATATTGTGATGGAAACATTTTTTAAGCGCGCAAAGGAGTTTCGGAGATTTAAGGATCGTCTTGATAGAAAAATGTATTTTCATTTCTCTTACAGTTTCGATATGAAATTTGTCCGAGTGAGAAGCAGAGGTTAAAAAACTAGTGAAACAGGAACAGAAATGGCAAACGTGTCACATTTTTTGATGGCTTTACCTTGAAAAAAATAAATGTTCTAGGAAGACAGAGTGACGTGAAAGGCCGGTGGAAACAGTACAAAATCCACAAGCTGAAAATATTCCTATCTAAACGATTTTAATCTTCGTTTGAAAATATTTAAATGTCTATATTTGTTCAGACTGTTTTCGATGAAAGCGGGTCCTGCGAGGAAGTTTTTTTTTCTCCGCCTAATTCAATATTAGATGTCATCGTCAAACAAAAATCCATCCGGCACATAGAAAAATATTAAATTGACTTTCATCTCAAAACGATATTTTTCAGAAAAAGTTAAACAGTATTTGTTTTTTAACAGTTTTACGGGTGAAATTCCTCGCGAATATTTGTTAAATATTCGTAAAATATACGAAATGATTTAATCGAGCTGCATTATTAATAGACCGCGGATTTTATGATGACAAAATTCAGTAGGTAAGCGAAATTTCATTTAAATGGCAGGAATATTAAACACCGATAATAAGGATGTCAATATGAAATTTTTAATCCATTAATATTAGGCGATGAACGTTCCATTTGCTTCTCATTTGCGGTACAATAATTAAATTTAGTGCATTAATCCGATCAGATATCGCCATTTTTCTACCTCGATTATTTTCACAGTGAAACAGTTTTTGGTCTGCATGTTTAGCCATGCATAAACAAATGTTTACTACGCAGAAATTAATGAACAACTTTTTATCTTATGCAATATTCTTCCATGAAATATTAGTTAACCCATTAAATCCCAAGCAATGAAAAGTAAGGCAATTTTTACATAAAACATTATTTATTACTTTGACCAAAAACATATTTTAAACCATGCTTTCTTGTCGGATAATATAAATACACGTAAAGTACATATATTACAATAATGCAAAAGACATAGACTAAAATTCGTTTGGAACAGTTTTGAACGGAGCTGTTTTCGAGACATTTTGTAATTTGCGGAACCGATCGAAACGATGCGCGATGCGGCGCATTTCCGGTGATTCTGCCGCAACGCGGATAAACTAGACTCTCGGCCGAGAGCGAGTGTTAAGCGATAAGGATTTCGAGATAAAGCAACGGTTCGGTATCGTTCAATCTTACGGACGCATTTGCATATTTGATGCGCCGGCACAGACGAGTTAATCGGTCGGCGTTGCTTAAATAACGACACACCGGAGAACGAAGCGATAATGCTGCGTCCGTTCGTTTCGCATAATAATATTCTCTCGAACTGCCGCGCGCCGCCGCGGCGCGCGGCAATATTAAACAATCAATTTTCATTCCATCCCCACACGCCGCTTGTAATTTCCAATCTTGTCTAACTTGGGGAACAATGCTTCTGTCAATAACGCTATGCTCGAACCTGATGTTTGCTGCTCGGCGCCCGTAACGAATAGAAATCATTCGCGGAAGCGGATCGTAAATGCCGTTTGATCTCCGGAGCCAGTGCACACAACGTTGTCGCGAAATTATGCCGATGGAAATTCGCGTCGCCTCTGGATCACGAGCGCCGATTGCCAAATACTCTTAACAGCTAAGCATCGAGCACCGGATGCGACTATCTTGCGATTAATTCGAATTCCCAATGCCCCATTGCGGTACCGATGCGTTCACGAAATCCGTGTAAGCTGTTTGAAAATTATTTACAATCCATTGGTAGTGACGTTAATTTGGGGAAATTGTACAGGGTCTTTCAAAATTATATATCGTGACCATTATAGCGTGATTCTGCACCTCTGGATCGGCGGAGATCTGTTGCAAAAATGAACCATAAAATTTACTTTAACATTAAATCCCAAGGTCAAAATTGTTTTTACTGATCGCAACGAACAAAAGTCTCACAGGAACCATGTGTCTCATGTCACCCGTTCTATTAGAAAACGACTTTTAAGTTTCGTGAACTATTTTATTTCACATGTCTACAGAATGTTCCAAGATGGTATAAATGTGGAGGGGATGATTCTACATGACAAAATATAGAAAACATTTTCTTCATTTGTGTTCTTCGTTCCGAGAAATTTGAGTTTTAAAATTCGGCGAACACGCGTGCTATTGAATAGGAATCGTCTGACGTGTCTGTTCATCACCGACTCATTCTACTGCTTAAGAACGCTAGCCACGCGAACTTGATGGATTGTTAGCGAATTTTCTCGAAAACGACGCGTCAAATTTTCCACTTATTTTCCCGTGTAGTGTCGTCCCCTCCACGTTTATACCGTTTAAGATACCCTGTAGATATGCGAAAAGTAAAATGTGTTAAGCGAAATACTTTGAAAAACTTATTTATTTTTAACCCCTTCCCCTGTAACAGGTCCAGGCAACTGATGCTCGGAGAGTTGATAGCGTAGAATTTATTACCCCCACTATCGCACTCCGGTGGCTTGCCGAACCTGCCGCGATAGGTTGACTCGTGCTGGCTGACCGGGTGGGGGTAGTCCATTCTAATTGTCAGGTAACAAGTCAGACTACTCGTGAAGATTTAAAAAATCTATTAAATATAAATATGTTGTTGTTTTCTTCTGGTTTTAAAAGTCGAATTAAAATTCTGTTCCTCCAATGTCAATATTTAAACATTAAAGTAATGTAGACACGTAATAAAAGCAAATTTGCATTTCCCTCTCGATGATTATTAATGGTAAAGATGTCCGACTCATTATAGATACACAAGAGAAACCATATTTGAGAATATCTAAACATTTATTACATAATAATTTCTCTGAAAATGAAACTTCATAATTTATACAGAACAAATTGTCTTTGAAACTTCGATGTTATGTACTTGAATAAACTTATTTTAATGGAAACATTATTGCCTCTCTTGTCGAAGAGAATTAATCGTCAAAGACACTCGAGCTGCACGCTCCGAGACTATACCGAGTAACTTTGACAATTTTCGTAGAAAAACGGATGAATCTTTTCCCGCGAATGTCACTGGATCTTACAAAGTATGCGCACAAGAATGATCAGCAATTTTATTTTTGAAAAGTAACCGAGTGTATGCAAGACACGCGTCATCCATGATAAATGGTTTTCGCAAAAGTGTTTAGCAGTGACCACTGTTGCGAAGTAATAAATCACCGCAAATTAATCAATTAAAAGAGGTGCAACTCGTGGAGACTAAAAATATCAGATTGCAAAATGATTTCCTTCCTGAAGTCGAAATGATTTAATAATAAAAAGTGGAAAGAAATTGCTTGAAGAAATATTGCTCTTAAGACCTCAAGAAAATTTTAATTCTGGTCATTACGAAATGAAAATTGAGGCGATGAAACAAATAATTCAGAAATGGGTAATTAGGCTCGTAAGCGATTTGGAGGGCGTCGAACCTGGGAGAGTCGCGTACTAAAAAGCTGGGCACCGTGTCTCCGAGGCGGATCTAGGCGGCCCGGCCCGAGATTCACGGTCGATAGTATGGTTATGGATTGTTACATGACTCTGTACAATAGTTTGATCGGCACTGGATGCGTCGATGCGTCATCGTTCGAAAGGCCCGACCATCGTTATCGTTCGAATGGAAAACGGCAAACACGGGCGAAATCATACGGTATCGATTCTCTTGAAGAGGCTCTTATGTTTGTCGAGCGGACGATCCACGGTACCGGGGAACAATAGGGAGAGCGTACCCGGTTGACAAAACGGAAAATACCTTGCGTACACGGTGGCGAGTCATCGAGCCGCGAGTCATCGAAGCTATTGTCGGAGAGACCTACACGTACACGGTATGTACATATGCCGGTAAGTATCCGCGTTCTGTGCCCCGCCGAGACAGAAAACGAAAAAGTGGCAAATAATCGCCCCGGCGCGGCGTTTATTGCGTCCTCCACGCGAGCCATGATTAATGAACGTATTAATGGGTCGAGGCTTTCACCAGCAACTTCTTCCTGTGTAAAAACTTTAAAACTACCCTTCCGCGAAAGGAGAACCTCCCCTTTCCGGGCCGGGTATCGTCCTGCGCGAAATAATCGCCTAACTCGTTTAGATTCGTCGCTTCTCAGGCAAGAAAACTTGTTCCTGCGAACCACTTAGCAGATGGGGGTGGAAAGAACTGTTCGCGAGCTGAGAAACTGTTAATCGATTAGACACTCGGGGAATGCAATGATTTGATGTTACTCTATAAGCGGGGGTTATGGTGTCCGTTCTGGTTTTTTGATTTTGGCATCAGATTCGTCATTACCGGATTATTTGCGTGACATTGTGCCGCCGGGAACTGGGGGAGGGGTGGCGTCGTGGAAGGGGTAAGGTAGAATGGGAGACAAGTCACTCGATCTGGCATAGTCGCCTAACTCGGTGTTTATGTAGCAGGCAGGATCCTCGAGAGTCCTCGGCGTTAAACGGATGGCGGTGAAGAGGCAAACAAATATTTAATTTGCCGTGCGGAGGGGGAGTACGGAAGAAAGCATGCTGCGTCGGGACTCGAGGCAAAGTGACGAAGTGGCGCAACTTATTAGCCGGGGACAGGACCAATAATAGTCTTATTCCCTTTTGGGACACGGCCCGGCCGCGAGTCTCGAGTCTGTCGTCGAGCTTGCAAATGAAATTGCGATGCTTCGTGTTATCGGCTGCGCGGTCTTATCGCGTTAGGCTGCGGACTGTTTCAACAAGCTACGTCATACGAATTACCGCCCGACAACGACGAACAATCGCGCCGACAACTGCGACAACATTTATAGTATTTGGGTTTGCCTTACAAGCTTCCGTTCCAGGCCGGGACCACGTGTCCCGCGAACGCGGCCAACGAATGTTTCACCTGGACAGATCAACCGGAGACGAACTCCAACGAAGAATCTTGCTCAAATATTAGTCACCCGATCTGATAGCACCTCGCACGCTTGCGGGTCTGCCGAAAATAGATTTATACGTGCCTTTTCTTATCGGTAAACGGCGTGGTTTAGCAGGTGATGTTGACCTATTAATTCTACATTTTTTATCGACTCGATGATGTTCCTTGCAAGTCGAAGAAACAGCCGAGAAAAAGCCGGAAGACCCTATTGTCCAGCGGCGCGCGGCGAGTTTCGCGGGAAATATGATTTCTGTTGAACCGGGTGTGCGCGCAATCCGAGCCAGAACAATGCCATTTCACGGATCCGCGGCGATTCTTCGGCTCGTTAGCGTGAGAAATGGCTCGCCGATTAAGGTTGCTGCTACGGATGCCTTGGCGTGTCTGCGAAACAACCGGAGAGCTAGGCGAAACGCGAGACGGTTGCTCAAAGTCTACCAACGACCACTTTTCCTCGGAAAATTATCATTGTTGCCTGAAATGGTATGGCTGACTATTGCTTACACAGATCAGACTGTGCAACTCTGCCACTTGAGCCCTTCCCATATTCCGAGCCGGGAAGGTTCAAGAAAACGAGTGCAAGTCCTCGTACATCGATATATCGATTATTCCAGGACTATGCATCTTATCATATGATTTTTAAATCGGTATAGTTTCGCTGGGAAAGGTTGTAGCTAGAATTTTGGAACATCGTTCGAAATTGTAGATCTCAAGCTTTCAAACCAATTTTTAATCATACCGATACGTCCATTTTTACCGGAGTTATGACCATTTCAATTTGGTCACATTTTTCGGCTTCTCTGGAGCGACGTTAAATAAAAGACATTTTCAAAGGTTGGAAAATCATGATGTATTGCGAGAATTATGAAATTCTACCGCTCACCGATGATAAAGCTTAGTCCCCAGCAGAGAAGATCGTTTATTCCGAGAAAGATTCAATTTCCGAGATAAGAATTTTATGGCTGATGGAGTCGGCTTCTCGGTAGATGTGTAAATTTCCGAATGGATGGGCTTATTGTTCGACAAAACTGTTAATATCGACCTCTCGACATCGATCCATGAGGATATTGTCGTTCGATGTAAAGTGAACACCACAAATATACTATAACCCCACATAATTCAAATAATCTTAGAAATCAGTCGTTTTAGAAGTGAATTGAAAAGGCGGTTCTACGAATTCATTCCAATTAATATGTTTAATGAATGATATGATAAAACTGCTATTCAATTATTGTTGCAGAAATATACAAACCGTAACAAGAACTTCTACTTCAATTGTTATGCATGAACAACACAATTTAATAATCTACCACGCTTCGCGCTCTGCGAATTAAATCTAAAATTCTATTTTAAAACTGTAATATCCTCTCTTGACATGTTCATTATCAATTTGAAAGAGTGTCTATAACAATAATCGATTTTTCTAATAAAAAATACATTAATCAATATTTAAATAAAAATGGATATTTTCTTCCTCAAACTAGAGTAAATAGATATTTATT
Source organism: Lasioglossum calceatum (assembly GCA_963966675.1). Taxonomy (NCBI): domain Eukaryota; kingdom Metazoa; phylum Arthropoda; class Insecta; order Hymenoptera; family Halictidae; genus Lasioglossum; species Lasioglossum calceatum. Next base: position 16,547,920 of record OZ016546.1, on the reverse strand, counting down.
TCCTGCAATAATCGTTTTAGCAGCTTACAAATATGACAGTATTTATAAATTTTTGTAATATATCTGTTACGATAAATGTAATAAATTGTTGATTATGTATAATAACCGATTATTATGCATAATCACCGGATTAATCACATTTACCGTAACATATTCACTACTTTATGTTTCTCTTTCACATTGTTATCATAAGTGCATAAAATCTACGGTCTATGTATGAGTAGTGTGACATATTTAATACGTCAGTGACCGAGGCCGAATGCAAGAGTGACTAAGTTACCATTCTTTTAAACGGCAAAACATATTTTAAATATTTTATGCTAAAAAATATCAGTTGAAGATACCGAAATGCAATTTGTACAAGCTCGTGGGAACATCTTCCTACTTTTATTACTGCAATTTACAAACGTTCAATACCTCCCCATTTACTTCCGAAATCTTACTGCAAATTTACATAAAATTCAGTAACAACGCTTCATTAAATGCTAACTACATCGTCCATTTTAAACTGAACAACGCTGACAAAAAACCGTAGAGATACTTCAGGAATGTATTTTGAATGTCATTCATTTTGTCGTAAATGCATACATTTCACATTCCATGACTTAATCAATTAACGTGTAACAATTATACGTGTAACGATCGACGTTTCCGGGGATTCATCGATCAAATTCCGGTTTGTGTTCGACGGGGAAAGCAACACCGACGTACAGGGAAGGATTTCTGCGGCACAGCATTTATTTCGAGCAAGTTTTCTTGTTTCGAGTGAGCCGGGAGCACGGGGCGAGCTAGGCGAGCGTGGCTTCAACTCGAAACGAGGAGGGGAAAAAAGATAAGCGCAGATTTTCATAAAGACGACGCGCGTACAGGTAATGCTGTTTCTTTTCAAGTTTTTAATTTAGACACGAAATTTATTCCGAAAGTATTCATCTCCTCCGGCCGGATAATTCAGAATTTCCCGCTGAGAGGAATTAATAAGTTTGAAACTTCGTTTCGACCCGCAAATAAATTCGTGCTCCATCCGGGCGACGTATTTCATCAAAACTATGCTATACCCGTCCAGAGAGCATTCAGACGCCAGCATTCAAACCAATTTAAACCTTCCGTGCCCTTAAACTGGCGTTCGCGTTCGGAGGCCTTCTTTGAACGCCATTTTTTTCGAATTTGTTCAAACAGAATTGCAAAGTGTACGAAATATTCTGTATGGAGAGAGCTGAATCTTTTGCGGCTGTATATTTATTTAACTTCGTATTTTCAATTCATTGCGGAGAAAGTCGGATTGATACAGACTGATGACAGTCATAACAGAGAGCAATAAAGCCACGCCCACTCGGAGCACTCTGTACTAATTGTAAGAGAAGATGGTAGATAATAATTTATTTTGCTTCTTTAATGTTATTGGAAGCGACATTTTAAAACAAACGAAGCCACAGAAAGCTCTCTTGGGCACTGCCTGGACTCCCTTTCATTAGGGAGCACTAGAACCACGCCCACTCGGAGCACTCGATACTAATTGTAAGAGAAAATGGTAGATGGTAATCTATTTCCTTCTGCAATGTTACTTGAAGCCACACTTTAAAACAGACGAGGACACAGGTTGTTCTCTAGGGCACTGTCTTAACTGCCTTGCATTAAGGAGCAGCGAAGACACGCCCACTTAGAGCACTTTGTACTAATTGTCGGAGAAAACGGTGGATAATTTATTCTGGTTCTTCGAAGTGACATTATGAAACAGGCGAGGTCACAGAGTGCTTTCGTGAGTACTTCCGACTTTGCCTACACCAGGAGCAACAAAGTCACGCCCACTTTAGGTTCATTACAGAGGAAGGAAGTAACACAGACACGTCTAACTCTTTCTTTTTCGTTATTCACGCTGACTCGTTGCTTTAGAACAAACATAATGATAATTTGCCTTATTGTACACTATCCTGGCTGTATCTGGAACAATAACAACGAAGCCACGCCCACTGCCGATACGTTACAGAGAAAGAAAGCAATACAGACACTTCCGCCTCTTCCTTAGTCGATATTTCCCCTGAATGGTTGCTCTAGAACAGCTCTAATCACAGACTGCCTTATTAGGCCCCACCCCAGCTCTTTGAAAAGCAAGAGCATCGAGGCCACGCCCACAGAAAGTGGATAATCTCCCGCTGCCTATGCCTAACTCGATCGAGCGTCGCTTCCGCAGGAAACTAGAGCTAACTCAGCGCACAGAACCCTGAGGTTGGAACCGGCTGCACAGTCGAAATACTTATGGACAGCAGTGTACACGTACAGCTTCGATCGAGTCCCATTCGAACGATGGACTCGACAGAGAAACATCGAAACGTCTGAAACGTCTCTCGCGCAGAACCGGTTCGCTGTGTCTGTCGATAATAGCATTAACGATGGCATTGACGGTGCATCTTGCACTCGTGTTGCTATTCATCTCCGGTGGTCTGCGTCGTAATGGTGTGGGGTCGCTCCATCTGAAATCGGGCGCTGTTCCGAGCACTATTCCCGATTTCGCTCGAACATGACACAGTCTTCGACCACGAACGATCTTAACATGACCCTATAAATTCGTATAAAATTCATGAAAACAGACACTGTTCGTCACTTTTCACAGAGACAGCCTGCAAGGATTGTAAGCATTTATAACAGCGAAAACATTATTTTCGATCCACTAAACATATTAAACATTAAACATTTATTTCACTCCAGATTGTGTAACCGATTTCAATTTCAATTTTCATTACGGACCTGTCGAAAAAGGTTTTTATAATGTTGTTTAGTAAACCAAAGCTTCTAATTACCAAACGAAGCTTTTCAAAAAGTTATACTGTTTTGAAGTGCGTCGGAACACTTTCATGAGCGACAGTATGCAAAACTTTGTTGGAAGTATATGTACAACTGGAAAAATTCAATTTTGCCCACGAAAAGCAGCTTTCGAATCCACTGGCGCAGCGCGTGGGGATGTCGGTGAAACTCATCGATTTCACCTAGCAGGTAACTTCCTTGTGTTCCCGTTTATTAGAAGGGCCGAACCGGTCCGGGATCGGTTAAGGAGGGCGGTAACAGGTGTAAAAACGTTTCGAATCGCGGGATCGGTTAAGCCGAGAATGATTGCCTCTAATTTCTGGCGCGGGGCGGTTGCTCGCCGCACAAGAAACTTCCTAATGCTTTCAACATGTTCGCCGGTGGTCGGAGGTATCAGAGCCGGTGTTTTTGCGTGTGGGGAGGCGTAGAGCGTGGGTGTCGGGTCTCGGTCGGGTCGGTGCCGCGCGTACCCGCCGAAAACGAGAGGAGGTCTCTCGCCTATTAGAGAACCCGCGCTGCGCCGCCGTGCCGGATCCGAAAGCTGTCGCTCGCGATGCCACCGATGATCCCCGGGCTTCATTACCGTCGGGTTAATGCGCGAGCACTGCCCACCCGCGGAGAGAGAGGCACACATAGAGAGATGTTTTGTCCGGGAATCTGTGACATTCACCGGGAAGTTATCGTTCCGAAATTAACAACTCGGACCCGCCACCGTTTCGATTCACCCGTGCACGTCCGCGATCCGTGTTCTACACACGTACCCTCAGCGACCCTGAACCCGCCGTATTAGCAGTGGCTATTACCAGCAGATTTACGCGAATTCAACGCGTGCGCTTTGCTCGAATATCCCGCTGTCAATTAGCAGCCGAGTTGCTCGTAAGTAATTCGTTAGTTTCATGGTGGCCACTGGTGCCCGGACGATTTTTTCATCACACTTGACAATCACTTTTCACTACGATCTACATTTTCTTTCCGTGTAAGACGACAATGCTTTTGTCGCATCAAGAAACTCTGCAGCTCTTCTTTCTCTTTTGAAGTTGCCGCTTCTCCTGCAACGAAAACAAGTGGTCTTTAAAAAATTTTCAGATCTGTTGGACATATAGAGCTAGACCAGAATTGCCATATTTTTCTCTCGCCAGGCCCCTTACCCTTCCGCCTCTCGCCACGCCACACACCGTAGCTTGTCTTTGCCCTCTTCCCACTAACGGTGGCGACACGCTGTCGTACAGTCGCGTCAGCGACTAGTGGGAAGAGTGGGAGGCTCACGCGACCGTACGCCAGCGTTAGTGGGATGAGTGCAAAGACGAGCTATGGTGCGTGGCGTGGCGAGAGGCGGAAGGGTAAGGGGCCTGGCGAGAGAAAAATATGGTAATCCTGAGCTAGACCTTTTGGGGAGATACGGGATACGCGGGAAAAGATATGATCAATACGGAATAGATCGGTGGTCGAACGCGGCGTAAAAATCGGCCGTACATTTATCGACAGGAAGCTTCCACGACAGCAAACATCCGTACAAGGAATTCATTAACGAGTTTCCCGGGCCCGCGTCCGTGAAAAGAAATTACGGCCCCAGCGCGGCAGGGTTCGAGTTCAAAGTTCCCTGAATAGGAAGGAGCACCAGCCTAGGCAATTAATTCACCTCTCGATCATTCACCTTCTCGCTTTCCCCTCTCACTTGTTCTGGTTTCGCCTATTCATCGCTCTGTCCGACGAATCGACTTTTTCCCATTCGTCTCGGCCGCGAGCGGTGCCGACGCGGTAAAAGGTCCGCTAATTTGTAAGTTGTTCGGTGCGCCCGTATATCGTTAAGCACCGGAATAAATTCTTGAACACCGTTCTCTGTTCGCTCGAACAAAACGACTGCCTCAGCTATTGTTTCGTTTGTTTATACACAGTCGTTTTATTCGCCATCTTATACGTTGAAAACTGTATCTTCGCGACAGAATCGGTTCGGGTTGAATTGCTATAGAGAAAATGAACAGTTCCTCAAATATCAACCCCAAAAATTCCCTCAAATCCTGACGATTAAATTAATAAAACCGAAATCAGGAGGGATAAATTTGGATAGCGAATGAATTTTATCCTATTAGAAATTCGTTACACGTACAATATGCAAGTTGTAACCTGGGCAACGATTATTTTGGGAGACAGGTGAATAACTCATAATTTGAACCACCAGAGTTAATTTTAGCGTGAACATCATTCATTTGCAATCTGTGTTGCTTCGATAAAAGTGCAGTTTAAAATAATATTCCATCGATGCCCTAAAAGTAGAGTTGAATTCACTGTGTCCATTGACCATCCACTACATTGTTTGGATAAAAACGCAATTTCAAATGGTGTTCCATCGATTTTGTAATAGCGATGTTAATTTCGCCCTGACCATTCTCCATTTACAATCCGCATATATTGTTCCAATAAAAACACAGTTTAGAATAATATTCCATCGATTTCGTAACGGAGGGATTAATTTTTCCCCGAGAATTCACCATCTGCAATCTATTATATATACATATAACGTTTCAATAAAAATGCAGTTCGAAACGGCGTTCTATCGACTTTTTAATAGGAGCTAATTCGACTGAAATAGAAGATTTATCTGTTAAAAATAAACGATTCACCGGGGTTTCGTTTTCACCGTATTTAATCAGTTTTAACAGAGATTAATTTAAAAATCTTCTATCGACTCTCTCTTTACAGTACTATTTGTTTTCACACTGGTCGGAATTATAGGGACTGATAATATCACTGAAGATTCAATCGGTGATACGTTTTTATTAAAAGAAGAGCAGTGAAACGGTAGGGCACACGCGAGATCTACAAAAGCGAAAGGACACGGGCAAAGGGACCAAACGGATTCGAAGAAAAAGCAATGAATGGATCAAAGAGCGAATGAAACCCTAGGGGAAGCTGTAAGCGCACAGTTTCTAACTTCGCGTGAAAAATAATATGTGAAAACAGCATTCAGGTGTGCTGCTCAACGTCTCGCTAAAGGATCTTGATTTTTCACTGATTAATTATTGCTGAGAAAGATCTGCAAAGCTCACTTCTCCAATAATCAAGTGTAAGAATGAATTCTTTCTTTTGGAGGAAAATTACAATTATATTAAATCACCTTTCTCGCATTTTTCACATCAAAGTCAGGTGTGGTGATACAACAACAAAAATTATTTTCAAATGTGAATAACAGAGCGGCGTTATTACGAAGTCGTTTCTCCAGCTTTCAAATTATCTGAAGGCAAACAAGAGGACGATGCAGCATTCGGGCGACTAACAGTTCGAACAGTAATGGAAGGAATCTCGGTGGTTAGCAATTTTGTTCGTTGACCCGGTCGGACTCGGCTCTAGTAGCCTAATTCGGTTTGGCTCTTCCCGCTTTCAGTCGGTCACTCCTCTTTTCTCTCGTTGGGCTTTCTTCGGAGGAAAGTTTCGAGGGGTCTACTTTGCGAGGACGTGCCAGAAAGCTCTCGCATTATTTCGTTTCTTCTGGAAGAAAGCCTCGGCCCTTCTCGTTCCTCCTCGGCGAGCTCCAACCTCGTCGAGTTTCTCTCGTTCGACGAGTGGCCCGTTTCAAACGGCACACGGCGCACAGCATGGAAGCTGCCACGTTCTCTCGTTCGTATATAGGTACATGTGCTTCTCGCCATAGACGCGCCATTTTTCCTCCCTCTCGCGTACATTTAATGGGAACACTCTTTTTTCGCAGTCCCGTCGCCGTGAATAAGGAACCCGCCCGGTTCCCATCGGCTTTATCCCTGCTTTTTCTCCCGATTTTCTCTCCTACGAGGCCTCCGAGCCTCATGGCGACGTCAACTCCCTCTCTCTTTCTTTCTCTCTCTGTTTCACGCTCTAATTGGTTCATTATCGAACTTCTTTTTTCTCTCATAGCCGCGCTCTCAGCCTAGTATTACCGAGAAATTTCGTAATAAACGATGGCCTCTTGTTAGCGGGGATGGGCATCGGCCCAACCGCTGTCAAAAGATGACAGTGTCAACCTCCGACAACAGCGGACCATCAAATTATTAGACCCATCGTACGAAATATGCTGGGTATCTCAGCTGAAGGAGGCTACATATCTTCTATACTTTTAATGACACAAAAAATATTTATTATTATTATTATATTTATTATAAACGGACCGTAGTCCTTTTACACAAGTGTTTACAATAGAATAAAAGAGAATCAACATAAATTAACTAAGAGGAGACATGCACAAAGACTGTTGGAATATAGATAAGGTATTATCAGATAACCGTGCGTAATTTTCTTTTGAATGTGTGAAACGAACCGTTAAAAAAATCAATACTATTATATAGTGCAATAATGCGATTTATATGTGGATTTGGACGTAAGTGTTTGAAATCCTGCTCTAGATCTCGAAACACGTTCAGGTACATAGAAATTGATTTGCATAAGGAGAGAGGGACAATCATAATTATAATTAATCAAATTAAAAATAAAGCTCTGATCGGATACTATTCTTCGAGCAGATAATGCTTCCAGGTTGACTGTGTTTAATATTGTAGAGTACTCATGATCAATTTATAATTTATTTCTTCATAGTTTTTCAAGATCATGGTGAATCCTAAGGGCCAATATTTCGGACATTTTACAAGGTCTTGATAAGGTTTCCTGTTGTATTTGACTGTATCACTGCACCAACGTTCCCAAACACAAACACCGGAATAACGGCGTAATTCCTGCTAGTTCAGTGGGAATCGACCGGAGAACGCGAACGGCGAACCCGATCGCATTTAAAAGTTTCGACGACTGGGAATTGTGTAGCGAGTTTTAATGAAATTTATTTTTCGTTTAAAACGCGCCCTCGTAAACCGCGGCCTCCGGTTATACGAGCTTTATCAGCGCCTCGAAATTTCCTACAAGAACAGAGTCATATCCATCCCCCGCCCGCTGCGACTGCACACACACCCTCTACCAGCTCTCTCGCGATTATTTACATAAAATATCAATGATAAAATCAACCCGCTCAAAGCGACGGATGCAAATACGGAGAAGGGCAATTTCGCGAGATAATCGAGCGCTCGCTTGCACGCCGGTGTTTGCCGCTCCTCCCGTTTCTTCCTCGTTCTCCCGAGTTATTCGTATTTAGGGAGATGCGCCGTCACATCGAATAAAAGAGCTTCCCGCCGCCGGTTTCGTGTATCACGGGCTTCGAATTTCGTTATTGCCAGATATCCCATCGCAACAGATCCATTTTTCCTTAATCGTTCATAGATTCTGTATGAATCACAGGTAACTTTGAAATTTTGCAATTGTCGCTCCTAAATTATGTATTATCTCTATGCATTTTTTGCATTATTATTTTTATGCACTTTTGAAGAACCAACATCAGGGTGTTCAATTTGGGATAATGTTTTATAATGATAACGTCTCGCCATCCAGAACCATCCCCACAACAGGCTGCCCTCTCCCACTGAACACGTACAAACATTTAAACATCGCCGAAAGGGTTGTCGAAAATTCTGGCCTCGAGAATTCATTGTAAATCGCATCGTACTCGTTCGGGAACCGGTAGCCTCATTAGAAGAGCGAAGGATTCAGCCGTGGGAGTGCTCGCGTGTCAACATAAGGCACCGACATGACAGGACAGTGCATTTGGCAGACGTGCTCCGCAGGGGGATCGGGTCAGAGACATGGGGACGCAGTTGCAAAGGAGCAAGAGTTAGGCGAACGAGGGGACGGTTTGGCTGAGAAGAGAGAGAGTGGGAGGGGTTGTCGGAGGGTGCGCGCGCGCGCGACAAACTTCGAACAAGTCGAGCAATCTGGAATCGAATGGAGTTTCGGAGACTTAGCCGAGTGAAAAATTGCAGGAGCAACTTTCGCGATGCTCTCAGACCCATTAAGCGGCTCAACAAGTACGATTCCAGTAACCGTTTTGCCCGTGGACTTTGAATGGAGCTACGTAGCTCGCGCGCGAGCGAGAGAAAGCACGAGACCGAGAAAGAGAGAGAGGAATAGAGAGAACAGTTCGCGTTAGAAAGGGAACCAACAATGAGGGAGGAGACGGGGGTAGAGTAGTCGGAGGGAAAATTGTTTGTCGGAATCGTGGAGCGGGACTCCCAAGGGGGAGAGCGAGGGCCCGGCAGAAAACACGAACCAGGAAACACGCCGGTAAAGGAGCCAAATGCAGCGACATCGTCCGTGCCTTTTAACTGGTTCTCCCGCACCGCTTCGAAACGCTCCGCACCGCGCCACGAAACTCGAACCCGACTCTTCCTTTGAGCCCCGGACTGGTTTAATGGAATGCGGACGGGACGACCCTCTTTCGGCTTAATCTGCGTATCGACGACTCGCCCCGACTCGACTCAACTCGACAAGCGCGACCCGATTCCACCCAAGCCTCCCGATAAGGGTTAATTACTTTTTTACTATAAACTGCCGGAGCACCGTTCGACCCGCAGAGAGAGAGAGAGAGAGAGAGAGAGAGAGAGAGAGAGAGAGAGAGAGAGTGAGAGGAACAACCTCGCTTTTACCCATTTCCGCGTACACACCGTCCACAAAAATCAGAAGCGAAAAGCTCCGCAAAATTCCCGAACTCTGTTAATCGTACATTATTAACCTTTTTTCGATACTTGCCCTTTTACCTAGGCTCGCTCGAATTTCCTACGTACAGCAGATCAATATTTATCTAAAATAATTATATGAATAAATACTTTTCAGTCAAATATTTTATTCACTCAGTCACGGATACGTTCGTACACGTTATCATGATGACATTGTGTTTCTAACCAGTTCACTTTGTCCTACTGTATCATAACATGAATCGACCGAGCGTACAAATACAACACGTACGTACGTATACAACATATGCATTCGGTCGATTCATGTCATAATACAAAATGATAAATATGTCAGCAGTAACAGAATTATAACTGTGCGAATTATTCATCAGGTAGTCATTGTATCAGGTCGTTATAGCAAACACATTTGTCAAGTTTCATACTTAACCCTCCGTATGCTATTGTATGTTTTATTCCGATATAAGACGACGCTGTAAATTTAACCCTTAGCACTCGAATGGTGATATTGAGGCGCCATTAAATATTGCTGTACCATAAAATTTAAAAAATCATAAGGAATGGAAATATTCTAGGTCGGAGAAAATGTTTAATTTTCGAGTTAAAATAGCATCGAGTGCAAAGGGTTAAAAAAAAATGAGAAAATCGCTATTCCCTCTTTTTCTTTTGAAGTTAGCTTGAAATCGCTTAGTGCCAGAACGAGAGGGTGTGCCATATTCTATTCTTTTCCAAACGAAAGATATCGCTGCTCAGGCGATATCGACGTGTCAGATATGACTCCGGCATAGGACTTATTTTTCTTTTTTTTCTGAGAGCCCTTTTTTCGCTGTCTATGTAATGTCATTGAGGACAGTCAGGACCCCGCTTTTTGAATTTCTCCTGACTGCCTCTTTTCCCGGACTCAATTCCGCTCCTGTTCTTTGCTAAAGACTCCGGCATAGGCCTAGAACTCGCAAAAGTCCGAGGGTCAACGACCTGATGCTACTAAGCTTTAAAATCAGGATTGTGATCGCACTTCAAATCAGAAGTTTGTTGATTCGCGTGCATTAGGCTCGCATCGGTAAAAATACTAGAAGAATCGTTTACCAGAGAGCCAGTGTCCCGAAGAAATCGGTCGCAGAGTATAATTGCATAGCCTATTAGCTCTCCTCTCCTCGAGTTGTCCAGAGCATCGTTCACGGTTGATATTCTCCGGCGTGGCAGGAGAGCGTTTCTGCCAAGGATGCCAGCTGCAGCTGTCGAGATTGAACCAGGAAAACTAATCGTCGATTTTACACTGCCCCACCCTCCTCTCTCTCTCTCTCTCTCTCTCTCTCTCTCTTTCTCACTCGTTCTCTCTCCTGAGGGAATATCGTTTTGTTCCTTAGCTCCCGGTCCGTGCGTCAACCTGCATTTTCCATTAGACCGGATATTAATTAAAATAAATTGACACAGTCTATCGATTTCGCTTGCTCCGGGGATCGATTAATAATTCAAGCGGTTACGCGCGGCCCGATCAACCTGCTGGACACACACGCGGGTAATAATAAGAGTCCGGTCCTACTATGCCGGACAAACTTCGCCGGCGACTAGCATGGGCGAAGCGGGACACGCGTCTCACCTGTTAAACAATCATTCAACTAGCTTTTCAAGCGGATTTTATGCATTTATAACAAAAATGGATAGGTGGGTCGAAAATAATAAGCGATTATGAATTTTGTATACTCAAGGTCACCGGAAGGACAAAGTATTATAGGTGGTTGGATACATCTTGACCTCAGCTATCCTATCGCCATGATGAAAATACGTAATTCCATAAAAGAAAAACTCGGATGACCTTGAAATCTCGAAAAATATGACCAGGAGAAAAATTTTTATCCTGCCACAGTATTTGCCCCTTCGAACTAAACATAATGTTTTCCTCTTACATAAACAGATTGTACTAAACTAACTAAACTAACATACGTTTATTACTCGATGCAATAAAGCACCCATTTTATACAGGGTGTATAAAAAGTAACGGTCATCCGTCCTAGGGGTGAATCTACACCTCTGGGTCGGTGGACATTTGTAAGAGAAACTTGCCGCAAAATTGTTTATAACCAAGAAAATTGTTGGTGAAGTTGCTTTTTACATCAACACCTTCCACTCATCCAGAAAGGAAAAAGTTTGAAAGAAATAAATAGTTATTGAGATATTAAGCTGTTAAAGTTCTTGCAAAATTTTATTGCGTGGAGTTATACATATAGAGAAAAGCCTACTACTACAGTCCACCCGACCGTGTCGATGAGACAGAACATAATCGTGTGCGTGCCCCGAGACAAACGAAATTTAAAGGAGCATAAACAATTTTGCGCAGAGTTTCTTTTACAAATGTCCACCGATCCAGAGGTGTAGATTAACCCCTACGACAGAAGACCATTACTTTTTATACACCGTGTACACACAGGGGAGGAAACGTTGTTGAAGCAGGGATGACAAGGTAATCGTGGAAACCGAGAAAGCTTTTGTTTATTTATTTGCCCATCCAGCTCCACAGCGCTCGGAAATAAATGATGTCGCGCCAATAACAGGAAAAGAGGAACAATTACCGACAGATTTGTGTGCAAAGCCTCGCAACATCAGCGTGGAAACGTGTTCATTCGCGAGGATATTTAATAAATCATTTTTCTATACACAGCTATTATTATACCGGAGCTCTCCAGACCCTGCCGGAAGGATAAAACCACAACAATCTCGCGAACCGCGTATTCGTTATCAATCCTCGCGATTCGCCGGACTCTTTCTCTGTTTACTCGGCGCGATAGTAATCGACTACTACGCAAACGCGCGAAACACTGTCCACCCTGTTCGTTCTCGCGCAGATTCGCGCGTACAGTTCAACCGAACCGTGCCGGCACGCAATTATCGTCCGGCATAGTACTCGGCAAATACCCCGGGACTATTTCCTATTTCTATCGGTGCCGAGTGCATGCTCGGGTGAAATCGCTCATTGTCCCATTTCGAAGCATAATTCATCCGTTTCCACCATTCAATCGGCGAACAAAAAAACATTTCCACGGACCCGTGAAAAAACAAAAATTCCGTGATTAGATTTCGGGAACAGGTGAGTCTGGTAATCCGGCGACATTTTACGAGCTGCGTTATTGCACCGGCGTTACCGCATTTCATGTTTATTGATCGAACTGTTTTCCCATTGACAATTGATACATTTCGATTGTTGACAAGGGAACACGTTTGTCATTTTTTTACAAAAAACTGCGCTTCGTTATTCAATTATCTTTTGAATCCCTGCTTGAATCCTGAACCGTTAACATTGATGTTTGCGTTAATCTCTCTTCGGTATTATTTTTTTTCAAACAAATATTTCATACTCTAAGTATGTATGGAGGAATACAGGGTGTCCCAAAAATGTTGTGCTACCTTAAAGGGATCATTTTTTTTTACTTATTTAGACCTACAGTTTTTATAAGGTGGGTTCCGAACCACCTTGGGCACCACAGTTTAAATAGCATTAAAGGGATCATTCTTGAGATGATTCGAAGTAACTTTTTCCTTTGTGCTCCGCGACTTTGTTAAGAATTCCGGCTCGGAATAGGTGTTTTTCGTTGGTAACTTCTTAACAAAGCCGCGGAACATTTTCGCGAACGGAAAAGCTAATCCGAATAACGTCAGTAATCGCCTCCGTGGGGAGGAGGTACACTGGTGGTCAAAATGAACATTCATTTATACATATATACACGTAGAAAGTGAATATACAACAAAATAAGGTACTAACTTTTATATAATATACTAAAAATTAAATAACTTGTTCCAACCATTCATAATTTCTACAAAAATTCACATTTAGTGTGAGCAAAATGATGAGGCACTTTGAATATAAAATAAGAAAAGTATTAGAATTCAAGAAAATTACACACTTTTTGGCAGTTTTAGTAATGCGTGGACTGCCCTTTACGTTGTACCACTTCAATCATTCTTCTTGGTAAACTTCTACATCGATTTTTTATATCATTTTGATGTATGCTTTCCCAAGCTTCTAAAATTGCTGATTTCAATTCGGATACTGCGCTGCTTTCCACCTTCGTGTAATATTTTTGACAGTCTTCCCCAAACGTTCTCGATAATATTTAGGTCAGGAGACCTCGCAGGCCAATTCAAAACCTTTATATTTTCCGCTTCAAAATGATTTTTTACTATGCGAGCAGTATGCACAGCTGCATTGCATTGTCTTGCTGAAATATATATTTTCTGCCAGCAATTCCAGCACTTCCAATTTGCTCTTTGATTAAATTTAAGTAGCCAGCACTATTGCCACTAATCAGCCTTGAATAAATTTGATTTCCATTTTTCCTCTATAGCCGATACCTCCCCATATCATTACTGTACCGCCACCACATTGTCGACGACTCAAAACCCTTTGTTCCTTTCTTAAATCATGGAAATAGTGCTTGTATCCATCTGGACCAGGCAAATTTAGTTTCTTTTCATCCGTGAATATAATTCGTTTCCACTGAGGTTTCACGAAATTTTGTGTGTGTACAATAGGGTGGAGCTTAGCTTCTTTTCTTTTTGGTTTTGGTTTAATAACCGGCTTAATAGCGACGTTCTTAATTTGCGAAAAATCTCGCAAAACAAATTTTCGTCCACGCTAATGTGGCACGTCTTCCGACGTCCGATTGATTTAAAACTTTTGATATATTATTTTTTCATTAAATGGAACAAAATTTCATGGTCGAAAAATAAGGTCCACCCTGGTGTACAACGGTGCCTTATCATTTTGTCCACCAGTGTTTAACACTTTTGAGACGTAATATCAGGTACGTATAAAATCGTCATGAATAAGAGGAAATAGAAACAATTGCTCGCACAGAATCGCTCAGGTATTACCGCACTATAGATCGTTCGCAACGTGCAAATACGAGCGGAGTGTCTGCAGAAAGTTCTGCGAGTCCTGCGGGTCCGGGCATCGAAATCACTGGCACCAGGGCCGATAAGCCCGACAAAGATAATATTTCCACAGTGCGAGTCCTCGAGCTTGTCCACCTTCGCGGAATAGTATACCAAGGATCGCTCGCGGTTCTGGGTCAATTTGCATTCGGACGCGATTCTATCCTCCGCTGGAAAAATTCGCCGAGAAAGCGAATATGACGGGCTCCGTAATTCCGCTAACAATACACCCGCATGTACTGCTTACCGCCTCGGTGACAAATGCGCGCGTTGAATAATTCAAGGTGTTTCGAACGCGCGATATTTCGCGGGACCGCATTCACCGTTCACGGTTCAACGTTCAGCGAGTGTACACACGGTGTTTAATGAGTTCGTAATCCCTGGCAAAAGGGGCTTACCGAACGGCGAGAGTTCAAGTATCGTTGTTCCAACGAAATTCCACGATCCGTACGAATTGTGCAGATCGGTGCGATCGTTCCCTGCACTGCTAGATAAATTAATCGATTTCGTGCGATTTGGTTGGCCTAATGACACCGCACTGCTGCGAGCTGTGGATCTTTATGGAAAATAAAAATTGTACGCATTCATCGCAAAATAATAGAGCTACATAGACATTAATTTCCTTTTCTAATTATCTTAATAAGTCAACGATGATACCATAACATTTTTAAATCCCTGGAATATTTTCACTGATTTGAATTTGATCCACCCATTTTCCTCATAAATGCATGAAATCCTCAATCTAGTAATGAGTACGGATTTGTATACAAAATAAAAATCGTCCGAGTCAATTGAACGAGGCAGAAGTGAAATGAAAATGCAATTCCACTTTTAATAATTTGGACAAGTCATTCGCTATAACAGCACCGTCCAATTCTTCTGTTTTTACAATTTTGTTTAAGTAAATGCTGTTCAGTTGAGTGAGAGGTACCGCATTTAAACAAATGTTGGGGACTCCCAAGAGTTATCCTAAAAAAATTGAATCCTTATACATTAGATTAAAACAAAAATGAAGTCGATATCTCCCTTAGATTCTGAAGAAACAGTTTGTAACCCTATATATAGGGTGTCCCAAAATGTTGTATTTCCCAACCTCGATACGAGCTTGCGTGTCTATTTGAGTTTTTATTTGCCTCGTTGTAGAGGACTTAATTGTTGGTATCGATTAGAGGCGCACCGTCAATTTCCAGTGGAATATGAGGACGAACAGGATTCGAACAGTTCCGCGAGCCGGCGAGGAGCCCGAGGGCACGCGCAAGAGCTCTCGGGCGACATCGTTCGGCCATCGCATCGGGGCGGATACGTTTCCTGCGAGAAATATATCGGAAGCTCCGTGTGCCGACCCCTGCGGTAAGATTTGTACGATACTTCAACCTGGTCTTCTAGCTCTAAGTGTACTTCCTTGTATACCGTCGGGCTGAGCTGACGGCATCAAGTCGTTCTCTCCTCGCGCATCCTCTCCTCTCCTGTGGAGAGAGCAGCATAGCTGGATCCTGGTAAAGCAGCAATCGGTGCTCGTATTATGTCGTCGGTTGTTTCGACACAAAATATTCACCGAACCAAACCAAATTCTATCACGACCTGCACTCCGACACACGATCCAGATGTTTAGTGACATTTATCCCGGGAAAATCAATTTTCTTGTTATCGAATCTGGTGGGCCGCCGATATGTCCATCGATCGACAAAATGGTTTAACGAAAATTGTATAATAACAGAGGCACACTGTTCTAATTCGACTATTACGGCGTTCCTGTATCAACAAACAATTGCCTGAAAATCCCACTAGCTCAAAAATGTAATTTAGCCAATATTAATAATATTATTTTCACTATATTAAAACAGTAGATCGAAGTGTTAAAGGGATCGGATTTTTCGCGCGGCATTTTTTCAGCCCTCCGCCCGGTTTCCGAATGATTAATTTCGCGGGAATAGCGCACGGTAGATCGCGGTCAATCGCGCACCGAGATTCACGCGTACGAGTAACAGGGGGGTGGTTTTCCACGGTGGTGTCGACGACGACTGGAATCGATAGCGGGAGCCGATGCAATTTACGAAGTAACGCGGCGGCGGCTGCATCCAGAATTCGGAGAAGGGTCAGTTTACACGATGGATACACGCTGGCACGCGTATGTATACACACGCGGGTCGAAAATTGCGGTAGTTAGACGGTCGGAGGGCTACGTTGGAAAGTTCGATCTTACGATTGGTAAATTGCACCGTTCCTTAGCCGCTACCCCTCTCCCCTCGCCCCTTCTTCACTCATTTCGGCAAGTTCGAGAGCTTTGCTTAAGCCGAGCTAAAATAAGCAAACTGTCGCGCAGCTATAGGCTTCGAGCGTCGTCGTTTCAAGCGAAGTTCCGCGCCGCGCCGCGCTGCCGCCGCCGAGAAACTTTTTCTTCTCTGGCGGATTTCTCCGACCACCGATGTTCCGAAAGGTAGAATCTAGATCGACGAAACTGCATTTTTCAACTTGAAATTGAGTTCCGCAGAATCGATGCCCCCCGACTCCTCTCTTTAACCTCTTGACTGCGAGTGACGAGTTATGGCTACTTGCTGTTCAATAACGAGTCCGACCGGCTCTGCACATTTCAAACTTGGTCTACTAAATGTGGAAAATAAAATCAGTTTGGTAATGAAAAACGTTATGAAATCCTTCAAGTACTGCGATACGATTTTACAAAAGAGGAGGGGCAGAGGGAGAGGGGCTATGTTTCATCTTGCTCCCAACGAAACCAGAAATTTTCAGGAGCGGAGACCGTTTCGTTCGGAAACGTTCCCCGTCTATTTCCCGTGAAAATAAAGCGGCGGTAAGTTAGTTCGCGGGGCTCTGTTAATCTTGCAGCTCGAGGACTCCCGGAATATTCATCCGTCTATGCGTATCTCCTCCCATCTACTGTAAATATCTAATAATTTCCTCGGGAAGAAAGTTGGAGACGGAGCCGAGCGCGAGACGAGACGCAGTCAACGCGGTTTGCTAAAATAAATCCAAAGAGCGTACTCGGGAGCACGGTCCTTCCACTCGTTCACGGGGAAATTATGTCAGGCTAGTTTGCGGACGCAAAAACACACGATTGGACCATGTCGTGATTTCTTCGTCGAGGACCCTGTGGATCCTTTTGCAAATGTTAATTTCCTACGAATTATTTAAAAGGTAGTTCGTTTGGCTGTCTTTCATTGCAATATTTAAAGAGAGAACTGTGAACAGCGTTCAGCTAAAAATGAATTTAACCATACTGTGGCTTCTTATTGTACTTTATATAACACATTCGTGTTTGACAGAATTTTATAGTGTAGGTAATTCATTCTTTTGGGAAAAATTTATTTAGAAAAGATGAAATGGTTTTGCTCCAAAGACAAATAAAATTTAAATTGGTGCAGGGGAGAGGATAGACAAAGGATTATAATTTTTTAGCTGGATTGCCGAATCCATTTCCGAAATTGTTCCATTTGAGTCAAGCTACTGAATTGTTCGAATTATTCAATATTTTTCTCGTGTCTCAGGCGATGGCGAGATGGCCCATTGTATCCCGTTAACGAAGAGACATTAATAAATGAATTCTGGAACAACGGTGTGTATTTGAATTGGGGAAAGTGGTGGAGGTAAGCTAATGTTCCAGGGCGGTTAACCGGAACGTTATAGTTTGAACAACGGGCGGCTTAAGATGTTTGGAAAACCGCGCGGCCTGTTTGAACTAACGCGGCAGAATACGTCAGTTTGTAAACGAAGCGTTCCCTCCGCGTTTAGACAAAACAGGAATTCGTGCGGAATGCTGGCGAATCGAAGGGGATGACGCACACTGTAGTGTGGATCTCTCGAGACAACAACTACTTCATCCGACTTGGTATATTGATCGTTAAACTGCGGGCGTTGATGCTGTTAAACACAAATTTCTGAAACGTACTAAAAAATACAGCTCGATCATATTTTATATTGTTTGCGGTTCAATTACACCTGGGCAATTTTATTCTGCGTAAAGATTTACAGATCTTAACGTACACACTAGATCAGGGATGAGCAGCCCGCGGCCCGCCACATTTTCTCGTGCGGCCCTTCAAAGATTTTACATTTTGACTTTTAAAAATTCCTACCGTGTCCCGCTGTTCTACAAAAGACACGTATATCTTTAATAATATTTCTATTAATGAGTGTTTTATTTCTGTAATTTTTTATACTAGGTTTATATTATGGTTCACACCGAAACGCTTCGGCCACGAGATCCGTATTTCATGCTGTCCTTATCTACGTTCGGCTTTCTTTTGAAGTCTCGGCACGGTCGGCGCGGTAGACGCAATCATAAAAAAACCATGTCGGTATGCGATCACTGTCCGTGCAGAACACAGGCTGTTGGACAGTAAACGCGTCTTAACTGTACTAGATACTATACTAAATATTATTACATGTATACTATATTATATTATACATTATGAATGCTTTTGAAAGGAATTTGTGGTGATTCATAACAGCTATCACACACACGCTACAATACGTCATATATACTGTATTATGCTTATACTACACACTATACTATATTATATTGTACATTATAAAGGCTTTTGAAAGGAATTTGTGGTGATTCATAATAGCTATCATACACGCTACAACACGTAGTTTATACATTAATTCCCTCGGATTGCAATCCCTTCCCCAACCAGTACAATTAGAACAGCTTCATCGTGAATAATTCTCGGAAACAATAAGAAGATTAATATTTACTGTACGTCTACATCGACTCCGATAAAAATTTCAAGGAACGAGTGGCATTCATACTAAGTGGACTCCGCTTGAAATGTTGATGGCGAGACTGGCTCGATGTTCCGAGGCGGGGGGTTAAGATTTCATGGATTCCCAAACAGGTCGACTTTCATTTAGCTTTTATGGATCCGGAGCGGTGCACACCGGTCCACAACCTCCTTGTACTTGTTCGAAAGTATAATTTGTACACAGAAGCGAATTCAGCAGAATTCGTTTAACGAAGAGAATATTTATTCATATGAAAGACGAATGTGTAATCGAGTGTTCAATTTATGTTATTAGTTACTGATTGAAGTTCTTAGTCAATATTCAAAATGAACAGAAAAAGATATTGAATTAATTTAGCGCAATTAATTTTTTACAATTTCTGAAATTATAGAAATATTTTCTAGAGAAATTGTTTAGTCTTCACTGCAGAGTCTGGTAGTTTAGTGTTAATTAACAATGGAGAAACAAAGAGAAAGAATCTCATCTTAATAATTTGGAACATAGAGGAGACTGTACGGCAAACTTAGGGTATTATACTCACCAGCGTTGTTTCTCAAGGATCGCGCATAATTATGTGTTAATCGGTCGTGCACTGAGAGATGATGTATTCTGGCGCAGCCGCGGAATTCGCGAGCAGATTCGAGCGGAGCTTGGTTAATCTTCGAACAAGAATGACGAGTCCATTTTTGAGATTAGCTCTCGTATAAGAAGGTGAGTATGTAAGAAGAGAGAGAGAGAGATATAGATGGCGGTGTAAGTGTGTGAAGCTATTCGTCCTCTCGTAACGTTAACGCGCGAAACGGCCGACGATTCCAGCCGATTACGTAAGGTGAGATAGAGAAAGAGCGGGAGAGAAAGAAAGGACGTTCGCCCGAGAGAACAGTGTCAGTTTTCCAGGGAGCGCGCGCGCGCGCGTTTTAACCGAATTGCAGTTAGGCCAACGGATATCGAACGATCCAGGCCCGTCGTAATTACGTTAAAAATTTCAACGGAATTACATCGGCGGCCCCGCCGTAAAATCGGCCGAGATGATCCGGCGGCCACTCGCCTCGCCTGGAAACATTATTAGTATTATTATTATTATAGCTCTCGGCTCTTGGGTTTCGCAATTATTGTCCGGGGGTATTCAGCCGATCCTCTCTCAGCTCGCCACCACCTTCTCATTTTCTCTCTCTCCCTGTCTCTTTCTTTGCTATTCTTCGGTTGTCTTTCTCTTTGGCTCTTTCACCAGGAGGAGACGGCTCCTCTCTATCGCACGGTCTTTGTCTAGTGCTGAGCTCTCCGTTACCGGCATATTTACTTTTAATTACAATGATTCGTCTAATATTCCCAACGATTCAGGTCGGCCAAGAATTGCAACGACGCCGACGAGAGCTGGCATAGACTTCCCGTTGGCTCTTCCAACTATGCCGACCAACGATTCCGATAACATCGCGTCCCGAATGAAATTATGCGCGTCGGAAGCTTCCCCGACGACTCAATTAACAATCGCGGGGCAAATAATCGGTCGCCCGGCCGCGATCGATCTCTGTTTAAACGGGACACCCCTCTGTCCCTCTGTGCGAGGCCCACCATTCCCATAAATCGCGATTTAACAGCGTGCCGAACCAATACACCAGAGGAAGAGGTGATAATGCGGCCCTCCTTTATGTATCTCCCTAAAATCTGTTTCACAACCTATATTTATTGGAGTTTTACGAAATTGTAACAAATGAATTTTAATGGAAACGTGTAAAAATATTTTTGTTGTATAAAACGGTGGATGAGGGTCAAATAAAACGTCAAGGAATACATGTGAATATTTTTAACCCGAAGTGTTGGGTTAAAACCATTTTAATATGAAATCGTAAGCTGAATGTATTAAATTGACGGAGGGGTGATTAACCCTTCGCCAACAATACGATCTCGCAATAATAGACTGCGGATTTTTATGGATTTACGAAGAAAATAACTAGGTGGCATATGAAACAGTGACAAATATGAAATTTAAAAATACTATTAAAGGATGCAATAAATTCGCGCGTAACGAGTCTCTCAGTTCCAAGTCTGATTTTTTATTGTTTAAAGCTTTCAAGAAATCTGTAAACATTCCAAGGTACTTTTTAATCTGTAATCGATGAACAGGAATATTTGCTTGCAACTCGTTGACCTATCTAGCCAATATAACGTTAAATAAAACCTAAAGAAACATGCTCAACCATTTCGACCACAAAGTAAGCAGAATAGAAGTATTCTGAAGATCGAATGAAGCGTATCGGAATACAAGTGTATTAGAATGATACGTGACCATTTCAAACGCAGAGAGCAAACACTTAAAACATCGGCAGTCGAAGCGGCAAGATCGCGGCGAGAAGTCTGCTCCCGGAACAAAATAGTTAATTACATCATCTGATTGAATTAGTAGGGTAGAGCCCCGTCGGCATCTTGTCTCGGCTCCTCTCGGCTCCTCCCGGCACGATTCCACACTTCCCTCTCCCCCTGGGAGGGTCTCTCGTAGAGAAAGAGAGAGAGAGAGGAGTGTGAGAGAGTAGGGGTAGAGCACTTTGCGATTAAATGGAAAGTACTTTCGCGCAGGAAAGCGATCTTTCACGCTTTCCAGGTTTCCAGAGGCAGTTGGCGAGGCTTCTTTTCCGTTCCGTCATAATCCGCCTCAGTGACGAGCTGTAACGTCCAGCCTTTATTTCCGGCTCGTTTGTTCCGGTATCTTTCTCGTTACCTCAGCGTCGCCGCAAACCGTTGCGTCAGCTGTGTAAAGGTGTGCGCGGCGGCTACACCGTCGACAATTGCGTCACACCGATGAGCGTCTCGTGACGCGCTCAGGCTTGCCATATGCGCGCCCCGCCAGGCCCCTTACGTTTCCGCCTCTCGCGACGCCACGCACCGTAGCTCGTCTTTGCACTCTTCCCACTGGCGACAGTGGCGACACGCTGGCGTACGGTCGCGTCTGCGACTAGTGGGAAGAGTGGGAGGCTCACGCGACCGTACGCCAGCGTTAGCGGGAGGGGTGCAAAGACGACCTACGGTGCGTGGCGTGGCGAGAGGCGGAAGGGTAAGGGGCCTGGCGGGGCGCGCATATGGCAAGCCTGGACGCGACGTGCGGCGGTGCCCCGTTCATTGAACCGGCTCAGGTCATTAACGGCCACGAGGAATCACCGGTCGTCACCTTTACACATTCTTTTTCTTGCCGTGCTCCCTCGAAATTCTTTTTTTATAGACAAAATTTCACGTATATGCGTTAGAATGCCAGGTGATCGGAGAAATCGAGATTGAAATATTTAACTCGTGGTAATTAATACTATTCTAAATTTTTAGCCATTCTTTTTAGAATGTGTACTCGGATCGTTTTAGTGATTGGTCCAAGCCAAGTAATTTTGCGCAATTTTTGGATCATCCCGTAGTTCTGCGGCCGTGAATACATTTCAGTGAAAGGGAACGCAGGGCGAGGGAGAAGGAAAGGGAGAAAATAGAGAGGAGAGATAGGAGGGCAGGTGTCGCGGAAATAGAGCGAGTGCCAGGAATCGGGGGCCCGGAAAAAAATGAGGAGAGGAGAGGGCTAAAGCTGAGAGGGAGAGAGACAGGGAGAGAGAGAGGCTCGTAACTCGTAACCAGGACCCAGGGGACACGAAATATTGTTCGAGCGAAGGGTGGCTCGGCATTACGAGCGATAACACAAATTATCGTGCGAGCTAGTCCACCGTAGGACAAGTGTGCCAGCTCGTAAACCAACTGTTCCGCACCATCTAGGCGCATCGACGCCTGGCGAACCCGTCTTTCGGCTCTCCTCTCCCTCCCTCCCTCCCATTGTCTCTCTCTTCCCTATCTCTCTCGGCTCCCGTGATTACGCATCGAGACGTTCCACCCGATCGCCAATGAGACGCGACAGACCCTAATCGCGCGTTAACAGCCCGCAATTTTCACGCGCACCGCGTTTACAATGCTCGAACCACTTGGCACCTATCGCTCGGCGGCTTGCGAGACACGGGGGCTCCGATTGGCTCCAAAAATTTACGCTGGAAATGCCTGGTAAACGGGACTGATAGACTGCGGATTTATGTGCGAAATTTTCTCCATCGGTTGCGCAGAACAGAAGCCACTGATTTTTTTCTGCTTCCAATAATGTTAGGAGATCGAAAGTAATTCGAGGTGGTCCGACTTCCACACCCTGGATACTTCCATTACTTGTAACGATATGAATCAATGATATAAGGGTGTTTCGTAACTGGTGGTACAAGCGAAAAGGGGGTGATACTACATGAAAAAATAAGTCGAAAATATCTTTGTTTTCGAGAAAATCGACTTTGAATTTTCGCCGGGTACGCGTGCACTTATGATCACGTCTCGTTATACCAGATCTCACTGTAGATCATTGTCTCGATTAAAGTTTATGTTGATACATACTTCTAGTGTCATGGGAATCTTTATTTTACCTATCATCATACCATCTTACCTTTACCACTAAACACTATAATGCACGCGTACCCGGTGAAAATTCAAAGTCGATTTTCTCGGAATAAAGATATATTATTCTACATTTTCGACTTATTTTTTCATGTAGTATCACCCCCTTTTCGCTTATACCACCAGTTACGAAACACCCTGTATAAAAAAGTTGCGTGGTAGAGAGGGGGAAATACTGTGATGTAAACATTGTATATGCGCGCGAAAGCGTTGCGGAGATTTCCAGACGACCTTGATTTCTTTAGATGGGAAGACCCACCTTCTGTACCGTGAAGCGGTAGAGCATCAAGTTCTGCGTACAAATGTTTTGATTCTTGCTACTGTTTCAGATTAAACCATACTCAGTTTTGTCACAAATGCTTCAAATCCATTGATAAAAGTGTTTTTCCAGAAATTTTTCGAAATTCAACCGCATGCAATAAAAGTCGTACCAATCTTGAATAAATCGAATCATGCCGTTATTATAAGTTGTAAAGCAATATAGAATGCGTGCCAGTTACGTTCAACACGATCACTATCGTATCACGGTTCATAAAAGCCAAAAGTAAATCAAAACAACTTGTTCCATAATGCATAAATAAAAACAGATATGATTTATTGTAGCAATTACGTACGTAACCTTCTTGCACCTTGTACATTCCAAAAATATTTTGGTTTACTTAATAGATTGATAAACCTTCGTACAAAGGTGACGCATGAAAACACACAACTTTTCAAGGTCGACAACATAGTATTTGCTTTGAAAATCAGTACGAAGGTCACGGCGAGTTCACTCGCTTACAATTTACGATTTTCAAATGTCGATTAAGAAACGTGTTCAAAAAACTGTAGAGACTATTCCACAGATTTTTAATTCATTTTTCATTTATAATATTTTTTTAATTGAAAACTATTTTAATTTTCTTAATATTTGTCAACATTTTGGCGTAACCCCAGCTCGAACTACTAACTTTAAACAAATTTGTTTACCTTTGGGATCTATTTACGCATTATTTTGAAAAATGCGGTGTTCAGAAATATGTGAAGAGTCACAGAACGCCAGCCAGGTGTCACATGACGGTCCAATAATCTGGGATATTTGAAAGACAATTAATTAAGAAACCAGGTGGTTGGGATGGTATGGATGGACAGTGAATTCTCTGAAATTCGACAAATTAGCAGATTCACAGGACTGCAAGGACAGCAGATGATGATGCGGGGGATAACGAGCTCGACGGTGTAGCTTCGAAATCAGCTCGCGGATACGTATATATGAAAATAACCGTTCTCAGTGGCGTGATGTACGTAATTGAAACGTATTGTACGCCATACGTGTGAGAGCAACGGCCCGCGTCTCTTGCACAAGTTATTGTAAAACGGATACGTCAATTTGAAATGACACAACCGGTGTATCCCGTCTAATTATCGTTACGTCGGGCGTCGGCCGAGCGTCCTGTTTGCTCGTTCGGTCGCGAGCGAGCTCGGAGATGGCTGTCATTCGCTTCAGAGAGAAAGAGAGAGAGAGAGAGAGATCGTATATCGCGCGATCGGATCCGCGAAAAACTTGAACGTGTTTGTTCGCGGCAGAGCCACGCTGAACCGAGACCGCCTTAATGACCGCATCGCTGCATCAACTGCATCAACCGAGTTTTTCGCGCGACAGTGCACCGCGATCTCGATGAAATGCGCGCACGTGCAGCCATGGCTCGCTGAGGTCTGCTAGTCGGTTCACTGTTCACTGTTCACTGTTCGGTGTTCAACTGTTCATCGTTGGCCGTGATCGCGGACGCAAACGCATCTGCCGCGTCCCGTCGCGACGCCAGCGATACGGAAACCAGCCAGAACCGAGACCCAGAACGAGGAACACGATGCAGATGCACAGAGGAATATAGGTCCACTATCAAATACAGGGTGAAACTAAAAAATATTGATTATACGCAAAAATGTTTTAGATGAAAATTGTTCAGTACCGAGGGGGATATCATGAGCTGGGATTTTTATTTTTCCCGATGCACATCAAGCTGAGGAGAAGGTCACCTTGATTTTTTTAAATGCAAAGACCTACTTTCTGTATTATGAATCGATTGACTATCAAATTCTGAGTAAAAATGTACCGACCCCCATATGGCGTAAATGTAATAGTTAACGAGATATTATCGAAACAATTTTCTTTCTCCTTTGGATAGGACATATGAAGGTCAACGCTTTTGTAATGAGAATTTGATACTTTATCGATCTATGGTATAAAAAATAGGACATTCCATTTAAAAAAAGAAAGTTGACCTTCACCTCACCTTGGAGTGTCCACCGATAAAAATAAAAGAAATAAAAGCCCCACCGCATGATGTCCCTTCTGAAACATTTTTGCGTATAATCAATATTTTTTAACTAACTCAGATTTAACCTAAAAATTACAGACGCACCAAAAATTTACGGACCACTAGAAACACGCCAATCAAAGGGTCTGTAATACAGTAAAGTACTGGAAGGTCTATTTCTTCGATTCTGCCCTAATGGCACACAGGATTGTGATTTTTTTTCGAATTTTTCCGGAAACATATATGTATACAGGGTGTCCCAAAATTCCTTCAACATCCGGAAATGGCAGGTTCCTGACATCATTTGAAGCGACATTTCCCTTTGCAAAAATGTTGTCCGCGGCTTTGTTTAGGAGTTATTAATGAAAAACATGGACCAATCCGAGCGCGACAACAGCGGATTGATTCTGGCTCGGCCAACAGCGACGTCACGCTAAGCGGGACTTCTCGCTGAGTCGGACTCCGTTCGCTGTAGCCGCGCTATGATTGGTCCATGTTTTTCGTAAATAACTCCTATACAAAGGCGCGGACGCCATTTTTGCAAAGGAAAATGTCGCTTTAAATGATCTCAGGAATCTCCCATTTCCGGATGTTGAAGGAATTTTGGGACACCCTGTATTATAATTTTGACCGCGTATGATGGAAATATGACTACTATTTCTTGGATTATCTTGTAAATCTCGGAACACCGACCTTGCTATCCCTCAAGGGCAGTCACGGCGAACGTGGCGGCCACTTCCGACCCGGCCGACAAGTATACTTCGGAAGGAAATGCGCAGCGAAGCGCATCGCGAAGAACCATTTTACTCGACCATAGAAAGCGAAGCGCGGCTGACCGGCTGAAAACAAAGTGACCCGTAACTAGCGTGAAAAACCTATTTCGCGATCGATTTCACTCGAATCCCGCACAAAAGACCGTTTCCGTGCGCGACGCTATCGGTCCAAACACGCGTCCAACCGCCGCCTCTCTCTCCCTCCCTTTCTCTCTTTCTATTCTGTGCGGGTTTTTTGCGGCGAAATACGTCGATCTCGAATCTGCCGTAGCGATCCATTGATCTCGCTTTCGTTAAACGCTTCAGCGAAAATATCGCGTCGGTGCGATGTCAGCCACTTTTTCGATCGGCGTGTTACGCGCGCGTGCACACGTCCGTGGTCTCCGTACACGCACTCACGCATGGATATACTGGGTGATCTGACCTGACCGTACCACCTGGATTAGCTCATAACCTACTTGTTGCATCGAAAAATGTTTCAAACGAAAGTTTTCACACATAACCGATACATACGATGAGAATAACTTTTTTCATACTTCACTTTTTTATCGAGATATGAAGCTGACCTTGAGTTTTTAGTATTGAGTATTGAATGGCGAGTATAAAAGTATTGAGGGTGAAAAAGTAGTAGTTACCGCGGTATTCTTTAGTTGATCTTTCGTGAAGTGTGACATGAAAAAATTATTTATTTTTTCGTGAATATTTTGTTGGTGTATTTGCGCCGTTTTTCTGATTAAAACAATACAACTTGCATCGTATTTGTCATTGAACTTTCTCAAAGATATACCGAAGTGCCGATCAACATTCACCGAATAATATTTCAGTAACTATTACTTTTTCACCGTGGGTACCTTAAAACATTTTACTTGGAATTCAACCCGAATCACAAATTTTAACCCTTTGCACTCGGTTGTCCCCACTGAGGCACCACTAAAAGTTGCTGTACCATTATTCAAAATATTCTTCTCTAATCAATTACTAAACATCTAGGGATGGTACGAGGTATTACACCAATTTGATATCCATAATATTTCAAAAATCATAGGGAATGGAAATATTCTAGATCGAAAGAAATGTTTAATTTTCCAGTTAAAATAGCTCCGAGTGCAATGGGTTAAATATCAAAGATTATGATAAAGAAAACTCAAGGTCACATTGATATCTCGACAAAATATAAACTCATTAAAAACCAAAGATCACATTCCATGTCTCGTTCGATCTGAAGGAACTTTTGTTCGAAACGGGTAAATCCAGGTGGCACAATTAAGTGACTCACCCTGTATGCATAGATATACATATACGAGCGCATATAGATGTTTTGTGTATAGGCGTGTGCACGCAGCCCAGGCGGGATCAATTTGCGCATCTGCCGTTATCGCTCAGTTTCGACGGAAGTTGCAACGAAGCGATGGCGAGAGCGCGCGCGACATCGCGGCTCGTTTTATTCCGCGCTAACGAAACGATCGAGGGCAAAACGGAAAATAAGCGGCCGGGGAACGTCGAAACTCCATTTGACGCGTCGCGTCGCATTCGCGGCGGATAGCGGCGGATAGAGGCGGATAGAAATGGAGAGACAGAGTGAGGCGATTTTCGAAGTCGGTCGGCTGCGAGGGATGTTCCGCGCGGATGACATTGTAGCGCTCTTGGAAACGACAACGTTCGATCGGCCCCCGGACAGACGCGGTCCGTCCGGCGGTGTGCTAATTAAAACCGTGAATAATTGACCGTTCGCGCTTTCCGATAATTAATTCCATCGCCGGTGATAACGTCACGATTCATTCTGCGTAGGCATAACGCGAATAACCGGACAGACTAGCGTTCACCACCGAGAGCTATGCTACCCTCGGTTATGGCACACAACCGTCGCACCGCGGTGTACACACATTCTCTCCCTCCCGCTCTCGCTCTTGCTCTCTCTTTGGCGAACGCTTTATCCGCACTCTGATATTCCTGACACGGCGTGACGTTGTACGCCGTTTGTACCCGTGCGATTTCCCTACGTATCGACTCAGCTCGCGCTTGTTATTTCCATAAACTAATACCAGCGTTTAACGGTCTGTCAGTCGGCATCGAGCTGCCACACGGAAAATTCGTCGACGGCCAGCGTGTTCGCCGGCGATATGCGATCCTCAAACCGTGCTCGGACAGTTCTTCTTTTTTCTTTTTCGGACCTGTTCGGGGAGACTGATGCGTCGGCTGCCGGAGAAACCTCTTCGCTTTCTGCTTCCCGTCTCTCTCTCTCTCTCCGGAAAGTACTCTACAAGAGGGGAAGAACGGGATGGAAAGTAACAATTTGACTTGGAACTATGGTTAAAAAATTCTATAGAGTTGAGGTACGGATGGTATATGTATGTATGTGTGTGTATTAACAGACAACCCTATATAGGAAAATTTATAAAAATAGAGAGTCGCAGAGATCGGAAGAATTGTAAAGTTACAATCGCCAACGAATTATAAAAAGATCCGTGTGCCCAAATACGTTAACAAACCCGCTTTTCCTTACGGCTTTTCCTTACAATTTGATCAAATTAGATTGTAACCGTATGTGAATTATTATAACACAAAATAAATTTTTGGGACACCCTGCGTATATCTATAGGGATGTTCACCGAAACGAAAAATAACCGGGGCGAAATAGCGGGTCGCGGTAGGGTCGTTCATGAATTGCAAGCGGGCCTCGAAAAGTTTCGGCTGTTCAACCATCGAGAAATAATGCGACACTGTTAATTAACGGCTGCTAATGAAAAACGCTGATCCGTCTTGTCGCCGTAGTCGAGGGTGGTTAAGTACTTTGCGCGAACAAGCTAGACGTTAATTAACTTGTTACCCGGTTAAATCGGGCTTTAATTGATAAACCGGGCCACAGCGGATAAAAGTGTCGCATCTAGCTCGATCGAGCGACACCGGCAATCGTGCAGAGCGCAAAGCGCGCAGCGCAGCGCAAGCGAGCAAGCAGAGTCACCAGGTTGGAGGAGAGGAGAAGGGACAGGTCGCGTCCGAACGAAAGCAATTAACCGATCCTCGATTAGTGGACGTACATACGTACGCCGGCCGACGACATATTGATATTTGCTTGTTGCACGCGTCAATACTGTCACTTAACAAGCAAATACCGAAGCTGAGGCGAGCTAGATAGGGGACCGAATCTGCCATCAATGGACCACCACTACCACCGCCGCCCGCGATCAAACCTCCGGCCGCATGCCGCCGACAATGGCGACCCGTACTCTCCTGCGAATCCTATCTGCGGAATGTCTGGTTGTTTCCCACCGACAACAGCCCAGCGCCGATTTAACGAACCGTTTACAATCCAGGACGTTGTAAAACCATTAGACCGACCGATCGCCGGAATAAGTGACGCTCGGACTGAAACCGGACACGCATCCGTCACCGAACTGCTCGTCAAACCACTAGGTTATTAGCGCGCAATGCCCGCGCGGTAACGTTCATGGCGACATCTGTCGGGAGGGTTCGAAGAAATCGGTATTACTCGTCCCTTTTTTTACTGCTGTTTTACTGTTCGGTTCGCGAAATTGACATAAATGTAACTGAACTGTCACGGACACCTTTGTTACCACAATGGTGCTGCTTTACGGTGTGTGGATTGAGCTTATCGAAAAAATTACTTTGCATTCTGAAAACGCGGCTGAATCAGTCGACGAAGTTTCAGTCCTGCAGTTTTACATTTTGGAACACAACTCTTAATTTTTTTTATGGATACGTTTCTTTTAAAAAGTTATTAAGAGGAGTAATAAATGTTTATGTATTTTCTTTTTCTAGTAATTAACACAGACAATTTTTATTTCGCGCAATATATGATTTCCTTAATATTTCGAACATACTCCAGAACGATTCCGCGCGTTCAAATTCCCCGTTCGATAGCACACTATCTGAAACAAAAAGAAAATGTCCGACACAGCATCGTAAAAAATATAACTGTATCCACCGCGGACTTCGAGTGCTGTCATCATCCCGTCGACGTGAACGATGGTCGATAAAAAACTATACACGTCCAATATTTTTTCGAGGACGATCTCTCGCACGAGTTCCAACAAGATCGACTTGAACACGTTCACCCCGGTCGGGATGAAAATTTAAAAAACGATTTTTCTCTGGCGAAATTTGGATCGCTATTCTTTCCGGCGCGGCGGAACGTTTCATCTGTCGTCGCGGACGAAGAGAATTGTCATCGAAACGCTGCATACCCTTTTCTCCGCGGAGAAATTGTCTCCGGGAAGACGCAGGAGAACAAGAAGAAGTAGATAGAGGATTGGCGAGTCGGTTCGGGCTGGGAAAAAAGTCGATTCCAGGGGGCGAAACTCCCCGGGAACAGTCCCAGCGGCTGCGTTCGTATTTTGTTTGCGACGGTCGCGTAAGTTCCAAGCGGAATCAATGGCGAAATAAACGTGGACGTCGGCCGACAGCGTGAAATTGAATTAATCCTGAATTAAGAAATGGCGCGCGAGCTCTATCTCTATCTTTCTCTCCCCGGTGGCTGGGTACGAGCAAGCCCGGAAGACCCGGCCCAGAAAGACGAGGAACAATTCGTTCCGGAGGGGGGAAGACGAACGCGAGCGACGAGCAGAGCACGAGGAGCCAACGAATAGACTAGAGACCCGGCTGCGAATGTTCTTCGCGAAACTTTAAATAACGTTTGTAAACTCCCGGCAAAGTAATTCGCGCAAGAAACCCGGATTCCGAATTCGCGGTGAGTGCCGGCGAATCGAGTTTCCCAACCGGTGCCAGTCAAATAATGCCGCATTTTCACGGACGATTATCGCCTGACAGACGAACCGGTCTGGACGGCCTGTCTGTCCTCGTAATGAAACTCCGGTATATTACAGCGCAATTGAATGTGGCATCGAGAGACCACGTCTTAGTGGGCTTATTAATGGCTGCAGAAAAGTGTGTTACACAAAAAATATTTTTGTAAATACATGATTTCGTACAGCATCGCGTGCACCTCATGAAAATGTACATTCAGATGACGACTACGACATGCCCTTCAACTGACCTTGAACTCAAAAAATGAAGTCTAATTTAATAAATGAAATCCAGAGCTGGGGAAAATAGTATACCTTATTTAAAATACTATTTTCTTTAAGCAAAATAAAATCTAAAATATTGAATAGTATTTGAAATATTTGTTTCGCCAAATAATGCCCACCTCTGATGAAATCTAACAAACCAAAAGTGGTTCATCGAGATCGATGAGGGACCACTGAAGTACATAATTACCAAAGTTATTTACACATTATCTGGTAAACAGATCATTGTAACATCTCGAAAAAAACTCGGTCTGTTCTGTCGAATTTCAAAAAAGTGATTCTGTTTTAAAGGGAAATACTTTTGTCTGAAATACTTTTTACACTCGCTGTAGGAAAAGATGTTGACGCAAGAAAATTCCGCCGAAATAGAAGATTGAACACACAGTCCAGTTTACGTTTGACCGAGGCTGGTTGGCCGGCGAAGCGTTGCCCCGCCGGACAGTGGAGTAAGATTTAGCGATTCCATTGGCCGGGTCGTTACGTTGGAACGTCGAAGGACAAACACGGGATAACAAGAAATTTCATTAGGCGCGTAATCCGGGAAGATCGGATCCGTCGTTTAAAGGGTCGTGCAGGGCAGAACAGTTCCAAGCAGAGCAAAGCAGAGCAGAGCTGAGCGGAGAGCAGGGTCGAGCAGGATAATGCTGGGTCGGACGTTCGAGAGGGAGCGAACGCTTTGATCCTCGGTCAAAGGGCAACGTCTCCGAAGGGAGAGGCGGCACGGCGTTACGTGGGCCTCCCTTGGCCTATTGTGGCTCCCATTGTTGCGCAAACTGCATTACAACCGGAAGTGGTCGCGACCTCCCTTCCGTGGCTCGTAACTCAGTGTCTCGCGGCCGGGTGCCGGCTTTGCACAATGCAACGGCAAATGCACAGCCTGTAACACCGACGTCGGACATCCACGGACGCGACTCCGACCCAAGGCGACGCGACGCGTCGCGAGACAGGCTGTATGTCCTGCGCGACGCAACGCGCGACTCGACGGAACACCCAGAAACCCAGACCAACATCTCGGCTTCACCTCAGCTTCCCTGCTCCTTCGTGGACACCTGCTCTAGCGAGATATAATGCGTTTTACTGGCCGTTGCATTACTATTGTGTTGACTTAACGTCCAGGCTCAACGTCCTTCGTAGCATCAATTCGGTACTTGCAATTGGTAACGAGTAGACTGCGGATTTTATGGTTTTACAGCAAAGCGGAGTAGATTGAATTTGATATTGTTGGAAAATTTTTTAAATTTTGTGAAGACAACCCAAAACGGGTTTATTAACACACTACCGACCGGTGGTTATTGCATAATTTTGAAATATATATGGCTAAACACTTTGTAATGAAACCTTCAACAGTGACAGCAATTTTCATTGTGAACTAACAAGTCACCCTCACGTCATCTAATATTTTCATTTAAGATTGTAATGTAGAAGAAAATTTCTATTCTTTCTTTCGATACACAGCACAATTATTGAAAATCCTATTAATAGGCTTTCGCTAGACAAAGTGTTAACAAAATTGGGCACACGGATAATCAGGAGTTAACGGCCGACGTGTTTGTCGCGGCCGCTCATTTCAATCTGTTTTCTTTTGTGATCTGTTGGCGATCGTAATTTTACTATTCTTCTGTTATTTCTGATTTTCTATATTTATTAATTTAGGTATATATAGGGTTGGCTATTAATACACAGACATACATACGTACATCATTCGTACTTCAACTATATAATTTCAAGACGTCAAAATATTATTTTTAATTTTATTAAGTTATTAGGGGGAGAATAATTTGATGTTACTAATTTTTTTATAAGCGGAGTCGTCAAGCATATATGAAAGTCGATATCGGATTTTAAAATGGAACTTAAATGGAATAAGCTTTTTATTTACATTCTGATATTGTGTTTCAAGACGGATACACTGACCTGTTATGAAGGACATTCAAGGTCACTCAAGGTCAACTACAATAGAAAATAAATTGTCTCAAAGCTTAAGCGTGTTTCATGAATATTTTAATTCATACGCACCAACGTTATCCTATATGCTTGGGCATAGTCTGACTATGAAAGGCTATATCTACTTACATCTCTGCTACTTGCGGCTCAGTTTTCATAAAAATTAAGCCCCGTGCAAAACAAAATGACTACACACTTTAGGTTTATTTTTAGCATAGAATCACCACGTGCATCGAATATTGTCATTATGATTGATAGAAATCTTTCTCGCTGTTAATACGAGACACAGGAAATGACAACCTCATTTTTTCCGTTATTACTGCATCGCTCGGACCGAAAACCTTTTTAATACTCTCAAACAGAACGTTAAAATAATATTGTACGACGTCAATAAATGATTATTATAATTAACGTTTGATTAATCGACGACTGAACAGACTGAATTTAAAATATTTTTCTATATTTGATGTCCGTAAATATATCGCAATTCTATCGAAATTTCACTGGTTCCGGTATTCTTTCAAAAATTCCGTACATGGATTAATTTGATTTCTGTTAATTTGCTGGATTTGATTCGCTGGAACAGCCATTTGGCCCACCGTCGACCGTACAAGCATTGTTCCACTGATTTTCGAACAAAACGAAATTTTCCCTGAAAAAGATACAACGCGAGTTTACAGTTTACAAATCGTTTCGCATTTAGTTGCCAAGTGACATATCAAATTTCGAATTGTACAATCGAATTAAGCGGAACGAAATACAGAAGAATGTTACTGCTTTGATGTGCCGGACTAATTCCATGTTTCGTTCCACAATTATCAATATCACAAGAATTTTTTATTCAGAATCACCTCGATCGTTTTCATTTTTATATAAATAATTATTTTATTACTTTCAATATTCTTTTGTTCTATACTCGGCATAAAAATCTGTAGTTCTCTTCACATTACATCTGCACTGTTAATGTTTTAAAGCATTTTCAACCTGTTAGCCATGTTGAGAAAACAGATTTTAGTTTGTTGCAATTCCGGTAGAAAATTTTTATATTCCACAGAGGTCCGTTGTGAATTGCTCACAACGGTGCTCGCTTTGATCAATCAGTTTTATTTAGGAAAACAGTGATGTTTGACGTGACTGGGAAAAATCGTCCGTTCCCTATGCAACAACCTGATAAATCCTGTTTACATATTTTCATAAATCAGAACTCGCATTCAGCGCTCGTTAAGTCAGTAGCAGGGTTAGAACAAAACGTGT
Source organism: Lasioglossum calceatum (assembly GCA_963966675.1). Lineage (NCBI taxonomy): Eukaryota > Metazoa > Arthropoda > Insecta > Hymenoptera > Halictidae > Lasioglossum > Lasioglossum calceatum. Next base: position 16,513,136 of record OZ016546.1, on the reverse strand, counting down.
CAGAAATAAACAAGCAGCTGTCGCGTAACAATTTCCCTAGAAAACCGTGCGATCCTTCTTGCCCGCAAATATGCGAAGAAATATGCGTGTCGGGTGAAATAAGGTTATCGCGGCGACAACAGGGTTGCGAAAGAAAAGACGATCGCTCTGGTGAGAGAGAGAGAGAGAGAGAGAGAGAGAGAGAGAGAGAGAGAGAGAGAAAGAGAGAACTCCAGAGAAGAGCAGAGAGAGAGAAGCGATTCCGCGCGGAAGTTCCGTGTAGAGGCATTAATAGCTGAAAGCCCTAAATAGGATAATAAATGTGTACCCCCCGAGTTGAAAGGTGCAAGCTCCATAATGACGCGTTTCGCACGATCCTCGCAGCAGGCTTTCACGGTGTACAAACAAGCTAAGAATTCTCGGATGCAGCGTCCCTGGAATTTGGTTTGGAATTTACCTCTGGCTTTATCCTCTGGCTAAACAATGACTCGATAGCAAAACTGGGGGGACCCGGAGAGGGGGTCGCTAGTTGTTTACACCGCGATTACCGAGTCCTCAGTCTACCGTCGGACTTCGTGACAACGTGAACTAGCTATAGCGTTCTACAAGGCCGCGTTCACATTGAAAACAACCCTCTCCGAAAACTTCCGGGCACTTAGCGTCATTTATTTAGGCGCTGCTCACGACCAGTAATTAATTCAGCACAGAACAAAGTGCAGACAATTGCAGCAGACCGAACTCAAAGTAAAAATGAAGAGATGTTTAGAACGATGACCTTGACAGCATACCTCAAGGTCATCGAAATCGATGAGGAGGACCCTTCTCTAAATAATTACCAAAATTTCTACAGAATGTTCCTATGACTTATTTTTTCAGAAAAAAGGCATTTTTTGCTGAACATTTACGAATACAACCCCTTAATCGGAATTACCAGCGAAACTGTGCGGGCTAGGATGGGGACTTTCGCCGAAGAAATTGAAATCCGCCGAAATCCCGCGAGTCGCCTCGTTCGAGCGGAGGAGTCTAGTTCGTCCCTCTGGCTGAAACGATCCGCCCGAAAAATAAGGGGCAGGGGGGGGCGATTCCCCGCGAGTCGCGAAGAAGCACAGGACTCGAGAACTCAAGACGTACCGCCAGGCAGAGAAGGGAGAAGGAATCTTTGTCGCGGAAATTCAAAGGCATAAAGTGTCGACGAAGCGTCCTGGGAACGCCATCGCGCCGACCCTTGTAAAGACGTTGAATTTTATGAAACGTCGAGGGGATTCGGTGAAAATATGTAAATACGCAATAAAGCGTAAGCCCTCGGTACTCGGCCGACGTCGCGACGCCACGTCTTTCGCGAGAGCCGACGTCGCCTTTTCCCTGGAACAACGCGGAATTTTACACGAGGCCCCTCCTCGCCAGACCTTCCGCTCCACGATTTCGCGTATCCGCTTAAAAAATCTTATCAACGCGTCGTATCACTGTGTTTCATCTGCGAGCCTTTCACGATACTCGTCAAAGTATAAATGCACACCGTGATCCTTGATATTTTCGTTTGGAAGAAGATATTGCGTTGTGAAATATTGTAAATACATCTCTCCTCGATTCTACAGGAACGATACCACTAACTAAATAAAAAATCGGAATTTTTCAAATCCAAAAACAGATCAGGTCCTTTGAAGCAAATTTTATACAAAAATCAGTAACAGTTCATACGAGTAGAATACTTCTAATGCTCAGATTGAATCGTGACCAACCCTCCCTGGATTCTATAGAAACGGTACCATAAAAACTAAATAAAAATCTGAAACAACTATGTTTTCCATTTTTTACAACCAGAGTTTGCAATGAGAAAATCTGAAAATGGTACCCAGCATGTGGCTTGATGGAATGAGAAATGGATTGATGAAATGGGGAAAATTGGCCAAAAACTGGTTTTTCAATTTTCCTCAATAACTACCCTTACAGATGAGATATGGGGCTGAAACTTGTCAGAGAGAGGTATTTTTGGGTAGGCTATCGAATGGTCTAAGCTTGATTAAAATCGGGTCGGCCAAATCGCGTGTTTCCTCTTGTATTAGTACCCCTGACGGTGGAGAGGTGGTGCGGTGGTGGCGTAAAACAAAGGGGAACAGAAGCGAAGAAAGCTGGCCTCCGCGCATTGTCTCGATTTAACGGGACGAGAGGCAGTTCCGTCTCGAACGGTGAACCACCACGAGCCGCAGACTTCGTACCGCAGGAATTAAACTTGTCCCGATTGCGAAGATCCTGGAGAACGAATCGAGATCTCGCGCAGTAGACGCTGAAGAGAGACGAGACGTCTTCCCTCCGCTTAGTATTGCCTTGCTCCTCTTCTTCCCGCTCGGAGCGGAACCGCGTCAAATTAATTGGAACGTTTACGAGCGTGCCGGGCCCCTCTAGACCGGATCCTCGTAAAATTCGTCAAAAGGCCGGATTAATTGCCCGGCTCTGTCTCGTACGTCGCGTAAAAATAATAGATACGTGCCAGCCGTTGTCACCGGATGAAACGTTAACCTCTTTCCGGAAATTTTCGACCGGATCCTCGTAAAACCTTCGATCCGTTCGCGCAAGCTCGACCCCTTCATATCTCCTGTTTTTGTTACGATTTTTTGGAATCCCTCGCACTGTTATTCATTTCGGTGTTGCTGCGAGTAATCCTTTTTTTCTCGTTCATGATTTACCGGGAGAGAAAGCACATTAACCCATGCAAAATATGAGACCGAAGTTGGGAATGTGTTGGATGAATTGTTTGGACGTATATTAAATATTGATACACTGTACAGTAGAACTTTGATTATCCTCACTGAATAGTGGAACATGTGTGCCCAGGTAATGGAATAATTACTTAGTTTCAGAGTTGAGATAAATCCTTACCGGGTTGTATAATAAACCGTGTACCATGTGCATTGTTTTCGAGGGGATTTCTTTTTGGGGAAAGTGTTCCTACAATAAAGGATTTTTATTTAGGGAACTTGCCTAATATTCGAGGTACTTAATACTGTTTTTAATAATACTGTTAACTCCTTCTCCGCCGGGAGTCAGAGAGCTCCAATTACGAGAGTTCTCCCGCTATGGAAGAGAGCAAATCTCCCACTCCCGACCTCATCCGTAAGCCAGAGTGATGGGCATGATACCCCCACTTCCGTTCAGCAGCCAAGTAGAGGGGGCAACTCTCCTTTGCCTAAGCCGAAGAGAAGAGTGGGGATGGGAGCTACACCTGGTTCGCGAGCCGCCAGTTCGTCACCCCTGTTTTATATCACGTAAATGATTCCTTAGAGGATGTTACCTGAAAACGGATTCGTCATTCGAGCTTTTTCACCGAAGATGAAGGCCAGAAATCACAGGATTGGTTAACGGTTAGGTGGTTCCGCGGAATTGTTCGAAACGGTTCGACAAACTCTGCTCTACTCTCGCAGCGGTTTCGGCCGCGTAATCGCGGGAATAATCGCAGTTGCAGGCGAGCAGGCTAATTGAGAGAGCTCTGTCCCCGGAGAGTCGAGCGAATCGCTCGACTTACCCCACTTCCGTTTCCTCTCCGCTTCTCTCGGCTCCTCTCGAGGCTCACCCTCGCACGCCGAGCGTAACGACGTCGCCTCGAAATTATTAATAGCGCCTTATCCCTCGGGACCGGCATTGTTGTCCGAGGACCCGGTCCCTTCTCGGTCCTCCCTCTCTTTCTCTCCTCGAGTGGGTGACGACTGCCGGCCTCGATAGCGCGAAACACCACCGATGGCCGCGAGATTCCATGGGGGAGAACACGGGATTGCGACCCGCCTGCAGGGGATGCACAATTCCACACACCCTTGCAACCCTCTCTCTCTTGTTAAAGCTAAAAATAATTTTTTTCGACCCGGGATCGCACGCGCGAGATCGATAAACGAGTTGAAAGCTGAGATCAAAATTTTGTTAACCCCGAACGATGAGACCTGGGTCCATTTTGACCCAGAATTTATAAACGTCCGCATGCTATTTTTCCGGTAGCCAATTCGTATCATCGAAACTTGTATTAGGTCGAATAAGTAGAATAACGTTGATCTGAAGAAATTGTATAATAGGGAGGAACTGATTCATGATCACCACGAAATCGTCGAGATCATTCTCGCGAGGATTAATCTTTGACCAGGCACACGGGGGTGTGATAGAGCCCAGCTTAGGCCGTAATAGTTTACAACACTGTTGTTTTAGTAATGCGAATTTCGCACTTTCGCACAGCCGAGTTTATACGCGAGCTCTAGCGGTTTATAGTCCAGCAAAGACAAATTATTCTGGTGAAAAATGTGACGTCGGTATTTTACTACGGCTAGTCGCAGTTTGCGTCAAAGTTGCGCACGAAACTCTCACGAGGTCTTTCACGGGGATTTTCAAGTTAAAGTGAATATATCAGAAGAATTTCTATGATATAATCTAATTTAGAGGAATTCTTATAATAATGTAATTTTTAATTTAATAAACAATTGAATTTCAAACTCAATTTTAGAAGATGAATTTTTATAAAAAGAACACGTGAATAGAAGATGTTAAAAAATTGTGTAAGGTGCAACTATCTCCAGAGCTATGGAAAGGAGTTTCGATATCACAAGCAGCGTTTTAGAATCACTATAGCTTCGGAACTCGGGAAGACAGCAGCGTGTCCATTTGACCTGAACCGGTTTCCACACCTAATATTAAAGTTACCGTCGGAAAACATTGTTGGACGGTTGTTGCGGGGTTGGTATCCGTCGGGGAAGTTTCCGCTAAGCGTTCGCGGTGTATCGGGGTCGCGCGGTGCGGTGTCGCGAAGAAAGAGCGTCGGGCGAAGTTTACAAGAAACATTGGTCGCGGGCATTAACGGTCGGGACGCATCGTGCCGTGCAAGATCGATGCTTTCAGCGCGACCCGTGCTCGCCCGAGGACCATTCATCCTCCGATGTTTTCACAGGCCGAGTCGACGAGACAAGAGACCTACTCTCCCCCTTACTCTCTGCGTGTCTCTCAGAAGCAGTGGGCGTCGCGACACCGAGGGGATAATGGGGTTCATTGTAGCAGAGCAAACGTCGCGATCGTCAAAGCCGGGCTCTCGCGCCGGATTGCTGGCAAACTAACTCGAGCAGAGGAAGATCGGTTGTTAGTCAGACATTATGGCGGCAATTCGCGAGCTCGGATGGATTTGCGACAGAACGTGCGAAGAGAGAGCCTGAAAAGGGGATAAGATAGCGAAGAGAGAGGGATAGAAGGGGAGAGGACGGTTGAATCCGTTATTTACGGAGAGTTAAGTGTGCTCAGTGCCCCCCTCCGACGTTTCTGCTAAGTTTCCAGGGTTAGCTCTCCGGCTCCAGAGTTGGCCACCCTCTCTTCCTCACCCTGCAGTAGACCCCTTTCGGCTCCTCTTGCACCTCTTGTCCTCTTGCTATTGCTCTTGCTTGTCCTCGTGTCCTCGTCCGCTTCCGTTTACCTCGTGCTAAGCAGCGTATCAGCAGCGCCATTGTCTATGCTCATTGTCGGCCGACACAGCGCGCCCCATTCTCTACCTCGGCGAGAGCAGCGTTAACTCGAGGGGCATCGCCAGCGGACGCAGCAAATTAGAAGTCGCGTTAATCGGTTCTACAGTTTCTTGCGACGGTCTTACCGGAACGCGAAAACCGACTTCGCCAAGTTCGAGGATACCTCTAAGAGACAACCGTGAATACCCGGTGGGCACGTGTCTCTTTTATTTCCTTGAAGACATTTGCTTCGCAACAGCAATTCCGCACGAATTTTCGTCGATAACAGGGCCGCGGCGTTCTCCAGACACCACGGTAGGCTGGAAAGCCGTTTCTTTTGTAGATCACGTTATTTGGCAATGTCCAAAATATGAAGATGAACGCGGTACACTCCTATCAGCTCTTCTCCGTTGGAAGTACTGTTTCCCGACCTGTATAAAATACTTCTTATGTGGTCCAGATATTAAAGGCCTGTCAATTATCTTTGATTTTATTAAACGATGTGCAATTAAAATTTAACCTGCCTAAATTTACCAAGTAGAAGCCGTATAAACTAGTTGTAAGTTAAGTTACTATTATGTACTATTACGTATGTTAAGAGAATTAATATGTATTATGTTATTATGTTCATGTATTGTTTATGTTACATAAACCATACTCGGTTTAAAGCATTAAATAAATAATAATAATAATAACTAGAGTACGGTTCTTTATGCAAAACAAAAATTTTCTGCAGCAACCACAAGCTACATTTTTGCGTCAACTAGGCCAAAAGGGTTCAATATAAATATGTAATATAAATTTGAGACTTCCAAAAAATTACAATGACCACAGACGGAACGTTTGCAACCCCGGATTAATTATTCGAGGATCGCTGTCGAATATCGAGGGTACAGAGCTCGAAAACGATAGAAACCGCTGTTTGTACGTTGTATGCCGTTGTCGTTGCACCGGCTGCTTCGTCGTTAACTCGATCCCATTGTCCACGGGGTTCTTACGGACGGCGTGAGACCGAGCCTCCATTAATTTCGCGGTCGTTTGGCTAAACCGAGCTGTTTTCTAGTTAATTTCGAGGAAACGGAAGTGGCGGCTGCGGTGCCGGCGACAACGCAACGGCAACAGCAGAGGGTTGCGGGGGTGGCGCGGTGGCTCGGGACTAATCAGATTACGCGGCTTCCAAGGGAAGAAGAAGCGAGACGGTTATGAAAAACCGCCAGGCGGCGCGGCGCGCGGTGGGATCGAGCTCGCGGGCAAAAACCGAGCATTAAATCGCGGACCACAAAATACCGGCATGAAATTATAACGAATCCGGCAAAGACCTGGTTCTTCGCCCTTCCTTTCCAGAAAGTAAGAATCTGCTCTACGAGGTTGCACGACGCACAGTGGTCCGGATCGAGAAATTTAGTGACTTTTTGTTATAACTTTTGAATCATGAGAGATATCGGGGTGATATTTGCACTAAAATTCATTGAAAAAATAGTCAATTTTAAACAATAATTTGTAATTAATTTTCATTGTTATTTTTGACTAAAAAGGAATTGTTTGAGTGCAATTTTCCAAACCATTTTTTACTTTCTAAGAATATATTTAATATTTACGTTTCATGCATGCAATGTTTTATGGAATAGATAAATGTAAATTTGAGGAATCTTTTTTTACTCAACGCATACAAAAAATACCAAGAAAGTATAGTAAATATACTAAATTTTTGTATCATTCATTAAATATGGAGATCATAATTCTTGAAGGAGATCATAATAGCGCACTGTTAGAATGTTTACCTCTCTTTTCGTGCAGCGTATGATAAAACAGCGATGAAAAATCGTACGTCAACTTTTCAGGGGTCGCGGTAAACAGAACAACTACCTATACAAAACTGTTTGGAAATGAATAGCGAGAAAATTTATTGAACTCTGTGAAATTGTTTGGAATTCGACGATGTGTGGAACAAAAACTGACATCACTCATTCATTTCGTTTTTCATTTCGATTTTGTAATAGGCTTTACCAAAAACTGGAATTAGAGGATGTAAAAGTATAGTCTGCGCCCTTTAAAAGGATCCGCGGTGCAATGTCACACAGTTTTATCCGACGAAGTTGCAATAATTCAAAAATTGGCAAAATGTAATAAAACAGACAATACATTATTGAACAAATCAATGAATAAATATCTTAAATATTATATTTTATCTTTAAATTAACGTTCGTTTCAAGCCAACATAATGTGAATAAAGAAGTATAATCATCTCCAGTGGAAGCATCTTTACAGCTTCACCAATTGTAAAATAAAAATATTGTAAAATAAAAATATTAATATTGGGTTGGAAAGAAAGTTCGTAGCGTTTGCAAATTAAGAATCGGAGATAAAATTAAGTTATTTATTCGCATGTTTGATCAACAACACGAGAAGTTACCTTGAAAATGTCAAAAATCAATAGAACAGAATGGAAAATACGTTATTCACAAACGCAACGAACTTTCGTTTCAACCCAATAGTTGGTAGTTAAACAAAATGATTTTCATACTTATTTAAAGCTCGCCACGGTGCATGTCGAGGGACATTGCTGTAAGTAGCTGCTTGTTGCTGTAGCCGGTCGCGACACGGAAAAACCAGGAATTCAAATGAGCGGTGGTTGTTAGCACGGTGGCGGCGTTTATATGATAAAGAGGCCGCCTTAAACGATATTTATAACCGTCTGCGCGGCGGTGGGTTCACCCTTGAAAATAGATACGAAACGTATGCTAATCCCGGCGCTTGTCTTCTCGTCGGTGCCCGAACTGCTGCTGGGATTCTCCCTGAGAGACAAAGACAGAGAGCGAGGGAGAGAGAGTCGGAATCTCGGAGTCGGTGGTAGCAGGGGTATTCGTGTGGTTGGCGAACGAAAATTTTCCGCGTTCCTTGCGCGCCTCGCCACGCTCGATAAACAACGGACCTGGTCGGGGAACGAGGCGGAGCAATGGAGAGAGAAAATTCGACGACAAATCAGATTCGACGATGCGGGACCCAGTCCTGTTTTCTGCGGATAGATCGCCGACGAAAAAGTCCACCGCGCCGGAGAGAGCACACGCGGGGTGGCCATACGGGGGTGGAGAAGAAAAGGGGCGAGAAGGGGAGGGGGTGGCTGCACAGGTTCGATTCTTGTTTCGGTCGTCCACCGTGGAGAAAACGAAAGCGGCGGACCGAATCGAATGGAAACTCGTTTCTTCGAGATAGCCTACCGGAAATTCTCAAAGGAATTGCCCTTCTCGAGGCGATATCAAACCCTCGAGCTTTCCACTTACCTGCCCGGGGCTGCCGATCGTCTCCGCAACCACGGGCCGGGCTGCGGCCGGTTTACGGCAGCCCGCAGGAACCCGAATTTCATAAGCGGATCTCTTAATCCCGGACCGACTGCGCTTTACATATCGCTCTGCAACCGAATCGTACAGGAGTGGTATGACGGTGCGGTGGTCCGGTTCGATTGTGTCCGCATCCGAATATTTCGATTCCCTCCAGAGAACCAACCCTCCGTGCTTGCGATCCTACCCCGATCAGCGCCGTTTTATGCGAACCGGGTGACTACTTCTCAGACCGGACTTGTTATTTGTTCGGCTGATCGAAAAATGAGGATTATTCTGGTTAGAAAGCTCCACCGGCCATTGCGGTTTTACTATTAGCTCTGTGCGCGGGGCCTTTCGTTTAATAACGCAATTTTATCTCGCGGACAGTTTTTCAATTGTGCGATTTGGCTCCATTGCGCTTTTTCGCACTTGTTTGTTTTATTAATGCAATTTATCTGGAATTGTACTCTTCCCCTTTCAAATGCATCTTGGACTTTTTAGTCTCTATGGGAGGGCTAAGATCGTTAAAGAATCGCAAATGATTCCAACATCTCTTATTTTGCATTAATCAAAAATTGAATTTTGGTCAGGAAGAACGTGTGTCCAGCCTATTGTGTCGCGTGGAGCTTTACTGCTCTAGCAATCCGAGCAATACGGATTCCATTGAGCTCTATCGATTTTAGTTATTTAGACGGCGGCGTTTCCACGCCGGTGGACACGAAAGCGAACAGTCGGCGAGCATCGATCAGCGGCGAATAAGGCGCGCGTGTCCGCGTGTAGTTTAAATACCAGAGAAGCCCCGAAAGCCGTTTCGATTAATGGAATTCCGCAACACGTCCGCAATTAACCCTCAAAGACCCGAGGTGCTGGTGGCCACCGTGCCACGCCACGCCACGCCACGCCGCCGCTTCGAATCGTCCAGCGGGCGTGCTAATGGTGGGTCCAGGGCTCGTGTAGCATTTCAAACGCATTTAATGTATTCGTTATCGACCGGAATCGGCGATTGAACCCTACCAGCCGATGCTTCCAAGACGACTCGACAAACCCGGGATTTGCGTAGAATTTTCGAGTGCCCTCTCGCTGCATCCGCTACATCCCCCAATGATGTTTAAACCTTGGTAAACTAGAATCCAGGACTTCTAGCAAGACTGATGTGTCGAGTTGTATTCTGGATACTTTGCACCATTTTTCTAGCTCTGGTAGACTTGGATGTTGACAAAGACTCGAATGACTTCAGAAATCAACCCTGCCAAGGAAGTACATTTTTGGAACACCCTCTATACAATTTTGGATAAATTGATCATTTGTTTTTATCTTTACAAAATTGCAACCTATCAGGGCCTACTCGCACGCTAGATGGACAAAACCTTCTTTATGACTATTAATACAAACTGTGCAGATATTGGAAATATTAATCCATATAGATTTCTCAGTTTCTTCACATAACGTATGCATACACTATTTCTCCAAAACATATTTACATAATCCAGTAAGATGATTGATTGTCTTTCCGAAAATTCCTCCAAACTTCCAAAAATTCAGATCGTCAAACAGCGATCACTGCCACTAAAATTATAAATATTGTTCATGTCCGAACATTTCCGCGTCTTAAAATTTACATGAAACGAAAGTTTAAAGTCTGCTGTAATGCTACCAACAAAAAGTTTTCCGTGTATTATCGTTTACTGCAGTTGAATATATTATATAATAATTAACGGAATTAATTAAGACAATAAAACGTACTTCCGCCGTTAGTTTCCATTATAAAAATTTACTTTAGAATATAGAAAACTAAGTAGCTAATTAACATCGATCGCAACACTGTGCGACGCCAGGAATTGTCTACCGCGGTTATTGTTTGTCGAAATAAATTCGGAAAAGAGCGTCGGTTTCGGTGTTTACGCAGATCTCGGGGGTCGGGAATCAAGGGTTAATTGGACAGGGGAAAAGTTGGTCTTCCCTTAAACCGAGCCGGGTTTAAGTTTCGCCGCGACTGCGAACGAATTCTGCGAGTTGTTCTCCTCCGGAATCGAGGCGAGTCGAGTGCGTGGATCACGTCGGTGGGTCTTCTTTTCCATTAGAGTCGGGCGACACACGTGCCACAGGGAAGATTGAACAGAAGTTACCGAAGTCACCGGGAAAAAAAGCGAAACTCGTGGACGACGAGCTCACCCTCTCTCTCTCTTTTTCTCTCTTAGCGAACTTTCCCGTCGAACTTTCGGCAGAAGACCGAACTCATCCGGAACTTCTGCCAGTGTGTCGTTGTCGTTGATCACCGCGACACGACAGCGTGACCAAGTATTTTCATAAATCTTCCGCGATGACGCGGATCGATCGCTTGGCGATCACGTTTTAATCGTTCGCCACGCTCTGTGGGCCGCTTCTGTAAACTCTGGTTGTCCTGCGTTTTTATTCCGATTTCTCACACCATTCCATTCTGCTTGATAACCCCCAATATGTTAAAACATTGTATTGGGTTGGAAAGAAAGTTCGGAGATAAATCAAAGGTATTTATTCACATGTTTATTCAATAACACGAGAAGTTACCTCGGAAATCGCAAAAAGTAATAGAACAGAATGGAAAATATGTTATTGAATGAATCTGTGAATAAATATCTGAATTTTAGCTTTCAATTTTAATTTACAAACGCTACGAACTTTCGTTCCCACCCAACATTTCTGAAAAACAAAGAAAGATAAATTCTGTAAGGGTAGTAGCTCTAAAATCGAATGTCTTCACCGAATATAACTGACGTAACTTTCAAATTTTTAGAGTAAAACACTCTCTGTAATGGTAATTGCCCATTTTGACAAGTGAATAATATTTTGAGAGCAGTGAAATTGTTATTTTCGCAGCAGATATCGTGTAATTGAAGTGGATATAAATTTCGTCGATGTTTTTGAAATCCCAGGGGGCCGTGCTCCGATTTTGCCGGAGCAAACATCCTCGTCGAGGATACTTTTTCATCCTATCAAGTCAATAATATCCGGATTAGATTCCAGGAACTCTAAAATCGTCTGTTTGCACCGGATATCGTATAATTGACGTCGATATGAATTTCGTCGATGTTTTCGCGATTCCGGTTCGATTCGAATCGAAGCTCGAGTCTCTCTCTCTCTCGTTCTCGCTCTCTCTCGGATATCGAAGGGTATAACGTTCCGGTGGGCGATCCTCGCGGTTGAACGCGCGCAAACGACTTCGCCTGACTTTTATAGCCGGGAATCGTCGGCGGAACGACGACTTTGCGCGCGCGGATCCGTCTTTATGATATTTTCATGCTCGATGGGTAACGTCTGGCTTAACGGCGGCCGATCGTTGCCAACGAGCATAAACCGCGGGCCCCCCGGGGAAGAGGAGGAGCGGACTTCCGGTTTTGCATCGGAAACGCTGCTCAACCGATCCGGAAATCTACGAAATCGTTTCGGTTTAATCAACAAAAGTGTAGCTCTACCTACTCCCGGAATCGATCCTCGTTCTCGTATTTTCCCCGAAATCTCGTGCAGTTGTCAGCGACGTCGACCGAATCGCGTTATTGTTATTGCGCCGTGCCGACTCCGAAGAGATACGACGCGATTTCGAAATTGCGGTACTATTTTTTAAATTACTTCTAATCTGCGCGTATGCAAACAATTTTCTGCAGAAAAATTTATCTCTTTCTTGAAACGATTGAAGCCTCGTTTTTAAGAGTAGATGCTTCACCCTCATCGGGGGTGTATTTCCCATAGAAAGTGGCCCACCCGGTATATTCAAACTCCTCCAGAATCTCCATATCGTTCTCGTCTTCCGCCCACCGCGCTGGGAAAACTATAGTTCGTCAGCAAACAAGCGTGTTTTTCGTCGAGATTCTCCGCGTTTCCGAATAGACCCCGCCCACGCAAAATCTATTCGATGCTCCGGAGGAGACATTGCAGCTTCTTTCCCTAACATCGGAATTTCTATTGCAGTTCCACTGGTGAATATCAGCGTCGTGGAAGGAAAGCCAGCGGAATTGCCATGCGACATCACTCCACCCGGAGCGGACACCCTGCATATGGTTTTCTGGTTCAAGGACGAGGCTGGCGTACCCCTGTACACGTGAGTAATCGGTTGTTCTCCCATTTTATAAAAGGCTGCCGCGGACGGCCTTCTCTGGTTTCTACCAAGCCGCTATCCTCGCCCGTTAATTTATGTATCGATGCGAGAAACTGGTTTACCAATCCGGTCACCAAGGAAATCCACGATTACGTCGTGGATTCCAAACCGTTCCAAACGTAACCGTGATTCAAAAGATCATGATTAGACTTGCGGATTTTATGCATCTGTGACAGGAATCGGAATGGTTACAGTACTCGAGGAATTTAGAAATTCTGTTGTTCCCGACTTGTTACAGTTATTAACAAAAGTAATCGGGTAACTTGTTATTAATGCAGGGAATTCTAATTTTGCATAAAAATCCACAGTGTAGTCGTGATCGTTCGAAAGGCCTTTACGATGCAATGTTTTGGGATTTTTGGAAGATACTTTTCAGCTAATGAGAAAAATCATTATTTATCATAATTAATCAAGGAAAATCTTAAACACTATGTTGTAGGAAAATAAAAAAATAACAATAAGTTGTATTCTAGGAAAAATTACAGAAAGTAAATAAGAATGAGAATTGCGAAATTCTTAAAATTTTTTACTGTTCCCGGCTTTCAAAAAAATCTAAAAAAATCTTGAATCGGTATTGAAGTCCCTATATCCAAACGGTGGTATAAAATATTTGCGGGGAAAAATTTCGAGAGAACGATGAGGAGTAAAGTGCTTTAAAGTAAAAATTGAATTTTTCACGGTTCAGGATCAGAAGAGAGCTTCTTAAGAGGCCCAGTTGAATTCGATTCGAGAAAACTGCTCGGCGCCCGCGGAATTCGTTGGTGGCGGCTAATATGCAGTTGCACCTTGGCGCGTCTTGTTCTCTTTTTCGCGTGATATGGCGGTGGCCCTTCGGCCGGGCAACATGACTCCGGATACAGCGTCCGTTCTGCGATATTAAACGTACGTCACTGTTCGTTGGTGGTCTGGCGGGCGCTCGCCACTCGAACTCGAAATTCCTTTCTGCATTCCGTTTCGCAGACGCGCGGGATGTTCCCCTGTTTCCGAGTTGGCCGCAATAACAGCCGCACGGCCAGCAGGCCCTCTCATAAAGGGATTCTCGGAGCACGATGAGCTCCGGTCCGCTCCTTTTTTCCCTCCCCACGAATTTCCCTGAATTTCCGAGAGAATTTCCCGGGCCGGATTTCCTTCGACGAGGTCCTCCGGCTTCTGGAGCAAGTACGACGGCGACGACGCAGCTCGACTCCGATCAAGGACGATTATTAATCGAGTCGGTCGCGGAAAACTTTTAATTGATAATTATCTCGCCCCATCGCGCACCTATAATTCCCTCTAACGAACCTGAAAATCAGCCGTCTCGATTTAAACGTGTTCGCAAACCTGCGAGTTGTTCTCGAGAGGGAAAGACAGAAAGAGAGAGACAGCTCGAGACGTCCAAGCGATTTCTCGATCGAAGAAACAATGACCGTGCCCCGCGCGGAACAATACACCGGGACACAGAGAGTTTCTCTTCCGAGATGGAAACGGACGCGACCGGGAACAAGGGTCCTCTTAATTGACAATTATCTCGGCCGATTACTCGTTATGATTTTTCCAGGCGCCAGGCCGAGCCGAGAACGAGGCGCGGGTCGCGCCCGAGGAGATTCGATTTAAATTGGACTCGCCGCGACTTCCGCGCGATAATTTCGCTCGGCCCAGCGCGCAATTAAAGCCGACTGTCTTGAGAGCGACTCTCTCGAGCCTCGAACACCGCGGGCTTGGGATCGGGACGCGGAATCGTCCTTTCCTTTCCTCCTTGTCTCTCGCGTTAGCTACATCAAAGATCTATTAAAAAAAATAATAAGGTAGATAACGTGTTACGACGTGGTCATTAAATCGATGAATTCAAGCAGGAGCAGAAGGTTTGGAAGGACAGGAACGAACTACGAGTTCTATGAAGTTGCATGAATTTTCTGGAACACGGGGATGAGAATCGAAGAACAGCAATGAGGTGTTCGGAACATAACGGTGTCGCGTTGACGTTCGAGACGCGGCTGCCGGAAGGTTAACAACGCGAACGGGGTTAAAAGTACGCGGGGCCGTTCCAGTTCCGTGATGCAGCAACGGTGCTCTGTGGAATCCGCACGAACCGAACCGAACCGGGGGGATAAGCGTTTTCAACGTTTATTTGCGCTCCGTCGGGGAACGCGGTGTTTGTCCTCCGCGTGCGGATCTCGTCGAAAGGGATTCGTATATCGAAGGGATTCGCAATACGGATTAATCGTTGGTTACGTGGCAGGCTTATTTACCGATACGTCGTCCGTGACGGGAATGGAAATGGGGAACGTTCTCGCGATGCCACGCGCCGCGGGCGCAATCGTTCGCGTTTTATTTCATCGGTATTGAGAGCGCATAGACCGCACTGTGGGTTTCCGCCGGAGGATTTAGCGACGTTCCACCGGGAAGTCAATTTTTTTCCGTTCCGTTATAACGACGAGTCCGACAGGCACAAAAATTATCATAAAATGTCACCGCGTGCCTGATGTGTTTGTACAATTTCTGTTCGAATCATCCTTCACCTGGGCAAATATTTTACGTGTCGGAAACGGTTCTTTAAAATTTCTCGATGACAGTTTTGCTTATTGTTAGTTTTATTTGCTCGGAAATTGTGATGGATAAAGATGTTACATTATTTTCGAAAATAATTAATGAAAATATTATTTCGTTTAATTTTTGTTTCTTACAATTCGAGAATATTTATTTTGCGTAATATGCTCTCGTTTCTATCAATTCGGAATAGTTTTACTAGAATTTCTTTCGAGGATTTTGTCAAATTGGTCGGCCGATTCGTTGCCAACAGTTCAAACAGCTTTCCCGAACAGCAGTTCCGCTGTTAGGGCAGTCTTAAACAAAAATAGTCTGGAAGTTCGAGACTGCCGGGCGATATTAGCCTTGGTTTTTCGATATTTTCCGTAATGCGTGATAGTTCGCCGAAGTTTCGCAATTAAACTCGCACGGTTTAGACGCCGCGGCCGTTCGCTTCTTCGAGGTGCAGTCAGCTGCAGATTTCGGTACAGCAATCCCAGCAGTCGAATCATTTTTCAAGCGGCTGCTTACGATAGTTGCCTGGGGAATGAGCATTTTCCGATTAACACGTTTCAAAGGTTCTTTTTCTTCTTATCATTCCGTGTCTCTCTACTTCCTCTATTTGCTTTTTAATTATGCAAATGCTGCGTCGAACCTCCGTGAAACTTCGAAGGTTGCGGTGCGTTAAGCGAAAGCAATTAACGCTGCAAGGAAATAATTATTTTTCTGGATTTGTCGACGGTTTCTCTGACGATGGCCTTCATTGCTCTTCCGGTTCCTTGGTTTTTCTATGGCGGTAATATTATTATTGGTTCGAGGTGAAAAACGGACGCGAAAGCCATTTAACAAATTTGAGTATTATGCGTTCAAAGAGCAAAGGCTTCAATGTAAAATCAAACACGAAAAGCGCGTATTTTAAATGGAATTGATATCAGTTTGATTTAATTTGGATAGCGAGCAAGCTTTGAGGGGAATTAACTCGTTGACCACCGGCGAATTTTAAAATTTTTTTAAGGATTCTGAGTACAATTGCAATTTATTTCTTGTAGAACTATTATTAAAGTAATTTTATTTATCAGAAAAATAGGTGAAGTTTAAAATGCTAGTCAAATTAAAAGAATTTAAAATAGTTTATAAATTTCTTTCTACCTAGTAAAATCATAAGAAAAAGAAAGAGATTTTTACTTGATTCTTGTTGCTTCCGACTGGTGCACAAAATCTGTATTGTGAAAGTCTGACTGAGAATTGAGGAAATCTCAGAAACTGTGTATTGCAGGAAAATGAAGGTTGGCAAAACTAAAAATGGAAATTGGGAAACTCGTAAGAATTGTACTGCAGAAAAATAAAAAATGACAGAAATAAGAATGGAAGTTGGTACAATCTTAAAATAACTGTATTACAGTAAAGCGATTGAAACGACGCGTTCGCGATTTCAGAACTGCCAATAAGATTCGGTGCACCTATGGCGGCACACCTGAATCCGCACCTGTCCAGCTGGCATAGCTCTGTTCTAATGACGCGTCCGTTGTTCGGGCGAAGTCAAAGAGACGACTTGATCGTGTCGCGTCCGTCACGCTCCTCGGCAAAGCAGTTCGGGGCGTACACGCCTAATGAGGATCGCAGCGACGCATAATCGAGTTCGTGGCACGTAATTATAGCGTGTCAATAAATTTCAATTGGCGGTCGTAGGGACACCGTGATGAGCGGGAGGCTCGCGGGTGTTCTGGGCTGTGGGCTCTGGGCTCTGGATCCCGGAAATTCTGAATGGCAGCTTTATCGGCGAATAATTGATAACCGTCGTGTCGCGTCGCATCGAGGCGCTTCCACTGGTTCCCGAGCAACTGCATCGACGTAACTGCAACGTCGGAAGATATCCGATCGTCCCGCGGCGTTTCCACGAGACGCGTGATTAATTGATATCTTCTCGACTCCTACGATTAATTTCGAACCGAAAACCTCTAGGAGCCGTTGACTTTCGTTCCACGTTTAATGCGAGAGGGGACTTCGAAAGAAGAACAGGGACAGAGAGATTTTCTTGTTTTTTATATTTTTTTTAACTTATTTTACGTCGCTCTGAACTTCTTTTTCAGGGTAATTTCGAGACGGGACCTACAGTTTTCATAAGGTGGGTTCCGAACCACCTTGGGCACCACAGTTTAAATGGCACATGGAGAGATTTTCTTCTTTCGAGAAAAACATCGTCGTCTGCTTAAGGATGTTCTGGAGGTAATATAAAAACGCAACAAAATTTTTGAAAATTTGACACGATATAATTCTTACTAAATTAATGCAATTACCAAAGTTTGGGTTCGATTCACTGCACCGTTTAAGAATTATAGCAACTTAAAGTTTTCGCATTTTAACACGTCTTCTTATGGAGAATTCACAAAATTCCACTTCAAACCCTATTTAAACCTTGAAAAAACACAACTAGAAACTCCAGTTATTTTTATATGTAGTAAAAATTATGTAATTAATTATGTTCAAAATTTATTAGGATTCACTAAACAGTTACGGAGCAAAAAAATTATAAACTGTTACAAAACGTCAAATTTATCGTGTTGTCTCTCACTAGCATGGAAGCGCGACAAGTGTAGACCACTGAATGTAGCTACAGAGGGTACAGTATTCGCAAAGGTTTAATGCAAAATATACTCATGAATGGCTTTCATTGCCCATATATTGATGGATTTCGAATTTCTTGTACTTTTGTCTCCCATTGTACCTCCAGAACATCCTTAAGCAGTGGGGGGAACAGACTGATTGATGGCGAGGACCGTGCGGCTTCGACGGAACTAAATAATTCAATAAAAAAGAAAAAGAAAAATACAGGTGATGTCGGGTCCGAGGAGTTAACGAAATTCAAAGGTCCGGCGGGCCAATCGGTCCGTTTCCTCTCCGTTGAAAGACGCCGCCTAGCTATGGCATCTCGATAAAGACATCCAGCTATCCGAGAGGGCACGCGGCAAGGTGTTCTCTCGCGTTATACCGGTTCGCAGACCATCGAAAGTAACGATTACGGGCGAAGAAGCGGCAACCTTTCCTCGCTCCGACCCTGGCTGGAGGGGCGGTTTAATCCGCTCTTTATTCGTCCCTCGACGCTTTCCACGAGATTATCGTTGTTTGCACCTTCGTTGCATCGCGACGACGGCGGCGCGCACTTGTGGATCGTCGTCGACGTCGACGGGCCTGTCCGTTGAGAAACGGGAGCGAAACGGCCCGGGCTCGACGACCACGGTACAAAAGCGGAAACGACGCCCGGAGGTCGAGCCACGGCGTTGAAAGCCACTATACAGAGGACGTTCGAGCTGCGTTTGTCAGTCATTTCGTAATTAATGTCCCCAGCGATTCGAATCGAGAGTCAGACCACTACGGCGCCGCCACTGGGTGTCGCGCCCATTTCTCTGCGTTAATTGCCTATTTATGAAAATTTAAATCGCCCCGTAATAATCGGATCTCGAAATGCAAATTGCATCGCCGCGCGCGACTTCTTGTGACTCGGCCCGAACGCCACTCGGACATCAAAGAGCTGCCTCGATCAGTCGAGGAGTAGCTGGACAAGCAATTTCCTGCGGAATATTAACCGGTCCGTTCCAAGCGGAACAATTTCCCGCGTTGTTCGATCGCTCCCCGGACTTTGTCTCTCGCTGTGTTCACGCGGCAACTGTGTGCTTCGTTTTTATTTCTGCTTATTCATTTCGCCCTGGAATGCGATCGATAGTCCCGAGATCTTGCTTGCGACATCGTGGAGAATGTGTATGTACTTACTTGAACGGAAAGTTACTTCTATTTTATTTTTACCGAGAGAAACTCGGCGGTAGATATTTTCGATTCGTTCCCATTTTTATGCGGTGATATGTTAGAACGAGACTTTCTAGATGCAGTCGCTTGAATGCTCTCAATTAAAAATTCGAGAGGATATTGGCATTAGTAAAAATCAATAGCATTTCCGTTTTATGTTTACGATGACGCAGAGTTTTAAAGCGGTCGATTCCATATTTCTTTGATTGAGTAGTTACGAGTCAGATTAATTAATGATCGTTGAAATTAATGACACACTTAAGGACCCTTATGCGAAATACAAATTTTCTGCGTTGATTTGCCGGGAACGGAAAAATGAATCTCTCCTTCTACAAATATTAATGAGCTGGAACTAATATCATGACATTTTTCAATTCCTCTAATTTCAATGCTGTTTGGCATTTCACTTCATTGTTGTCGTGAAGGAATCAAATCCGCAGTCTATTCATTACAAATATATGTCTATCTTCGTTTACTGAAATTCAATGCGCCCTGTGTTTTCAGTAAATTATACGTATCTTCGTAAATATTTACATGTACTAATAAAATCATGAAAATATATTGTAACGTTGCAAAGTTGCATTCTCAAATATGTATTTGTGGTAAACAGAAATTTCAGTAATTAATGCTTGAACCAATATAACCGATTAAATATATCCATCTAATCAACGATTAAATACTTACTTTACTGACGGGGCAAAACAACATATATCAGTTAAATTGAAAAGTTAATCGTTGATTGTAATCGACAACCGACCATTCCAATTATAATGTAATCGTTATTACAATTGATTGCATTAATCATCGTCCGGCGTTACAACAAAGATTTTGTCAACAGGCGAAATATTTATTATTCATTCTGATTTTCATGAAATGCATGAGGAAATGTACGGATTTCTGTATTTATGACAACATTGGGTAGGTGAAATTTAAAATTATTTACAAATGTCAAAATATACCATTTTTAATCTATTAAAATGATTTCAAAACGATAGAGCTTTGGTATAACCATTCACAGAGCAAAAATTTTAAAATACAAATTTGGTATTTAATGGGTAGAACGAATGGGAATTTGGAACCGCTTCAAGCCAGTAGCGCAACTTCATCAAATTTCTCACTAAACTGATTTAAAATAGATCCCGATTGATAGGATCAAGCCGACACAGGTTGATCACGAGGGAACTTTACCGAACCTCGTGTCATCTCGTGAGATTCCTGTTCCGTGGTACGGAAACAGAAAGAGGAGAGAGGGGGGTTGCAGGTGGGGCACAGGGGCACTTGGCCCGTTGTTTGCGAGGCCATCTCATTAGGGAAGTATTCGGAAGCTCGTGGACATATCAATGTTGCGTGCAACGGCGCCGGGTCGTTGGTTCGGTGGCTCTCGCAGCGAGCACTAATTATAACATACCGGTAGCGCGAGGAAGGGTCGGTATGCGAACTATGCACGCCGCCAAACACACGGCGCATGGAACAGGGGTACGCTGTCAGAGTGGGGCCCAGGGCTCTCGTGGCAACCTGGTAAACGACACACGCACCGATCCTGGGTCCCGGTGCCGATGCCGCTACTTCATCGCGTCCTGTTACCAAACATTTACGCGTGCCCTCTCCTTGCAACGACCCCGAGAACCTTTGTCCGAATAAATGCGGACCTGCGGGGACGGCCCTCGAAATAGTTTCGTGATTGCCCACCACTTTGGAAGACCGGCTCGCGTGCACCAACCTGAACCAGGGATTCGGCACGGTTGTACAGGCTGAGCGACCTGACTCGATCACCTCGAATAACTTCGAAATTATGGGCAAAGCAAAATGTATTCTCATGGACTTTCCGGGTGATTCGACACCTTTGAGTTGTTGGAAAACGCAGGCCGTAAAATTGACTGAGCATAATTGTCGAGAGCAAATTTTGAGAATGGCTCTGTACCTTGTTCGCAAGGGTAATTACGGGGAGCAAAGTAAAGCCCAGTTCTAGCCCCATTTATTATAATTGCATTTAAAATTCTTTTTTAAAATCTGACACATTTAGAACATCGAATCGGATATTCGAGAATTTTTTCCGAATTTTTAGTTGGAAACTCTGGTTGTAGAAAATGGAAAACCATAGAGAATTCGGACAAATACAGATTTCATATTGAAGTCTAGGAGCTACCTTAGAAATTGATCTAATAATAAATCAAACTTATTCGTCACTTTGAATAACGGCGGACTAAGAGAGTGGTGAGTCTATCCTCACACGAGAGGGTGGCTTTATCCCGAAGGCATTTACTCTCTCGTTGGCATCAATGTTCGAAAACAAGTGCACCTTGGTCTGGAGAGGGTTAAGGGTTGAGGGTTAAGGCGGACCTGGAGGATCGGTGGGTTCGTCGGGAGCCTGTACTTCAGCGGGATCGAGAGTATGGCTAAACGCTCAGGGCGAATGCGGCTGGGAAGGTGTTACCGGGTCAAGACGCGGATTAGGATCTCGAGGGGTCACCTTGCGAAACCCGACCTCGGGGTCCATGCATCTAGCCCATAATTTACGTCCGACTAAACGCATAGTTCCCCTGTGAAGCAGTTAAACCGGGGTTGAGGGGGTGATAGGGAGAGGGATCGATTAGGCCATGGTTGGAGAGAGAGAGAGAGAGAGAGTGAGAGAGAGAGAGAGAGAGAGAAGAAAATGCTGTAGCATCGAAAACAGGATCAAACGGAAGAGAATCGGGAAATGGTTGATTAGGAGCTGTGTAACTCGCAGCCGAACTAGGCTGGATGAAACGTTAATGGCAGCTCGGAGAGACTAATCAGCGTGCACGGCGTATACGTATGTACATTACGCGGTGGATCTTGTTTCGAAATAGTAAACGGTGTTCCGTGATACGAACCAGAGAGCGCGGGGAACATCTTCGAAATTGTTCCGTCGCTATACCTAACGGCCCGGCTCGGCCCGGTTCGATCGTCATATTACGTTCCCGGCTTCCGAGAGCCGAGCTGCTTTTCCAAACGCCTCCATGGAAACCGTTTCAATTTCTGCGCGTCGAGTAAAACAACCATGAACCGGGTATCGCGATATAATGAACGTTTCGCCGCAAAGGTCGAGGGAAAAAATCCCCCAGGGGCCGCCGAAGAGAAAGAGAGAGAGAGAAAGGGGCAGACGGGGAGAGAGCGCACGAAGGTAATCTAATATCTCGTCATGATAGGAAACGCATTCGCGGCAGGAAATTTCATTGTGCCGCGAATACGTCGTTCGGAGAAAGTATGGCGGATAAGCTGCAACTCGAAATTTATGGTATCGTTCGATTACACGGGACGCGTGTACGCTGTTCGCCGCGGGTAATAACCGGTGTCGCGTTTATGGGATGCGCTGTCGATTCTTGCCGCCATATTCCAGGACGACGCGGCGGCGGCCGTCGCGCGTTCCTCTCGTAAATGCCGCTAGGAAAATGTAAATTAACGCGTCCCCCTATAAAACGCGTCTACCGCCTCGAAGGTCGTTCGTTCCAAGCCCCTCGATCCGTCCCGTCGTTAAACCGCGATCGCGAGCCGGCTTTTTTCGAACCAACACGTTTCATTCATCTATCCCGCGATATACTATCGAACCGGTTTCGCACGAGTTCCGTTCTTTATTGACCGTTTAACTTTCCATTGTGGACACGAAGGCGTAACAAGGGACAAGTGAAATTGGGATAACTACCTGAAACCAATATCGACCAGAAATATTGCTAGTCTAATAAAAAACGTGTTATAGAAATATCTGCAGTTTATCTGTCCGCATCTGCGCAGCGAGAATCGATCGTTCCGGCGTTCGATAACGATCGCAGGTTAATGCTGTCGCGACGCCGATTCGACGGGGGTCCGAAAGGACGGGTTGAATGGTTTATGGGGGTTATGGTTCTAGATGCGTGCAACTATCCCATCGGGATGGAAGAGAGTTTTCGTCGACGTCGCATTTAGCGTCAGCGGTTTATCGCGTCGCATCACGTTCTGGCCAGAGACTGAAAGGGCTCCGAAAATAACTGTTCCAAACTGTTCTACATATCTGCTCTGATTGAAACAGTTACAAATGCGACGGCGGGTCTTCGTGAAAAATAGAAATTTTCAATTTACTAATTTCTCGCTAACGTTCTCTCCACTCTGAAAAATAAGGAGTACAAACAAGTTTGAGCAAACCACAGAATCATTGCGTGTGATTTCAACGATAGTCCCACGACAGTTCATTCGCGAATAAAACATGGCAGAATTGCGAAGCAAGCGATACCGCTGTTATCGCGGAACGAATGAAAAGGATTACGAAAATGTAGAAATGGGAGTCGAGGAAACGGTGGACTGGGCATAAAGAAAAAGCCTCGGTCACAAAGAGATGGTGAGACAATAACTCTAAACTCCACCGATAAAATGGAAATGAAGGGGTGACATCAAAGTTGCAGGGCTCTACAGGGGGTTAAATAGTTAATTTCGACGCTCGGCTATTCGCCGGATGAAATATGCAAGAATTGCGAACAATTGATTCCGGCATTTTTGTGGAATGATTCATAGAATCGACCGCCATGCTACACCGGGGGCAGAGATAGGAGAGAAATAGACTGCAAGGGATGAACACAAGGGTAGGAGACACGGTGTGCTGATTTATGTGGTTCTTAATGGGAACACGGATTCGCGACTGACCGTCTTTTGTCGTTTCGGTTTTTCTATCTTTTTTCGCTCCCTTTTTTTTTTTATAAATCGCGTGGATGCACCTTTCGCGAGCGATTCATCCGTGCCGAGCGTTGTTGGATTTTTAAAATAGAGCCGCGGCGCTTGCCCGCTCGCTCGATTTCGCTTCGAATTAAAATGAAAAGTTAACGAAATTTCCGTTCCACCGTGCCGGTGGCAAACAAAGGGTCGCTTTTTCCCTTGTTGATCTTGGTGAAATCGAGCGCAACGCCGCGCAGTTTCCGGCACCGCGGCGCGACTCTCGGCGTCCATTTATTTTTCCCGTGCCGCCGGTATCCGCGCGAGCGCGCCGCGGCTGTAACGCGAGTGATTTATACCCGCACGAACCACGGAGCACCGATAATTACAGTAATTACAATTAATCAGATTTATGCCTGTTAACTATAAATCTGATTAGATCTGGGTACATAGGTATAATAATGGTTAAATCTCTGTAAACGCGCTAACCCCGATTCTGGCCGAGTACAAATTATTGTGCGAACGCAGCGCAAACCTCCAGCGAACGTTGTTGATTGCCAGCGACACTAACTGTGTTTGCCGTGGCGGGCGCTGTCGGTACTATTCTAGAACCGATCACAAAACTGCCCCGACCCGAAGAATATAGGACACCGTAGAACCCGCGTGTTTTTCACAGAAATGACAATGGGAAAGTCCTTTGCGAGACGCAGAGGGGAAAAAGTTACCCTCTGTCTCCCCGTCAGTACTGGATTAGTCACAGTTATGCGAGCACAAAAAGGTCGCGAGGTTAGTATTCAACTTTTTTAATATCAAACTCTGGAGCAGAGATGGACCAGTTCTTCTCAAAGACGAACGGCGCCGGCACGACATTCTGTGACCTTTGACCATCATGGTGCCCCATCATAACCCCGCGCAGGCGGCGACTGCTCTTCGTGAAATGTGAAAGCTTCACCCTGGAGATTTTCGGTGAATCGAGGCTCCTCCCGATCCAAGAGAGCAGCGGATGGTACAACCTGCAGATTTCCGAGTGGCGGTTCGTGGCTCTCCATTAGCTTGGATCGCGAGCGAATAAATCTCGGGGACACGGGGTGGGGGGGATCGCGTCTGCGAGCCGCGGAAGCCACCGCACCGGTGGAAAATGAAAACGGGTGAACAGAGGACGAACGAAATTTATGTCCGATCTGCGAGAATAGTTTCGCGCGGTTCGGCCACACACTCCAACGTTCTGGGATTCTCTCTCTCTCTCCCCCTCTTTCTGTCCTCTCTCTTTCTCTTTCTCCCGATCGGGACTTTGGAATGGAGTTCTCTCGGCGAGGCAATGGGTTCCGACCTAGGAATCCGGGGCCAAGACCGAGGGCAAAGATCCCTGGCCAGTTTCGACCCGGCACGTAATCCCAGGACGAATCCCCAAGATCAACGGTCTGGTTTCACCGGAAGCCCTCCGTCGACCGTTCGACCTTTCCTAACTGGTTCGTGGAACTGCAGACGACCTACTGCCTCTCCCTCTCTCTTTCTATGTTTCTGTCTCTATCTGTTTCTCTCCCACTCTTGGCGAAACGATTTCGCCGCGCGCTGCGCCCACTCTGTTTGTCGACCACTCTTCTTTCTATCTTTGCCGTTTAACGATCGCGTCACGAGGAGATCGCGTGTGCCGAGTAGTGGGACGCGTCGTTTCTTCTCGCCCCACCATCGCGAACTTTTCCCTTTTCCAACTTTCTTCTTACCTTCGATCCGCCTCGAACCGCCGACCATCATATCCGCAAAACGGATTCGGTCGGATAAGCGGGTCAAAAATGCCCTTGAATCGGATCCGATCGTCGATTCGCTTTTCCATGCCGTGGCAATGAAAATCGCAGTTACTTGCAATTAAAAAGACGATCACTTTTTCAACCCTACGTGGGCAAGCGTGTTTTTTTTACTCGACGTGAGGGCGTTAAGGAGACAAGTTCAACTCTGTTTTTTTACGTCGAATTGTTCATTTACATTCTGACAATGACTTATTACGAAGGTCATTCATGGTCACCCAAGGTTAACTGCAATGCATCCGCTGTATCCGCGTGTCCGCGAAAGTCGTGGTTCCCAGTCAGACTTCGGACGTACGTGCGCCCAGTAAGGGGAATGGGTCGCGGAACGATAATTTCGCGCAAGCCAGACTCCGGGACGTAACAGTCAAGTTTCTCAATTTTTGGAGCCGAACGTTCCCGAACGGTCCCTACTAAACGCGAAACCATCTCGTTGTCGCGTAGATCGCCAGCGACCGCAGTTTACGATCATGCGACCGCGTTAGACAGGCCGGTCTTTAATCCGGCGGAATTCCAGCGGCCGCAATTGGATCTTCAGCGGACCCGTCCGCCGATTAATGGAAAAAGTTGCCGGCGAAGTCCATCCGCGCAGGGCCGTAACGAAAATTCCGGTCGAGGCGAGATAGCGAGAAAACGGGAGAGGTGTTCCGGACCGCGAATCGCGTGATCCGCGAACGAGCAGAGCAGACAGAGCGAGCAGAGCGGAGCTAGCTGAACGGAGCGGATCGGAGCGCGACAATGCTCGCATCCGTGTGGATTTCGCGGAACAACGGTTCCGTCGGTTGTTGTAATTGTAACGCGGCGTGGATTGTTTTAACGTGGCCGCGCGCAGTTTGTATGGGTCGCTCGTAAAACGTTTTACTGCCCTCCTTGTTCCCTGCGAACCGCGAAACAACGCGAAAGATCGTTGACACTGTGTAAACCGACTGTTCCGCCGGCCGTTCCTCTCGCGACAATGCGAAAAGCATTCGTGATTCGACCCGCTCACCGACACCGATGCCCACGCACACTCCGTACGTACGGCAATGGTGTACCGTACGCCCCGGCGAAACGCGTTTATTTTTCTCTCGCCCACCCAGTTTTATCGGCGAATTCGAGAGTCCCGCCACGCTCCCAGCCACTCGTTTCGTCTAATTGGCAAAGAAGAAACTCCCGGGAACCTCGTTTCCCCTGTTTTTCGAAGCTTATGGATTTTCGATGCCCGACTCCCCCGTAATTCATCTGTTCAAGGCTACTCCCAGAACGTGATCCACTTCCGTTCCCGCTACCATTCGCTTCGCCCGTACTTTCCGCGATATTTAGAGAGCGCCCCGGTATCGGGAGAGTAATCGTCGAAAAACCACCTGCGCGATTATTCACGACAATGAGAATTGATGTTGGACGAGTCGGTGTGTCTGGGGGCTCTCGGCCGAACTCGTGCCGTTCTAACTTGTTTAACTGGTGGTCAGTAAATAATTGATCAAGGGTTTCGCTGCGAAGTCAAAATTCTTGTTTCCTTAATAGCTTCGGTAAATTGAAAATTGTTTGTTGAAGTCGATTCAAGTTCGTCGAATTTATGTTAAGAATGTAAAGAAAATGTACAGCGTTAAGTAAATCATCAGTTACTGCTCCATAACGACGAGAATAGGTACTCCCACTTTGTGCAAACTAAAGACGGGTCAGACCAGAGGAGTCTCGAAGGAATCTCGGAGAGAGAAGGATGAAACGAACGAAGAAGGGTGAGTGGGAGAATTAACAGGAAAGTGTAACAAAACCGAGATATAGTATCACAAATAAATAGAATATACAACAGAAGTAAAAGGAATAAAGATTGGGCGAATAAAATTGTCGTAAGGTCGCGAAGCCCGCGAATATACGAAACGGAACGTAAAAGGAACTGATCAGTCGATCGACGGTTAGCTATATCAACGGCTTGATACAGAAGGCGAAGATGTAAGATGCGATAGCAGATGCTTCGATAGTACATCGATGATAAGACTAGTCTAAGTAGAGCAAGCGCAGCTCTGTTTATACTATGGTGACTGGAAACTATCGGTTTCGGAAGGAACAAGGAGTGAGGACAATGACCCACCAAATGATGCTGCTCGGGAGACAAAGGATTTAAGGTAACGGATTTGACATAAGGAAAAGGATAAGATGGCCCACACGCGACAACAAATAACGACTTCGATGGCCTACCAACACCTAGATTATCTTGATTGATTTTTCAAAATTGATTTTTAACACATTTAAAGAAGGACATCGATAGCCTTGAAATCACGAGAGATATAACCTTGAGAATTAGTTTCTGTTACCTCCCATTTCTTGCTATCATTAAAATCAAGAGAGGTGTTCGAGGAGATTAGGCCGGTTCGTGTTCACCCTGTACACACCTGATAGATAGAGTGTATACAACCTGAAGAGCACACAAGCTAGATCACGGCTAGGCCGAAACGATCATCCGTCCGCTGTCCCGCAAGTGTCTAAATCACCCAAACATCGCATCCATTTCCCACCTGGAGGGATCCGAATTTATCGCGAGAGAGTTCGGCCGAGCAAACTGGGCATCGAAGCATTCCGATCGCGAGCCAGCCTGTAATAGCGGTTCTCGCAGTAGCTGGCATAATATCGGTAGCGCAATAGTGGCCGCAGTACATTGCGAAACTTTGCAATCTCGGCGAACGATCTGGAGAACGCGGAAGAAAATCAGGTGGCAAGGCTCTCTCGCGATCGCTCCGAGAGATATCCAGAACAGAGCTAATCCAGAACCCTGAGAGAGCAGAGAGTAGGTAGCTGAACAGAGGGGTTCCTCGAAGGGGGTTTCGTGCAGCGCGACGGGGGCACGCGTGACGCGATGGGGTGGGCATCGATTTCGAGAGAGCTTTCGCGGGCATTATGTGATTCGAATCTCGGTATTATTCTATAATCTATTCCGTGGGATGATAGTGTCGGCAACGGGCTACGGCAGGTTGCATGCCGGCCCGCGTAGCCTCGTTCGACTTGCACGCCACCACCCACCAATAAGCACCCTGCCGTATCGGGTTCGAGCAACCCTTTCCTCTCTCTCTCTGTCTCTCTCTCTCTCTCTCTCTCTCTCTCTCTCTCTCTCTCTCTCTCGCTTGCTCTCACTTTTCCACTCGGCCCGAGTCGAATCGGCCCAGACAGCCACGCGTCTCCCAGCAAGGCTTCCAATCCTCTTGATTACGGTTGCACGCGTCCAGGTGGCAAGGTGACCTCTTTGTAATTTTTGACAGTACAGCAGAAACATTTACACTCAACTAAAGTGACGTGTTTAATTGTTTTTATCGAGTAACAAAAATGTTTTACTCTGTTCGTTCCTTTCATTCGTCATTATACAACTACCATGGCACAAAGCGAATACATAATTAATTAAGTTATAATTGTTTGTTTCTTTGACCGATGCGTAAAATTGATACAGTGAAATTGAATTTATCTATAATTCAACCTAACAGTTGCTATTCGCGAATATTTAATACTAATTAGCACGTTCCATGCGCGATATTGACACAGCGATTTGGAATTTTCGCTATTAACCGTCATACGTTCCTCGGAAATAGTTGTACAAATAACGCTCTATACACTTTCGCTCGACGCTTTAAAATAACAAGTTATGGCTCATTTATACTTTCATAATTACTGTATATGTGATTATGTTTGGAAATTTCAAATAAATTTAACCTATTTCGTAACATATATTCATTTATAATTAATTCCTTCAATGACACTTGCAAAGATCGTTCTTCTTCGAGATATACTACATGTGTATTATCTTAAATATCTCAAGATCACGTTTTCCAGATTTCAAGGTCACGAAGTTTCTTTTAAATGACTTAATTAAAGCATTACAACAACCTGAACATTTACTGTGTTCCAGAGGGTCTTCATAAAAATGCAAATACAGTGGTATCTCAGTATAGGACCTTAATCCGGTCCTGATGTTTGGACTTATACCGAATAGGACGTGTCCCAAACCAACCTTTCCCATAAGAAGTAATATAAAAATGATTAATCTATTCTCATGTAGAAAAATCTCCTATTGATATTACACCTGCATTAATGAGGTTGTAAAATAATTTAAACACTATTTAAACACATAAATAAAAAATGAGATTTTATGATAGATTTTTAAATTTAAACTCTGCTTAATGCTAAAATACAAAAAGAAACAAATGATATTCTATTCTGTGGAAGAAGAATCCACTTGCAATAAAACCTGACATTCTGTGGTGTTCCTACTTTTTCCGTCTTCTGTCGCTTTTCACTAAGCTCAGCTGGTTTGACTGTCTTTACTTGTATGATCAGTCAGTTAATAATCCATCAACTCTGAATATAATTGATTATTAATTTAATTTTTCTGAGATTAATCTGAGATTTTAAAATGACGCAAAATTTACACAAAAAATTCATGTCGTATACGGAACAGAAATCGTATACCAAACAAAATTTGTCACGTCCAAACAGGACGGATTCCGAATTGGATGTACTCGAAAGCAGACGTATACCGAGGTAAGCACTGTAGTGGTTATTAAATATGCACCATGATGAATTCGTGGTTTCGGCTCGAATGAAGCCCGACACTTTAAGCTATCCGACGCATCCATAGACGAATCGCGTCAACGTAGAATATCCTAACAATTCACCAGGTGCCAGAGAATCTTCGCAAGTATTCGAAATGGTGATTCTCAAAGCCCCGAACGCATGCAGCACGTACAACAAGTCACCGTATGGATTTTTCTAGCGCCACAGCCGTGTCGACTTTTTCGTTCGGGTTGTCAGTCGCGGCGCGCCGAAATGAGACGAGTTATGGTTGGCCGGGTCGACGAGACGGCCGTTGATGAACATCCCGGCGTTGTTCTCGTCATCGATGCGTCAGTGTGGGAGGGGACACGGCTCGATTTTCCGCGAAGCGAGAATTCGGGACTGAGTGAAATTCGCAGAGCGATTGCGAGCGAGTCACGTCTGCCCGGGACCGCACCGGATCGGAATTTTAAAGATCGGCATAAATTTGCGACCGACCAGTCGGTCGACCGATCCCGATCGATCCTCTCTCTTTCCCCGAAATCCTCGCCGGACCGTGTTTCATTCTAAGCGCGTATTAAATATCAATCCCGGCCCCGGGGGCGCCACGGAAAACATTATGCGAGCCGAGATCGTCCGATGAATACGGTATATTGTGTGCGTCCACATGTTTAATGAATCGCATCGCTTTTAAAGCTCATCGTGCACTTTAACCCTCCCACGCTCCTCGGAAATACTTGCATAAAAGATCCTAGTACAGTGGTTTTTATCCTTTCTGAAGTCAGGGAACACTTGTGATTATATGAAAAATTTTCGGAACATCAAAATTAATGATCCAAAGCACAAACAAGAACATCCCGCGTGGAAATGAATATATTTTATATATTTCGCGGAATTTCGCGGAACACCGGTTAAGAACCAGTGTCCTACTATAATAGTTCACTCATTTATTTTGAAAGTCATATTTCATTTCTAGTGTCATATATGGATTGCGCATTTTTATGTAAAATAAAAATTTTCTGCAGAGACTGCAAGAGAAAAACTAGGATTTCCTTTAGTAGACCCGTGGGGGCGTAGGACTATTTGGAGGATGAAGGGGGATGGATTTGGTCGTACTGCTTAATTTCAAGGAGACCGTAACGCGATGCAATCCGGCGTCCTTTATACCGACGTCGAGCCAATATTTCCGGTCGCTGGAACCAGTAGTTTCCAAGGTTATTGCGAACGTCGCACGACCAATGTATTACTGGATTCATGGCTGTCTTTAGGGCCGTTCATACCGGCGCGACATAACTTTTGATTGGAATACGGTTTTACTATTCCGCCGGGAACCGCCCCGCGCCACATCCAACAACTGACGCCCGCGGAATCGCTATGGAACGCGGGCTGTCGCGATCTCCGCCTCCGACGGCCATAATCGGTCGAGGACGCGTGCCCCGTCACATGCAGTTCAATCGCGCGTGTCTTATTCCAGGAGTTTAGAAAATAATTGTTTCCTACCCTAAACGAGCGATTGAAAATTTCCAAAAAATTATGAGATGTCCATCCTCATGTAGTCCACGAAACAATTTTTTCAACCCCACACAACCGATCGAAAATTTTCAAAACATTTGGCAAAACACAGCGAATGTTCACCTACCATATGCTTCTGGAGGTATGGAATTACCTAACGTAATAATAAAAAAAAGGCAGACACAAAGTTAGGGGTAGTTAGATTGTGATCGATCGAGCCCGCGATATCTCGATTGTTTGCAGCGTCGACTGCGACCGATGTGCAGTCGAATTTACGGCGAATTATTAGCCGATCGACGACGCGACGCGACGCTCGCACCCGGGGCGATTTCGTGTCCCTGTAAACGTTAATTTCAATATCTCTCCTTCGTTTCCCATTCTCGATTTATCGATTTCGTCTGGCTGCGGAGACAGGAATTTGATATCAGGTCCAATGTTACGCAGCTGTTATTGTTGCTGCACCTGCACACGCCGCTAGCTCGGTGTTATTGCAGCCAACCTGCCATGATTGACGCCCCGGAAAAAACCATGCCGACGCAATGAAATCACAGAAAAATAATGCCCGGGACACGACACCGTGTGACCGTCTGTGTTCAAGGCTGTTTCAATATTTTCCTCCACTTTCTCCCGCAACGCCTAGCCACTATGCGTGACGCTAGTTTCCAGCTGGAGAATGTATACATTTTTTTATGGTATCCATAAAAGGGATAATAAAGAAGATATTTTATAGAAAATTCCGAGATGCACTAGCAACCTTATAAAAGAATATATGATTCCATTAAAATCGGTGAAGGTCGCTTAAAACAATCAAAGAAACAAGGTGAAGGTGACCTTGAAGTCTCTGAAACTACTCCACCCATGAAGAAGGCTCTACCGCCACATTATAGTCCTCTTGATACTACGCAACTTTTGCTAATAAAGCAGTTTTTATCTCCAAAAATGACGGAGATATCCAAGTACTAAATCTTATTAGACCACCGGGTACATACATATAATAGTTTAAGGTTTGCATTCGCTTCTTCGACTTCGTCACTGCTTGAAATGACGATCAATCTCTCTGAAACGCTTCGCACAATTTAATGACAGTCTGGCGGATGTTCTGCACGCGCAGAGAGTATTTCTTCGCGAGCCGAGAACAATCTTTATTCCATAAAATAAAGAATCGAACAGCAGCGCTTTCAAACTCGAACGCATCCGTTATACGATGCTCGGTGTTTACCGAGTCTGCTACATATATTCCATATTGTGCCGGATGTTTACAATACCGTAATGTATGTACGATTGACCGGTCCAATCGAGTCGAAGCTTGCTATAAAACAAACAATAGCACTACTATATTAACTGTACTATAGTAACTGTGAAAACTTCGGGTCGGCGCCGTCACAGTTATAGAAAAGGTACTATATTGTTCGGCAGAGAAGGATAGTGATTGAAAAAGAAAGAGGCTCCGAGGTACGATGCTTTCCGTAAGCATTAAAGGATTCGCGCGAGCTCAGCCTTTTAAACTCAAAAATAAAAATTACTGAGTTTTGGTTTTTCGTCAGTGAAACTTCTAACATCGCATTCTTCTTGTTTTTCTGATTAAAAAGATCATAATTGTGTAACAAGGGAGTCAAGTTTCGAACTTCACAATTACAGAATTCATGTCGCTATCATAAATGTCCGAAACTTCAATCGATTGTAACACAAGTAATTATGGTCGTAATTATATCATTTTGGGTTGTCATTTTAAGAAGAAAAAAGAAACGATACAATGGTGAAAGGTTTATAAAGAAAATCAAGAATTAGAAAAAATGCAATCTCTTGTTTCCACACATCGTTAGCTCGGTAATTGGTTCTCTGGAGGTTCCCTGAAAATTTTAACAGTTATGGTAGAGATCTTCATCACGGTTACAGAAAGGACACTGTACGTAGTAGCTAGAGCGCGGCGTGGCTGGACACCAACGCAACGCAGCGTCGGTTCGCGAAATCTTTCGGCGTTGCAGCGGATCCGCGTGTAACGCAATTAGACGGGCAAACGAGAGCCAACTTTTCGAGAAATCTTGTTATTGCTCTCGCGTAAATCTGGTTGACGGCGCTGGTTTTCCCGGAGAAAAAGGAAAACGCACGGGCACAAGGTCCCCAGGTTTTTCTTCCAGGGGACGGTTCTCGCGCGTTTTAACCGCGTTCCGCAATTATCGTCCATTGTTGCATTTATTTTCGTGCTTGGAAAGTAAAATGAAGGCGGTGGACACGGTCGCGCACGCGCTACTTCTTACTCCTCGAGCGTGCCGCCCGAGTTTTTTTTTTCATTTTCAATTTGGCCTGGTTGCTCGACCGCTCGAATGCACTCCGAGCTCCCTGGTTCAGAGCTCGGAAAGTTTTAAGGGGTTACACCGTAAGGGTGTTCAGCTGCGATTTTTCGGGTTCCTTAAGGGAACGCCTGTTCCTCCATAGAAGAGCTTCTACTTCCAGAATAAATTTCCGTACTTTCTTCTAACGAGAGAGAAAGGGCAAATGTAGAATACAGATTTCGATTTCGGAAGCAGAAACGTGTTGAAATTCTCGGTTTGTGTGCGCGTGTCGTAGCAGTTGTCGCGAAGTGTGTCTGCTCGGCCGAGCTTGGGAGCTTTCCAGGTCCGTAAATATCGAGTTACAGGGGCGCCAACACCGGGATTCCGTGGCGAAATCGTTCGTGATTAGTGGCCGGGCCCGATACGTTCCCATAACGAGAACTTCTGACCTCGGTGGCTCCGGAGGTCGTGGAACTTGCGCCGTTATCTCCCGATGGTCGCCGGTGTGTGGTGGCTGGCTTTTATTCTTGTTGCGTGCACCGGGTCGATCGAGGAAACAACCTGTTGGCCGTGCAAATATTTTCGTTCAAATATATTATTGACGTTAGTGCCTGGCGTGGGGTTTACGTTCGCGTTTGAATCTGCTTCGCTGATAGGAACACCGAGAGAAAGACAGAGAGAGAGAGAGAGAGAGAGCGCGCGCAGTTCCGTTGAGAGACACGGCGCTTCGTAAATATCGAGTTACGAGTGCGCAACGATCCGAGATTTCATCGGGGAATTGTCCGTTATTAGCTGGCAGCCGGGTATACGGCGAGTACAAGGCGGGTATTTACGTGTTCCCGCGAAACGGAACATCGCGCCTCTTTCTGGCTACGGCTCACCGTTTCTACTTGGAACTTATTCCGGCGCACTTACGCGCCCCCCGCGAAATTCCGACTGATAGTTTATGCGCCGAACTTTCGCAATTATAATTCTACGGCAGAACCGCATCGTACTTTACCGGTAAGCGCGATACTGGCCCGAATGTATCAACAGTAAATTGTCCCACCGTTTCGTCGCGGTTTGCGGCCGGGAACCGCCTCGATTCTACTCGCACCGACCGGAGGATAAACTTGCCAGCTCGACGACAGCAGGATTTTCATCGTCCGTCGGCCGGTTTTCTCTGTCCACCGTTCCAAAAATCGAGGTACATTATTCTCAGACACTATCTGAAATCCAAATTCTATCACGAAAGTACACCCTCAGGCCAATTAATTTTTTCTGCCCCTAAGGACCGACCTAAAATTCTGCAAAAAATTCACGTACTGAAGTCAGTGCGTATCTGCTATATGTGATTGAGATCGTTCGATTTTCTCGCATACTGATCGAGAAAAGTGATTATACAGTTAGATCCGCAAATTTTTTCTGCCATTAATGATCGATTAAAAATTTTGAAAACATTTCGATCCATTAGATTATCTCCTACATTCCTCGATAAAAACGCTTATCAAGCTCAAGCTTCTCATACTCTTCTCCCTGAAAAATATATGCTGCTGAATTAAAATCATTGTGCGTTTATTTCGATTTATTACGATCCGTCAATGCACCAAATTTACTCAGCTCACCCGTACTACATAGTTGACTCACTACGGTAAGAATGGCTGCGGCAAGATCTCGAGTACAATGGACACGGTAACAGCTCCTTTCGAACGGCGCGAAGGAGTCATTTTAGTCAGCGGGTCAAAGGAGCAGTGTTTCGAACGTTTACCGACGGCGCCTTTAAGGTTTCCGGTCGACTTCGTCCGCCGCGGCCCGATATCTTCGATCTTTGTGCTTTATGGGTGGCGATCGAGGCCCGTACAGTGGCATCTTCGCGGCCACAAACTTCGACATACCGTCGGCCATCACGAACGATAGAGAGCCTCTCTCTCTTTGCGCGGTTAAGTACATTTACCCTTATCGCGAGCTTCCTTTCCTTCCTGTCTTCTACGGCGAACATAAGCCACAGGATAGCCGCGGCTGGGAGAAAGAGAACGCCAATGAGTAAAAGAGAGAGAGAGGGAGACTCCTGGTCGGACGTCGATTATCGTGCGCCCGTTCTTCGGTGTTTCCATTGGCCGTCGTTTTCCTCGAGCATCGAAAAACTTTCCTTGCGAACGATGGCGACTGGTGCATCGGATCGCTGGTAATTACTTCGAACGATTCAATTTCTCCCACTGTTTCTCGCACCGAAATATCACGTCCTCGGAGATTCACTTCCGGGGGCCATTTTCGTATACACTTCCTCAACACTAGGTTTACGGGACCCATCAAAATAATTTTGATATTTTCAATCTACAAATGCCGAGATTGAAAAGGCGCACCCATGAGGAATTATTCAACAAATTCAATTCTTTGGGTATACATTTAGGAGCAGAACTGATCGCACACACTTTAAATCAGAATAACTTTTTTATATATGGACCAAATGACTTGAATTTCTCTGTAAGGCTGGAAGAATTAGTTTAGTAAATGACGTCTAAAAAATATGTTGAAAAACTGCATTTGGTCGGAATTTGGAAAAACAGTAGTAAAAATTGATTTTTACAACTTTTCAGCTGGGCCAATGACGAAAATTTAAAAGACGTGTTTGGTCAACTCGTATAAATTATTAAAAATTTCATTGAAATTGGTTAATTGGTTTGCGATCAAAAGTGATATACAGCCAAAAATCTTGAAAAATTGCAATTTTTACCACTTTTGATCGTTTATAACTCGTAAACCATTTAACCAATTTCAATGAAATTTTCGGAGCGTACATAATTTATACAAGTTGACCAAACACATCTAAATTTTCGTTATTGGCACAGCTAAAAAAGTTGAAAAAATCCATTTTTACTATTGTTTTTCACAATTCTAGCCATACAGAGAAATTCAAGTCGTATGGTCCATTCATAAAAAGTCATTCTGATTTAAAGTGTGCCTGATCAATTTTTACTCCTACCGGTATATCACATCTAAGCCTTGCCTGGGCAATTGGTGCTCCGAAAGTCGCTGACGTAGAATCGGCTGCCCCCACCCGGCTACGTATCGACTCTCGAAGCACCAATTGGCGTGATCTGGGAGGTTTAGAGGAATACAAAGTATCGAGGAGAAAGATCGATGTGCCAGATCGATTTAGAAAAAGTCGAAGAAGCATGTTTAAACCGTGAAGTTTAATTCCATCGAATCCAACAAAGAGTTCTCGGGAATCGCAGGACGAACGATCCGCCACGTTTCGCGTTGCCCTGACGCAGTTCCTTGCAAAGCTGTTTATTCTTTGTACGCATCGGTGTTTTCGTTGGGCGAGGGGCCTTTGATCGAGTCTGTCGAATAAAAACGTTGCCTCTTGCACGTGGTCAGAGCCAAAATTGCTGCAGGCCGTTTTCCCGGAACCCGCCCGGGCGCGCGCGCGCGTAAACTTCCTCGTCGGGCTCGGCGAACTCGCGCGCGACTACTTTCTTTTATTTCCCGTGGTGCGCGATAACGTCGGCCCTTTCAGCAAACAATGCCCTGAACGTCAACGACGATATTTCTTTGCTTACCTGGAGGGAGACGGATGAACGAGCCCGGACCAGTTACCCGGCTACCGATAACAGTCGATCCCCGAGCTGCAGGAGCGAGCCAGTAACCTTTCCAGTTTTTCGAAGGCAGCGAGCTTTACTGGCGTCGGGGAGAACGCTAACCTCCGCGGTTATGCTTCCTCTCGCATTCACGCAGTAACCGGAAACCGGCGAACCTGCGAAGGGCTTCGGCTGAAGCCTCCATTCGTCCGAAGGGCCGCCCCTGGACCCTTCTAGCGTTTCTCGCTGGAGCTAACTCCGGTTTCCTCAACATTCCAAACTCACGTCGGTCTCTTTTCATTCCTTGGTAATGCGACCGAGCCAAGTCTAACCTGGCTCTCACCAGGTTTCCTTCAACGATTTCATCTGTTTGACTTGAGCGGTCTTCGGGATGATGGATTCTGTTTCTTTCAATCGATCGGACACGTTGCACTAGGGCGTTTCCGGTTTCTTCGAGCTTGCTAGATTCGTCAGGCCTTTTTTTAAGAGCGGTGGGGAAAATGCATTTACGAACACCCACCCACCTCTCATCCAAATGACGACGTGCGGGGCTCATCTTGCCTGAGAAAAACAAGAGGCGAAGGCATACCCACTAAAACCTCACCGTCCAGGGCCCCTTCTGAGGTCCTCCAGTACTCCAGCCGCAGACTATAAATTATCGTTGGGACGCTATTCGCAATTCTACACAAAAGTCTGTCCTCCGGCTCTGGAGCAACTCCTGTTCTTGGCTCTTTAAATTCGACAGGCCTTTTTTTACGGATGTGGGGAAAAATACATGATGTACACCCCAAAAGGGGGTAGTGTGGGACTCTCCTCCCAGTAGGTCGGCGAGGCCTACCCACTAAAAACCTAAAACCACACCCGGGACGGCTAATGAGACGCCTCTCTACTAACTTTTTCCCCGGTTTATATTGAGATCCGCGGTCCCGTTGTCCACAATACTCACGGATCTCTTAAGCCGGGACTAGCCACGCCTGTTCTTGATTCGACAGGCCTGGTCTACGTCAAGCATAGTCAAAACATGCTTCCATTTTTCCTGTATTAAATTCCTGAAGACGATCCATTTCGTGCAATTACATTAATCAGCACCGAGGACCGAATCTCAGCTCCCGTTCGAATTCTCGTTTGGATCGGTTTCTCGCGAATCGAGGACCTTCAGATTTACGGAAGAAAGGTGGAAAATTGTTTATTCACGCCTCGTGTGTGCACCGGGAGAGGACGCGTTCCTCCCGGTGTGATCTGACGCATTCTTTCCTCGACGGCACACAGTGGGACCTTTCGTCGATTTTGGAGACAAAATCAAAGAACTTCCGATAGAAATGGGATAGAGAGCTGAAATTTTTTTTATTTACAGCTGAAACATGACAGAATATGGGAAAAATAGGGAGATTATGGTACGAACGTTTTTTCACCTTGAAAAAATTCGTCAAACTTGCACAATTTCAAGAAAATTGCGGTTTTTTCAATGCCACGTACGGGAAAAATTTTTTTTTAACATGCTACACATCATTTCCTGTAGATTTTTTCACGCTGATTTCAAATCTGGTCTCAAAATTTGTCTACGATTTTTTTTTTTTCAAAAAATCGATTTTGTGACAAAAAACTAATGAAATCATTTCTTCGTTGAAATGATTTGATAACTCACTAGTTTGAAGGAATATTGTATTCTCACATATAAAACATATTAAAAATAGTCATAATGAAGTATTTGGACGTTTACTTAACGTATATCACTTGACGAACGATCACTTGACGTATCGCTACGATTGTCGCTGGCGTGATATACGTTAAGTCAACGTCCAAATACTTCATTATGATTATTTTTAATGTGTTTTATATATGAGAATACAATGTTCCTTCAAACTAGTGGGTTACCAAATCATTTCAACGAAAAAATGATTACATTAGTTTTGTTCACAAAAATCGGAAATCACCAGAAATTAGAAATTTCGTTGAGGAGAATACGTAAGTTAAAAAGATTAAATACTTACCTTACTCCCTCTGTAAATGAAATTATAATTATGGACAATAAATATCTAATTTATAATACATTACACACAGCGGCACAGAGTCTGTAGAAAGTGCCAGTAGCAATGACAGCGCTACGTCAAGTGATGACGAGAAGTGAAGTGCTTGATGCTTCGTAAGTAACTCAAATCGTTTAAATACTTCATCATCCATATATGAGAATACGATACACGTTCAAACTAGTGAGTTATCAAATCATTTCAACGAAGAAATGATTTCATTAGTTTTTTGTCACAAAATCGATTTTTTGAAAAAAAAAAAATCGTAGACAAATTTTGAGACCAGATTTGAAATCCGCGTGAAAAAATCTACAGGAAATGATGTGTAGCATGTTAAAAAAAAATTTTTCCCGTACGTGGCATTGAAAAAACCGCAATTTTCTTGAAATTGTGCAAGTTTGACGAATTTTTTCAAGATGAAAAAACGTTCGTACCATAATCTCCCTATTTTTCCCATATTCTATCATGTTTCAGCTGTAAATAAAAAAAATTTCAGCTCTCTATCTCATTTCTATCGGAAGTTCTTTGATTTTGTCTCCAAAATCGACGAAAGGTCCCACTGTGCGGCATAGAGAAGGTGGAGGAGGAGGTCGGTTTCGAGGAGCAAATGGTCGTGGAAGATGGGAAAGTATACGGGCGACGCGGCGGGATGCATAGCTCAGCGTTACCCTCGCGATTCCTTTGAGGATAAAAGTCTGAACCCCGAGTTACGTCTGTGCGACTGCGGGCTCTCCGCATCCTCCACGAGGATGGCTATACAGGAAGCTTTTCGAGGAAGGACGCGTCTTTGGAGGATATGTTGCCGAGTCGGACTCTCGTCAACGAAAACCTAGAGACGGTTTAGGCTGCGGTTCCACTGCGTACGATTCTCACCGAGACAATTATCTATTTCGATGCGACCGAGTCGGATGATCCTCTAGAACAGATCCTAAAATCCATTTTTTTACTGAACACGATACAGCAAGATCTTGATTATCCGACAGCGATGCTTGGGTCTATTTTGACCCGGAGCATGAATATAGTCATTTATGCAGTCGACTTTTGGCAATTGTGAATTAAATGAATAACTGTCGCATTGGGAATATCATAAAGCTTAATGTGTCAACAGGAACTACCCTTAAAAATGTATTTAAAAAAATTAATAAACATCGTCAGTTGTATCGTTATCTATTTCGATGTGATCGAGTCGGATGATTCTCTAGAACAGATCCTAAATCAATTTTTTACTGAACACGATACAGCAAGATCTTGATTATCCGACAGCGATGCTTGGGTCTATTTTGACGCGGAGCATGAATATAGTCATTCATGCAGTCGACTTTTGGCAATTGTGAATTAAACGAGTAACTGTCGCATTGGGAATATCATAAAGCTTAATGTGTCAACAAGAACTACCCTTAAAAATATATTTTACAAAAATAATAAACATAGTAAATTGTATCGTTATAAAAAAAATCCGCCGTCCGGGGTTGAATCTGTCGCACCCTTCACCCTCGTACCAATCGGTGCAGTAAAATCGTCAGTCCACGGCTGATCTCTGTAGATCGTAGTGGGATTTCCCGTCCGTCGAAATTTGCCGAAATATTTCTCCCATCTCGCTCCCTGTTTCTCTCTCGTTCTCTCCGGGGGTTTCGAGATCTCGGCGACGCAATATCGGCGATACATCAGGGGACAGGGGTGTAGCAGCAGAGGGGCGTCGAGGGGGGGTTAAACGTGCGACGAAGCCAGAAGAGGAAGAGGCAATTACGTATTCAGGGAATCGACCGAATTGCCCCCGACCGAGGAGTTATGGATCTCCGCATTGGCGAGATGCAGGTGCGAAGAGGGCCATTCCCAGGTCCCGGTTACATTTTCCATTGGCGCAGGGACGATGGGTGGAGCTCCCCCTAAAAAAAAGAAAAAGAGAAAAGAACCGGGAAGAGCAGCCGCCAGCAGAGTCAGGCTGAAGGAGGCAGACCGGCTAAATAAACGGCGCTATGTGAACGAAATTAAATGAGTCCGACGAATGTATCTGCAGCAGCGGGGGACAACGCTTCGAGCGCGTCAGAAAGATATACGGCGCCGGCGTGCCCGCGATAAACGCTTTCGGCATAAATGTACCGGGCCTGGAACCAACGGCCACGATGTTCCTCTAAAGAATGATTAAAACCGACTGCCAGCCGAAATTCGCTGCCGCAACGCCACCTTCCAGTGTCGGTTACGCCATATCTGACTCTGGGCGATGAACTGGCATTTATGTAATTGCCGAATCTGATCGATTTTATTAGGCCCGGAATTCTTGCTTAACACTAAACCTACTGAGCCTTAAAAGTAACTGGAACATGTTCCCCTATAAAAACGACAAGATTGATTTTATTTAGATTTTGTGCGGCTCCTATTGTCATGCGTGCTCTACTAAAGATATCTGTACAATCATTTCTTATGAAATCATTTTTATTACTTCAATAATCGCAAAATAAAAAGATCTGGAACCGGTGGTGGTAGGTTTAGTGTTAAATAATAGTTACAGAATTTTCTTAAGTATAATAGTTATCGAAGGAAGAAATTGGGCAAGTTTGGACAGTCAAGTCTTGATCTTTAAATGTTAGTAATATTAAAAATCGTGTATTCTGTAAGTTCAAACGTCTGAGAGGTTGAACAATTTTTTCCCACCACTGAAACCACGAGTAACCAAAAGATTGAAGTCGTTTCTGTACGATGAAGCTATAAAAATTGACGCAAGATTTTCACCCGTCACCTTATCGTAGTACGATCGATAGGCAGCCGTAAAGGACAAACGCAACAAAAGTAACAACGACACCATGGCGAACTGTACAGTCTCCTTAGGGCGAAAGACACCCGAGAAATGGTTAGCCAGTTATCAAGATAAGCCGTCGATGCAGATTTCGGCGAATCCCGGTCGCTTTGAACGGCTCGGGCGGAAAGGCTTTGTCGGCGACTCGGTTCCCGTGGAAAGTTCATATACACACCGATCGAAGAGATTTTATTTCCGCTTCGCTCCGGGGTAAACGCTCGCCGGGTCTGACTCGGTCGTAGAGGGGTCGTTACATCGAGCCGAGTACAGAGCGGTAGAGGAGCAGAAGAGTAGAGTCTAGTCCTAAAGGAATTGCCAAGGAACCAGGAAAGAGACAACCCTTCCAAAAAGCTGATAAAAATTCATGTCTATTTTAATTACACATCATTAATTGCAAACAGAACGATTTTAAGGGTTTCTGGGTTCGTAATATTTGATTCTAGTATTACTTATGTGTTTGCTAGGATGAGAAACTGTTTTTAGAAAACTACCGCTGAGAGCTCACAAGATGATCCCTGGCAGGAATGCGGTGACGTAGCCAAGAATGCGCGCCCGATTGGTTAGCTTAGAAGGAGCGCGCCTTCTATTGGCCGAAGCGGTCCCACACACACTACTACTGTTATGCAGAACGATAGACCCCTCTTGCCTCTGTGCTCCCTCGGGGATCATCTTGTGAGCTCTCAGCGGTACCTTTACAGGGGCTGTTTCAATCTCAGAATTTGAAACTTTGCTGGTTTATTTCAAACGTCAGTGAAAGATAGAGAGAAATCGAGAGATCGACGGGATGAGAGGAGAGACATGGCCGAGAGATACTAACGAAGAGAAAAAAGGTGTTCGGGGGTGAGAAGAAAGCTAACCGGAGAGGAAGAAGAACGAGTGGAGGAACGGGGGACGAAAAGAGCCTGCGGTGAAGCGGCGGTCCACATCCGGCAATGGTCCCTCGTCCATCTCCATTTAAATCGCGTTGCTTGGCGATACTTAACTTTAAAAATGGTGTCTGTATATTACCCGGCTCGAAACACAATCCCCCCACTATCTTTCTTCCTCTCTCCCTCTCTCGCGCTAACTCCCTGGCACTCTCCTTCCGGTCCCGTGTCCGTGTCTAGTGGCGAAGCAGCCCTTAAACTCTCCCTCTGCGGCGGCCGCACGCCGTGCAGCCACCGAGTGCATCGTTTACGCGGCAATAAGGGAAAATTATTGCCGGCCGGCTAATAACGAACGATTCCCACGCGGGATATCCATGGTCTTTATTTTCCAGCTACGGGAAGTTTACGGCCCACCCTACGAATCCTACGCATTGGGACTCCCCCGTCACCGAACACCAGGGGACGCAGTGCGGTCCAAGAGGAACTCAATCCTTTTCCTGACGCAACTAGCTTCCCCTTTTTCTCGATTGAATCCTATTAACACGTTCACTGCCACCGCGGCGCTCGTAAAAGTCGCATGAAATTAAAACTATACGGGCCTTTACTGCAAAATAAAACTTGTCAATTACAAGTCTTCGTAGAAAGAACTTCAAAGAAAGCTTTAATAATTTTCATTCGTCACTCATCATCGCACATTTTCGTCATGAGTGCATTAAAAACAGCAGTCCATTGGTGAACTCCCTGAATATTATATTACGTTCTATGATTTTAGGCATGTTGCATAAAATCTGTTATGTACAGGGTGAATACCATACATTCAATTGAATATATTCAATAAATTCCCATAAAAACACCATTACAATTTCAATTATTGTCAAATAAAAAATCTAAAATGGGTCGAACTTGTCAAAGGAACCGTAGGTTAGGTTTGGTAAGTCTTGGTCC
Organism: Lasioglossum calceatum; assembly: GCA_963966675.1. NCBI lineage: Eukaryota > Metazoa > Arthropoda > Insecta > Hymenoptera > Halictidae > Lasioglossum > Lasioglossum calceatum. The sequence continues at coordinate 16,468,999 of OZ016546.1, read as the reverse complement.
CCACGGCGAGTAGAATGCGACACAAGCATAACAAAATTTGACCTTGATTTTCAAGGTCAAAGTCAATTACGCGGCAATTTCTTTTAACAAATCTCCACCGATCCGAAGGTGTACAACCATCTGCCAAAACCATGACACTAGATTTTGTTACACCCTGTACAAAATTAATTTAGCTTACCGGCTTTCCAAAATATACTCTATAAATGTAATTGATGTAATTTAGATTATATTCCTATAAAAATTTGTGCAATATGGTAATGCAAAAACGTCAATAGTTCTTCTGAAAGAAATTCAAAATGATTGGCAAGGGACTTTTCCGCGTAGCATTTGTTTCGATGATGCGGAAATGATCGCATTTTCTTGGCTTGATGATCCCGCCGTAGGAGGTCATTTCCCGATAGAAACGGACCCGCGCTAAATGACCCGTTGCACTTATTGGATGCGTCCCATTGATTGCATGGTAATCAATTGGCGATTCATTATCCAGCGAACGATAATAGACGTTTATAAATGTAGATACGCGCAAAGTGTTTGATTTGAATACCAAAGGCGGGCCTCTATCGATTGCACTATTTGTCACTCGTTCACGCGTGCAACGCCGCTCTACCCGGCGACAATGTCCTACGTCCGTGTGTATGCACGTGTACGTGCAGCGCATCGCGCGGTTGCACGTGTGTACGGGTAGGTATAATACAAACATCGTTAACAGTGCAAACCGCCGGGACGAATTGTAATAATTTGCCGACTGAAATTACGTAATAAAGCGGGTATATAGACGCATCCAGCGGTACAATGAACTGCACACGGCGCATTGTAATTTACCAGTCGGATGACGAATAGTACGCGTGCACGCCTCGCGCGCGCGTGAGGGCTATACTTCTTCGTTCGATCGGTCGCGCGATTCTAATCGACTGGGAAAGCCGGACAGAGCATAATCTATTCCTGGCGAGTCCTTGCAATTTTGTGTCCGCTCGTGCCACGATCAGATCGCTTTTTGTCGGTTTAGATTGGCCACTTTTTACGATACGGCAGCGACAAACCGTGTGCAATCTTGTTGCAGTATTCGGATTGAATATTGCAATTTTTATAAAAATACTGCCAAGTCATTTCTTCTTTCGGAAAAGGTTCGGTGACGCTAGATTTCAACATTTTAAGATTGTGATCAGAGCACTTTATTAATCACAGTCAACTACATAGCTAAAGCAGACTCGAAGCTTAATTGACAATCGACAAATATTAATGGCGGAATTTATGACAGAATTGAATAGGCAAAATCTGAAATAGAGATGACAAATTTCATAATACGTTAGTTTCAACATAATGAAACGAGAGAGTGCAATTTCCATTTAGCTCCTGTATCAAATGACACGGAAAATTTTGATTTCGCGTAAAGATCCGCAGTATTAATGAACGTCCGCGAGCGCCGGGCTCATCCGAAATTCTATCTCGCGATATCCACCGCAGTCACGGGCCGTTGGGAATTGTCGCGGACGTTGATGGCGCCGTTTCCGCGCGATTCGGCCACGGAAAGGACGAGGAAGAGATTCGCAATCAGGAGGATCTCCGTTAGCGAGAGAGCGAGCCCCGGTGTCAACCGGTGTCGGCGGTCGCAGCCGACCGACCGACCGCAGCACTGTCAAGCTGCGTAATTAATCCATGTTTCAGCGAGCCAGCTACGCCCGACAGCAGCCTAAGATTTACCGCAGTCCAATTTTACACCTGTCCGTCATCCGACCTCGCGACCGGTTACCTTTGGCCCGATGGAACTCGCTCGTTCGGTAATTATCGGCGCTACCAACGCGGACTCGCCGAGTATGAATCTGAGCATGAGCACGCGGAGCAAGACCTCTTCTAGACGTGGCAAGAAGATCATCGGTTGAGAAGCGACAAGAATTTCATCATTCAACTAATTTTACCACGTTCTATTAGGTCGCTTTCTTGTCCGTCTGTTTGTTCGGTACAAATTTTGCAATTGATTTTAAACTAACTTCCCGATGAGCTGGAGACTTGAAATTTTAAACATAGCCCAGAACTGGATGATAATGCAATATTTAAAAACAATTTTTTTAAAAGCCTACGCGTTTAGGAGATATAAACTATTAAATTTAACCGTTACACCTCGCTCGGTAGTACGTGATCGCGTTTAGCGATTCTCACTCCGCGCGACAGCTCTCACTCCCACTCTGACTCATCCCCACTCCACTGACCCGCTTCGCACCGAAGGAGCTCAGTGTGCGTTCGAGCTCCGTGCGGTGTTTACAAAGTTACTACGTATTATTATACTATAATGTTTGTTTACCAAACGAGAGAACAGTTACACCGAGATTTTCCGTAGAACTTTTATCTTTGAAATTTTACCACGGCGCTTGTTTTCGATATGACGCGGTCGCAATACCGTCTGAAATTTACTACATGGCTCTGTTATAATCTTATCAAAATGTTCAAAATCGATTGAAAAATTTCACACACACAAGACTAAAAAGCAGAAAATAATTATTTAAATAAAAATGAATATTTCAAAGAATACCTCGTTTTTAAAACGGACTAAGAAGTATAAAATAATTTTTCCTAGCCCCATACAGAATCCTAACCCCGTACAGATAGGCCTGAAAATTTGTGATTGTGAATTTTTAATAGCTATGAAAATACTTGTAAGATTTAAAACAAAAAACGTGGGGCGTAAGATAATACATAGTAAGGAGTGTAGAGAGTAGCTGCCGTTAAGAAAACTCGCACAACAGTTCACATCATTTGCAGTGCAATAAAATTGTTAGTGATTTAGGTGAACTATTCATGCCTCAATTATCTATTGCATGCGCCCCACGTTTTTCATTTTGAATCTTACAAGTATTTTCATAGCTATGAAAAATTCACAATCACAAATTTTCAGGACTATCTGTACGGGGTTAGGAATCTCTATGGGGCTAGGGAAAATTATTTTATACTTTTAGTCCATTTGAAAAACGTGGTATTTTTAAAAAATTTATTTTTATTTAAATAATTATTCATCTTTCTAAATATAAGAATTTCGCCGAGAATTTTCATGAAAATTTTTATGGGGTTGAGGATGTCGATAAAAAAATGTGAAGGATATTTGTTTATTATTAATTTTCAAGGTACATTTCTTCGGCCTTGAAGTGTCTATGTACAATAAGACGTTGAAAACCATTATGTTGCATTATCCTGATGTTTCCCTAGTATTCTCTACAGGAAGTGTTGGCCAAGAGTATAGCCAGTACAAACAGCAGGATGAGCCGCAGTGTACATTTTCGCAGTACTAAAATTGTTTCAATTCGGTGGTAACACTGCCAGTACAGCTCATATATGGGAGACAAGGCAGCTCCTAGAAGCGCCGTAAATAATTATTGTTACGACAGCCGTATCCGGCAAGGTCGTCGAACGAGCCTCCGCGCGTATTATCGCGTCCGGTGTTCGTTCGCAGCCTCCCTTTAACCCGTTCAACCCGTTCGAAACCCTTTTGCGGAAAGTAGAAGACCCTGTGGTCAGGCGGAAGCATCGACGCAGTCGTTATCGTTAGAACTTCGTGGTCATTGCGCGCCGCGACGATAACCGCGGTGTACGCAAACGTCCTAAGAGACGCTCACCTCGCGAGAGTACTCGCTAAGAGCTCGTTCGAATTGCTCGGTACGCGCGTTACGATTGCGAACGATTCCTCCTTTACGCGCGGACACTGTGCCCCGAAGATTCCAACGATTTTGCGGCCGGTCCGGTGTGGACGCGAGCAGACATTACGAGTATTACGAGGTGTGTTCAAAATATAATGAGAATTTTCATTTTTCGGAAGAAATTTGATTCATTCGTCAACATGAATGTTGTCCCTTTCAAGATCGTATCCATTAGATACTACACACTTATGCCAGCGCTTCTTTCGATCCCCGAAACACTTCTGGAACTCGATCTTTGGGATAGCCTTTAGCTCTTTCAGCGCTGCGCTTTTAATCTCATCTATGCTTGAAAAGCGACATCCCTTTAAGGTTCTCCTTATTTTTGGGAACAAGGAAAAGTCACACGAGACCGTGTCTGGTGAATATGGAGGCTGAGGCATCACTACAGTGTCGGTTTTGGCCAAGAAATCACGAACAAGCAATGAAGTGAGCAAGTGCGTAATCGAGGTGCAGAAGTTATGAATTGTTTCGCTACAGAACAATGAAATTCGCTACAAAACACATGTAACCTTCACGAAAGCTAACAATAGACTAAACATCGAATACAGACACTTTTCAGCATGTTCACCAACACAGCAAAGAAAAATTGGCGTGAACACACCTCGTATTTCTGCAATTTTAACACAAAACGTATACTAGCAACGGTCGAACGATCGGGCTGAATTAATTTGTTTCGCAATTATTGAAATTGTAAAGATGTCTTCAATAAAGAAATATTTATTAGACTTCTGTGGCTTGCAGTCAAACATTTTTTATTTCGCGTGAAGATCCGCAGTCTAGTAATAATTCTAATAATAAAATAAGTAATATAATTCTGATAAAAAATTGACTGGGACCATTTTCGCATTGAACAGCTCAAATAATATTCTACCGGAAAATTAAATTGCACGCGTGTCTACGAGGAGTCAATGAACTCGTGGTAAATAGAATTATCGAAGGTCGAGACCATGATTCGCGAAGCGATTTCTGCGAACAGGCGCGGAGGAGAGGATGCAGGTATTTCTTTGCCAGAAAATATCGGACGACGTATAATCGATGCTATCGTCTGGAACGAAGGCGGTTCTTTCGACACGACGACGACACAACGACGACGAGGAGGACGACGACGACGAACGACGTCGACGGCGGCGGTGATTCATAAATATGCATCGCGGCCGTACGAACCCTGCTCTAAGTAAAGTCGGCTTTAACGCCGAGTTCTGACACGTGCACTGCCGCGAGCTTTCGCTTCGACGCGTTTGCGAGACTACTCTCTCTCTCTCTCTCGCTTTCGTCTCGATTCACCGCGAGATTCTCGGCCTCCTATTTCCGAAATTCGATGACTCAGAATAGCTGCCGTATTGCCGGAAATAGTTGCACCAAAGGTTCTTGTATAATGCCTCACCCATTTCCGGTTTTAGTTCGACTCTGACTCTCATCCATTCGTGTCAATTTGACAGATTTTTTAACGGATGGCGAACGCGAGCGAGCAATTTCAGTTCAAATTCGTCTCATCGTGACCTCAGACTCCCATTCCGAATGGTGGAACCTGCGGAGTTTGTTATTTGTGTTCCTATATTGCACTGACTTTTTTACTATTGCGTCAATTTCACATTGTACTCCAACGGTCGTGCTATATTATATTTTGTGCTCAAATATTTTTTAACGAGAAAGCCCGAGCATCGTCCAGAGAAATTGCTTTAAAAACATGATTTAGGAGGTCGACGTTTAACTATGCAGTGGTCAGAAGCGTCTGCTCTCTCAGGACTAATAGCCATTCCTATTCCGAAGGTAGACGACCACAGTCTCCGAGAATGGACTTGGGAGGTTATCCTCTCGTAGCGGAATGTCCACGAAGAAGAGGGTGCAAGGAGGATGGCAGGGGCGAGGTCCTTCGAGACGTCTCGATGCGTGTCACTTCGTTAGATCGAGTCAGTGGGCAGAAGCTAATCGGATTGGCCGGCCCTTCGCGGGTTGTTTAGGCAAACGTTGTGTGTAGAATACGGCGGTCCTTTTCCACGGTGACCCTTGCGACCCTAGATGGTTATGCCAGCTCTACCAGGTTTTCTGGTCCTGTTGGCCCGCCGCTGAACCTCTCCGACCCCTTATTCAGAGGCAACGAACGGAGGAACGAAGGAACGAAGGAACAACCTAGCGAACGGAACGGAACGGAATGGAACGAACGGTCTCTGGTCTCGAGTCTCGGCCGCTCGTTCGTTCTTTCTACGGCCAGTAGCAGCCTCCGACCCTTCAGCGCCGCTTCGAGCCACTTCCTTTGATCTTAACCCCGTCGAGGCAGGCCTCTTTTCAACCGTTTCACACAGCCGCCTCGTAATAGGTACCCTTCGCGAAAAACCGAGCCACGAAGAGAATAATCATCCGGAAATCGTCGCGTCGCCCTGGAACGGCCAACCTCGAGAGCGACTTCCATCCCCTCGTGCCCTTCTGCTCTCTCTCAGTCACCACCCAACTCTCCTTGTGTCTCCCTCCCTCCCCGCTTTCCGTTTCCACTCCTGCCCCCACCTGAATTTCCTTATTTCCTTTTTCTTTAATTTCCTTTGGCCCCGGACCCGTCATCGCCATCCTAGAAAGCCTTCTTCGAGCCCAACCAACACCGAAATCACCCTCTTACGTTTCTTACCCTCTCTTTCCCTCGCCGACTTTGTCGTTCTCCTCAGGTTCGCAACGCCTCCGCAGAACACTCTGCGAGTGTCGGAGATCGCTGTTTCATGAGTGCGTGTAATCACCCGGTGAAAGCCACGACGAGATCGTCCCCTTCGATTACAGCGCAGTCCGACGACAGCCGAGATTTCCGCCGTCTCCGTCCTCCTCTCCTTGGGAAATTAATTCCGTTCGTCCACGCCCACGCGAAAGCTCCGCAAGCTTCTTCTGGTACCACGAGAGGAGACGTCGCGATTCAAACGCTTATGATCATCTTCTTGGGAAACACGCGGTTCGAACGAGATATTGTAATTGGTTCAACGCGTTCACTGATTTTCTACCCCTCCCCCATCCCTGAATTACAACAAACCAGAGCGAATTAAACAATTTATTTTCTTGACATGTTCGATGGTTCGAGAATAACTTTTATCGTTTTACATTACACTTACTCATTCTTGTCATGCATGCACAAAATCCGTGAGTCATTATTAACAGTAAAAACTAAAATAAAACAGTAAAAACATTAGAAGAATAGTATTTTCAACCTATTAATTATTTTAACAAAGAAAATGAATTAGTATTTCGCTTCAGATAATTGCAATTTAGGTAGAAAATTTTCATTTTGCATAAAGACCTGCTGTCTAATCATTATAAATGAAGGAGAAATACGAGACATTCGCATACACCTGCCACGTTGTTCGGATTCGAGAGATTTGTTGTCGAATGAGCAGAGAAGAATGAATCCAATCGACAGAGGGGCGTGGATCGCGAGCTCCTCGCGCCGTGCGCGTACGCGTGGCTCGTAAACGGCGTTCGCATGTTGTCCTTAATAGTGGGTAATTCGCGAACAACGCCGACAGCCGATGAATTACTATCGCGCGCGATCGACGAGCCGTTAAAGCGAGGAACCGGAGAGAGTAAATAGTGTTAGTGTGTGGGAGTTTGCGGGGAGAACACGTCGCCGCGCACTTAACGAGCAAGGCGTCGGTAACGAAGACGAAACAAAAGTAGGGTAACGACGCAGCGTTAAAACGACGTCGGTGGCCAACATCTGCGCCCGGTAATTCAGGAATTCGCGACCCCTTGGAATTTCCACATAGAAATATATTATTTAAACGAGGTCAAGCTGCTTCGCGGAACTTATTTCGTGTAACAAGGGCAGCTCGCCTTTCTCGTCTCCGCTCGGGCCCATTACTCTTTCGTTGTTACCCTTGTTCCGGCTGGTATACCTTACGAGAACAGAGAAAGAGGAGGAGGAGAACGATGCCAGCGCGAGAAGTCTATGGTCCCGAGTCACGAGATTTCAACGAGGCCGCCGCCGCCGCCGCCGCCGCGCCATTCGCGCGAAAAGACGCTATCGCGCAGCATTTTTTTCTCATTCCGTCGTAGAGAGAACGAATCTCGGAACCTAGAACTCGCGGCGAAGATCAAAGAGAGCGCCCAGGAAAATGAAAATCACGGACGCCCGGTCCTGGTAATGTTAAAGACCTCTGTCTGGCAGTCACATCTCTTCCCGGGGACATGAGCCACTTTTAAAAAATCATTCTCCCTATTTCCCGAGACCTCGTGAAAACCGTCCTGCAAACAATCGTTCGATTGCGCTCGCTGCCAAAAAAATATCCGAGTTCCAATCTCAGTTTACAAACACCAATTCGCCACGTCGATAAACCTCGGAAAATAATGTACATTCAGTTTGAAATGCTTTTCCAATTTCAATCATTCGGTGGTATTTACAAATTATAATCCAGTAAGCTGGTTTGCGGCCGACTTCGCATAAAAAAGAGAAACGAGGATTCAGCCAGTAGGATCGCGTCGCGGATGGATTTCGCGGGTCCGTGTTAAGTAACCGGCTTGTACGCGAAACCGAATTGAATTAGGAACTTTCCTCGAGAGCACATGCTCGCATTTGCATAAACGTCGCGAGCCTGACTCCGGGACAAGCTCGAATCCTTGTTCCCGCTTATTGTCACGCGCGGCGACTATACGTGCCCGCGAAATTCAGGGGAATCGGCCCCGCGTGTAGCCCGACGCGAAACGCGTATCATCTCTCCATCTGTCTCCCTCGCTCTCTGTCGCCGCGCGCGCTGTTGCGCTCTCTCGCCGAGCCGAGGCGAACGCAAAATTAATTAGCCGGTTTTTGCAAACCGCGCGCGGAAATTAGCGACCCGGCCACTTTAGCATTCCATCCGACGACGGCGACGACGACAACCGCGGAGAATTTACGCTTGTCCATTAGAGCCGTGTTTCTCGTGTTTCTTCCCGTGCCCGCGTACTGCTCCGACTACCGGCAACAATGAACTGCGATCCCAGGAAAGTTTAAACGCGCCGCGGTTTATCTTTTAAGCGGCGCGAATTTCCAGTGCCGGATTGGCCGCGGCACTCCTTTTCAACTCTCTGCTTGGACCCTGTAGGAACCCTTGCGATCGATAACAATCTTCTAATTTACCTCACAAGGCGAAGAAAAATTTAGAGAATTCGAGAAGGCCTAGTCTTGACCCCGTCCGAAAGATGGACTATATCGTCGAAAAACTTTCTCGCAAGTTACTGAAATGTCACCAATCAGTATATAAACAACGTTCCTCAAAAAGTCTTCAGACATTTGTGTCCAAGGCAGGGCCCGCTAGATAGCCTTACTGATGACTCCTCTAGCGGGTCTAGGACGAAACACCACCTTTTCTTTTCTTCTAATAGAACACTTTTCTATAGCAAACGTGGTCTCAGGACGCAACAGATTCGGATCCGAATCGTACGTTTGAGTTTACTACAAGATAGCTATTTAGTGTAGAATTTGATCGAACCCGTGCGCCGATAATATCATTTCCAACTTTGGTAGAAACCCTTGCGATCGATAACAATCTTCTAATTTCTCTCCTTGGACGATCGGAAAATTAAGTGGAAAGCGTTTCCGCTCTCGACTCCAGCTTTCGCTTTCAAAGTGTGATAGATCTTGATAGGTCACTGTGTTCGTCTTGAAACACACATTATCAGAATGTAAATAGAACACCATACCGTTCCGTTTAGGAAAATAGAGTAGACCTTCATATGTTCTCGACGCCTCCGCCTGTAAAATGGAGAGCTTCCATCTTGAAACTTTATCTCTTCAGAAAATCTACTCAGTATGTTTCTCTTTCAAGGGTACACGAAAAGATTTCTGGCAATTACGATGCTTGCATGCTAGGAAAATTATGATGACGTCGTGCTAGTTCCGAACTAGTCTTCTCGATCTCTCGCGGGTTTCTGTCGGTTCGATCGCGGACGGCCGCTCGTAAATAATTTCCGCGAAACGACTCGAAGGATTTCAGTATAGCAGAGTCGATCCCCGAAAGGACGAGCCCTCGGTACATTCCCTCGGCCATAATGTCTAGCCGGTGTCTGCCGAGGGATAAACTACCGCCTCGCTGACTTCGCTCCGGCTATATATAATATCCGGATCTGTGTGCATTTGGTTCCTGGCGAAAGTTGCCACATAAATTTATAGCGCGGCGAGGGAGGAGAGAGGAGGCGTGGAGGGACCGGCCGCGGAAAAATCGTAATTTCAGCTCTCGCACCTGCAATTTTTTCCCCAGCTCTCCGCGGGCTCTATAACAGAGCAACTTCTACCCAGGGGCATTCTTCGCGATCCTCTCTTCACTCTCTCTCTCTCTCTCTCTCTCTCTCTCTCTCTCTCGCTTCCTGGTTTACTCGTGCCGGGTTTCTTGCAGGTTTGGAAAATCCGACGGGTGAAATATCGCGCGAACGGCCTACGCTCATCGCGCGGACGGACAAAAATTCTAGGCGAGCTTAAAAAGAAAGGTCGCGCAGAACCGTCGCGTCGCGCGAATTAGACCTCAATTACCGGGCTCTGAACGCTTTCCCATCGGATGGGCTCGTTCCGCGGGCATAGAGGGTGTCCTAGCTAAGCTTCTTTTTTTCACAGTGGGGAAAGTGGGAAATGGTGAAAATGTCTGGTTCGATGGCACGGACTTAACCCTTTGCACTCGGAACTATTTTAACGCGAAACTCTAACATTCCTCCAGCCTATAATATTTCCATTAGATCTTTCTCATTTTTTGTGAGCTGCTTTCTTTTTAAATGTTAACCCTTTGCACTCGAAGCTATTTTAATCCTCATCCGTCCCTCATTTCACGAACTGAATCTGTCCCTCGGTGTCAAATTGACACAGTGATACAAAAAATCGATAAAATAACATGTCAAACAGTTACTTTTCGATGTTTTTTTCCTCGAAATTGATGAGTTAACATTTACAGTTTAGGTTTTCGCAGTTATATGTTTCGCATTAAAAAGGTAAAAGTGACCAAGTTTCGAACGAATTTACCTACAAATAACAGAACAGTGTAACTTATTTCGGGAAAACTGTGTCAAATTGTCACGAGGGACGGATGAGGGTTAATTGGAAAATTAAACATTTCTACCTTGCTATTTCCGTTCCCTATGACTTTTGAAATTTTATGAATATGAAATTGGTATAATACCTCATCCAATACCTAAATGTTTAGTAATTGATTAGATGCCGATATATTTAATAATGTAAACAATATTTTTAATAATGGTACAGCAATTTTCAGTGTTAAGGTAATACTCGCTTATCAGCAGGATATGATAACTAAGGTCGAGACGATCCAATGATACATAATGTAATGACCACCAGACGTCGTTCAGTGAGAACAATTTATAGTGGTTGAGTAATGAATGAAAATAGAGCGAAACGATGGGGGTAACTGCGATCGGAAGGTTGACGAAGAAAAAATGATTCGATTGTAATGAATGTTCAAAATGATGTCCATACTCGAAAATGTCTTCTAATTGTTATGAATCGCACCAAAACCAATGACAAACTCCGGTATGCTGTAGTTTGACAATGTTCAAACACCTCGAAGCACCTCCAGCATGAAGTTTCCAGTTGGCCGGAGCAAATGGCAACGAATGTTTCAACGCCGACTGCCAGCAACGATACATGGTCGTCTGACGATGTTGGAATTGCCGCGGAGTGTCGACGCGCCTTCAATCGTGGAGGATCGCGTCTCGCCGCATCAAAATTGTATGACGCGCGGTGCCTTACTGGAGGGACCAAGACGTTCATCCGACAGATATCGATCGCTCGTATCGATTGTTCCGCGGTCTTTTCAGCGGAACGCAAATCAGGTTGATGCGTTTGGAGAGGAGATGGGAGAGAGTGAGAGAAGAAGCGAGACTCGTCCAGCGCCGGCACAGGCAGGCAGGCAGGCAGGCAGGCGGCTAGATGGATGAATGGATGGATGGATGGGTAGATGGGAGGGCGGTTGTGGGTGGGTTTTCATTGAAAGCAGCTCTCGTCTTGTCCATTGAAAGTGTCTAACATGCGCTATAAATTACGGGAGCCCGGAGTCGCGCGTCGGATTTGTGCAACGAGCGCGTTTCACGACTCGCCTGCTCCTCGAGGACGCCGGAGCGTCGCGACGCGAAACACCGCCGATACTTTTCAACAATATCAAAACACGTATGCGAGATTCGTGCCCGACAGAATGTAAACCGGGGAACGCGGAACGAGAGACGTGGTACGGTGGCAAGCGGAAGCGGAAAAAAGAGGGAGAGAGGGAGACACCGGTGATTTCTCGACGATTTTCACGCTACAACGATCGCGGCTCGAAACTCCCTCACGACGGCAGATTTACCTCTATTCGCTCGTACGTCGGACCGTTGAAACGCGCGGCTCGCTCGATAGATTTATGAGGCTCGTATGGATTCCAATATAAAAGTGTTATATAGACGCTGTTCCGTCACACTTGTCGTCCCCGCGCACCACGTACCCTCTCACCCTCTCACTCTCTCTCTCTTACTCTTTCGGAGAGGTTTCAGGCCCGCGACAAAAAACGAGCCGAGGTAAAAAATAAAAGAGAATACTAGCCCGGAGCCAGTGAAAAAAGCGGACAGCGTGACGGACGAGCTTGTCCAACGATCGTGATCTGAACGTCGCGTCCCGTCCCGCGAACATCCAACGAGATCCCGCGACGAAACGAGCACCGCCGATCTATAACTGTTATTATTCGCTGCATCGGGGAGTCATCGCCATCGACCGAGCCCGTCCGCACCGAAATCGGCCGCCGTTAACCGGTAATCTACCTCGTCCGAGACATGTATGCGTTCGACTTCGTTTAATCAAAATCTGTTCCGCAACAATTCACTACAGAATCTCCAGACAGTGGAAAAAATGAATTACTCATCCGATGGAAGCACTGACGATACTCTAATCGCACTGGAAATTAAATCGTTGACGTTACAGCAATTAAAAAATGATATTCTCGAACAAAATGTTTTGAAAGACGTGAGAAAATTTTCATTTGTATACTGAAATAAACAACGAATTACGAATGATCATCTCGATCTCGTCTTATCGATTAACTGCTTCGAATCTATATTAAAAAATGTATAATACGCTTTAGACACTTGATTTTAACAAATTCCCACAAAGACATTAGAGATTCAGCGATTCCGAATCTCATTTCCCTGAAAACGAACGAACTAGGCAGCTCGGCTCTCGTTACAGTCGCGAAAGAAATCCCCCCGAAATTCATCGAAACAAATTACCGCGGCAGCCTTGTTAGCGCGCGACTACCAAGCGAAAGAGTTAAACGCCGATAAAAGAGGTACCCGTTCGAGAGCTTGTCCTCGAACCTTTCGAGCAACCCGGGAAAAAACGAAGGTAACGAGAGAGAGAGAGAGAGAGAGAGGCGAGAGAGCTCGATCGTTCGACAGATTTAAATTGTATATCGCGGTGGTATCGGTTCTCTCGGGTGCTCGCCGCGGCGTTATTATACACGGAGAAAAGCGGAAGATCCCGTCGTGTTAATTAAGCGAAAGTTCCCCCGGTCACCCGCTGCACCCGCCGCACCGCCCCGGGGGCCGATTGTTATTATCGGCGCTAACGAGTAATTTGTTTATCGAGGACGATATAATTTAGAACGTTCGGACCGGATAATTCAGGACAGTTCGGTCTCGTGGAGAAGCACGGGGGATGCGCGGGGGCGGGTGTGGCGCAGTGACGTGACGGACCGCAATCGCTTTACATATTCATGATGTAGCTTCGCGGACGTGCGCCGCGAAATCATAGAATTTCGCCGATCTCATCGTCCATTCAGAACTGTTGAACCGGCGCGGCGGCGGCCGCGGCCTATCCGCATCTGATTTTTCTCAGCCGCGTCTTGCCCCGGAATAAATTCCTGCGGATCGTTAACGACGAAAATGAAGAAGCGAGAAAGTGGTATACAGGGTGCCCCAAAATTCCTTCAACAGCCGGAAATGGGAGGTTCCTGAGATCATTTGTAGCAACATTTTCCTTTGCAAAAATGTTATCCGCGGCTTTGTTTAGGAGTTATTAATGAAAAATACAGACCAATCAGAGCGCGATCTACACTACACTACTCTGATTGGTCCGTGTATTTCGTTAATAACTCCTAAACAAAGCCGCGGATAACACTTTGGCAAAGGAAAATGTTGCTTCAAATGATCTCAGGAACCTCCCATTTCCGGCTGTTGAAGGAATTTTGGGACACCCTGTAGAGAGTGATACCGTTAAGGAACTAGCTTTAGATCATTTCAGAGTATCGACTTTTAGTAAAACGTCCGACTCGCTCTGCTGCTAATTCATAAGTTTCTTCATCAGGTGAAAAACCAATTTTTCATTAAAGGAACTAATTTTTCATCAGCTATTGATTTGTATAAATATTTAATGAAAAACACGAAACATGCTCTTTGTCTTATTTTGACGGACCTCTCTTTTTGATAGCCTGTCATTAATAAACGGTGCCCCGCGTTTTCAATGTTTAACTAACTTTCGGACACCATTTAAAGGTAAATTATGGTGTATCGGAAAACCAGTAGCATTCATGCGATGAATACATTTTGCCAATATATTCTCCTCTTCTGCGCTTAATACGGTCATTAGACCGGGTCTCTTGATTACATCAGCTTTCTCTTCGTATTTCATTAGCAAAGTTGAAAGGGGCATATTATAATATATGTATGTTCTATACAGTACAGATTATTACTACAGGTTTTGCATTTATGACAAAAATGAGTGTAATCACTAGGCTGCACATCTTTATGCATTTATGGCACATAGAAATTTTCAAAAAATGCCAGAACATCAAATTCGATAGAATTTGGTACGATTTTTAATTGTTTTGAATCTACAAAGGCTGTTCCTATTTCATTCCACTTTCTAAAAATGTGTCTATAAAAATTGGAGATTGCATAAATTGATCACAAATTAGTGCTTGATGAAGAACTATTATTATTATGACTCCTTGACGGTAGAGACTTTAGCGCGGAGGCTCGCTGAAACGATTATCCTCGGTTCTCGGGGCGAACTAACAGTGGCATGACGAGCAAACGTTCCCGAAAGTATCGCAATCTCTTCGAATATTTCCCTAAGTAAATTGAGAGGAAGAGGGTGAGGAGGGAAGAGGTGCAGTAGGACGTTTCCGTGGGTTAGATAGTCGCGAGACGACGACGGCGGCGCGGCGCGGCGACGAGCGTGTTATATAAAACCGTCCGTCCCCGTTCTTTCCCTTTCAGGCTGATTAATCCCGGCGTATTAATACGGCTTTAACGAGCCGGTTCTCCCGAGCAAGAAGGGTACGAGGGCTCCAGGTTTCGAACTCGCGCGACACGGTAATTCGGCGAGAGCGGCTGGAAAGACGAGAAGAGTGTCGCGAAGGATAGCAAAGGAAATAGAGAAAGAGGGAAAGAGAGAGTGGAACCGTTGAACCGATCGGCGCGTCTGGATCCGAGCCACCGAGATATCGATTCGGCTCCCCGAAAGCGTAAAACGGGTCGTCGACTTTCATCCTTTTTCGTTCGACGCTCGGGAATTAGGGTCGACGAATCCTTTCCGAGCGAAGAAGTCTGGAAGGGCCTGAAAGCCGTTGCGGAGAGAGAGAGGACTCCGGGGGCTCTTTTTTACGATAAATTTCACCGAGTGCCGGGTCAATCGTTCCGTCGTCCCCCTTACACCGTGTTCAACCACCCCCGCGAACCTGGTAACCTTGTACTTAAACCGAGGATCCGGCCCGGCTAGGCGACTGCTCGGCTAATAGACGCTCCGGAGATCTTACCAGGCGATTTCGATCGAATTCCTAGTTATGTTGGATGAGAGAGAGAGAGAGAGAGAGAGAGAGAGAGAGAGAGAGAGAGAGAGAGAGAGAGAGAGAGAGAGAGAGAGAGAGAGAGAGAGAGAGAGAGAGACAACGGACTGTCCCTTTCTGCGGACCGTGTTCCTAACCGCGAATGGTACAGAGTGGAGGAGGACTGAGAGAAATCCACCGAGATCCGCGGGGGCGTCGCGATATTCAAAGGACCTTGTTAACCCTTTGATTACTGTGACCGCGCGCGTGTCCAAGGGACTCTCTCTCGCTTTGCCGAGTGCGTTCCGTCGTTGGATATTTATTAACGCGGTGCCTCGGAGAGATTATTTGACAGTTTTCGCTAGTCCGTGACTCGCAGGCTCGTGCACTGTTATACTGGAATAATCTGTGTATAATTAACTCTTGTAGACTGTGGTGAACATTAACAGACCAGGAGGAAGAACAATTACAGTTTACTTTAAATTCGCTGGAGCTATTAATTCATTGATTGATAGGCGACATTTAGATAGCAGCAGAAATAAGTAGGTGTAATTAAGAAATTTTAAAATACTGCCAAGGAAGAAAATAAATTTCTACTGCACTCCAGTTTGTTGCGATTTAACTAGAAAATGTTTTCTTTGCATAAAAATTAAGGGGCTAATCTGATTTCGAGCTATCAATTTTAGACAATTAATATGTGTACTAATTTTACCCAGATCCAACCCAGACCAATAGGAAGAACAATTACAGTTTATTTTAAATTTGCTGGAGCTATTAACCAATGATTGGCAGGAGACTTTTAGATAGCAGCAGAAATAAGTAGGTGCAATTAAAAAATTTTAAAATACTGCTGATTTACAGCTATCAATTTTAGACAATTAATATGTGTACTAATTTTACCCAGATCCAACCCAGACCAATAGGAAGGACAATTACAATTTATTTTAAATTTGCTGGAGCTATTAACCAGTGATTGGCAGGAGACTTTTAGATAGCGGCAGAAATAAGTAGATGTAATTAATTAATTTAAAAGTACTGCTATATCATTGTAAATCTATTATACATATTCCGAAAGAAAATAAACGTCTACTGCACTTCATTGCAATTCAACTAGAAAATGTTTATTTTGCATAAATTCAATTAAACGGTATTCTGATTTGGAGCTATTGATTTTAGACAATTGATATTATTTGCGTTCGCGTTTCAATTGGATGGTCTACGGGAATTTTTTGGTGAAAAGTGCGGAGAGGGAATGGGAAGCTGAAGCTAAGTAAATAGTTAGGAAATGCAAGGTTTTGATGAGTGCCGATTGGTAACGAGAGGGTTAAGATGGGAATCGGTGGCAAGGGAGCTGAGCCCTGCGAACAGAGGATTTAAAAAGCCTAAGAGTCTAGTCCTAACAGAGCCCGGGAGCGATCGAGCGGATTCCTTCGGGGTCTTCGGGGGTCTATCGAATGGGGGTCGTCGTCGTCGTCTATCGGTTATCGAACCGAGACTCGAATCGAATCGACTAGAGTAGACTAGAGTGTTGAACGGAACCTCGGGGTTTGAAACGTGGTCACGATAGTCCGTTGGAACGGGGTGAGAGCTGGAGCCTAGGGAAAGGCGATGGCAGCGAAAGGGGGTGGCGAGGCCAGCGGGGTGGTTTCGGCGGAAAAAAGGAGCAGAAGATGAAGATGGTGGGCGTGGGCGTGGGCGGAATGGACAGAGGAGAGGTCGGGGGACGGGGGTGGTGGTGGGGGGAAGGGGGGGACAGGGAGAGGCAACAAAAGAGCGAGCTGTGCGGCTCCCCTTTCAAAGTATTTCTATGACGTTGCCGCGTTTCGTGGTTCATTAGTGAAAAAGGGTTTCCCCTTTGTTGGCCGCGATACCATTGCGAAATGCTCCCGGTGCGATTCTATATCGCCGTCTACTCAGCCTTCGCGACCATTAGCCGGTTATTCGAAGCAACTACTTTGTCAGACGTTCGCGAGAATTTCGATGATAACGGCCCGCCCCAGGTCGAACCGTTCGACCCGTCTCGCGTCGCCGAAACTACCCTCTTCTCTATCTTTCTTTATTCCCTATATTCTCTCTGTACCGAATACCATGGCTGCGTTTGCGTTTGATTTAGGTGGGTGTTCCATCTGTGGTGCTTCGACGTGTCAGTTCACGAGTTTGTTCGTGTTGAGTCGTGTGCATGCATGTTCCTTCGATATAAGACGATCATGCTTTTTCCCGCAACCAAAAAATCTGTACCCCGTCTTTTTTTTTCAACAATATCGACCAATTCACGGTCTGCCGGACAACTTTATGGGACCCGTTACCTCTCGACTCACTCAAAGACAATGTCAATGTCGAGAAGAGGTACCCTCATCCGCAATACGTCGAGAGCAGTTCCGAGTCATCGTCTTACATCGCAAGAAAACTATTCACCTTGACGGGAACTAACTCCGAGGGAAAGGCATAATTGTTTAAAATCTGACGAAATCTCTAGAAACATTGAGAAAAAAATGTTCGTTTATTATAATATTTGCCTCTTCGAATAGAAAGATGTTTTCTTTAACGTTTCTCCTGTTGCAGAAGTCAAGCGAGTATTTATAGAAGCACATGCAAAATATATGTAGGCAGAGGCGCAAACGACTCCATACATAAACTAGTATATTCTCGTAATATGAATGTACGATCGCACATATATTATTCGACATGTTTTATTCTGCGTTTTGTTAGATTGGATGGAATGGTAGATGCGAGGGACGTGAAAGGAATGGGAATTGAAATGCTGATAAAAATGAATACATTATAAACTAGAAATGGTATGTACAGAAATGAAAATATCCGACAGAAATGAATAGAATCGCGAAACGCGCGATATAAATATACAAGTAAATACAGCCGCGAGGCGTTCAAAAGTGAATAGAGTAGCGATACGTGGAATTCGATCGAGCGAGCCCCCATTTAAAATGTTCGAAAAATTCAGCTCGAAATCTGGGAGAAAGAGAATCGAGAGCAGATATTTCGAAATTGTTAGGTTCAAGAGACAAGGATCAAGATACTATCTGGAAACTGGTAGATGTCTCTCCCCCGGAGATATTCAAGGTGGACAAAGTTATTGGCCCACCCTGTATAGCACGATACAACCAGAAGAAAACGAAGTTTCTGAGAGATGAGAGCAAAGTTGAATCGTTGAGTTACACGTAGAGAAATAAATTCCGAATTCCACAAAAAATAAGGAAGTGAATTCCAGTCGCCAGGACTACCGCACGCAAACATGCCGAAATTTGACGAAGCCTCTAGAGTCACCGTTAGTCCAACTCGCCGCGGGATTTCGCCCTGCGGGTAGAGCAGTGTGCTCGAATCCCATGGCCGAGGCGTCTATTTTTCAGATATCCGGTGATGTTCGAGCCTGGCAGCAGGCTCGGGCGCATAAAAGAATGACTCGCGGAATGGTGTTCGCGCGCCGAGGGCTGGGTTCCCGAAAACGGGATTTCCAGGACGAGTCCGAGTTCGAGAGTATCGGCGAACGTTGAAGGCAGAACGGTAGCCGGTTTTTTGCAATTAGCAAAATGAGAGGAGGAACAACCGAGAGGCTGCGATGGATGAATGCAACACGCCGAGGCATTGTAGCCTGGACTAGCTGCGTATTCCGTTGGTACGCAGAGAGCGTAGGGTGGGGCGTTGCGCGCCTATCCACGATAATTTCTCGGACGAGAACGTTTCCCGCGCCTCCTCCCCTAGTTTTCTATCGCCTGCCGTCTGTGAAAGCAGCCACACCGGCTGGCATATCTGCCGTGTCGAAAGCGCTATATGTATCTGGCCCAAGTGACGAGCCCGGAGCAGCCTCGAAAATTCGAGACGGAACGACAGGAGTGGAGTGGAGCGTGCAAAAGCAGAAACCCGTAAATGAGACAGCTACCGGCGGCGATGCCGGACTTTTCAACCAGAAAAAACTGGCGTCATTATCACCGACGAAAACTATTTACCGCCGCGTCGACGATAAATATTCACCAGCTCTCTCTCACTCTCTCGCTCTTTCACTCTGCATCCACTGAATATCGCGTCGTCTCCCATTTGCAAACCGGTGCATCGCGGCCGTGCATCGCGCCGCGGGCCAACCGGGGACGGGCTGTTCGCGATCAAACGCGAAATACAATTTGCGAGGTGAAAACGGGGCGAGCACGCGAGCCGCTCGACGCTGATCCAGGATCTACAGTTGCCAGACCGGGTGCATTTTTATCAAATCCACCGGAGCCCGCGGAAAGATTGTTACCCGCACTCGATCCCGCCGACCAAGGAAACCATTTGATTCTGTATGTGCTAGCCCGGGCTCGCGAAACTCGAATTTAGCCAGTCTACGTTATTGCGTTTCGAATAAATTCCATGCAACTTTTAGATCGCTCGGGGTCTTTACTGAATGGCCGGTTGTGATAAAGCAAAGATATCAGAGACAGTACCAAACGTACGTTGTATCTTCCCATCCAGGAAAATTACGAAATTCGACATCGTTATCTAGAGCTTTCTATGCTGCTACTTCGAACTTGCATGTCGCTGCATTACAACTTCTTCCATTCGTACGCTAATTATAACTTCTATCTCGTTAACGGTGTCCTATAATTATTATCATATAATTTATTACATATACAAAGGAGGTGTATTTCCTTTAGAAAAATGTTCTCCGCGGCTTCGTGAATGAGTTATTCACTAAAAACGCGGACTCTGCCAGGGCAATGGCAACGCACACTCGACGGGGCATGTGCTCTGATTGGTCCGCGTGTTTTCGTTAATAACTCCTGATCGAAGCCCCGAACAACATTTTCGCCAAGAAAGAAATTACTCCAAATGGCCTCTGGAATTACCTCTTTCGAGGAAGTACATTTCAGCGACACGTTTTTCTATTTAAAAAATTGAAAATGGAGCTTTTCATTTAAATCGTGTAAAAATCGTACGGTACATATCACGAAGTTCAGATTCTGTGGGCTTTCACGTAAAGACTGGGGTCACGGTCTTTCCAGGATGACAGTGACGATATTACCGCTCTCGGGATGACTATGTCAGATATTAGGGGACGTGCACGAGACAAAGGAATTAGGCGGCTCGTGTGTTTCGCCCCGTCCGACCGGAAATGGGCCGCGCCGCTTTCTGGTCGGCGTGAATCGTTCGAGTCGAGTTGATCGGAATTCCGTAAATCGACGGGAGAATTACGAGAATCCATTTGTCGATGCCGCGCCGAGATTAGAGCCGCCCCTCCCTGGCGCGAACACGACCAAAATTTCCGTAAACGATGCTTTAATTCGAGCGCGACAATAACTTGCAGCCGGTTATTCGCGGGAACGATTGCCTCCGCGACTAATGTTCCTCGGCGCTTAACAACGAGTCTTTAGTTAGAAACAATGAATCTAGAATTGCGGGACTTTGACGTGTGGTTCCGATTGGTTCGTCGCATTCGATGGCGGGATGCAGTCAAAAATTCGTGCGAAGAACGCGCTGAGCTTCGCGATTGAAAATTGAAAGATCAAAATGAAATAATTTAATGGATGAAGTTTGAATTAATTTTAAAATTTTTATTAATAGAATAGTTGTTGATTTTCTATAACTTACGTTATTAAACAATTATTACTAGACTGCGGATTTTATGCGTTTATGACAAAAATAGGTGGATGTAATTTAAAACAGTAAAAACATTAGGACGATTTAAGAACATCCATATCTTACTTTCAATTTATTACAATTGTTAAAGATCGGAAGAAATTTTTATATGGTGCCTGCATCTTGTAATTGACGAAGAAAACTTTTATTTTGCATAAAGATCCGCAGTCTACTTATTACAACCTAACTTAACAAAACTATTACACGTGGTCTCTCCCAGAAGAGAGCTTCCCTCATACCAAGTGCCTCACAATTAATAATTTATATATTGTATTATATATGAAATAAAAATTTCATAATTGAGATACAAAATGTTATAGAAAAGTACATTCGATTTTTTTATTTATGGGTATAACGATAGTATTCTTTCTAAAAAGACATTGTAAATCTCGCGAAAAAAGATTGCTGTCAATTACAGAGTGAGAGAGAGTGATCGAGTCCCAACCAGCTGTGTATGTACACTCGGGATGAAATCCACAGCGAAAGGGATCGTTCTTCGTGGGACAAATATCCACGGAGGAATTGAATTCATCGACGTTAACCGGTCTCGAATTTCGCGTGTTTGCAGCGGTGAGCGCGGTGTCCAGCGCAGCCTATTCCCTTGCGACAACACGCCGCGCCAGTTTGCGCCGATTTGGCAAGGCTGGAAATTGCCAATTACTAATGCGTGACCAATACCATGAACAACTACCGGCAACAACCGTTGCGTTACCGAGCCGAAACAATCTGAGCTGCGCGCTCGAAAACTCGATCATCCTATATGGGCCAAACGGAGAATCGATGTTTCGCGGGAATCGGTAGCTGTCATACACGATTATGCGATTTGATCGGAGTCGACGCGATCTCCTTCTTCGTCCTGATCGACTAAAAATTTTCGTAAAAAATATTAGAAACTCACAAACGTCGTAACATACATTTGGGAAAATTATAATTGTAAAAAATGAACACAGTATAATTGCATAATCGAAACGTTTCCAAATGTTACCTACATGCTCTCGAGAGTTCCTCTTCGCTACAGGCGCCATAAAATGATCATACGATTGCGTTGAACACACACATTTCATAAATGCCCGTAGCACGTAAATAATAGCTGCCCAGACTCTCGAGAGACCGGTCTGAATAAAGAAATAACCGCATTGCGAATCGGGAGCTTCGAACAGTGATCGATGAAAAGAAGGTATAGTAAATCTTCGGGAGACTTAAAAGTTGAAAAATGGTAGTGCGGTGTCCCGCTGAACTATAGCGTTCGCTGCACTCGTATATCTCGCGGCTCGGGCTCGGGATCCCGGAGTGCGGCAGCATTTTTTCCCCGTTCGGACGGAAAGTTCGCGGAGCAATTAGAGGAGGAATTGTCTTTAAGGATCCGTGGCGAGAGGCGTGCACCGCAGGATTGAAGTGCATCCGGGAGTTCGATAACTGCAGCGCCGAACTGCAAACTCGAAACTCGGAACAATGCTGTAGAGCCGCGGATTCGCAAGCGTCGTCGCTTTAATTCACGGCCGTGGAAGCGTGGTGTTTCGTGACGCTGAAGAGATTTCTCTCTCTCTCGTCTCTCCTCTTCTGTAGGCACGGATTCGCGAGAGCGGAGTTCATCGGGATTTGACAAACGGCCACCGGGGCCTGGTCCCTTCGACCTTGAACAATTATTTTCTCACGGTGCTCGCCGGGGCTGTTTCATCTTCCGATTGCTAGGCGAGTCAAAGCGGGTCAAAGCGGGCCGGCTGGTCTGTCGCCGCAGCTGCATCTGGACAAACGAGATTAATATCGGCGTGACAATCGATATCGCTGGCCCGCCGAGTTCCCTCGACTGCTCGAATCCCGCTGCTAGCTGTTGACCGATAGAGCCGACAGAGCTGCTAGTAGCTAGCTCTGCTGGATGCTTGCTGGCAACGTACGCTTCCCGATTCTCGCAGGCGCGCACACGCCGGCGACCTTTGACGAACGCATTACCTTAATGAGAGTATGAGAGACGGCATCGATTCCGAGTCGATTCGCTCCGCACGAATCGCAGCGGCGCCGCGCCGCGCCATGCCGGCGAAAACGGCAAGCCAACCAGTCACCGACTTATTGCTCACGGCCGCGTCAATCGGCCACTGCGCTCGCAAAAATCACGCCAGCCTCGCGACAGCTGTTGTACCTCCACCTATTCCACCCTGGCTTATCTCGCCTCTGCATTCTGGAACGACAGAAATTCGCATTCTTCAATTTTTTCCATATTTCAAAGTGCAAAATATTTATATTCCTCGCGCCGTTTCAAGTTGGACCAAAACTCTTCCCGCATATTTTTATGCAGATCTTCATGCAAACTTCTTCCGAACTGATTTGTAAAAATTGCTCCTATGGAATGTCTTTTTACATTGTATTGATTTTCTTTCTGAACAGCTGACTGAGTTTTGAGGGTTCGGGAACGCTATTTGCAGCTCATATAAAAATAATCAGGCAATATGAGTAGGACGTACGGGGCAGATATCGGTTGGTTGCGCCTCTCTTGCGACGTCGATTTATTTCATACCGCACAATATCCTGATATCAAACACGGGAATCTTCGTTAGACCAAGAACTGTGCTTCCGTCTTTCGTTCCTTCCCATTTTCTTGCAGTAGCTGATCAACGTAGAGCACGAGACGCTGCTCAATTGCGAACATACCTCGATAAATTGCCAGGAAACGAGAAGTTTATTGAAATCGGGAGAGGCAGTCGAAGAAATTGTCTTTATTATTATTACGTCGACGATGACTGTAAGGTTTCACGAATTAGGCAACCGTAGTCGGAAAAACGGCAAAGAGGTTATTTTTAATACAAAATCTTTACGTCACATTTCAGTTCTAACCCTAATTCAGTTGTATTAAAAATTACGGAGGACTTCAGTAAATCTATATTGTTGCCATTTTCCTCATTTACCAGATATTTTTAATGCATGGTGGGTTTAGTGTTGACCGAGCAATGAGATTATAGAGAACAGAGCCTAGGAGGCTCCCTTAAAGCTTTCTCAGGGAATAATGAAAATCCTGTTCCACCGCAGTCTTGAACCCCATTCTAATACGGTGAATCGTTAATAATCGTTATATCAAATAGTTCTACCGACGATTAAAAACTCGGCGGTAGCAACACGAAATAATTAAACGAGCAATGAAACGAAATTGGATAAACTTGGGAACAGTTTAGCGAACGGTGTGCGCAGTGCGACGATTCTTCTCCGGCTACGCAGGAAAGGCCGGAGCGCAGGAGAGACTCTCTTGGTATCGGAGGTTTCCGCGAGGCGTGTAACAACGGCCATTGAAAGTTTTTACGTTCCGCTGGTCTAAGCGGGATCGAAAAACCCGTCGAAACCCAGGGCGAACGTTAATCCGGAGGCATAACGAGCAGGGTCGCGAGACAAGGCTGAACCGAGCGAAGCTGGGCAAAGCTGAGCGGAGCGGAGCCGAGCGGAACAAGGTTGAACAAGGTTCAGCGAAGAAGAGTAGGGCAAGGCGCTCGGTAACGCGTACTAAGGGAACATAAAGAAGATAACCGGCCGATGTAACGAGCAACAGCCAGTTAAAATATAATAACGCGCGGACGGGGAACTCGAGAATAATTGAGAGAGCACGCGCGCGCGCGCAAGCTCCGAGCTGCAGGCGCACCGGCCAGAGCGCGAAAGTGAACGTTATTAAAGTCAGTCAGTCAGTCCCGCGAGCGGTGGAACGTAATTAAAAATCTAATTTCATCGCAACACGGTCCGGAACTGAAATTATGCCGTCGTAATCGTTCCGTGCACAAATATCTAAATAATTGTGGCTTATGCTGCGCGCGCGCGCGCGCTCTCGCAAATTGCCTTTGTTCCTCCGGTTCCCCGGCGAACAACCACTCCGGTGCCCTGATGAATTCATTCCGACCCTGCGCAGAAATACCGAAAATACCCGTGTACATATTTTTCTATCGCTATTCCCAATCGTTATCAATCGAATGTTATCCACTCGACTCGCTAAGAATCCCAGCTAACGGAGCCCACAAAGCTGTGACCGAGCTTCCTTCTCTGCCTACTACAGTTAGTTCTCTTTCTGTGAATTTAATGATTTTTCGCGCAGGAGGCTACTGTAAAATTCTATACAAATTTTCAGCGCACTTGGCTGCTTCGCGAGATTAACCTGCTGCTGGTCGCTCTTCATTTTCCGCGCAATTGCTCATGCACGGTCGTGGATGATCCGCGTGTAGGATTTTTTTCGGGTTGATTCCTTTTTCCAGGATTGCAAGGGTGCTGGATTCGCCTTCTCATTTCTCGATAGTACGAAGACGGGGTTTTTCAGTAGTCAAACACGCTTGATGAAAGATCGATCGAGGGCGCTATCTCCCTCAAAAGTCCTATTTTTTCGTTTAAGAGGCGTAATTTGCATTATTCGAAAGCATACTACTGCTGTAGCTATTTTCTGTTGCAATAGCAACAATATGAAAATATTCATAGCTACATGCTGCCGAATAATGCAAATTACGCCTCGTAAATGAAAACATAGGACTTTCGAGGGAGATAACGCCCTCGATCGATCTTTTATCTAGCGTTCTTGACTACCGAAAGATCCCGTGTTTGTATTATCGAGAAATGAGAAGGCGAATGCAAAAGTTGTCTGTATCGATTACGGGAAAGGTTACATAGAAATTGGGTAATTATTTAGAAAAGGGTTCTCACCATCGGGTTTGGTAACCTTGAAGTATGTTGCCAAGGTCTGCATACTGAACAACTTTTCCCTACAACATGTACAAGGAAATGTACAGGGGAAAGCTGTTTAGAATGATGACCTTGACGACATATCTGAAGGTCATCCAAATCAGTGAGGAGGTCTTGCAGTCTTCAACTGGAAGGCTGCAATGGCTAACACTAGGTTTAACTAGTTTCTAATATTTCTAATTTACGATTATCGAGATCGTAAAGATGCATTCATGAGGAATTATTTCAGCTATTTATTTGGGAATACTATTTAAAACTGCAAATTTGAATACACATATTTCCATTATTTTCATAAACTAAACAGTTTCAGTTTTCCGCGAACCTAGTGTTAATAAAGTAGAACTAACTTTCCGAACAACAATTCCCGAACACCAATGAATACAAAATTAGAAAATCTGAGGCCGGTTGACGGTGGATTTGTCGTTGGAAGCGCATTGAAACAAGACGACCAGCGTGCAGCACATACGATCAAAAATTGCATCCGGTGAGCTGCAGCCTTACAAGTGCAGGTCGCACTGAACCGCAGAGGATGTAAACGCGGGTCGCCGCGATGCACGCGCAATACGACGCGTCGCGCGACCGGAGTAATACGTTGCGGCAGCAAATCACAAAATAAAATAAAAGTGCGACGACGAAACGCGTTACCCATAAAATAAGCGGCTGGCTGGCTGGCTTGGTTGCTTGCCGGCTGGCTCCGAGCTATTGCTCGTTTTGATTATGGCGAGCCGCAGTCCTACCGACGACGCCATCGTGTGCGACACAAGCCCGGGCATTCTCCGCGCGACCGTTCGAAGCGCTGGCAACCCGGTTTGCAAAACATTTCGAGGAAAGTAAAACGGCAAAAAGAATACGCACTCCCTCGTGAACCCATCCATTTGTGACGCGCACGCGTACGCGGCCTCCCTTGCGCTCGACCTAAGCCTGCAGTCGTATAGCACACTCGAAATTCCCTCCGCACGTTGGCGAGCAAATTCAATGGGTGATCGGTGAACGTTTCGCGAATTTTTCCCCTGGTTTCTCAGGAAAGAAATTTATCTGTACAAACAGTTCAGAATGTTTCATTAAACTTAACAAATTTAAGGGGGTAGACTTTTGGACACAGTAGATATCTATTCTTGAAAAAGGTGCTGGTGACTGTAATGATTTTTATCTGTTGTAATTGTTTCCAAAAGAAATTCAGAGCACTCCACTTTTTCCGAAGATTCATTTTTCCAGTGCTCCGCCACGATCGTACATCGTATCGGCACGACTATATGTAGACAGAGTCACGACGTGCAAGGTAGGAACATCGTCTGTTGACGGAGCTCGACAAACACCGGTGTTTATCCGGAAAATAATAGGGCCCGGACTACCTGTTTATCGTCTGTTGAAGCCGGGGCGGGAGGGAGGAGAGGGGAGTGTCTAGAGGGAAGGAGAATCTCAGGCATCGAAATCTAATTTTGAGCCGGAGCGAAGAGAGTCCTCCTTCCAAAGTATCGCGATCGTCCTCGGGACTCGTATCGTATCGAGCGTCGAAATTACCGGGAACGTTTAGCCTCTAAAGAAGTTTCCGTCTGTCGCAGGATACAGTGAACGGCCCCGGTGTATTTTGCACCGTGTACCCTGTGCTGCCCCTCCCCACCCCCTCCTTCCTTTCCTCCTTCCAACCGTGGATCCTGTATACAGTGTACATACGGGACAGACAGAACAAGCACAGAGGGTATCGTCCCCCGGCCTGTTTAACCGGGTAAATAGGAATGGCAATAATACTCCGTGTCTTGCCAAGTATCGACCTGTAGGAACCTCTCCTGGGACCGATATTATGTGTAGTACCAAGAAATGAAAAACGAAACGAACACTCGACTGTCCCGCGTTCCTGCGACGACCGGGAACACACACAATTTCCTGCACCGGGCCTGGAAAATCGAAACAAATTACGGGATAGACGCTCCTCCAATTTAGCTACACTTCTAATTATTTTTCCCTGGCTCCCACGTTGCAGAGTGGGTTAGAACATGAGTCACTTTTAAGAATTCTACGTGGCACGACTTAATTCTCAAAACGTAAATGTCTGAATCTGAACATTTTTAGAAATCTTAAAGATGCAGAATTTGTTGAACAATGCTCGAAGGTCGAACAGGATTTCACAGTACCTAAAACCAGGTATTAAACAACATTAAGAACAATGATGCACTTGCTCAAAATTATCGAACGATATACTTATAAAAACAGAGTATCGAAGATTATAATTAGATAGCGGATCTTTGTGCAAAATAAATAGAATAGAATTTTATTTTCTTTCTTAATATATTTAATAGGTTGAAAATAATATAACAGTATTATCAAATTCTTCTTATGTTGTTCCTGTTTTAAATTACACCTACTCAATTTTGCCATAAATGCATAAAATCCGCAGTCTAATTATAATTGTTCAACGATATTAAATAATGTCGTCATAAAATCAGGAAATCAATATGTTCTGCAGTCTGACTACAGCCGTCCACTTCCACTGGAATATTTATTCCCGTTTTTGCCACGTCCGTTTTCGTTAGCGGACTCTCGTATTTTCGATGCGAGGAAGTTGATTTTTCGGGGATGTATCGGAGAATTCTTCGAGCCAGACAGACACCGATTCGGAAACGCAGCTGTAATCCGTAAGGGTGCACAGTGCGAGAATGTTCGGTGTCGCTGGTAGGTTCGTCGAAGCCGAATCAAGATTCTCGTTTTTCGTCGCAGCGACGAACGACATTTTAATTTCAACTCGGACGAACGGCCCGTGTAATCGGATCGTAACCGTGACACGCGGCCGCTGCCGCTAGCTGTGCCGCGCCACGCCGGAAACTGGTGTGTCGATCGTCCAATTTGGTTAACGAGGACCCATTCACGAGGAGAAAAACGACCGACGGTGTACGCGTTGATTGCCAAGATTTATCGTCGGACGCGGCAAAAATTAGACCGGCTAGATTGGGAAAGCCCCGGAAAGAGCACCGACGGGAAACGGCATCGAAACAACCGTGGCCGGCCCGTCACCGGAAGATATTTTCTCTGCGAACAGGCCTACCGAACAAAATTAGTTGATAACAGAACATATTTTCTCCTAATGAAATTTGCTAAATCGATTGCCATCTAGGGAAGCTACGATTTCCATTACTGAGACCATTGTGCAAAATAAAAGCTGTCTAAGCTGATCGTTCGGAACAGAAGCTAAAGAAAAAGTATTTTTCTACTTTTTATCATTTTAACAAACCAAAAATAACTCAACAGTAGTTTCACATTCTTCTGAAGTTCCTAAAAATATATACTTCATTTGTTCGTACAATGAATAATATGAACATCTTGGAATGTCACGAACAGAATCCATAAAATGCAAAAGTGTGAAAATGTTATAATAATGTTGATTAGAATAAGAAATAAAGATCTATACAGCCCCTATAGCTTGCAGTCTATTCGTGATATTGTGCATTATTGAAATTATGAATAATAGTAAAATTCGCGCGAAGCAGCTGATTCTTCGAACGAGACACGACCAGCGGATCGCGTTTAGACATACAGTATACATCGAGAAGAAAAACAACTTGTCAATGAGACGTCGAGGGCTCTCGGTACGATAGCGTGTAAACCGCACGTCCGGTGGTGTATTTTGATTCGACGGAAACGCGTGTAGACCGCTCCGCTCTACGAGAAGCTGAAATATTCATCGGCCCTTTCCCGTGTCCACTTTGCCTTCTCTTTCTCGTCATTTATCGATCGCTGTGTATGTCGCGGATAAGTCAGCCGCCCCTCTATCGAAACGGGGAGGATACTTAAAGGCTGTCTGCCATTTATCGGCACAACACCATTCCAGTGTCGGCAAAACATTCAATTCCAATTTTGCGTGATGGAATGGTTTGATATTGTTCTGGTTTTCCGTTGAATAGAATACGATGCAATCGAAACAAAATTATTGATCTTTTAACTTTGAGATTTGTAGCGGCTAAAATTTTCTAATAAAGTGGGTTTTGTCTAAGTGCGTTTCAAACCCATTTTATTAGAAATTTTTATTTGAATAAAATTTTTCCGAACTCTGCCATCAGCACGTACAATAAATATTTTGCGTGCAAATGGTCGGGACGGTTTTTGAGGCAAGCGACAGCGAAGCTATTTTTGAGAAAGCCGTCTTCAGCGTGAGCAATTCAGATGTTTTAGACAATGTCTCGTTCCTGAGAATCTTTCGTTGCCGGCCTCAATAGCAAATGCTGGTATCATAAACCCCTCCAAGTTTCCGAAGGGTCCCATGGAAATCACCGACACGGTTTTCATCGACTCCAGATTTGACCGACGCCGCCTTTAACCGAAAACGATTTTGACCGAAAATGAATTTGATCGACAACGATTTTAACCGACAAGGAATTTGGTCCACAACGACTTGAGACGACTACAGTATGATAATATGTACGGTATGATAATACATATGATAATACATATAATAATACTGTATGATAATACATACTGTGGTCGTCTCAAGTCGTTGTGGATCAAATTCATTGTCGGTCGAAATCGTTTGCGGTTAAAGGCGCGTTGTCGGCCAAAGTTATTGTCGATCAAATATGGAGTCGGTGAAAACAGTGTCGGGGAAAGTGTCCCGGCTGTCCAATTAGCCTAGTTTTGGGTCGAGGATCCGCCCTGCGAAGTAAGCGAGTTAGCTCGAGGATTCGCGGAAAAACCGAAAGAAGCACTGAAGAAGCGTCCGAGACAATATCCTGCTCTTTTGAATAAAGTCTCATTTCCCACGAACTTGTACAATCTTTCATAGAACACAGCAACCCAAGTTCCTCCAGATTCAAGGTCAAATTCTTCGGCAGCTTACCTCAGTTTCCACTAAACCGAGGGTGTAGAATCCCGCTATAACAGTCGGAGCATATAATTTCATTACACCCTGTACACTTATCCTTCCCAGACGCATATTTGTTTACTCGTCGCGCACTCGAGCGACCTAATTGCTCGAAAACACCGGCAATTAAGCGTGCACCAGCGTTACACGGTTATAGCACAGAAAACAGACGCAGCGCGACAGGAGCACGACAACCGTGCTCGCAGAAAACACGAGCGAAAGAAGCGCGTTGCGTGGCGTCGCCGAAGAGGCCGGAACGGAAGAAAAATCGTTGTTGCTCCTCGGGGGTGAAATTCGAGAACGCGAAAGAGCGTGTCGAGAGGGCCGGAGGGTTGAGAGCTGTTCCGGCCGCTGGTATCGGTGAATTCTCTCTCTTTGGAGGTCTCTCTCCTAAAGTTCCACTCTCTCTCTCTCTCTCTCTTTTTTCTTCTCTCTCTCTCCACTCTCTCGCGCTCGCTTTATCACCATAGTGTGCTGCGGCGAGCGAGCTTGTGTATCCGAAGGGACTGAACGTTGGGGAATCCAATGTATCATCGTGCTAACAATACGAGCTACAGGGGCGAAAGGGGGTGAAAGGGGGCGGCGAGAGGGGGGAAGAATCGCGGGAGGGAACAGAAAGAGGAGGGAAAACGCCGCCGGTGGCAGGGCGTCCGTGCTACGGGACGGCCCCACACCAGCCACTTTGTTCGGATGGTTATTTATTACTTATTGAAGCGGTCTTGTAATTTCCTCGCGTGATATACTACCGGCGGAAAAATAATATCGGCCGCGTATGCATTATGTATCTGCGGCCGGCGTTGCCTACGGGTTACGGGGTACGCGGGGGGACGGGGCCACCGATTTTGTTGCACGCTGCCTTCGGACACGAGGAAACACGTCACCCCCTGCCGCCCCCTCCCACGTTATACCGAGTTCGAGCAGGAAGTAACAGGACAGCATGCATGCCGCGCGCACCCGGCTCGGCTCTATTTAATGCTGCCTGAATTACTGCCACCTCCGCTCAATTATTCAGCCTGAACGGTCCGTCCTCGAATCGGCCCTTCCCGAATCAGTTCCTTTCGCCAATTTGCCCCGTTTCGATCTCGGGAATCTTGTATCAATATTTTATTTGAATACGTATAACGAGTCGTATGCTTGCATTTGTTTCTGTGGTTAATGGAAACATTTTCCACCTTGAAAATTTGAATAACTGAAAAAGATAAAATTAATTTACTCGATCCTATAATCGTTACCGGTGACAGGTGCTCTTGCCACCTTGTATATACTAATTGAATCATTTGAAACACTTCCCATGATCATTTTTCCAAGTGGTTGGCTACATCCAGAATTAATCTGAAATTTGTATTAGACACTCAATCAACTGTTCTAATTTCAGCGTGCACAGTTCTAAACAGCTTCTTGCTCGGCAGGTGTTTCGCAGCCTCGATAATTCCCGATTCATCGCTCCGGTTCACGACGGCGTTAGCTGTAGTCGTTGGGAGAAGGAGGAGGAGGTACTAGCAGCTGCGGTCGTCCTCGTTTCGCGATTTAAATCTCATAAGCGTGATTTATTGTAAATACCCGCAGCCTAGGCGAGCCGACGCGGCACGGCGGGAAACTTTCCTCGGTGGTTTCCTTTGTTTTTCCCGCGGAAAGCGAGTTGATAGAGCGTCTCCACATAGCAGACAGCGAGTTCAATCTCTTGCGACGTCCACCTCAGCCCGAGTCTCAGGTTCGGTCTCAGATTCGGTCCTCAGCCTACAGATCCTCCTAGTTTCCTCATTTTTTCTCCGGGTACCTCGATCCTCGTCCTGCCCCTCGGCATCCACGCTCTACCCTTTCAAAACTTTTCTACTCGACGTCCCCGAAACTTTCAAATCACTCCCCCGGTTTCCCCAGGAGCTTTTTAAAAATTCATCCCCCGGCACGGGCAGACCGAGCCACCCCGAAGCTGTCGAGGAAATCGCGGGATGGATCGGGATCTTCGCCCGGGAACGAGCCGAACGTTTAATTTGTAATTGAAATGCCGAGGAACCGCTCGAGTCCCGGGAAATGGACGATCGAAATGGCAGCCGCGACGCCGGAGGTCCTCCTTCGTCGCCGGGAATTAATATTTCTGGAGGGCAGAGAGCCTCCAGAAGAAGAAGAAGCTGAAACTGAGGCTGAAGGCCACGCGGACCCGCTACCCGTATCCTAATGAATTCCACGAGGAACCAGGAGAGAGGGAGAGGGAGAGGAGCTCTAGACCGGCGCCCCTCGTTCGAGTGTTATCGATTCGATTCATTATCAAGGTTTAATTGCGCCATAAGAGCAAGCCAGCGCGAGAATTATAGCCGGCGTTATTAACCCCTCTTAGTAGCCGTTTATAATTTCACTTGGACCACCGCGCTCGATATTAACGGTTTGCTCCTCCTACCTCGATCCTCGCCTCAACCTGTTATTCCTCTTTAACAGTGCTCGTAGAGATTCATCGATATACCGCGATATACTCGCTCGAGCCAATCGTTCCGCCGGGTTTTTTCCCCCCACCACGGGTCTAATTTTCGCTCTCGCTCCTCCGTTCGGAATACGCGCGATCCTATAATCGACGAGCATATTGGGACGCGCGAACGAGATTATCGATCGATCGCACCCCCTCTCCACCCCTCTTCTGCAAACGCTGCCGGCACACCAACCCCTCGATCCTCCGACAGGCTGTTTTGTTCAATTTTTGCCACACCCTCCTCTCTCGCCGACCTCTTTCTCGTTAAATCGCTGTTAACGACACTTGAATCCAGACAGCAGGCGCTACGCGTAAATCTAATTCGATCGCTGGTTTCCTCGAAGATTCGAGGATCCGGCTACGGAATTTCGTTCTATCCTTCCAGCCAGATTTTTCTGTAATTCTACGTGATACGTGGGTCGCCTAATTACTATCTTCATCTGTGATCGCAAGGAGACCGTTTACGAAACGTGGAATTTCGTTCAAACGGTAATTTATAAAGTAACCAGACTGCGATTTTTTGTGCAACTTCTAAATTTCTCGAGGAAGAAATTCATTTATATCTCAGTCCTGTTTCTCCCCATTGACATGGGCGATTGTTTCGCAAAAAAGTCCGTAGTCTAGAGGCGATCGTCGAGAATAGAAAAACGGAAATTTGGTTGAAGGGTGAAGAAGAATCCGGGCGAGCGATCGGTCATCGTGGCAGCGTAGGTTGGCAGAGACAAACAGGCCGTCGCAGAGATTCCGGGGGTAACGCCGTTTCCGGCAAAAATAGTCGATCCAGCGTAGATCGGTTTTCATCTAATCCGGGATCTGTTTTGGACGCGCGGCGGGCTTCGATATCCCGTGTATCGAGACCTGGGTTGGAACCTGGGGGCTACACGTTAGGTTACAAACCATGCGCAGAGAGGAACGCGACGGGCTGACAGTGGTAAAGCTCGCGCTCACGCAGCGAGGACGATGCGAAACCGGTGAATGGCCGAAGAGTCAAGGCCCGGCTTAAACGGAGAATCGATCGCGCGTCTATCTCGGACCGATATCCCAATGGCGGATACCGGAATCGAGATCCCGGGTCCCAGTGTCCTTTGGTTCCGGCTTAATGGCGCCTGAAACGCAGTTTAATCGCGGATTAAACGCGATCGCCTGGTGCACCGATGCGATTAGAAAAAACCGAGGAAAAGGTTCGTCTTGCCCAACCTAAGCGCTTTCCTCTGTGTTTTCAATCCGGAAACTCCGTTGATCGCGAGCATGCTGCACGAGGCTGTTAGCCAACTGCTGTACCACGTCACCAATTTGTATTAGATTGGTCCGAAAGTTTCTTTCGCAATGTGCGCACTGAATATTGTTGGACAACACGAGCGTATACAAAAAACGTATTCTAGCACACATTCTAGCACACGTTCTAGCTCACGTTTTAGCTTACGTTCTAGGACATGTTCTAGCACAGATTGTACCATATGTTGGAGTACACATTTTAGCACACATTCTAGCATACATTCTAGCACACGTTCTAGCACACGTTCTAGTACACGTCCTAGCACAACGTTCTAGCACATGTTCTAGCACAGATAGCACCATATGTTGGAACACACATTTTAGCACACATTCTAGCACACGTTCTAGCACATTTTCTAGCACACATTCTACAATATATTGGAGTACATATTCTAGCACACATTTTAGCACACGTTCTAGCACACATTCTACAATATATTGGAGTACATATTCTAGCACACATTTTAGCACACGTTCTAGCGACGTGACAGTATTTAACGCGCAGAAACATGCAAAAGAGCCCTCTGGGTGATCGACTCTGCAGAAAATGGTACAAATTCGTCAGCCAGCGTCATTAGGACGCAGCATTATTAGGTAACTAGGCGTCGACAGGATCTCGGAGCAAAGTAGCTGGTCGCCGGAGGCGGAAGCGAAGCTGTCGGGACCCGATAAGGTCTATCCCTTTGCCTTTCCGTTCCGGCACGTTGTATGAAGCCCTCGTTTTCGGGATTGTCGCGAACGCCACGCCACGGGAACGAACGGGGCTCTCGTTTTCCTTTTCTCTTTTTTTTTTTGACGAGCCGCGCCCTCGTTGCCAAAGGATACAAATCACAAGCGGACCGATGAAAAGACCGCGGGAAGAATAATTCCTTTCTTTCGCGTATAATAATCTCGCCCGGTGATCTCGTTCTCTTTTCTTCGCTTCTGTCAGCGACTCCGACTCCGACTGCGACTGTTGGACCGGCGACGAAATTAATACGCCTCGTTCGGGAAAGGTATCCGGCACGGATTCCTCCGCTTTCAAAAGAACTCCACAACCACCGCAAAAGACGTTAGCCACAATGGGCCCGAGGAACCCCATGTTCGAACCGACGGACGTCTTTATTACGGAATGCTTGGCCATCGAGCGAACAGACGGGAAATATTTATCCGAACCGGCGCCGACCAGCCTTTTTTCCCTGCCACTGCACAATTGGCTGTCAGTAAATTGGACAATTTTTTACGTGGCTACATTACAATTTGGTCAATCGCGTATAATAAACATTGAGGACATTTGATGGCGATGTTCATCGTTCGAAGTATTTAAAGTGTTATAATATATATCTCTGGAACAATTACATATATATTAGTTCCTATATCAAGTTTTTCACTTTTAATATACGTCGAAACAATTCTTTTAACGACCGCGATTTTCATCGAATATTTTCCGTCAGAGGTGGTAGATCCGCGGCAAAATGCGACTGCACGATAGACCGGGCAAAAAGTATGCACCGTTGTTTTTCGAGAGCCTACGGAATCGCGTTATGAGAGAAACATTTGTATATCTCCCACGGTTAACCGTTCTTTCAGTTGTACGATCGCGCGACACGAATTTAATTTCGGTTCCTCTGTGCGACGGGAGCAAAAAGACAGAGCGATATAAAGAGAGAGAGAGAGAGAGAGAGAGTGGGATTTAAAATAAAATTCTGTGATCGCCGCGCGCCTCCGACGAGCGCAATTACATTATGAGTCTCCGTCGAACGAGGCTCGGTCGAAAGTCGACGATGTTTCGGTAATTCAATTGCCGGCCGTTGAAAGCGGGGCAAATAGGGATCCAATAAAATTAAAACCAGCCGGATTTTTCAATAAACGATCGCAGCCGTGGCAATAAGTGTCCCGATCGAAAGGGCTAACCGCGTTAATTTGATTGCACGGTTTTTCCCCGATGCGCGCCGCACCCTCCCGCTCTTCAGCACGCGCCATTTCCACGTCAAATCGCACTGAATTCGCCACATAGTCACCAATATTTTTGCACACTCGTCGCACATCTTCAGAAATCAATTTTCGTAAAAGTTTAGCCGTCTACCTCGAACAGTTCACAGGATCCATGTGTGTGTGTGTATTAAATCGTAATTATGAAAACATTGATGAGTCAATAAAAATTATCTACGTGACTTACAACAAACATTATGAAACACATTATTCTCGAGAATAATATAATAATGATAATGTAATTTAGAAGCAGTGTCGCCAGTATAAAATTGTGTCCTCGAAATCCGCATAGAGATGTCACTCAAGAAATGAAATAACGATTTGCGAATATTAATTTCAACAGACAAGTCACACCGTAAATGGATAGAGTCGGCAGTGTAGTAATTAATAATGTGTGGTTAACAGGGACATGAATTCTGCCCAGCTTTTTGCGATTCTGGCACACTGTGCAACGGTTTCCAACTGATTGGGGTTCGAGTTAGAGCCAGACCATAGCCGAGTCTCGAATCGAGTCGAGTCGAGTCGCGACCCTTTAGCAGAGATGCGTGAAATTCGTAATAAGGTTTCGTGGCTTGACTTGCCGTGACCCGGGGGACGATGAAGTTAAACAGAAGTGGATACGTCGAATAAACGAACGAAACCGAATCTAGGCCAGCAGCCGGGGGAAGGGAAACCGAGTTGAGCCGAGCCAGTCTCTGCGAGTCTGGGCGACGCGACGAGCCGAGTGACAGAGACGGAAACTGGCGGAGAAAAAGAGAAAGAGAGAGAGAGAGGGGAGAGCCGCGTGAAAAGAGGTTCGCCGCGAGACGATTTCATCGTAATTACTCGGGGAAAAGCGATGGAAACTCATTTTGTCTGACGGAGCGTGCGCGAGGACAATTAACGCGATCCATGTTAATTTGCGGTGTCGGTCTCGGCTCTGGCTCCGGCTCCGACTCCGGCTCCGGCTCCAGCTCCGGCTCCAGCTCCGTCAGCAATCTTCGAGCTGAAACCTTTAATTGGATGCAGGGAAATAAATAAGAAGGTCGGTCCGGACCGGCCCGGACCGAGTACAGTGGTCCGGGGTGGGGTGAGGGGTTGGTTACTTTTGAGGGAAAAAGCCTCAGAGGGAATCGAGAGCAACCGCGAATCTGGCCGTTTCAATTTCAACGAGTTCGCCTGAACAAATATTCTTAGATAAAGAGAGCTCGGGAGCCGTCTGCACGAACGAGCCTGAATGCCTAATGGTGCCGGAGTATCCGAGTAACTATCTGCCTACCCTTCATCCTCTCTTCTCTCTTTCTTTCACTCTGTCTCTCTCTTTCTCTCTCGCTCTTTCTATCTGCCTCGTAGGGTGGCGACTGCGTGCACGCCGGCCTTGTGCATCGAATATATCGCCGAGGTCTACCGGTGACACTGAAATTCAATATCGACTCCGAAACGATTTTACCGTCGCCAAGAATATTGAAATAACAGAGATTGCTGCCGCGGTCCGTCTGCCATCCTGCGCGGACTCCAGTCTTCGTCGTCTCTGTTTTTCGAGCCCTCAGACTCCGTCTCGATTCCCAGGGAACTCGTCTGTAAAGACACAGATTAACAGACTTTTGCTCCGCGGATTTCCTCGGCTTAAAAACTTCGTTTCCCGAAGACTTTTGGTACGTAGATGAATATACGGGCTGTAGAACTTGAAGCAGATCCAAAATGGCTACCGGGACTGGCGAGGAAATGTCGAATGCATCCCTTGTCCAAAGAATCATGGACATCCTAACAATTTATACAAAAATTTTTCTAGAATTGAAGAATAAAGATGTTGTATTTTTCATTTTAAAAGTACACCTTTGCATGTCCATCATAACGGACGTCCAAAATAATAATAATAATAATAATAAAAATTGTTGGAGATTTTTTTCTACAGGGTCTGACAAAC
The DNA here is from genome assembly GCA_963966675.1 of Lasioglossum calceatum. NCBI lineage: Eukaryota > Metazoa > Arthropoda > Insecta > Hymenoptera > Halictidae > Lasioglossum > Lasioglossum calceatum. The sequence continues at coordinate 16,430,784 of OZ016546.1, read as the reverse complement.
CCCGCGTGGCCGACCACGTGGACTAATCGAGGGTTTGTTAATGTGACTGAATTCCACTAGAAAAAAGTATCTACGGGGACATTTCTAAAAAGCTCCGTGAATCTGTAAGCCGCGCCGTATAAACGTTAGATCTTCCTTCGCTAAAGCTCGGTGTCTTTGGGAGAAATCCCTGCGGAGTGTTCCCGCGGGTGGATCGAAACCGAGCAAGGAAGAATCAATTTTTTGAGTCGTCAAGAGCAGGGAACGCCGTTAAAGCAATTTCCATCGGCAACGGGCCGAGTGCCAGCGATCTCAAAGAGTTGGCAGTTGTTTGTGTTTGTGCTCGGGAGTATTGGTGGGTTGGCCTCTCAGATTCGCGGAAGACTTCCGCGGCCCCGTCAAAGGGAAGTGGATACGCGCGTTTATATTTGAAAATAGAATGGAAAATGATTTGACGACCGAGGGAGAGAGAGAAAGAGAGGTCGAGAGGGAGTGAGTGCGGTAGTCCCGAAGTAGAAAGCTCTCCGGGAAAAATAAGGTAAGTGGCGACAGCCTTGATATCCAACTACCGGGGTTTCGTTCCGGACCGCCCGCGCGCCGAGCCACGGTTTCGAGAAAATCGAATTTCCCCGCGAACGTGCGAAATCGATAAACGGATTTTACGAGGAGTTTAGCACGGAACTGGGTCGTCCGTGTCTAAACAGTCCCGTGACGCTTCATGCCTCGTATTAATTCAATATTTAATCGACGAGTCCTTGTATGTTCGAACCCGGAGCCGCGTCTGATTATTTCGTGGATTCGTCTGCGACCGTTTCACCGTACACATACATACGACCACGTGCATGTACAACGTGTCCCTGACCGAGCTCGAACGACTAACGCTTCCCCGATTAGCTCGTATTTATTTTTCATGCGAATCAGTCGAATCAACTTTAATCGGATACGATTTTTATCAATGATACCATCCGCGGCGTATTGTTCCAACGAAGAATCCCGTTGGACCTATTAGCTGTGCACATTAGTTCTTTCCCCTTTTTTTCCAAATTCAAGATTTTATTACATTTTGCGTACATAAAATATAATAAAAACTTGTCTGGTGACCCCCAATCTTTCTGCCAATTCTTCTTGCGTCTGGATCGGTGATTTAGAGGAATTGCTCAACGAAAATCCGTCATCAAACTTTCTCGTGCACCTGAACGATCGTTGTCTTCCAAATTAAAATTTCCGGCTTTAAATCTTTGGTACCACTTTTTGTATGTTCTGTAAGATACAGCATTCTCTCCCAGTGCCACGCAAACCATTTCAGTAGCTTCAACAGCTGATTCCCTAAGCTGGAATGCAAAGAGTAAGAAGTGACGCAAATGATGCTTCTAGCACGCCATATTGCTTGAAATTGTTGCATAGGACTGGAAACTCTTTGAGCGCTCATCATAACTCTTTATAAAACTAAAAGAACGCTCTTTCAGATGGCACCAAAATAAGGGAAGTATTTCGAATTCGGTCAGAGGTTATGATCGTAGAAAAAAAGAGGAAAGAACAGGGAAAGGAAGAGGAAAGAAAGAACAATATTCTTTTTATATGTTGTTAATAGATGTTGATCGCAGACATCGGAGACATATACGTTTTGCAACGCAAATGGTATTATTGTGAGTCCATTTTTCACTCTATTTTTGAGACTGCAGAACTGTATGTAAAATAACTAGGGTGAAGAAACTGTTTCTCTTTCGGATCCCTTCGCATGTTGGAATTAAAAAAGTAGATGCACTAGCTAAAGAAGTTTCTGTCAACATCCTAGGTCCCTACTCTGACTTTTCCCATAGTTTTAGAAAACAAGCTAGGACGTTGACAGTCAATAATATTCTCGAAGAACCAGAGTTCAAAGGCATTAAATTTTTCAGATCTTTCTGGGTTTAAACCTTGGTTTGCTCATCTCAAGCTTCCTAGAGAATTGATCTGTTGGGTTAACAAACTTCGATCTGGACACTATCAGCTGAAGGTCTCCCTTTTTAAGATTAAACTTGATGCTGACACAAGTTGCCTATGTGGTTGTCTGATAGAGGATCCTAATCACGTGTTATGACAATGCCCGATCTACGATAATAATAGAGATGCTCTGATTCACATTCACATACATAAACTTCTTAAGGCTCACTTTTTGCACCTTTAGAGTTGTATTCGGAAATGTTCCACCCTTTCAACCCTAGATTCTAAGTTATCTTTGTAATGTTAGCATGCACTGTTATGTGCTGCTAATAATCTCATGTGGGGTTTTATAGCTTAATAAGAAAAGAATATAAAGATTTAATTTTTGACGAAATTATCTGGGTTGAAAATATTATTTTAAGTATAAGTTTACTGTTTCTTGTAATTGATGCACACTTCCATTTCCCACCAAAGTCCGCTGCTCGAGTTCAGTCTCCTAAACTCTGGCGGAGAGTTTTCATCGACGCGCAATGATACAAAACTTGTTTCTTACGAGAATAAAATTCAGTTACAGTTTCCGTTTATGGGAACCGAGTATTTATTCGACAGCCGTATTGCGGATCAGCCTGTATTTATTTTGCAGTCGGAGCGACTCTAATCGGATATACTTTCCACGGCCTCTTTTTAACGATAACTCGATCGATATCGACATCGATCGCGACACGGACAACAGCGATGGCGGACGGCCCGAAAAGAGGAAGCCGTAGAACTGTCGAGGGAAAATCTGTAAAAGATTTAGCCATTCCATAAATCGGTATTGTATCCGCGTAAAACGATGATGGACGGGACGCGAAAAGAGTTCGGTGTTTTACACGCTCGTAAAATTCGCTAGCGTTTTAATAAATTTTCGACATTACGTTAGGGCAAGAGAGGGTCGGGGGGAGGAGAAGGAGGAGGATGGTGCAGGCAAAGAGTTACGAGTGCGTTTATCGATTACCGAAACTTCGTCTGTACATTCACGGCGCGCGGAAGCTAGGTCCGCATATAAAACAGGTGATTTATCTCTGGCCCGCCTTTCTAACGAGTTACTCGACAGCGTCTTATCCTAGAACTCTTCGCGAAAACTTCCCGCAAACTTATTTATCGATTATTTCCCTGAAACGCACCCGTAATTCCATCAAATTATTATTAGTAACCGCTCGGTGTACACGGGACTGGCCTCGCTTTTTATGCACAATTAGTTTCTTCATCGTTCAGCTTTCGATAAAAATCTAAAAGATCCCAACAAAATTAATATCATCTAATAGATCCATATACGATTTCAAACACTCGTGTATTTTCTGATTTTTCCGAACCGAAATGAAACACTACTTTTCTGCTATTTGCATATTTAAACTTTAGAGAAAATGTGAACTGGCAATTCTTAAGTACATTGCAAGACCTCTGTAATTAAAGCGAGTCTACTTGACTGCCTGTGGAGATTGTAAAGAAAACTCTTGAATCGGAAATGGTCAATGTTTAAAATAATGTAACTTCATGAGAAATGGTAGGATCCACGAGACCTCGGGAGAGTTAATTTCGTCGTATTCCCAACCCGGGAGCGCAGAATCGACATAAATAAAATCGTGCGCCAGGCCTCGGGAGGGTTAATTTCATCGGCGTATATTTTCGGCGCGGTGGGGAAAATCGGTGTAAGAAAAATTTTGCGGCGATCTCAGGGGGGTTAATTTCGTCGGCATATATTTTCGGAGCGGCAGGGAAAATCGATGCAAGACAAACTTTGCGGAGATCGGGTCCTCGAGGGGGTTCATTCCGCCAGGGCAATTTTCGAGACAGTGATTCCGTGACCCGTCCGATTCTCGGGCTTGCGGTCATGTTCGCCACGAGGTGTTTCTGCGTCGTAAAAACGTCCGCGAGTTCCGTAACTTTGGCGGCGCTCGTCGGGGCAACGACCCCCGGGTTCCCATTCTGGTTCCCGTTCTGGTTCCCGTTCCGGTGGCAAGGTATGGGATGCGCCTTGCAAACGAACACGCGTACTCGGCTCGGCCGAAAATTGCAACCGGGATTGGTTCGAAACCGCCGGTACCGATCGGCCACGTTCCAGAACGCGCACGTACCGCTCGAAATCCCTGATTTACCGCTCGAGGACCGCGCTCGCTATTCTCGCCAGGCGGAACGTGGCACACGCACACAGTCCCGCTCGATAATCTGTGTGCAAGTCGAACAGGGCCGAACGTAGGCGCGTGCATCTACTTATACGAGCGTGCATCGCCATCCCCCCTCTCTCTCTCTCCCTCTCGGTCCTATCTGCATCGCGAGAGGCTGCGCACCCAACTGCACCCTCTGCCACCCCCGCAACGCGATACTTTTGCGAATTCGCCAGATACCCAGTGTTTTACATCTAATTTTTACGCCTGCCTTCACCCCCTGGATAGGGCTCGTTGCAAATTACAAAGATGTTAACGAATTTGCGAACGAGGCGATGTAGGAAGACAGAAGCTCGTCGAGTATCCAGTGCCGGTCGAATCAGTCTAGGTCTCTTCTTTAAAGTGGACCGCGATATCCAAATTCCGATCAAAGGAAAAGAAAAGAAAAATAAAAGAAGGAGCAGACGCCGGTTAGGTCGGTGTCGAAACGAGCTGGCAATTGCCACATTATATAGTTCCCGCTGCTCAAGATTACAAGGCACGCGAGCTTTAAGCTCTGCAATAATGTTCGCGTTCAAGCCTGCCGGACGCTAAGGGCACGCGCGACTCGAATGCTGCACACCGAGACCTCAAATTATACGAACGTGGCATTACCGTCTTAAATTTCGGTCCCGGTGAAACTCAGCTAAATTTTACGCTTTCTCCCTGGATCGCAACTGCTTAAAGAAAGAGGTAGGAGGGAGAGAACGATCTCTCCCCCGGTCGTGTCTCGCAAAAATACCTCCCAAATTTATTATAGGGACCAAGCTTGTCCCGACCGAGATTCTCCTATTCTACGGAGTCTGAGCCGGGCATGACTCAATTCCTCTCCAGAATTCAAGATAGCACTGTCTATTCGAACGACGGGTCACTATAATTCTTTCACGCACGGTGGCTCGCGTCTTCCAAATAAACCCTGAATGTAACCTAGTGAATCCCATTTGTTTATTCTTGTTTTATCATTTCTTTTAGCAACAATAATGGATCATTTGTCTCTATGATTTCCCAAGGACCTAATATCTGTACAATGATCTGTGCTCTCCACACCTTCGATTACGTCGGAACACTCGAAATATTTATTTGGCGCCGGTTCAAGTGAGGATGGAAGAACACAGGGTTGAATTGAGAAATGGAAGAACAGAAGATTTATTAATTATTTGGAGCACGGGCTCCTACCCAGTCCTAGACACTTCGTCTATTTCTCGTGTGTTCGAAACGCAGTTCCAAACGCTTCTGTTTAAACGATTCTCTCGTTTTCATGGGCAACGGTGACTTCGCGACGCTCGCATTATTTTTCACATTCGCTCGACATTTTCATTGGCGCTAACGGTAGTCCCTAGGTTGTTTGGATTCAAACACGTCTTCATTTAAAGATCACACGACAACGAGGTCGAACGTACCGGCTCATCCGGAACAATCTGGCTCTTGAAGATCCCTAACTTCTTTCGACAATCAATGCCTTCTAGGTGGGCGTGGCTTCATGGCTCTCGATTTTGACGCACCCAATAATCATGATCTCTACAAAATCTAGCTACTGAAGACTACAAATCTCTCCACGATCAGTGTCCCGAGTGCAGAGGTGGGCATTATTTGGCGAAACAAACATTTCAAATACTATTTAATATTTTAGATTTTATTCTGTTTAAAGAAAATAGTATTTTAAATAAGATATACAATTTCGAAAATAATTTCTATTTTAACAATCTGAACCTGAAAATAAAATATTTCGTTATATTTATCGTTAAGAAACGATTCACACCCATAAATGTATTGAATTCGAACCATCATTTTCAGCAATATGTAATATTTAAAATTGAAATTGAAAATAAAGACAAAATGCAAATATTTTCAATATTCTTCAAATATAAAATACTATTATATTTTCAAAAAAATAACTGCTTCAAATAAATGATTTTATTTTCAAAAATTACTGCATCAAATAAAATATTTTATTCTCAAAGTTGTACACATACTTTTAAAAAATAGGATTATTTACTATGTACTATTTAAAATACTATTTTCCCCAGCTCTGCCCGAGTGGGCGTGACTTACTGGGGGGCCCCCAATGTAGACAACGTGCCAACTCGACCGATCAGTGTCCACATAAAAAATTGAATACTTCGAATTCAAAATTCAGAATCCAAAATTCGTTCACGCTAATCCGTTTAGCTAGTATCGTGGCGAAGAAGTCGGTAAGTTCGCGGAAGCTCGGGGGGAAGTTTGTTTCCTGTTTTTCCGCGGGAGAAACGCGCGCGGAGTCGGTGAATCGCGTCGGGGCGTGTCGCGGAGAGGAACGTAGAGGATAATGCTCGGGCGGCATGGCAGGGACTTGTGTAGCAGCGGCGAGGATCTAAAATATTCGAATCGTCGAGTGTGTTGAACGCATCAACCGTCGACGGGACAAAGGGGGAGACCGAGTGGAGGCTAGGAGGCGAAAGTACTCGGAGTGCTCTCTCGCGCGAGACAACGAGGTTGACGGAACGGGCGCGTGCATTTACGTCCGTCGTGTAGCTCGAGCAAGAGGCGGAGCGACAACAGCTGCCACCGTGGTGGGGGCCCGTGGACATAGAGCGAGAGAGACCGAGTGAGTGTGTGCGAGGAAGAAAGGGAGAGTGGGGGGGGAGAGAGAACGGTGGGGGAGATTAACGAGTGCAAGGTATAATTGCCGGGACACGCAAAACGTCGAGCCACTCGAGCCGATCTTCAGAGCGTGGTAGGAGGAAGAAAGGGAGCAGGGTGAAAGAAGGCGAGAGTCAAGAGGGATGAACGAGGCGAAGACACAGAGGCCGAACACGGCCGACCAAGGGAGAGGCCTAGAACGCGAACGAGGAGCAAAAGAGACGTGGACAGAGTGTGAGAGAGAGAGAGAGAGAAAGAGTCGTAGAGGCGGGTAGAAAGGTCGTTACGCTGTGGAGAAGCAGCGACAATGCCTCGACTTTAATTCTAGAAGAGGAGGGACGAGCAAAGGACGAGAGAGGCAGCACGCTCGCTCTAGAACAGCGAAAGAGGATAAGATCAGCGAGAAGAAATGAAGAGAAGAGAAAGCACCGAGCGTAGATCCGTCTGTCTGTTCGTTTGCCTACGAGCGTCGGTGTTTTGTAAAATTTAAGGAGTTCTTCGCGAAAGGGTGGCGTGGCGTTCCGTGGCGTGGCGTGCCGCGCGCTGTACCAGTGTGGTGTGGCGCCGGAGAACGGCGAATGAAAAGCGGGGACAGAGATTCTCTGGCCGGCTCCGGCACTGTATGCACTGGTGTAGAAAAAATTTTTGCGCCTAAGTGTCTCTTTAAATTCAACGTTAATTACGCGGACACAGGCTTCTCGAGGGCTCTCCTCCTCCTCTGTCTCTCCGTGAAAACGGCACAATTTTTAATTCTTCGTATTGTCGCGCGTAACGACCGACAGCAAAAATACCACTCGCCGAAGATTCACGGGAATAGCCGACCAGTCTCCGAGACGTTGGATCGTCGTCGACCGTCCGCGACGAACGTAAACGATGTCGCGCACGCGTTCGTGCCCCTCCGATTCCGCGCCAATGCACACTCGCGATGCCAGCCGGACAGCGCATCCGGTATACAGCCGAGAAAAGCGGGACACGGCTCTCCAGGGGCCTTTAAACGCATCGGGTATCGCGTGGAACACGTCAGATTCTTCGTTCCCGCTGCCTTAATAATTTCCTATTGTATGAACCGCCCTGTTCCACTTGATTTGACCCAGGAGCGGACTATCCTTGCAACGCTAACGTTTCTTCTATTTTCTATGTGTATATATATTATTAATTTCCGTTAAACCGGAGTAAAATCCTAGTTTCATTCCTCTTCTCCTTCTAAAGAATTATTCAGTCACAAAAAGACGAAAACAGTACTGACCATAGCAAGTCCAGGAATACCGGAGCAGTGTCTGACTAATGCCGACGCATACTACTCGGAGCGCCACGAGGCAGAAAACGCAAAATATCGCGGAAGCTGTCGTTCCTCCAGTTTCGAATCGGATCCCAGCTGGAAACAAGGAACGCGTTCCCGGCGATTTTTCGATCATCCGCGCCCGCTATGATTAGATGGTTGGCGTTAAGCCATCGGCAGCGCGGAAACAACCGCAACGCTCGAGCCTCGAACGTTGCGAGGTGAGGCACGGGTCCGGAGGGGAATCGATTCACAAAGACCGTTCGCGAAACAAATTACGCGTCCGATAGATTGTAGCTGTTCGGGGCCGCGTTTACACTGGCGAGCTTTGAAAATCATTACGTAGCTGCGCCCGAACGGCGTTATTCAATTATTCGTGGAACGAGAGACTCGGAATTAACGGGGAAAACAAGGGCGCCGCCGATCGATAGCCCAGGCCGAAACCGATCAACAACTGGAACGCTCTTACTTTTGTCGCGAGCGTCATTCCCGTCACCGATACATATTTCACGTGCACATTGCGTTCGGAAGTCCATTTGCTAGACAACATTCCATTACTCGTAGGTAATACGAGAAAATGTTTCAGACGAAAGTTGCAGAGTACAGAAAAGAGTACACATTTATGATATTTATATTTGACTTCGTACCAACCTTGAAAAACTCTGCGGAGATTGAAACCTACATTTTAAATTGTTTATTGTGGAAGGCAAAGCCAAGCCGTTTTCAAAACAATAGAATACTTTGGTTCCTGTAACTATTCTTATTTACATGTTTATGTATTATGATAGGCCATTCAAGGTCACTCGAGGTCAATTGCAATAGATATCTCAACGTCAGCATGAAAGTTGATTTTTCGATTTCTGTCAGAGAAACAGAGAGAGAAGAAGGGGGAGAGAACGGTATGTCCGGAAATTAACGGAACTTATTTATTTAGAATAGAGAGGAATAATTTCGGCAAAATAACTAATTGTTTTTTTGTTATTTAAAAAGTTCCGTTACTCTCCGGACATACTGTGTAAGAGGGTGCGGCTCGTTTATGCCAGGAAAGTTGACGCGAACTATCCAATATTGGAAAAACAAACGCAGATATTGACTCGCCGTTAATAAAAACGCAATATTAAATTATCGGGAGCGCAGTATTACCCCGATATTGGGTCAGTGCTTAATATGGGGATGCCAGGCGGGTCGATACGGAACAAATAAAAAATCTAATTTCGCTCGGTTATGCTTTGCTTCCGGTGCACCGCAACCGATCGGCTCTCTGGTCGACGTGTGCGTTAATCGGCGGCCACGATCCTCGTGGTTCGAAGCAACCCCCGTTTCCGGTGTCCGGACTCCATCGAAACCGACGCCGCCTCTGGCTCGTGCAACTTTCACTGCGGCGGTGTGCGCATTCCCTCTCCGTTAAATGCATCAGCTTATAGCGACGAGGGCGGCGAGAGGGGAAGGAAACGCGCGGAAACGAATTTCATCAAACTTGTCTCGGCTGGAGGCCGACCAACGGATGTTGTTTTTCGGGGACGATCCATATCCCCGCGATCCAGCGATCCCATTTCGGTGATAAATGCTCCGAGGAAACGACAGGTGCTGCCTGCTCGGCCCGATCGAGCACGATTGTGCAGAACTGTGCGTCCTGGTTCGAGGACTTTGCACAATGGACGGTGTCCATTAGCTCGCGGAGCTCGCCAATTAACTTTCGATGCTCTCGGCATTTTTCTTTACGGTGCTTCTGGAAGTTTCATTTCGAAGATGAAGTGTAATCTTCAGTTTCCGTGCTTTATTGCTCCACGATTTTTCTCCACTGCAATGATCAACCCTTCGCACTCGAGCGGTGACTCTTAGGCGCAAATGAGTTCAAAGTATTTGGTACATTATTCAAGTATAGAATAAATTACCATTATACTATCATTTTAATTGAACTATATTTGATACATAGAATCGTTTGTGTAGAAGTTTCCTTTCGAAGGATAGCATTCGAAAGGAGCAGACCCCGCAGACGCAGTCCCGAGGTAAATACACAGGCACGATGAACGAGGGAGCGTTTTGTCAGCAGCTTGGTTTTTCCGATTTTTTTTTCTCCCTTTTCTGATGGTGTTGAACCGCGGACCGGACATCGGTGTTCGCCGGCTACTAATGAACTCCATTGAAATGAATCGTCGAACCGATAATAATTAGCGTTCTACGGACTTTCGTTGGCCAGCGTTCTGTCTTTCAACGACGAGCGGATCTCCACTCTATCCCTTCGCGCACCCACTACCTCTACACCTCTATCCCTCCCCTGTGCTTCTCCGGTCGGTGAAAATGGCGGATCGTAATTACAAAGCGGTGAGCCCCGACGGGAAACGTAGGTGGTCGGTTTTCGGAAAAGGCCGGCTTTGCCACTGACAGCTAGATGAAAAGCCTCGTTAAAATGTCTCTGCGAGTCTAAGCGAGCACGGCGACGACCATGGGACTCATATCCCCGAGGTTAGGCTGTGCGAGCCCAATTCTACAGGGTGTTCCAGTTGTTCGCGAACTTTGCCAACATATCTCTTTTTTTAATTTGGAAGCATTTTAAACCCTTCTGGGTTTATTTCGCTTTGCAGGGATAATATAAGTGAGTACAATAATATAGAATACAGTAATAATACAATAATAATACAAGTAATTGAATTTGTTGGTGTTAACATTGGCTCTTGAATGCTTCACTAAACAGTTGCAATAAAATTCAGACCGCGAATTTTATGAATTTATAAAACGGGATTAAATGTATTTAAGAATATCGATATATTATTTCTAATTTATTGAAACGATTAAAGAAGGAAACAATTTTCTGTTCCTCGCAACTCGTGCAGAGAATTTTTATTTTGCATAGAGATCCACAAGCTAACAATTTATCCCTGTATATATGGGGTGTTGGGCAAGAAAGCAGTCTATTGTCTATTGTTTTTATATATTTCAGATATTTTTTCTCAATTTTGCTTGCACGCTGGTAAATTTTGACCAAAAGGAATTTGGACACCCTGTATATCGAGCAGTTGAAACGCGGAGCGTCTCCGAGCATCGAGACTAAGTTACCACCGCCGCAGACGCGCGGAACTAATTAAACAGAAATTTAATACGTTGGATTAATTCGGCCGATATGCCGGATACGCTCCCCGGGAAATTCAGCCTTGTGAAGAGTCGACGGATGTCTTCGAGCGTCATCGGCGCCCAGCCATCCGACGCGGAATCATGTTTCCGTAGACTTTCCGAGCTTTATAGTTACTGTAGACGGTTAATCCGAACGCGAATGGTAAATCTACCTTGCTGCGTTTACCAGATGATTTAAGGGGATCCTCCGGGTGTGCTTGGAACAGAAATTGCATCGGAGGATGTCTTCTCATTTATACCTACGTGTCCTATTAATACACTTGTTGAGATGATAGGAATAATAATTCCTTATTCGGGGATTTAAAAATCGCTGTTTATTGCCATTTTGTTAATAGTTGTATACGACGAAAGAGTTCCATTTCGAGTATAAACTTCATTCTGTTGTAAATTGCAGCACGTCACAAAAATCAATTTGTAGATCGTGATTGTTGTAACTCCAATAATTTTTCAAAATAATCAGCAACGTGTAACCTTGTTATACAAATAAAATTTAGATCATTCCAGCGAAAAGTTTTCTTAAAATAAATTCTTAAAGGCAGTATATGCCTGTTTAAAACTACCCCTACTTTTGTAGGACATCGAACACTTCACGGTTCTACCAATTTGTTAAAACACTCAGGAAAGTCTTCCCTTTCTAATAAACCAAAATGCAAATTGATCTATCCAGTAGTTTTGTCAAGATAAATTCCTAAACACTGTATGTATTCTTTTAAAACTACTCCTATCTTTATTGGACACAGAAGACTTCACACAGACCATGCTTGTTTCCGCACGGGTCTAAAAATTGTACCACGGGTGGTACACACTGACATATTTATTAAATGCGCTAAAAAAAGATACTTTATAACAAGTATAAGACTGTAGAATATATGTATTCCCACCAAAAAGAATGAGCCATTATAAAATCTTTAGTATAGAACAAAGCAAATGGCCTGTATGAAAAATCGAGGAAAAACGGCTCGACACGGAACGTGTTAATGCAAAACTCAAATCACTTCATCCAGTAGTTTTTTCAAAATAAATTCCTAAATATACCCAGTTAAGACTACTACATTTCTATGGCATCACAAACAAACAGATTCCTCGCGGTTAGAAAGCGCCATCATATTTTCCCGGGTGTACAACAGTTAACACCGCACCCTGGAATACTCGCAGCTTGCAAATCCACGAGCATCGAAGGTTTGTCGTCTCGCGCGACAAGCAAGAAACGCCGCGTTCCTTTGAGCACAGTTCCACGGACGCGGCTTGCGCGATCACAATAGCTCTCGGAAAAGAAAGAAAGAAAGGAAGAAAAGTAGGAAAAAAGAGAGTGAGATGAAGAACGTCGTTTTCGAGAAAGCGACGCCGGCTGCGGCCTCGGACGCGGACCGGACGGCGCGGCGCGAGCGCGGCTCGCGTAATCTGTAATGAGAAACTGTCAGGGAGCATAACAAGAAAACGTCGGCGCTGTGTAATCAGAAAACAGTCTTCAATGGCCGTGTTTGCGCGAGCAAGCGAGCAAGCGAACGTCCCAGCAAACGGGACACACGGACGTTTGCCGGTCTGTCCGGCACGTATTGGAATTCCCGGATTCAAGATTGAAAAGGGACGAGCGAGAGATTGTTGCGCGCGCGCGAAAGAGAGAGTGCTTCCGTTCACCTTTGAATTATCGACGCGACGACTTAAAAGACCAGTGGGAGGAGGGGTGCTCGCATTTGCCTGCAGACGTTCCTCGAACCCGAGGAAACACGCTCCCGGAGAAATTGCGTGCGATCGAGGGACCTCACGTACTCCGATTTCTCCTAGATCTCTCTCGCCCTCCCTCACCCCTGCTACAGCAAGCCGATTGTTCTACTTTGATTTTAACGAACCCTAGTACGACGGCAGTACGAGGCGTGTTCAAACAATAACGGGAATTTTGTAATTTCGCGGATTCTATTAGTCCGATTCTCGCCTTTCTTTTTTGTTGTTCTTAAAAGCTGTAAAGAGTGTAATGAAACTATATGTCGCGACTACCATAGGATGGTTCTACACCCTCGATTTGGTTGAAATTGAACCAAAGAAGGGTAAAATTGCGAAAACAACCATTTAACCTTACAATTCAAGGTCCAGATCAAGTTTGCGGCACCTTCCGTAGTTCAATTTCAACCAAATCGAGGGTGTAGAATCATCCTATTGTAGCCACGACATATAATTCCTTTACACCCTGTACATTGGTTGTCGTATTCGATACTTACAAGGAGAGTGCAAGCTCTTCATCTCTCAGATTTAGTTGAGATTTTACAGAGTTATAGATCTCGTTCCCCTGATTACGAATATACCCCATTATAAGAGCAACTACCCAATAATTTTCGAGATATTTGCAAATTAATGTTTTATGGACAGTTTTATTAAAGTTTAGTTCACTTTGTTACTAATTGTAAGTAAAAAAAAGTATAAAAAATAGTTACTATGACGGGACTCGAACCCGGGCCCAGCAGTTCAGCTCGCTGCCGCTACGCCACACCATTACTTAGTAACAGAGTGAACTAAACTTTAATAAAACTATCCATAAAACTTTAATTTGCAAATATCTCGAAAATTACTGGGTAGTTGCCCCTATAATGGGGTATGTTCGTAATCAGGGGAACGAGATCTATAACTCTGTAAAGTCTCAACTAAATCTGAGAGGTGAAGAGCTTGCACTCCCCTTGTTAGTCTATTGCCAGCTTTCGATCAGATCAATGCACTTGCTCACACTCCATTGCTTGTTCGTGATTTTTTGGCCAAAACCAACACTGGAAAAACCCCATCCTCCATATTCACCACACATGGCCCCGTGCGACCTCTTTTGTTCCGAAAAATAAAGAGAACTTTAAAGGGCCGTCGTTATTCAAGCACAGATGAGATTAAAAGCGCATCGCTGAAAGAGCTAAAAGCTATCCCAAAGATCGAGTTCCAGAAGCGTTTCGGGGATTGGAAGAAGCGCTGGCATAAGTGTGTAATATCTAATGGAGACTATTTCGAAGGGGATAACATATTATCCGAAAAATGAAAATTCCCGTTATTTTTTTAGACGCACCTCGTAGATGCATAACTAGACTGCGGAGTTTTGTAGAAAATTGCCTGCGACCATTTTAAGATTCAGTTTCTTAAGGACTTCTAACCTTTTCCGAGGACGCTGGCAAACAAACAGTGGGTGGACAATACATCATCGAGCCAGATTTGAAACGGGACGGGGAGATCCGGTCGCTGGCACGGACACGCGAAACGCGAATGCGATGAGAAAAATGTATAAAACGGGGCCGAAGGGTGGGTGGAAGGGGTTGCGCGGGGGGGTGCAACGATGAGATCCCGGCACGGGTCGGGTCGGGTCGGAACCGGATACGTGCTACGTGTGCAAAGCGAGAATCCCGAAAGGGCAGGACCGAAAACGGGAACGGCTGCCGTCACGACGAAACAGGAACGCGCCGAGCGTTTTCCTCCTCCTCGAACCTGCCACTGGGAAAAACCGATCCCTCAAACGAGCGGAGATATTCCCGTCGTACGGGAATACTGAAAACGATGGGCCATCATCTAACAATCATTCCTCGACCATCTATTTTACTCGCTTCACCCCTACGGTGATTATAAATATTCTGTTGTTCGTAATCTCCCCGATGGAAATCATCGTTTTTCTGTCGGACCGATAGTTTTACGCAGTTGTTACCGTCGCGGCGCACTGATTCCAAGCGATTATGACAAAACTGAGTGCCCCGGACACGAAGCAATAAAAACTTCAGAGAACTTTCTTTTGATGTATCGTCGTTATATTCATAATTTATTAATAGTTCCGAAAGAAGAAACATAATTCGAAACCTACTTATGAAATTTCGATTGAAATTTTTTTCATTCGAACTTTCATTCACGAGAAAATTGTGTTTCAAAATTCATCGGACGCGTCGGTCGATTTCTATTCAATGGCACGCGCGTTTGACGAATTTCCAAACTCGATTCTCTCGTGCGCGAAGCTTCGAACGAAAAAATTCTATTCTTCCTTTCCGTCTTATTTTTACTTCCTGCTAGGCTAGTACAGTATTCTATAGACTGAGCAGAGCGTGAACGCTCGATTCGCTACTCCCGACGAGAAAAATTTCAGAACTTCGTACAAAAAAGTCCAGATTTTACAAATGTGTAGAACTTCATTTTTTAGTAAAATAGCGCGTTCTATAACTCGTAAACCAATTAATAATTTTCGACGAAACTCTCAGCATGTGTGTGTTCCACGTGTTTTAAATTTTCGTTGTAAGTAGATTGCGGATTTATGCATTTATGACAAAAATGGGTACGTGCAATGTAAAAGAGTGGAGGTGTTGGAATGATTTAAGGCCACCAGTGTATTAGTTTCACCTTAACAAGATAATCAAAAGAAGAATGAAATTTTTATTTGGCTCCTGTGTCATGCAATCAATGCAAATGTTTTCTATTTCGCAGAAAGATCCGCAGTCTACTTATAAGCTTAAATAAAAAAGTTGTGAAAAGCAATTTTTACTATCTTCTTTGCAATTCTTTGTAATTTCTTTGTAATATCATCTGGGTCGAACTAAAGTCGTCTGCCCGATTTGTAAAAAAGTTATTCGGATGTGAAGTGTGCGGGAAACCCCTATGAAACCGTATTGTTTGAGGTGAATAATGTATAATTAACAAAGACATGAATATCGTTCAGCTTTTTACGATTCCAAGTCACTGTGCGGAAAAGGCGATTTCGCGTGGACGCGGGGGTGTGAATCGGGGTGGCATGGCAGCGACAAAGGAGGCGAAGTCCGTCGCGATTTAAACGTTTCGTCCGTGGAACGGAACATTAAGTGGCTGTGAGCAATGAACGCTCTGGTCGCGGCGCGGAGAGGAGAGGAGAGGAGAGGAGAAAAACGGCGGTGGCGCGAGAGTATAACGCATGAAAATATTACTCCGGGCGTTCCGCGAACGGCTGCCGCTGCGGAAAAATTAATGACCCGCTCTTTATTACGCAGATGTGTTTTCTCCATAAATTACGGTTTCAATAAAAGTTCGCGGCAGTGTCGAATCGGCCGGGCCGGGCCGGGTCGGGGCAACTCGCTAATGGCTGTTTCTGTTGGTACGCCGGGCTTGTTATTGCCGGTTGAACGAGCGACGACCATCGTCGGCGCTGAAATTCGCTGTCGGAAAGACGTCGACGGGGAAAAATTCACTCTGCATGGGCCCCGCGATTCGTCTCGCGGAATGATTTGCAAGGAGCCCCCACTCTCGCGGACCGGGAAAGATACAGCGGGGATATTTCACGGCGAACGGATCTTTATCGGCGAAACAACGGAGCAGTAAACGTCCCAAATACCGTAATTTACTACGATATTCCGTGCTACGTGCACACCGCACCGTGAACTCCCCGCGAAAGTAAATAAACATCGAGGCGGCTGCCGCGTTTTGGCACGCGAACTTCCCACACACCTGCCGCTCCGTTTCTTTGCTGACGCTTTTTCCACCGTTAGACGCCGCCGCGTTTGCCAGACACGCTCGTACACGACCGCATGCTGCGTGTGGTATTTATTTCTGCGAAAATTCTACTGCGCCCCCGACGTAACTGAATTCAATTAAGAAATATGCGCGGTTGCGCTGGACCTACCTCTGTTGGTCTGGCGACTGGTCGCAATTATTAATATTAGAAAAATGCTTCCATTCGAACTGAGTAAATGTACTTCTTTAATCAAGTATGGTTTGCAATAAAAATCGCACAAAATATAAATCAGTCCATAGTATATAATCTTGTTTCGTGGAGAAAATTAATACAGAGTAATTCTCCTAGATGTCAGCCATCTTAAGCGTTGTTGTTATTAACACGTTGTTTGCGGGAGACGGTTAAACGCGTCTTTTGCATACCGTTGGTAGAGGGCGGGAGACACTTAAAACGCGTTGTACAGTAAAAATTAGACGCCAGCCGTTGTGAGACATGTTAATTTTATGGAAAAATATTATTGAGGGGAATAATATTAAAATTATATAATAATCAATTTTATAATAATTGCATACTTCAAAAAAATATAATTAAATTTTATAATAAAATTATAAGTATCTTAATAAGTCTTAATATAATTAAAAGTAAAATAATTACCCTAAAAATTCATAAAGTTAAAAGTACTATTATAAAGTAAGTCATAATTATATTATTAATCGTTTCGCGACTATAAGCACGAATCTGAAAAAATTGCCCGCGTCACCGCTCGAAAACAATGTGTCCATAAATAGTTTTTTAATTGATTTTTTGTATTTAATTTTTTTAATGTATTTCTTAAAAATATTTAGGTATTCGGAACTGCGATCACGACCCCTATTTCGATGACACCGAGCGCGTCAATTGCGGAGGGTAGATAAGACATAAAGTGTTTAGGGTGCAAACGCAACCCCCGTTCCCTCCTACCGAAAGTCTTTTGGAGTCGGGGAGCCGTCGATGGGGTGGAACTGAAGCCGCGTGAACGAAATCCGAGGGAGTGGGAGGAGGCGTTTTAATAAAATTAGTTGGCAAGTTTAGCCAATAAGGTGGCGATGAACGATGCGGTCGACTATAGGTCGTGTTTGCGCCTCGCCGATAGTGATAATATTGCGGGAATCGAGGCCCCCGTGAGCGGCTGACGCGAAAATACGGGGCTACTCGGCCCCGGCAAGTTTCCTGATTAAACCTGTTAATTTGTAATTAAACGGGACCCGCGGTAGACGGAGTCACCCTTGGAATCGTATAATGGACGACGCGCTCGCCAAGTTTCTACGAGGATAATATCCGCGACCCCTAACCACCTTCTCTCAAAGCGAATTGAACACCTCGGCGCAAAAACCCATTCGGCGGGTCCGGTTAGCGTTACTTGGTAAATAAATCTTTCCAACATCTCGAGCATAGTCGAGCCGTTTCGTCCAATTTCAAGTATTCGATTTTAGTTAATTTAAAGTTATATTCGAGTGCACGAATACTTTTTACATATACCAAAGTGGAAATGATTTTTGATTCGACCGAACATAGATTGTGTGGTGCAAGAATTGATTAATTAATTCAATATTATTCTTAATAAATCAAATGTACTCGGTTTCCGACTCTATTTCAAATGATGAAAATGTAGTCTAATGAACATCTGTATATTATTCTATCTATATATGAAGCTCTCTTGCGAATAGAGTAAATATAAATCAATCTTAATATGCTATATTCAGTGTTGGGCAATAAATAAATTTATTTAAATAAAAATTTAAATAACAAGTTATTTGTTATTTGGATATTCAAATAGAAAGCAAAAATAATTATTTATTATTTGAGCAAGTCTAAATAATGAATTATCTAAAATAATAAAGTTAATTATCAAAAAAGCAGACAAAAAACGCGCACGTGTTCATTGTATATATGAAATACAAGAAATAAGACAATACCAAAAGCTATTTATTTGATTTCCACCTCAATCCAAATAATAAGTAATCTTTTATTTGCAAATAAGAAATAATAAATAGATCACTTTTAGAATTATTTAAATTACTTTTATTTACTTTTATTATTCAAAATAAAATTTGCCCAACACTGGCTATATTAAGCCTGGACAACAGATCCTCCGACAGTCGATGACGAAGAATCGGCTACCCCCACTACCGCGCTCTGGTGGCCTGCGCTACATATTCTATTGCTTTCCCTAAAATAATCGTAAGTATACATAAATATACAATGTACGTCGCTTTTCTTTTCCGCTGGGCAAACGGGAATAAATTGTAGTGGTAAAGAGGAACAACATTTCTGTTTAACGTCTGTTCCCAGCGATGAATTCCGAGCGTTTTCATTTTCCGGCAAAGATCCCGCGTTCGCGTAGCATTTAGCGCAATAAACGTGATGTTATAATAATAACAGGAGCAACCATAACGTTTACGACGGTCCAAGATACTCGGAAGGCCGAGATCAGGACGGCGAGCGTTGACTCTCGCTACTGTGGCCGAGAGAAACCAGCAGAGTCGTACAACGAAAGCGAATTAAACGCGGTCGGAGGGAAGGTAGCGGTCGTTTACCGGTCGACGATATTCTCTCAGCAATTGCGTGGCGAGGTAGACAAATTACCGGGCTGCTCGTAAAACGTCCCACTAAATTTTCGAAGGACTGTTTCGCGACGGGCATACCGATTTCCGAGTACTTTCGGGCGTAGCTTGGTGCGACGACTACCAGAGAACGACTGCGGAGGCTGCAGCTCTCTCGATGGGACGGGACGGTCGTCGCTCATTCGAAGAAATCTCCTCGAAGGACTTTTACCTTCTCCGGAGAAAGGAGAAGAAACGTAAGACGGTCGCCGACGACGCCGACTAACCAGATAAGCTTTCTCCGCCCACGTAGCGATAATTACGTCGCATCAGCCAGCCATTCCGGCTCTGTTTACTCCGAGGAAGCTCGGGCAAGCCACGGTGGGCTGCTGTGCTGGTCAAATTGAGAAAGATCAAGTACAGCTTTAGTTCTCATAAGAAAAACGTCGAAGAAATTGGTTTCTATTTTTTTTCACTATGACGAAGCCTAGCGAAAAATATGAAGGAAAGTTGACATAGCGTCCGTGGCAATACCTTGTTATTTTCAATTAATTTCCAAGGTAGTCGCTCTTAAGCTTCACTGTGGTATCTGTATTTGTTCTAACTTTTTCTGGTTTTTCAATTTTTACAGCCAGAGTTTGTAACTGAAAAGTCGGAAAAATTCTCAAATATGTGAATCGATATGCTATAGACAGAGTTGGGCAAAAATTTTATTTAAATAAAAATTTCGAACAAAGTGGCCTTTTTCCAAGTAGGTTTTAAACCCACTTCGTTCGAAATTTATATTTAAATAACACTTTTGCCCAACTCTAGCTATAGATGTGTCAGATTTTTTCAAGAATTTTTAGACGCGTTTTAATGGAAAAAATGGGGCAAAAACTGGGTTTTCCTCTACTCCCCGTAACTACGGTTACCGCGAGGTACGGGGCTGACACTTGGTGGAAACGGTCCTTTCTTGGTAAACTATCGAACGAATCACTTCCGGTCAGAATCAGTTGGAGGGAATTCTTGACTACGTTAAGCCGGCTGGACACATTGTGTCATTTTAAACACTTCTGAAAATGTAGTTTTCGAATTGGGCAACGCTGAATCGAATTCGGCCGAGGAGCCGGGGGGAGGGGGCAGTAGTCTCAGTCTCGGCCGGAAGAAAAAAGAAAGCAGGTAATAAGAGGAGGTGAGCGAAGAAAAAGAGAGAGAGAAAGAAAACCAGAGACCAGTGTAATTCTAACGGGTTTAAGAGACTCGTTTTTAAAGCCCGTCGACCGAGAGAATCGGTGGATGTGCAGGAAAAGGAGCGACGGCGACAAAAAATGGGCGAACGGAAGAAACGGAGACGGAAAACGGGACGTCCGAGAAGAGAGCAGACTCCTCCCCCCGGTCGAAGGGAGAGCACTGCTAGGAGAGAAAGAAAGAGAGGGAATAGAATGGTCCAGCTATGGAAGTGGCTGGAACATCGGGCGAAGCGTACTTCTTCGTGTTTCAAAGTAATTTCGTTAAACGCTCGTGGGAGGAACGTTTCCGTTGTTTAAGCGCACGGCCTCAACGTTCAGACGATAGCATCCGTCCGCGGGAAAACCGATTCTCTCTTTCTCTCTCTCGCGCGAACGATCTGCGCAACTTTGCAACACGCTCTCTCCCTCTAGAGGTTGTTATTTACGGAGAGTTTAGCTAATCGAGCCACCGCTGTTTACCCAAAACACGAGCCACACTGGAATCTCGGTGCGAGGTTCGAATTGGTGCGAGTTTGGTCACCGACCACGGAGAATCGTGTGCGAAAAGATCAAGGGTGTCGGTTGAGGATTAGCCTGGGAAGTAACTGACCTAATTGTTTTTAAATGTCTTCAACCCTTAGCGGTCCGAAGTATTTTAGAACTTGCTTCAACATCGTACGCTTCAATTATGTACAGGGTGGGGATTTAAAACAGGTCACCTGAATAACTCGCTTGCTTTTGACCAGAGACCAAACTCACTTTGTGTCGAGGGTCTCGTAATCTGATGTTGCTAATTTTTTTGGTGGAGGCGTCAAGCAGATACGAAGGTCAACTCTGCTTTATTCAATGAAATAATAAGCTATTATGGAGATCATTCAAGGTCGCTCACAGTCAACCCTGCTTTTCTTGATGGAACGGTATCGTTTTTTTTTGGGGTAACACATTTAGACAGAAGACATCAGTACTTCTCTGAATGTTAATTGATCAACATCCGTAAATAGAATAGAAAATGATAAATTGCTTTTATAAAAGCTCATTATTTACATTCTGATTTGTGTGTTTCGAGACGAATACAATGACCTATTATGAAGGTCACTCAAAGTGAACTGCGACAATACATTGTCTGTTGCAGTTGACCTCGACTGTGGCACAGAGTAAATATTTTTCGGGAAGGCAGTGTAACGGTTTTTCGAAAACCGTTACACTGATTGGAACGTCTAACAAAAAGCGGACATCGATGGGCAAAACGGGCCAAAGCCACGGAGGGTTTATTCTTTCGGGAACGCAGTTACGTCGCGTCGTCGCGTCGGTCTGATATCGGGCGCGGGTCGGCTAAACGCAATTTAATTGGAGCGCGTCGACTCAAGAATTAATTGCGGCGCTGGGACGGCGCAGACTTTGATAACACGGAATAGGCCGCGTGAGGAGGACGCGTAGTTGCGTCGACACGGTGGTGCCAAACGAGCCCCGAACAGTCCTACGAAAATCGATATTATTCGCGGCGGTGACTGTTTGATCATCGGAAATCCAGCTCCAGTTCTCAAGCGATCTATGTATGCGTACACATATACGCGACTCGACGACGCGGAACATCGTCGATTCCCGTTCGCATTACAAGCGCGTCGAGCACAACGGGAACGATCGCGCCGACGCGTAATCAAGTTCCAAGCTCTGCTGAACGAGGCTGAAACACGCTCTGTTCCGGTTTCGCTAATGGCCAAGTATGAGACAATAAACATTCAGCGACCAGTTGCAATTTTATCGGGGCACGTGTAGAGATGGTCCCCTCAGATTTCAATGGCCTTGAAATATGTTGTCAAGGTCGCCGTTCTGAACAATATTCTCTTTAAAAACGAATAACTCTATTACAATTGGATCAAAGAGCTTGAGATTTTCTTGACATGTTCGAAGGATTCATTTCGCTACGTCACGCGTCAAAAATTTCTTTCAAACAAATTAAAATTTCCCCGCTGTCTATGCTAAACCATCAACCCTTTGCATTCCGAATTATTTTTCTATTTTGTTGCCAACAACTCCCTACTATTTTAAGTGTTTCATTTGAAATTTACTTCAAAGGATAGTTTCTTCACTCTTACTTATTTTAAACAATTTTGTTTACTAATGATATTAAATATTACTCAATCTTTGTCGTGATTTAATTTGTGGAACTTATATTTGTTTTTAACTAATCAATAAGACAATTATAAAGAAATAAAGGAAGAACTCTGATGTGGAGTTCACACTCGACAAAGGGTTAATAAAAACGCGAGAATACAATCAATACAAATTGTGGCTTTTCCTTCCGGGAAGCAAAATCGTGAATCAGGGGTGACAAAATTTCCTCCCTCTTCCCTTCGGGTTCTTCTTTTTTTTTTGTTTAAGGGCGGTGGGGAAATGTTATTACGCACACCCCTCCTCCGATGATGGTCGGAGGGGGTAGTGCGGGACTCGGCTTCCTCCTCGGATGAAATTTGGAGGAATTATATGGCCTAATGCTTCCGCCTATACCCACTAAAACCCCACCGCCCAGGGCCCATGGGACCAATCCACAGCCTGTAACTGGCGATTACATACCCCGCTGTCCCACTTTTCGCATTTAGCGGGGGTATTTCCACCGGTACTACTCCACATCTTGTTCTTGGCACCACCTTCCCTTTGGGTCCTAGAAGAACACAGGTCTGGTGGATGGTTAGGTGTGCAAGTTGAGCAGTGAAGCAGAGAGGTTAATACATCGTGGCAGGGATATAGTGGGGAATCGGGACGCGTGTTCGCGAACGAAAATAAATTCAACACGGCACGGTGGCAGAGGATCTCGACATACCCACGTGTTCGGGTGATAGGAGGAGGGAGGTATAGCGCGCGCGTACACGTCCGAACAGTGGATCATCTTTCACGTGCTTTCCCGGGCACATACTTCTTCTTTGACCGTTCACCCCGAAACACGGGACATTGGTCTCCTCTCGTGTCCACTCCTCTGTGTCCAGGCCACGGGTTTTTCTTTCTTTTCGACTGGCTCTTCCGTCCGCTGGTTCGGACGTCGAGTGATACTACTGAAAATATTGGCGCACCGTTCCGCACACCGTACGACGTATCTGTAAACGTCCACTGTGTCCGCCGCGCCGCGCCATTTCGCGAGACGCCTCCAGAGAGAACGTAAGCGCAAAAGAAAACGACGCGAGAGCTTCAACTCGAACGAAGATTGCAGCCGCCTCCTCGAGACCGTTCAATTGTATATTACCGTTTGTCAACGCGCGATACCGGACGTGATTTCAACCGGAGAACCTGCAGCGGGACTGTCCACGTCATATTCTACAATGGCATGAACGTTCTGCATTTTAGAATCAATTCGTCGCTACTGTTTCTAATTTTCCATTGCCAGAATTAGAAGGATGAAAATGGTGACTACAAAGTTTTCGAAATGCGAAGATTCTTCTCAAAATGCATTTTCCCAGTCTCCGCAGCTGGTCGATGCATCGAGGATAAAGTATTGGACCAATTAACGCGAAAGTTGAAATGCAAATCTATAAAACGTACCTTTCAAACTTCCAATACAGGCCCGCATAAAACAGTTGTGAGAAACAACCTTCAGTATTTTCTTTACAAAATATTTTCCCACTTCCAACTTGTCGAAAAGAGTCGTACAACATTCAGAAAGTTTTTTCAATGTCCGAATATTAATGCCGGTGATTGTACATGTTCAGCAGATTTTGTAGGGCAGCGGAGGGGTTGAAAGAAAGGGTTCCCGGGTATAAAGTGGCCGTTTCCTAACGTTCTTTTTATCTCTGGCGAACGTCCATCGTTACTCGCCGACAGGATTCCATTGATTTTATATTAGCGGCAATATCTTGTCGTTAACACGCGCGAGAAAACACGTGTGCTCCTGGTGTAATATCGATCGAGGGACGGGATATATCCTGGCGACAACAACACCGGCCGAACCGGAGAAACTTTTTATCTCGGTTCGGGTTGCGGCGAACGGTGAACACGGGAACGACAACGGTTCACCGTGGAACCGGTGCCAGGCGTGTATAGTCTGTGTACAGCCGACGACGGAACAAACGTGTCACCGCCGGAAGCCCAGAGAAAGAGAGAGAGAGATGGCTCTCACGTTGACGATGCGAGGGTTTCCGATTTCTCGAACCTGGACAACACTGTAAGCTACGAAAAACCGATAGGCGAGAGATCGAGCGCGAAGATTACAGTCTGTTTTTTTCGTCGCGATCCTCGGGGACTTTGAATTAATATCTCCCTGGAGATATTTCATTCAATCTTCGATCCCATTTCACTCAATTAATTCAGAAATATTTGTCAGAAAATTTATTGAATGATATTTCTCTATTTTGTAACTTTGTGGAGAGGTAAAAATTACTTCATATTACAAAATTGTTTCAAACTACACCCACCCATTTTTATTACAGATTTGTAAAATCCGCAGTCCATTAATCAATCACTGCAAATCAAAGCATTGACTGAAAATAAGAATTTTTTGCATTAATTGCACGACACAGGACCCAGTTTATTTCACTATTTTCTAGTTTTATTAAGTTGTAAAAATTACTCCAAATTTCACACCGATCGATTTTTATAAAAAATTCGTCTATTAATACATTATTGAAGTGAAGAAGCTGAGCCGAATTGAATAAGTTCGAAGTGGCCTTTCGAAAATATTCATCAGTCTCGGAATTATAGGATCCGGTTGGAACGCGGACGGTGAGGAGGTTGAAACGACTTCTGTAGAATCGACAATAACGCGAGATCCGCGATTGGCTGGCAGCGTCGAAACGGGCTCCGCTTCGACCGGTGCTCGGCATAGCAGCGGGACGAGAATTTTTCATTTCCGTTAATTAATTCGAACGGCGCGCAGTGGCAAAGAGACGCGCGCGCCAGTGATTAAAACGGCCGACGGTCGTTACAGTTCCCCGGGAGAAAGGAAATCTCGACTCGGTGTTTTCCTTTGAGCGATGATGTTTAATCAGGTCGCGGAAACGCGGCGCTCGCGAATCAGGCCGCTTCGCGAGAGAAACGAAACACGGCGAGACGAGACGAGACGATGCGCCGAGGCTGTCCGTGCTGGCGCGCGCGTTGGAATCGTTAGAAAGTTATTCAGGAAGAGATCGTCGAAGGGTGGCTACGGTGATTCCGAGGTATTCTTGCCTCGGTGCCTAAAACCGCCGGTTCCGCGGAAAATTCACGCCGTCCTTTGCATAACTCGATTCAATCGGAAAGCGTTTTCCTCGTGAACGCGAGTCCCTGAATGCGCGTCGACGAGCTCTCGCCCCTTGCCCTCCTGCTCCCTGAGAATCAGCCCTGTGTGCAAGAGAGAGAGAGAGAGAGAGAGAGAGAGAGAGAGCGAGAGAGGAGGTTGGTTTTACACGTCCCGCAACGTCCCGAATGAACGTGGATTCAATGTGTTCGCTGTCGTTCGAGCCAGCTTTCCGCTGGAAAGTTTCCTGAGGCTACGAGAGAGGGAGAGAGAGAGAGAGAGAGATCCCGCGCAGAGCTGACACAAAGAAAAACCAGTGTTACTTTCGAGCCGTGTCCCCGGCACCACGAAATTAATTATGCTGCTAAATTAAATGTAGGTGGAATATTAACGAGCAGCGCAGCCGGCCTCGCGGCTGAAACGCTCGTTTGACGTTTCGCCGCGACGCGACGCGGTCCGCGGACTTTGTTTCCGCTGGAGTTTGTTCACTTCGTAGTTGTGCCACCGAACGAAATTGCATCGGCAATTTTGTATAAAAAGAAACCAATGAGAAGATCCTGCAGCGCATAGAAAGGGAGACACAAACGGACCGACAGAGAGATAAAGAGAAAGAGAGGGAATCGTGTATCGCGGCGTCAACTTTTCCACTCAGCGAAACCCCGCGAGAGCTCGTAAACCGGCGGCGGCGCCGCAGCCGGGCTGAAAGAGATACGAGCCGGGGCGTTTCAATAAATGACTCGCCGCTGTTCCCGGTGATTAGGAATCAATTAACCCGCGTTGATAATTCACGTTGAATAGCCCGGCGAACGCAGTTACTTTTAATCGATGCATACCGCGCGCTCAAACCCCCTCCACACCCTCCCCCCCCCCCCAACCACCACCCCGCTCCGTTCTCTATCGTATCGGCGATAAGCACCGGGCTATTTCGCCGAGTTCTATCTCTCTGTTCCGATTGTTTCCCCGCTTACCAGATGGAACGCCGATAAGCGCCGCGCGTTGATCATTCCCGGAATTTTCGAGCACGTACGCTGCTATTTCAACCTTCCATTTCTCCGGGCCCCGCGGCCCGTCGGAAGATCCTCGATACGCGTGGCCACTCATTTCTGATGGGATTTCTATGACCAAACCGTTCATAACTTGTGTCTTCATAAGTCATACAGACGACTGCTTTGCTGATGTAACGAGATCGAAGTCGAGAATTCTACAAAGATCGTACTTGATTATTACACGGCGGATTTGTATGCAAAATAAACATATCGAGTGCAAGGGACAAAAGCTGGTTAGGAAATTCCTTCTTCCTTTAATGAGATCAGGGGGTTGGAAATGTTATTTAATCGATATGTTCAGTGTTTCTAATCCCAGCTACCCATTTTTACCACATATGCACAAGAGCACAATAAAAATACACAAGGAACCTCAGATTAATTAATATCATTTGTTCTGAGAAAATGCTACAGAATCGACAGTTTCAAGGTCAATAAGAAATAAGCTCAACCTAGTCCATTCATGCTTCCCATCGCAAAGTGGACGACAATCGGTTCCGGGCAAGATTGAAACGCGTTCGCGGTCGCCACGAAGCGGCTGTCGGCAAACAGCGCAACAATAGCACGTCGCGGCGGGTTCACAAAGAAACCGTCTCCTTATCCAGTGTCGTCGACCCCCTCGGGGGGTCGTGTCGCATTAAACTTGAAAATCTCGCGACACCGTCCGGCCGACGTGTTTTGAAAAAGTATGCACACACGGCCGAGGCAGATTAAAAAGTTCCGTCGAGCCGGCTGGCAGCAGGTGTCTCATTAAATGTGCACGAGAGTCGCCAGGTTCGAACGGCTCTCTTCAGCCGATACTGCGAACGGCGGAAGTTATACCGGGCCGCGCGGGCCGAGCCGGGACTCGGGCACACGACGACCGACTAGTACGGGGGTTTTATTATTGACCCGAGCCCGTCGCACCGAGCCGCGCAACGCCGGACGAGTACGGGACGAGTCCGGGACCCGTCGACCGACCGAATCGACAACAATTACTCGGATACCAGGGCCAAGTTTATCCGGCGAGATACGAATCCGGCTAATTTCCGAATCGCTGCATCGACGAGCAAACAGCCCGACACGTTTCCTCCGATAAACTTTATCGCTCGCTGTAAACAATCCTGTTGATCGCGGAACCCCGTTCGATTCTCAACTATCGGCTGCCTTAACCCTCTGCCTTCGACCCGGACGGTTCGAAGAAAAATGGGCTGCTCAAACGTTAGACTGTGTAACAGGGAAGTTTATTTCAATTAATTGTCAGGAAGTAAAATGAAATTAAATGGAAAAGAAAAATGTTCTTTTCTAGAATACGTTATTGTCCTTCCTAGATTGTCTTTCCTAGAATCCATCAAATTTGTCTTCAGATTGTACTGTTTCAAAACGCCCTAAACAATTCTTGAATATTCTTCAATGTTCGTAGAACATCATCCAATGATTTTTACTGTTAATTTTTTAGAACAAAGCAAAATCGTTTGAACAGATTCTGATGTTAGATAACAATGCTAGCATAAAACTGTTTTTGGGAGTGATTGGAATAAGAACAGGGACGGTCCGGGTCTGGAACGACCCGGTACGCAGATGAAGGGTTAATTACAGTTCAGTGGGGATAGATTTCTGCCTTCTTTCTCTCTCTGGTTTCCCGTTCTACGTCCCTATCCATCCTTCGCAGCCGTTAATTCGAGAGGCATCGATCCAGTGCGAGAACTAGTTTCGGAGAGGAACGAAAACGTGCGATGATTCGAGAAGGTGCGCGGCAAAGGGAACAGATTCCCCGGACATCGAGAAGAACTCTCCAATTTCCTCGCATTCACGGGCGGACAGCTCCGAGCGCGGTTGCACTGGGTCTTGTCGCACTCTCCCAACTTCCAATTTTCGATTCATGCCTCGTCCATATCTCTCTCGTTCTCCTCTCTCACTCTCGCATCGCAGCTACCCCTTCAAATCGTCCCCGAAAATATTTATTATTATTATCAACGTAGGGATCGGAAGGCGAACAGCACACCAGTATTTCTACGATACGCAGCTCTCCCGCCAACATTATTCGAGTCGACGAATGCGAAATGCTTTGAAAAATTGATGGGTGCTTTGTTCTATAAAAACAGCCGAGAACCGATCGGTTCTATAAAACGGTTTTATTGGATCCGTCAATGCGGAACGCTTTGAAATATTAAACACGTTTCCTATCAACGCAACAGCTTGGTCCTGTATGAAGAGGTTTTATTGGATTAGCGGAAACGATCGGCTTTGAACAATTAAATGTTTTCTCGAAAGAAAACGAACGATGCTGTCTATTGTGATTCATTAATGTACGCACATATTTCCTGTGCAGAGATCGCATTTGCTTTCCTGAATCAACATTAGAAAGTGAAATAATATTGAACAATCCCGAACAAGAAAGAAATCTGAAAATTGTCGGTGAATATGTTAGGTTGCCCACAATTAAAAAATTTACTCTGAAAAGAAATAAATGTCTGTGTGCCTCCTGTGTCTTGCAATTAATGCAAATAATTATTAAATGGTAATTTTCACTTGTGCATGAAGATTCCCAGTCTATTTATGATGAAACACATTTTTAGTAACACAATTTTCACACTATATGTTGAAATCCAAGTGAGTTCAGTCCATAAATGACTCTTCGTTGGTTGTCATTAGTGCCAACGAACAGAGATGGGCATTAATCAATTAAAATTTTCATCATGATTGATTGATTGATGTGTACGATTAAAAAAAGTAATCATTGAAACATCGACGATTGATTCAATCGATTGATGAAGTTAATCGTCAATCGTTGATCAAAAAAAGAATTCATCGAACAATCGGAGACTAATTTAATAAATTGTTGAAGTTAATCGCCACACGGTCTATCCAGAAATTGTAATAAGGAGGGAAAGAGAGACAGAGAGCGGAGATGGAGAATTGACAGAAATATATCTCGACAAAAACTCAGTTTACATTTTTTTCAGTATGCATACAGTTTTGATTCCGTATTTCACTTCGAAGTTTCAGCAGTTAATCATTAATCAATGATTTGATTGACGATTACAATTGAAAAGAAGTAAAGTAGTGTAGGAACAGGATTATTGAGAATAAAATATCTGCCCTTTATTGAGAATAACGCGACAGAAATAACAAAGATAAACAGTACAGGTATAATATTATACAAAGCGTGTCCGTATTCGCAGATTCTTAATTAATCGTAAGCCGTGAATCGTAATCGTTAACCGTGTGTCGTAGGCGTAAGTCGTGATTGAGTTTGTATTTCGTAAATTTCGTTCGTATCGTTGCGTTTTTGGACAAAGACGTTCCGCGTCCTCCGCGGCCTGGCTTTATCGTCGTACACACAGGTGCGTCTCGGCATACCTACTGTTGAGTGCTGACAAGAAGCTCCCTGGCAGGAATGCGGTGACGTAGGCAAGAATGCGCGCCCGATTGGTTGGCTTGGAAGGGGCGCGCCTTCTATTGGCCGAAGCGGTCACGCACACACTACTACTGCTATGCAGAACGATAGACCCCCCTTGCCTCTGTGCCCCACCGAGGAGCTTCTTGTCAGCACTCAACGGTACATGGGTTTTTTTCGAACTTTTTAACGACTAATGTAGGAGTTCAATTGTTAATTGCGATTAACGATTGCGGTAGAAATTGATTCGTCAATCGTTAATTAAATTTTTGCCGCAATTAACGACTAAAGTAGGAGTTCAATTGTTAATTGCGATTAACGATAGAATTCGAAATTTATTCGTCAATCGTGGATTAAATTTTGGCCACCTCTGCCAACGAAGAATCAACTGCCCTGGGAAGAGCATCATATTAACAGTAGTAATTTCTGCGAGCACGTTACATGGGAGGTCGTGTTATAAGCGATATATAAACAGTGAATATCTCGTCGTGCTCGATCGTTACCGGCGTATACGAGAAAGAACAGCTCCCCAAGAAAGGAAGCAAAGCGTATCGGTGATTCTATTCGAGCATCCCAGCGACGCAACGGTTCGCCTAACTACGCGGAACCGAATTCGAATAATGGTGATGGGGTTCGGAGTCTACGGCGATTCCCGTGATTCCCGGCGAACGAGGTCGAAAGAAGACGATCGCAGAGACAGCGAAGGAGGGTTGCAACCAATAATCGTAGGAACGCGATGCAATGCGATGCGACGCGAAGGCAGTGATCGTAACGGTAACGAGCCGGATCTGCCTCGGTTTTGTCGGACTGGCGTAACATTATTATAAAGGTCTGGCCCCACGGAGAACAAGAGAGAGAGAGAGAGAGAGCAAGAGAGCAAGGAGCAGCTCGGATGTCCCGTTCGGAATAAACGGCACACGTGTTGCGGAGATTTCGTTGAAAAAGTTTGCCCCCGTCGCTTTACGACGCGCGGCTCCCGCCAGCAAAATAACCAACAGAAGGGAACAAACGTTAACGTCGCTCCGTCAGAAGGTAGCGAGAGACGGGGCGAGCGGCGAATTTATTCCCGTTCCCGGGGACACATTTTCTTCCGCTTTAATTTCGACCCCGTGCATACATTCGAAAGAGCCCAGGTCCGTTTTTGCTGCAGCCGCCGCCGTGCCGTGCCCCGCCGTGCCGGTTAACCGTGTTTTATGCTTACGACTCGCGCAACGCCGCACGCGCACGCGCCCTTCCTCGGTCTTATCGGGAAAAACATTCTACAACGGCTCCGTCGTTAACGGAACTTTACAACCGCGAGCCGGCGAGGTCGCGGGACGTCGATTCGACGACCCCACGTCACCGGAACCGCGAATCCTGCCCGGAAAATTCAGGTAGAACTACTTCTTCGAGTTCCTAGCTGTTCGTCTGCGAAGCCATTCATTCTCTTGTGTAGAATCGTCCTCTCCACGATTCCACCACATTGGGACAACCTGTGGACAAATGAAATACGATAGTTTAGTTTAAAGTTGTTTTCTAAGAGAACGGTTGACTCGAGACCGAAAGTTTCCTTCTGAAAAAAGCACTGTTCAGTTCAACGCAGGACCTCGAAGAGAATCGGGTCCTGCAGTCCAGGAAAATAGCAGATTCAGGGGCGATGTTTGCGCGAAACTAAGGATGTCCAGACAATCGCAGAACGTTGCGAGAGAATCAGCGCGAACACGGCGAAAGTTTCGAAGGGTGAAATCGCAGAGATGTTCGCAGCGAAGCCGCTACATCGTCTTGCCGTCTGCGGAGGGGCGCGGGAAGGAGAATCCGGCAGCGGCGAGACGGAAAAAACGGGAACGAGGGCGGCGTCTAAATTGGAGGAAGCGCAGGAAAAGCGAGAACGAACAGCTCTCGGTGAATCCGGCGTCGTCTAACGATCCCGTATTATGCGCCGCCGTAGAAAACTCGCCTTAATTAAAGATTATAACGCGTGAAATGAATTCGAGCGGGACAGACGGATCCTGGCTTCTCCTCCTGCTCCTCCTCCTCCTCGTCGGGTTCCCTCGAAAAAGGACCGACACGGAGAGCCGGAACGGGAAGAACGCAGAGCCGAACTACTTTTTTCATCGCGAGATCCGAGCCACGGGACACGGTTCCCTCGCTGTCGGCCAATTGAATTAGCCTGGGCGCTCCGCCTGCGATTCGTTATCGGCCAGAGGAGGCTAATCGGCTAGACAACTTGACGATTGATTCGCGTTAATGAACTCGACGCGAAATGAAACTTTGTTTTACGAACTGTTGGAATTTATTTATGAAACAAATTGCCAAAAATAGTCTACTGTTATTTAGTAGGCAAATTCAGTTTGTTTGATACTCGAGCACTTATACAAATGAACATTGTATTTATGCTGTCCGCGTCATTTATTACTTATATCGATGTTTCTTATTTTCTGGAGCGATCCTCACTTCTGTCATATGTGTCAAATAGTAAAGACGTGTCTTCATATACAAGGTGTCCCAAAATTCCTTCAACAGCCGGAAATGGGAGGTTCCTGGGATCACTTGAAGCAACATTTTCCTTTGCAAAAATGTTATCCGCGGCTTTGTTTGGGAGTTATTAACGAAAAACACGGACCAATCAGAGCGCGACATAGACGCGAGTTGACACAGTCGGCCAATAGACAGTTGATGCGCCGGGCCGGCTGTGCCAACTCGCGTTAAGGTCGCGCTCTGATTGGTCCGTGTTTTTCGTTAATAACTCCCAAACAAAGCCGCGAATAACATTTTTGCAAAGGAGAATGTTGCTCCAAATGATCTCAGGAACCTCCCATTTCTGGCTGTTGAAGGAATTTTGGGACACCCTGTATATTAAATAGAATAAATTCTATTTCATATTAATCGTGAGCGGTTCATTGTATACCCATATTCTAATACAAACTTATATACTATAGCAACTCGAACGAGAACAAGA
Source organism: Lasioglossum calceatum (assembly GCA_963966675.1). Lineage (NCBI taxonomy): Eukaryota > Metazoa > Arthropoda > Insecta > Hymenoptera > Halictidae > Lasioglossum > Lasioglossum calceatum. The sequence goes on along the minus strand of OZ016546.1, from coordinate 16,397,882 downwards.
TCACACACACATAACGGTAAACAGCGTTGACCTTGAGTGACCTTGCACGATCTTCACAATAGGCCATTGTATTCGACTTGAAACACACTATCGGTAAATAAAGAACCATATATCGTTGCATTATAAAACAAAAACCAGATTTGACCACCTTTAAAAATGATCACCTACCATCGCGGTGGGTTTCCGGAACCTGGCCGTTTCCGGGGACCATGCAGAGATCAAAGTTTCCGTCGGCGGCGACCTGGACCACCGAGTTTCCATTAGCGAAACAAATTGCTCGAGGCCTCGGCCTTAATCTCGAGGTCGACGGGATCGCGCAACATGGACCACACTAGCTCGCCGACGACGCGGCTCCATTAGCCCATGTTAGTGCATTCGGTGCTGCAGCGTGCAGCATTCGGTGTTGCAGCGCGCAGCATTCGGTGCATTCGGTGAACGTGGGACGGCGAGGTGGGCCACGCTCGCGCGGAACTCGTTACCTGCCTGGTCACGTGACAAGCGTGATACACTTCGCTGCAGGTCCTCGTGGGACCGTGGATTACACCGCGTGACTCGCTTTTCTTTCTAGGATGCGTTTCGGCATGACGAGAAGTTTTGAAGAGTACTCTGCAGAAAAGTATTTTATAGCTTGTAGAGAGGTTGCCCCTTCTTCTACCGTTGGCGATAGACAGGGTCTAGAATATTTATTCTGAAAGTGGCGTGCAGAAAAATCTCATGAATGTTGCAGAAGAACATTAAATTCCTTTAAATAATTTGTTGGAGCATGAACGAGATTGCTTTTATACAATTCTGTTAAGAAATGGTTGGAGTCAGTAGATAAAAGGGTACCATAGTCTTCCCGTAGAACTCCAGAACGCGTTAAAAAGACCTGGTCCGTCCGAAGAGCCGTGGTACAGCCTTTCGATTATGTTTGCGACAGCTGCGTCGGTCTCGAGGATCCCGACCGCGTTTGTTAGGGCCGAGAAACGACGGGAAACCCTTAAAGGAACGTGTCCAGCTGTAGGAAAGGCCTGGTAATGGAGAAGAAACGACGGAACAGGGATCGAGGATAGACGAGGAGGGTTTTATTATGTCTGCGAACGAGTCACGCGGGCACTAGCCTTGAGAGAGACATGCCGCGAAAGCGACAGCGGATAGTTTCCGCGTTTCGCTTCGCTTCGGAACGTTCCGCGGGAGTAACGGCTAGATGGCTGGCTACAGAAAAAGAGGGGTTGTAAAAGGGGTTTTATTATGCTACCGGAAGGAGAGGTGACTAAGAGCGGGAATAAAACTCGCGTTACCTTTATTCTCGGACGGTCGTTGTTTTCGAAGCAGGGTTAGAACACCGGCCAGGGAACACGAGCGACGAATTTCTGCGGTAGAAGAATTCGCGCTCGTGAACCGCGACATCGTTCCGCGAGGCCTTACAGATAAACAACGAGACACCACTTCCTTGGAAAACCCACTATATCCTAAAAATATAATGACCGCTCTTACGTATTTTTCCCCAGGAAAATTGAGGACAGAAAAATGCATTTTTGCAATATTTTATGGAAATTTCTCATTGCGGCTTCTTATACTTTGGTGGCTTTGATTTCTTTTGTTTCTCGTCCTTCTTTCACTGTCGTATTTCCTGGACGGCTCGCTTCTAATCCTCTTTCCTCTGTCTTCCGCTGCCTTCGACTTCCCAAGTTACTCGTCTTCAACAAGGCACACAGGCTTCTGTGCTAGATCGGTCGAGGCTAGACCGAGTTCTGTGGTGACTGTGTTTGACAGCAGGAGCGAGTTAACTCGTGATCATTCGCGCGTTGCAATTGTTCCATTTTGACCGAGGAATTCGAGCAGTTCTACTGATCTGGAATATTTTCACGACATACAACGTTTTATTTTGAGTCACGTATTTGTGAATTCAAACGTCATTCCACTCACAGATTGAAGCGCATTTGTGCTCGTAAATCCTGCGCACAATAATTTTCTCCTTTGCAAGTTGAGTTCGTTGTCGGTCGCCTGCGTGGTTACGAAACAATGCAGGTTTCTTCACGACACTGGACACGAGTCTACGCGAATCCAAAGCTAAGAGGTAGTTTTTGGGAGGGGGTATACTATTGGACCCGCCCACGCGGTTCTACCTTTGCTTTCCCTTCCGAAAACAGCTTTATCCGGGTGTCCGTCATGCAGGGCGCCCCATGGGCCGCAACGCGCACGGATTCCCGTAAGATTAATGTTTCGGAAGATGCACAAGCATTCTCGAAGGATGATAACTCATAGTAGAGAGAGAGAGTGCTCTGGTCGGGCGAGGCTGGCGTGCGAGCTGCCACTAAATTGTTGCCGCGGTGGCAAAGTGGACGCGCGTCGTCAAGCTCGTCGCTGACCGTGTCTTCACTCGAGCCGGTAAATCAATGACTATCATCCAAGACCTGGCTGTTCTTTCTATGGCTGTCCTCTCTTTGGAGAAGCGCCCAGCCGTCAAAGTGATTTAGAGGACTCGGATAGACGAAGGAATTCGGACGACGAAAATGGTGAGATCGCTATCATACCAGAATGAACACTCTACCAGGCAAAACAAACTTCGCTCAACCTTCACTATTTTTTTTTCTCGATTCCAACCAGAGGAAACATTTCCAAAATTTTCATTACACGTCGTCTGGTAAACTGTCGGTAATTATTTAGAAAAGGGTTCTCCCCACCGATTTTGATGATCCTGACAACGTATTTCTTTTCTAAATAATTATCAAACGAATCCTGCAAGCTCGGCATAAAAAGCGTGATTCTAATTTAATTTAAAAGAAACGGACTTTTCACCGCGTTCGTGGTCGCATACCTCCCGGTGCACCGTGAAATCTTGGGAAGCAAAAACCGCGGCCGGATTGATCGACGACGAAAAAGAGACGACAGCGTTTAGTTTCGCTCGGGTACGCCGTCCGTCCGTGCTGTCGTCTAGGCAATTATTAGCCTGTCCTCGGCCGAGCAACTGGCAACGTGGACAGCGGTGTTCGCTATCGGCATCGTAAATATTTGATCGGGGGATAGGGTTCCGCGGCGAGTCCGTGTCCCTTAGCCTATTAGAGCCTCGGCGATAAGACTCGTCCTCTTCCGCTCGCGGGTTGGCGTGCGTGAAGACGGTAAATAGCGTTTGCGAGGCGCAAAACCGAGTCCGCGTCCCGCGGCCCTTTAAATAAAGCGATAAATTTCGCCTACGCCCTCTCTCACCCTCTCCGGGCTCGTCCCCTCGAGTAAAATCTCCGTTAAACTAGAGCCGGGAGATTTATAGGACGTTTAAATCGGTAAATAGTTTCGTAGCGGGGTAATCCGTTTCCGGGGAACACGAGGACGAGTTCGAGCGCGCGTGCACGTGAAACATACGCGCTTGTTTCTGGAAGCAGGCTGGGTTTTCTACGCGCGAAATGCACGCCGCCCCTGTCCAACGCGACGCTGCGCATCGCCGGAGAGATCGTTCCGCTCGTTAAGGGATCCCGTAGCTTTGTTTTTCCTCTTTTTATCTATTTTTTTTTTTCGCCCATTTTTTTCCACCGCGTCCGTTGAAAAGCGTCACACATTTGGGGACCGGGGGGAAAACCGCCTCGCCCGAAAAAATACCGAATATTTCCAATTACCGCGGTATGACGAGCGAACCGTGACGGAGTGTCGCTCCCCACCCACCCCCCTCGCCCCCGTATTTTCGTTCGCGCGTCGCTAATTGTTCGCCGCTATCTTGCGCCGCGCTCGGAACGAGGCCAATTGGGAATTCGAGCGTCCTCGAAAGTGGCCGGCGTTAAGTTTTAACGAACCGGGACACCCGTTCGCCCCGCCGACTGCCTCCGACGCTTCGTTTACAAATAGGGGAAAGTCGCCATTGAAACACACGGTTTTACCAATTTGTCCGACTGCGGTAAGCCTCCTCCTGCTTCGCGAGAGCTCCGGACCTTGAACTTTCGGAAAATTCAGCTGATTTTATAGATGGTCGAATACTTTTTTTCCCCGCGACTTGTAGCAGAGATGTAGCGCGTCGATTGAAACGTTCCCAACGAATCTGACACGATGTTCCGGGACACGGTAGACCAGCGAACTATCCACCGAAAATAGGTGAAGTGGGAAATGCTGGAGGATCGTTCATCAAAAACATGGTGCGTCTCTGCTGAATCCAGCTTCTGCGGTTCGATCGATTCTCGTATGAAATATAAAGGGCGTTTCGATCGGGGCTGAATCGACGCGATTATCCACTTATCGTCGATCGGATAATTTCGCGAGAGCTAGAGTGGCGTCAGCTTGGCAGCTGTTTCTCGGAGGGCGGCTGTCTCGTCTTCACCGGGATAATAACGAACGGTTATCCCGGGCGTGCAAGTTTTTTTCGGCCGTGTTCGATCCTCCCTTGGCGTTGATCGGCTAACGCGTTAATCTCCATCTCCTTGGCTCTCCCGCAGACCCGAGAGAGATCATATCCTTGATAGAGTATCCGGGCTGGCTCTGCCTGCCGCCCATTTCCTTAATCGCGCCCGGCCAAGTTTTATGGCTTTCGCTTCGATGAACGCTAAATATTGATTTCCGTGGTACAAGCTAGTCGGCCCAGAGAAAAAGGAGAGAGGGATGGATGCACCGTGACATCGCAATTCCGAGATAGAGTTCATTGGCTCCGGGAATACAACGTGAGGCTAGCGTTTTATGCTTGGTGCGTATTTCGACTAGAATCGACGAGCCTTGTCTCCCCATTCTACCCTCCCCTTCCACAACGCTGGCCCCCACGCTTCCGCCATGGCCCGAGTCACGTGACGCACTTCGTCTCTCTCTACGAAGAATAGATCTACAAAGCATGTATTTTAAATTTTCTCTAAGGGCCCAAATAAAAAAGTTTTAAAAAATCCCTTTTTTATTTTTGCACGTAACCTTGTACATTATAATATTTGGAAAATCTTTTTCGCATATCATTTCGTAAACCAATGCTTCTAATTAATTATACAAACTCAGGTCGTTTGGTACAATTATAAAAAAGTTATTAGTTATTAAAAAGTGTACGAATACTTTGCACACCCACTGCATATTCATTTTAGTATGGACAAAATAAAAAAGCTCATATACAACGAAAATATTTTAAGTTAAAAATGAAACGTTCGAATTCCTCTCTAGTCTACGCAAAACACAATAATAATCGACCTCGTACATTCAACAGAAAAAAGCCGTGTCGTCGGCACACTGTAGGCAGCCGACACACGAAAGCCCAATCGGCCGAGAATGGTCGCAGCAAAAGCTCGAATCGATTCAGCGGCGTGCACGGTGAAAGATTAACGGCCGCTAAAATCGCGGCGATAACGACCAGGGAAAATCGAAGGGCCGAAGTCGCCGGTCACAGGGACATATCGTCCCTTAACGATGCCCTTTGTCGACGTGGCGCGGTGCCGATCGAACTTTGTAAGGAGCTTTTACGAGCCGCTGTTCGCGCGCCAGTAAAAAATGTTGACGCAAGCCGCGACGGGCCACGGCGGGCCGCGGTGGTCCGCAAACGAAAGACGTCCGACCATAAACTCTCCCTTAACGTCGTTGCCCGTGATAACGCGCGAATCACGGCGTTGATCCCCAACGCCATTCCCTCGCAGAACGGACAATGTTATCCTGGTTCGCGAGCCTTTTTATAACCGTATTTGTCGCGGAAGAATTACACATTACGCATCTAATCTCGCTAAAAAGACGAGGGCAGCTAGGGAGTTGAAATTAGGACAGCAGGTAGCTGGAGGGTCCCTTTAAAAAGTAAGCTCGAAGGGAGATGCACAGCGCTGCCAGATCGTGCGTTACACTAATAGAGTCATTACTTTTTTAAACACACATAATTCTCGAGCAGTGGAATTTTGTTCAGGGAACGGGACTGTTTTAACACACTGTGCGCAGAGTAGCCTGATTAAGACTTCTCTGCCACTCCAGCTTCCCCTTCTACGACGCTTCCGCAGCGGCCCGGTCAAATGACGCGTGACTAATACGGCACTGGTAGAGAGGGGGTAACCTATCTCCCTAACAGAAGAGGGAGGAGATGTGAAGCAGCGGATAGGAGATGGCGTTGGCGTTTTATGCTCATCGAAGGGCTGGAGGATTTAAAACAGCACGCGCGTGTGTCGCAGCTCTCTCTGGCTCGAATTCCGCATGGAGCGCATAAACGTCCCCCGGATGAAAAGACACCTGGTTCCCAGGCGAATCGTCGACCGTCCAACCAACCCGATTCCGTTCCACGCAACCAGTTCGCTCACCCTGACCGGACCCCAATAAATAAGCGGCTTTAGAGGCCGCCGCGGATACTTCCTTCCGATTGTCTGACTTGCACTTACTTTTACTACTGCCCGTTAACGAGTCCCCCACGGAACGGCCGCTTTCACTCGAGCGTGAATGCCGGAGCGCCAGGTGAAAGAGATAGACAGGAAGAGGCGGCAGAACGGTGCGAGCACTCGTGAAATTTTATTGAAACGCAGCGTCCCGTCGGTTTTACGAACGAACCTCGCTCTCTCTCTTTCTGTCTCTTCTGACCATATGGCTCTCCACTCTGATCAAACACCCTCGAATCACCCCCGCGCCATCAGAATCCTTTGTGAAGTCTACGCGGCAATTACACGGATTTTTGCGGGGACTGCGGTTAACCCGCTCGCCACGGAAAACGGTGCGTTCTTCGATCCATCAAACCCTGTTTTTGCATCCCGTGAACTTGAACGACAAATTTCCTTTCAGTTCAAACCACTGTCACAGAATCTGGTCCTGTAACATGTCAAAGGCGATCGTTGAATTTACGAAAGGCAATAAATGTCCTTAAAACAGATTCCAATTTAATCAGTGCATACAATAATAACACGTTTTAAGTTGTTCACATAGTTTACGATTGTAATTATTTGTGACACATTGCAGCTGTCGAGAAACATAGCCCCAAATCTTTTTGGTACACGATCCTGGTTGCGAAAAATAGCCTCCTTCGATCTTCCAGATTCAAAGTGACAGAACTTCATCTCCCTCGAAATAGATCTTGTAATTTCTACGTGATTTGAGTCGACATCTGAGAACTGATGAAAGTTTAAAATGATCGTTCCCTAGCATTCTGAAAATATAATTTTCGTGCTACTTTGCTATCGATCTTCTAAAACCGAGCGTAAAAGTGGATCAGATGTCGACTGGCTAGTAAAACGTATATTCTTTAATCCGAGGTTTGAACGTATCGATTAGTATCCCGGACACTTGCCCCGCCGGTTTCCCAAAATGTTTCGAAATGTTTTGCGAACAATTAATTCCCCAACAGCAGGAGCAACGGCGGCAGAATTATCAGAGTCACGTTCCTCATCACGCCGTAATAGCTTCTCAGCCAAAGTGCTCGTAAAACCGCTGCTACACCGACTAGGATAACGATTCGCCGCCAAACTTTATTCTTTTCAATCCATTTTAACTTGTTCGACAAAACGTTTAACTCGAAGAGTAACTGTATTAATGGCTTTTAAGTGTCTATACAAGGTTCAGCTTCGAACTTGCTATAAAACGACACTTGTTCTTTCATCGTATACAGACCGATAGGCACGGCTGCTGGAACTTCTTGACGTTAACGTCGATCGTAAAAGAACGCAATAAACTTTCTTCGCTCTTTTAACAAAGAAAAATCCCTTCGTTGTTCCATTCCTATTAATTAAAGCACAATGTCCAAGCATCATTTCATACAAGACAAATGTACATACAAGGATACGTTTAACGTTCAAGAGTACATCTTTTTTTAGGGCGGTGGGGAAATACTGTTACGTACACCCCTCTAAAATGCTGATTGGGGGTAGTGTGGGACTCGGCCCCTTCTGGGATGATATTTGAGGGAAACGGAACTTTAATCCCTGCCCATACCCACTAAAACCCTCCTCCATTCCCGATACTAACACAACCCGGGGTCCCACTATTCGTATTACTCCCATGGTGTTGCTTGACGCGTCTATCGGGTCTCCCTCTGTCACTATGGACATATTCTATTCCTTTCGTACAAGAGTACATCTACATCTACTCTAATAGTTCATTGCAGGTCTTTACGCAAAATGAAGATTGTATGGAACAAATGCAAGGAGCACAGTCGCCAGATTGAGACTTGCCTCCCCACTCTACCGTTCCCCTTCTACGACGGCTATATCCATACGCTTCCTCCACGGCCCGGTCACGTGACGCGTTTCGTCTCTGTCGTGCACGTGTCACAATGGCACGTGACTAAGGCCGCGCTCACAGTGACTCCGATGTCGGACGATTCGACCGACGCGACGTCCGACGTTGTGTCTCTTTTTCGCACGATCGAAAAAAGAGAGATGGTAACTTTATCCCCCTAATTCGCGCCAATTCCCCCGATCTGGCGACTTTGGCAAGAAACAAAAGAAAGATTACAATTTCTTCTTTTCTTTAATGATCTCCAACAAGCGAACGTTTGAATCTTAATTCGCGCGCTACGAAGTTCGCGAGTTATCTCGGGAATAACAGTTCCCAACTTCGGGAACGGCTTTCGGAGGCTGTGAAACGTTCGGCCGTGGGCAAAAGGATGATTTTTATTGTTTCGGACGGCGATAATAGGCGGACTTCTTAAAGGGCGGTTCTTTCGGATCTTTCGGCGCTTTCGAAGCGTATTTCCGGCGACGGTTTTTGCCAAGCGGAAGGTAGAAGTTACGGGTAGCGGTGTGTCCCCGCTCGATAACTGAATTATTCATAAGCGGCGAGCACCATTACGGGTTTTATTTAATTCGAAGTAACCCCGATGCGCTTCGGACGCGATACCCATTCAGGAAGGGAGAAGGGCAGAGGGAGAGAACAGTGGCGTCATGGTTAACGGTGCTCGGAGCTCTCGCGCGATGCTTTTCATCCTTTCGAAACACACTCCCGTCCTGATTCGCGTCCGCCAGTAGCCGGTCCCGCTCTTTTCACCCTTTGTTTCTTTCGGTTTCGTGCGACCGCGACCGTCTAATCGCGCGGCACACGCAACAAGTTCGCGTGAACGAACGAGCCATGTCGAAACTTCTTCTCGGAGTCGTTCCGGCTAAGCGACGCACGAAACCTCGCCTCTTGAAGACGAAGGGGCGACCCGCGTCGCCGAGATGTTAATTGTAAGGAAAAGCCGTTAGGAAAAACGGGTTTGTTAACAAAATTGGGCACACGGATAACCAGAAGTTAACGACCGACGTGTTTGTCGCGGGCGCTCGTTTCAATCTGTCTTCTTTTAGGCAATCTGTTAGCGATCGTAATTTCACAATTCTTCTGTTATTTAGCTATACGCTCAAAAGTATGTGGACACTTGCCGTGTTCATGAAAGTGATATATAATGTATATTTTTATTATCAAACAATATTTGTTGCTAAAGTCTGTTATGAATATGTATGTTATGTATTCTAATCGTACCAAAATAAACAATTTTGTTATTCAATTTTCTTAAATAAATAAAAGAAACACTATGGGGTCACAAAGATAGACAAGTCCGAAAACGGTGTCCTAAATGTGAAAAACATTTGTGGGACATCTTAGAATCTGAGTGGAACCTTATGGATACTGAAATAAGTTACACTGTTCTGTTATTTGTAGGGAAGTTCGTTCGAAACTCGGTGGCTTTTATTTTTTCAATGCGAATCATATAACTGCGAAAACCCAAAATGTAAATGTTAACTCATCAATTTCAAGGAAAAAAACATCGAAAAGTAACTGTTTGACTTGTTATTTTACCGATTTTTTGTATCACTGTGTCAATTTCACACCGAGGGACAGATTCAGTAAGTGAAATGAGGGACGGATGAGGGTTAATAGCCAGGATGCCACGACTAGTAAACGCGGTCGTAAAAGCACGCAGTGGATATGAAGATGAAAAGGAGATATAATTATTTTTTATCATTATCGGTGAGATATTTAATAAATTATTATTAAAATATGTTCTCTAACACTGTACGAACTGGATACATACAAGCTAATCAAATTTACCAAAGATGTCATAACATTTTTCAGGTAATGATAAAAATTAAGGCAGTGTCCATATATTTTTGAGCGGCAGTGTATATAGAGTTGGTTGCTAACATCATTCCTACTTCAATTCTATACCATAATTAACCAGGTGCACAATCATAGGACGGTGCCTATGATTCAGGAGATAAAGGTAACGGAGTTTCGCACAGATCTAACAGGATCGACGGTCGAATTCTTCGGGCTCGCGGTTTCGCCAGAGTTCGAGAAGACGAAGAGGCCCGACAGCAAAGTTCCCCGGGACTCTTACGCTTGTCACCGTCCATTTCGCCATTATGGCTCGACTGTCTCGACGAATCCGAAAGTTAGAGGGCAGACAGACAGCAGCAGCAACGACGCGACGGCGGCGTCGGAGGTATCCGTGGCGGCTTGTAACGGCGACGGGAAATTATTCACCGAGTCAAGGAGTACAAGTTGTATACGATAGGCGTAAACTTCTCGACCCGCTTCCACTCGAGAAAATATTGAACGCGGCAGCCTGTAGACGAGTGCGATTCGTCTCTCCGATGGCTGCACGCGAAGTCCGAACCCTGCTCGTTCGACGCTATCAGAATCGGAGGTCCAGTGTCTTTATGTATATACAGGATTTTGCAATATGTATTAAGAAAATTAATAATCATTTCTTCCACGAGACACTCGCATTCTGCAAAGTACACTTTTCCACTCGTTTTTGTATAAAGCCTTGTTAAAATAGTATGAATTAGAGTGATTATTTCGGAGAGCATATGTAAAATGTAATAATAATTTCTTTCACAAGACACTTCCCATTCTGCAAAGTACACATTTCCACTCGTTTTTGTAAAAAGCCTTGTGAAAATAGTATGAATTAGAGTGATTATTTCGAAGAGCATATATAAAATGTAATAATAATTTCTTTCACAAGACACTTCCCATTCTGCAAAGTACACTTTTCCACTCGTTTTTGTAAAAAGCCTTGCGAAAATAGTATGAAGTAGAGTGATTATTTCGAAGAGCATATTTAAAATGCACCGTAAATTAAGTTACCGGATTTTGAATCTGAAAGTAGATCAAATATGTATGTACATAGTCGGTAACGTGTGCACGTATAAGTGGCAAAAATACCATCGACTCTCACTGATTATTCTCACTGATGTAATGTTCTCTCGCGTTTTACAAATTCGTACATTTCCTGCCATTATCGTTATGATCGTAATGCTGCTTTAATGCGTTCACGGCAAAAATGGATGAATCTAAAAATGGGAAGACATTAACGAAGGCATTAGAGGAATTGAAGAATGTCGTTACGGTATTTTCGGCTTTTGCAATTGGGTGGAGTGAATAAAAATGGACGTACAATTATTTATGCAAAATAAAAATTGTCTGCATCGATTACAAGCCACAGAAACCAAATAACAAATTCTTTCTTCTTTAAATTATCTTATTAAGCTGAAACTAATATACACCGATGTCCTCAAATCTTTTTAATATTTATATCCACTGAATTAAATTGTACATGCTCGTATTTGTCATAAATGCATAAAATCCGCAGTCTAGTAATAAGATTATTTTCGACACATTGAAATCCGCTGAAGTGATTAAAAATTAATGGACAGAAAAGAGGCAGACATTCGAATAATTGAAATTTTTTTAGGAAAATTTTCAGTGGCAGTAGTCTTTGTAGTTCTGAAATAAATAAAAATGCTACTAATTTCTGTGAAATTTTATATTCTAGCATTTTTTCAAAATTTTCAGAAACTGTAAACGCATAAAGATTTGCAATATTATCGACTGAATGAACTTATCAGAAGAAGAAATATATTTTCAACCAACCCTCATTTCTCACGAGCGACTTATAATATTTTTAAGTCACACGAAACATTCGCGGTCTAGTTATGATTTATATAATGTTCGATAGATTTTTAGAGCTGAAACCGAAACGTCCGCGAAGGAATCGAAACGTCCGCGGTGGCCGGCGCTGAATGATTCGCCAGTTCCGTAGGTGAGGAGTTTATTTAAATATCAAATGTATCGGTAATCGGTTTAACGAGGCTCGTGACGCACCGTAATTAAACCGTAAAGCTTTGGCGCGCACGGTCCGCGAGAGCGCATCACGGTGCCCGCGCATCCCGACACATTTTTCCGTCTAGTCATCGGGTGCGCGGGCGCCCTGTGCCATCTGGATTCTGTGTAATTCGTGTAATGGATTCTGATGTTAAACACAGCGTACTCCCGACGCGTCCGCGACTACATTAATGCGTTGAATTTCATTCGATCTCTGATTAGTGCTCGCGAAACGTGCATAAATAATGGATAGCCGGACGCGATACCTTCGCCGCTCTGAACCTCTCCTCTTCGATCAGCTCCGCTCTACTCTCTGCTCTGATTCGCTCTCGTATCGCTTTTAAAATCTATCAATATTCCGATGTTTGTAGGCCGCGCGTCGTCATGACCGTCACGCCTACGTTTGCCACCGGTTTTAACCCGATTATACCAACGTTTGATCTCTCTATTTCGACCACCACGAGTCACGAACGCTCCGGGTCGGTTTGACCAAACCGAGCCCAACGGAACTTTTGCTCGCCGCCCTGGAAACTCATCGTCCGGACCGAAACTATTTCTACTCGTTCCTACTTCGACTCTCGCCACCTTTGCCTTTCGTTTTTTTATTAATCGTGGCAGGGGTGAATCTCGGTGGAAACGGTCGCAATCCAAATTATCGGATAACCGAGAAAGTTTATTTTACCACTGAGAACGGGGTTCGACGCTTTTGACGATTTCGTGGCGATTCAAATCCTTATCATACGGTTCTATTTAAAAAAATTAAGTTGACCTTCACATGTCCTCTAGACCACCACCTACAAAAGGTGGATAACTCGATACAGAGGTGGGGAAAATAGTATTTTAAATAGTAAATGTTAAGAAACGAATTTGTAATTCGCGCCCGACTAATGGTATGCAGAGTCATCTGGCGCGAGTGAACGATCTGAAATGTGTTCACTGGAATGACTTGTTCACTTGTCTTCTAAGATGGCGATATAACGCGATGTAACGCTGTGCAGTGATAGACCACGTTTGCGTATTCCAGTAAAATCTGGATATTATACACCCATTCTGTTGTTAATATATATCCACGCATCAACTCTAACAGTAAATAGTAAATAATCCTATTTATTTGAAAGTATGTGTATAACTTTGAAAATAAAATATTTTATTTGATGCAGTAATTTTTGTGAAAATAGTATTTTATTGAAAGAATATTGAAAATATTTATATGTGGTCTTTATTTTCAATTTTAATTCCAAATATTATTGCTGAAAATCATGGTTCGAATTCAGTACATTTATGAGTGTAAATCGTGCTCTAACGATGAGATTGACTGTACGTTTATGCGGTTTCTCAGAGTATTATAACAATGCAAAAAGTGAAATATTTTATTTCGTGTTTCAGATTGTTAAAATACAAATATTTTATTTTGTGGGTCAAATTGCTGAGATCGAAATATTTTATTTTGAGGTTCAGATTGTTAAAATAGAAAAATATTTCATTTTCGAAATTGTACATCTTATTTTTTTTCAGCAAAATAAAATATAAAATATCAAACAGTATTTGAAATATTTCTTTCACCAAATAATGCCCACCTCTGCCTCGATACGATTTTCCGGTGCCATAAATAATTTCAGAGCTGTTCTACTCAGAATCATGAAGAAAAGTAATAGTATATTATATGCAGCTCCTGTTTCCTGCGATCGATGCACACGAAAATCCGCAATCTAGATATCACCGATATCCACCGACTACGAATGACACAGTGGAATAACCTAGACACCGAACCAAAGGTTGTACTATCATTGGGATGGGATGGTTGATTCTATAACCTCGTGTTTTATGTAGTCTGCGACGTGCAGCTCGATAATGACAAATCCAAGAAGCGGCTCGTATATCCGCTGGTCGCGATAGCTGACCGGTATTCATCGGGCAGGTTTATTCCGCCATAACGTTTCATGGGGGATCTCACGAGCGTCTCGTCGATCTCGTCGATCTCGTTCAATCGTGCGGGCGCTAGGCAGCGGGAGCAAAGTAGAGTGAAAACAAGAAGATCCGCAAAGGGAAAACGTCGCTCGTTTATCCGGTTGTTTCCGCAAAGGGGGGAACATGACAGACGATTACCCCGCGTAAAGCGATAACATATGGATTTCGGACGGGACGGGTCGACGGTTAAAGTCCTAATTTCCATTGTTTCTCGCGGCGGAACCGCGGCTGGCAGGAAGTCGGACGAACGTGTGCCATCTCGAAATGACTTCCACCGGTAGCGGGTAATAGCTTTGCCGGCCGGTAGATTAAAACGCTCGCGGGTTTTGGCTGTCGTCTGTGCTCCGTCGTCGTTTGCGTAGCCGGCTCTGCCTCGCGTTCACACGCCACTACACGCGTCGGTCGTACGTTGTCTTTGTATGCGAGAGAGTGACCTCTCTCTCTCTCGTGAACTCTCTCCTCCTCTCTTTGAGCTGAGCTTTCGACCACCGGCGAGGTACCAGCCCCGGCTGTAATGAACCGTTCCTGCTCGCGGAAACCATATCGCGACGTTTTCTCTCGTTCCCATCGCTCCTCCAGTCGCCGACCTACTTCCCCGCGGTTTCCCTAAAAAAATACAGCTCCTTCGCGCTAACTCACCCCCCGTGTTGCGTTAGGCTCTACTTGTATCGGGTGAGACTGTCGATCGGGCGCGACACACGCTTGGTGTAAACATTCTTTAAGTTCTTGTAACACTTGCTTGCAACTAAAGCCACTTTCCAGATTGCTTCATAACGATGTAGGTACACGGACTTGTTACTATAATGTCGCATACAGAGGAAATAATGACGCATACACAGGTTACTCCAAAAATGTTGTACGTACTTGAAAGGGTCGAATCCTGAGGTCATTTGAAGCCACTTTCTCCTTTGCGGAAGAGACCAATCGGAGTGCGTCTGCAGATGAGTGGGGCGATGGCGTTGGCCGAGCCGGAATCGCTTAAAAATAAACATATTGTCGCTGATGTTCATTGATAAAAGATAAAGAAACCACACAGATTTCCACTACTTTTTCGAAAACCATTTGATTTACGAAAACAAGTAATACGACATAAATGACGCAGCCTGTCCAGATCTACAGATTTTGTTTAACATGATTTTCTACGAGGTAAATAGTTTAGAAGATATTCGAGGAAAACGATTCTATGAGCATTAACACTAAACCTACCGAGCCTTAAGAGTAACTGGTACATGTTCCCTTATAAAAATGAGAAGATTGATTTCATTTAGATTTTGTGCAGCTCCTATTGTAATATGTGCTCCACTAAAGATATCTGTAGAATTATTTCTTATGAAATTATTTTTATTCTATCAACAATCGTAAAATAAACAATTTGGAACCGGTCATTTTGACCGGTGATGCTAGGTTTAGTGTTGAACTAATTATTGTAATCCTTTCCCGTTATCCGATCGAGCTCAAACTTTGCACAAATTGTTTTTGAATTATTTTAAACAACTCTTACGGGGTGTCGTGAAAGAAATTTTGACAAAAGTAAGAGCTGCCCTAGTGTGCACACGCTCTTTTTCCTCGGGCTGCGCCTCTGTGTTCCCTGAATAATTAATTAAGTCCTCCCGGAGCGAGGTCCCTCCAGGCTCTGAAAATGCAGCTGATATTAATCTACCCGGGTATACACACTGCCGTCCATAAGATACTTGGTTATTCCAAAGAAAACAGGAATTGTGATACAGAGTCCGCGAGTACGCGAAGCAATCATGCTCTCCGCGACGCGACGCTTTTATCTCTACACGGGATAATTGCTCTAAGCGCACAAGGTGTCTCTACGATCTTATAAAGAAACGAGTCAACAGTCCGGTACAAGATATCTCATATTGCGTTTGCGACAAGAACAAAGCTGGGATCGGACTGCGTGTCTAATCGTGGGCGACCGTTTCTACTTGCTGTCTGCTCCAGCACGATTCTCCAAAGGTATATACAATAACAACTAGACAGCGGGTCTTTATGCATTTATGGCAAAAATTAGTAGGCGTAATTTAAAGCAGTAAACATATTACGAAAATTTAAAGATACAACATTATTTTCACAAACTATTGAACAAATTAAGAGAGGAAATAAATCTCTATTTCAGTCTGATTTGTTGTAATTTACATACAATATTTTTATTTTGCATGAAGATCAGCTTTCTAATAATAAATAAATGTACAAGTGCAGTCAAATGTACAAATACACGCATACAGTGATTTTAAAGAATTTTTAATTTATAAGGGAGTGTTGTAAAAATAGACTGCGGATTTTATGCATTCACGAGAACAATGTGCAGGCACAATTTAAAACTTTCAATTAAGACAGTAATCGAAAAGAATTTTCAGGACAACCTGCTAATTATTCTGAATCTATTTTCTCCGCAGTCTCTTTAGCTTTCTCGATTGCCAAGCAACTTTTTCCACGGTGTTCGTATCCGACGCGAGGTCGAGCCGCGACACGCCAACCTCGATAAGATCGATCGAATGATTTTTCATAGCGTTTCCCATATCGGGCCGGCATGCCAGTCAGTCGGCTGTCGTCCCTTGCCTCCTCGGCTCATAAATAAATTACGTTCGCGTGACGTTTACCGATTTCCATGGCCTCCGAACGTTTCGCTTCCTGCTCTCTGTGATGAGTTCCCGGGCGCGACGTGAAAACGTGGCCGCGCACGCGGTCGCTCAAAGAGCTTTCCCAGTTGCGCGATGGCCACGGCAAACCGAGAAAAATACCGGAAAAGTCGGTCAGTATTCTCTCTCTCACTCTCTACGACCTCGCGATATATTCATTCTTTTGACCGACCATGCACACGCGCTGAAAAGTGACTTTGTTCTTCGTTCCACGCTAAAAATTCTCGAAGAATGTCATTTGAAAAATTTTTGTTCCGAAATATTACGAGCCAGAATTTTTTTAATCAATATAAGAATTTATGGCTACAACTGAATGCTTTCTCTCAAACCACGCAGTCGATATTTTTTAATCATTTTGTTCTTTGAATTTTTTTCTGTATATTTTGTGTACATTATCTTAAATTTCAATAATAATCAATTTTTTATCAATGATTCTTATCGTAGAAAATTTTAGAATAACTGTTATTTTTGGTCCCAGATTTCTCCGAATTTTTCATGTAGAATGTCCATTAAGATTCGAGTTTTCGAAAGAGTACTTGGTTCTCTAGAAACGTTTATTACCGGTAAAATTATTTGTATCAACAGTAAAATTTACCATGACGACAGGTGGGTTAAATGATTCTGCTCGTTGGTAAAAATCATTCGATACTTGAATTTACATTGCAGCTACAAAATATTGAAAAAGATACTGCCACAGAGAAGGTACAAATTCTCCGAACGCCAACTTTTCATTATAATTTTAAATGTAGTCACCCTGTCTTCGACTTGTTAAGCTCATTGGATCACGAGATGTTATGCAGCTTCCATTCCTTGCGATCGACAAAGCGAAACGTTATTTCGCATAAAAGTCCGCAATTATTAGCATGGGCAGAGGCGAAGAGTCGACGGGAAATTTTCGTTAGGACAGCGTCGAGAGCTGGAATTACCCATCGCAGATAGTTCCGAGGGTGGGAACGTTCGAAAACGAGCAATTTTCGCGGTGTCTAGAGCAGATCTCTTAAGGAGCGAAAGAATTGGACGTTAGGGGCGCCAGGAACTGGCGGGAAGGAGGAAAGTTTCGAGCGGAATTAGCCGGAACGAGGATCCCTTTCGCCCTGGCAAAGTCGGATAGCGTACGTGGTCGGGGAGGATAAATTCGGGGCTGGCCGCGCGAAAGGACCGTCCTGCGGCGCCGATATTATTAGTTTACGAGAACAGTGACTAAACTATAGACGGCCACTAAAACGAACGGAGATAGTTGGTTAGGCGATGGAGGGTGAGGACGGCCGCTAGAGATAGAGAGTTAGAGAGGGAGAGAGAGAGAGAGAGAGCGGGATTTTCGGTGGTTAGGACGCGGGGTCGAGGCACCAGCCAGCACCCTGGTTGTTTATGCCTCATTAGCTGCAGTAGTTACGTCAGTGCCCTTAACTACCCTACGAATTGAACGGCGCACCGCGCGGGCGTGCGCGTCCTCGCACACACACACACACACCGCACACCCTTTCAGCCCCTAACAACGCGCAATAACCTCTCGACGATCTATAACGCATCCGAGCAGCCGAGCGAGAGAGCTTCTGCACCGTCCGACAGGATACGCTCTCGTCATTCGATATTCCGATTGACCATTTTGCGGGATCGCCCGCGATACAGAGCAGCTGCTTGCGAATTCACGCGCGTCCGTTCTGAAACGTTTCCCTCCCTCGGTAAATGTATTAAAAACGGAACGCTTCAGCCCCCCGATGAATAAGAAACGCGGAACGATCGCCGGCTTGTTTCTTTCTCCTCCAGCTCGTTACGTTCGGCCGGCTCTTCCTTTGTGGGCTGAACGCGAGTAGATGATTTGTAGAAATTAGAGGGAACAAGAAAATGTAGTAAATTTCTTATTAAATTGTATTCGACATTTTGGAGACATGTTGTAATGTTATTTTGTGTTTCTTCGTTTAATGTTTTATTGAACACCCGATTGTAGTAACATCGAATGTGTTGAAGGATGAAACTTGTAGATGCTGGTGGTATTTCTTGATCGAAACGGTTGCGTACATTTGCGTTCTAAAACCGGACATTTCATATGCAACAACCTACTACTACTACTAATAATAAAACGGCGCCAGAGGATGCATCGAGGACCGGAAAATGCAGCGGCAGGTGGCCCGAGCTCGGCGCGAAGTTGTCGAAAGTCCTTGCTCGCAGGAAGCGCGTGTCCTTTCCATTTTCCACGGCGTCGCTCCGTTCCATCGTCGTGGTCGTGGTCGTGGTCGTGGTCGCGGTCGTGGCCGTGGTCGTGGTCGGAATAACGTCGAGCAAGTTTCTGGTCGGCGTTTTCCCGAAAAGTGCCCGACTCGGGTACAGTGCGCGGGAACAGATAACCACGACGTTCCGTTGGCAAGTGCGCCCTCGGTTTGCAGGGGGCTTTCGGAAGAGGGGTTTCAACAAAGTGGGGAGGAGGACGGGGGATTTAACAGGGCGTATGAGGATGTTTCTGTATCGTCGCGACGACGTTTCTATACGCGGGCCAGCCCGAGTCGACCGTACGAGCCATTACGCGTTCGTTACACGTACGCCGAGCGTCGTTTCTCCGCGACGCAACCGCCACCTTTATTACTCTTGTCGCTGGATCCCGTCCTTTATTGTTATTAGACAATGAAATTCGGATAAGGGCCGTTCCGGCCTCTCTTCCCGCGGCTACAGCAGATTTCGCGTTATCGTTCCGCGCGCGGCCCGCGATTCTTGAGAATGCTAACGAGCACAGATCCGTATCCGGCTCCGCGCGAAACGATCGCCTACGCGAGCCTCGTAATTGAATTATTGAGCAGGAAATCGCGACCGATAAGCCGCTTTCACGATTCTACACTCTTGTGTAACCTCGAGCAACGACAAGCGCCGCGATCAGTCATCTGAACGGCGCCAGAAGCTGGTATCACTCGAATAAAAGTTTATTACTTGAAGGTCATGCAAAGGTTAACATATCGCACGTCGTTGATTTTGTTTCTTTTATGAGCCATAAGACCGTGTTGTGATGAACACATGGACCACGTATTTTGAAAGTGGTGTAAGTCCATTTTTTGTTTCGAGAAAATTAAAGGTTAGCATATTAGTCAATTCAACAATATAAATTAATTATGTCAAGTCTGGCAATGTTTCTACTAATTTATAAATATGTAATTTGATGATATAAATTTCTTTCGGGCGAATTTAACTAAAATAATATATATTTACGGGCTGTAAATGGAATTACCCCATTTTCAAAATTAGTCAGTTGAAATAATAATTTAATTTCAATTAAGGAAAATTAAATGTCACTTAAAATATATTTTGTATTTATCCAATTTCGTTTATCAATAATAACAAGCGAAATTCTCTCGTTTCATTTTGTGTAAAATAAATTCATTATTTTGTCTATATTGTTTTATAGCATCATAGGAAACCTGTGGTGTGGTAACCACGAGACCCCGCCACCTGTCTATGGAAATTGGACTTACACCACTTTGATAATCAATCGTACGCAATTTCTTTTATTGGCCAATTTTAAATAGAACAAAGCATTGGAATTTATATAAGTATTAAATATTAACTAGTTATATATAACAAGTTTACACTAAATTAATCACAAATAATGTGATATATCATTTGTTTTTAAATGGACTTACACCACTTTCAAAATAAACGGTACAGAGAAAACTTGTTTGCCTATCACCGCATATTTAGCCAGTATATGGATTGACGGAACTGATCATTATCAATGGAAAGAGACAACCATTGTAGTATATTTTAAATGAAGAGAGAGAAGAAAAGATTCTAATCGAAGCTTGAACTTTGACGTGGAAAGGCAATAGCATAGATAACGCATCGGATAACAGTTTCTCGAATGGCACACGACGCGCAAGTTGCGCGAGCTACTTTGTTTTCTTTTTTTTTCTGCAGCCCTGTGCTTTTTCCACTCGCGGTCTTTCTTTTCGGGCGTTGTTTGCCGGGAACTCGAGCAAAACGCGAAAGCCACGGCAAAGGTTTCCGCGGCGCGCAAAGCGAGCGCAGCCGCGCCGCACCATGCCACGCCATATCTACTAGTGTGGCGCGGCGTTTTACGGCCGTTTCGTACTAATGGAGTTTCAGCTTAACGCCTGGCGAAGCTCGCTGAAAAGCTCGCGTGGATATTTTAAACGGCGACGGCCGCGAATAGAAGAGCGAGTATCCGATCGAACTTGAGCGCGGAGACTGGCGTCTCTCCTTCCCCCTTCTTTCTATTCTCGCCTCTCTCGTCTATTTTCCAACAAGTCCTCGGCGCACACGAAAGTTCGTGTCTCTCCGTCAATTATATAATATAATATTAATTACAACCGGAACAGTTTTAGAAGTGTATAGGGACTGTGACGACCAATAAATTTATTTCGAAGCTGCAGAAGATTTATTTGTGGCAACAATGAGTACAGAGTTGGGCATTAATCGATTAAAATTTTAATCAAGATTGATTGATTAATGTGTACGATTAAAAAAGTAATCATTGAAAAATCGCCGATTGATTCAACCGATTGATGAAGTTAATCGTCAATCGTTGCTTAAAAGAAGAACTCATCGAAAAATCGGAGACTGATTTAATCGATTGATAAAGTTAATCGCCATACGGGCTATCCATAAATTGTAATAAGGAGGTAGATAGAGACAGAGATGGAGAATTGAGAGAGATATGTATATCTCAACAAAAACTCAGTTTACATTTTTTTCAGTGTTCATACAGTTTTTATTCCGTATTTCATATCGAAGTTTCAGCAGTTAATCATTAATCAATCATCCGATTGACGATTACAATTGAAAGGAATGTAATCGTTAATCGCAATTAACGACTAAAGTAGAAACTTAACCGTTATTCCCAATTAACGATTAATAAGTATTTAATCGTTAACCGCAATTAACAACTAAACTAGGAGATAAATAGTTAATTGCAATTGACGAATGAAGTAGAAATTTATTCGTCAATCGTTGATTAAACTTTTGCCCAACTCTGAATGAGTAGCAGTTAGCGCGAACGCGGAACCAATAGTATTTTGTATTTCGCGTTATACTTCACAAATGTTTGTTTGCTCGTCAGCTGAGCTCGCTCTCTTTAAATGTATGTATATGTCAATCTATCTCTTTAATGTACCCATTCTCTCTGTATTGTCCTCGGTCAAGTTATGGGGCCTATTCACGATCAAGCATTTTGCGCAACAATGCCTATTGCGCAACATGATTGATCGTGAATGATAGTAATCGACTAATTGCGCAACTTGTTGTGCAAAATCAGAATTTCCTGATATTTTCTGTACAACAAACGGTTTGCGTTTCATTAATGTCTAATTAATTAAAATATTGTCAGACGAGTCTCATCACTACGGAGTGAAAAACTGAACGATTGCAACGATTACACTGCGCAATAATTGTTGCGCAACATGCTTGATCGCGAATAGGCCCCTTCAGTCTCGTTCTCATCGTCAAAACAAACGATTCTACCGTGAAGCTATCGGTGTGCTTTCTTTCCCGTTCACCTCTTGGAATAAACTATCGTCGATTATCTCCTTTTCGCGATCGGGTTATATGATTAAAAATTAATCAATCTCCAGACTCAAAAATTAACCGGATACGAGTGCTCCCGAGTCTACCTGAATCAAGTGTTACAGAAAAGATCTAGAACCTCTTACACGATATGAAAATTTTTGACTTAATTCCAGCGATTTTGTAGAAACGGCCTACTGTGCGGCGGCCGCGTTAAAGCTTCCGCGGGCACTCTTAAAACCGGCCGAACGAGCCGCTAACGAAGTAGTTTAGGCCACGAAACGGCCGTTCGTTATCGGCCGCTCGTAAATCGAGCGTCGCGAATAGAACCGCGTCGCCTGCCCCGTTTAATCGAGACGTTCACGCGAGACGCACAGAACCGAGGAGAAACGAGGTGTAGGGCGAGGCAAAGAGAAGCGAGGCGACGATGTGCGAGCGATCGTTCGACGCCTCGTCCGCACAGACCTCGCCTGACCTTATTACTCCGCAGCCATGAATATGTGAAACGGTGTTCCGCGACGAATAAACACCGGCCCCGTTCAAACCGGTCGCAAGCCATCCGGGAGCCACGATTGATTTTAACACGTTCGCAGCTCCCCGTATATGGGCCATCCTACCCCTAAATTCATCCCTCGCTCTACACCCGACCCCGCTTTTACACTGGGTGTTCGCGCGGATACTAACACCGTCGCCCTCGTAAATGTCAGCGGAAGCTTCCTGAAGGGCCTCGATCAAATGAGCGCGAACAATCGGCCTTATCTTTAGTATTCATTAGGAGAGATCGCGTGCGTCTTCATTTAAAATTCCTGTTCCAGCAGTTTAGCATGTTTATACTATTTTTAAATATTTTCACTGATTAATCAACGCACAGGAACAGCACGCAAATGTAAGCAATTTGTTCAATCGAGCGCAACGCGTTCTCATTTGTAGAAACGACGCGAATTAAAAGCACGAGTAGAATTGATCTCTTGTTGTTGGACGGTTGTATTTGACACTGATTAATATTTAACATTCGGACAGCGGAACATCTTTACAATTTCTATAACTGATGATGTTTAGGACGATTCACGGCTTGGTATGCGATTTTCTTTCGATTAAAATGTGAAAGGTTGGAAGGAACCCGAGGGGAAATGATAAGTGCACGTTAGCTTTACATCGTGTACTTTTCGTAAAATTTTAGTGCACTCATTAACCCTTGGTTGTGGGTGCTTTTTCAAGCCATTCTCACCGGGCACTTAAAAGCATCATCTAGCTGCTCAACTACTGGTGATTAATTTAGATTGAAGGCGGTGTAATTTGGTGCAACGAGAAAATCGAGTGTGGATAAGGCACCTTTAGAAAGTGTTTAACATTAAACTTAGCCGAGATTCCACGCAATTTTTATCATAATATGTACTTCGATAAAGAAATTTTCCAAAAATATTAACAGATAATCAATTAAATGGTTGTTTTTCGACCGAGTGTACAAAAAAAATCGTTATTGAATTACTCAGTTTTTTAAATTAAATGAACCACTGCTACATTCGAAACAGTAAAAAATACCAACGTATCTGCAACAATACGTTAAAATAAGAATGTCGAATGAAATAATAACTAATTCTTGACCTCATCAACTATACAGTCGTAAGAACGGTCCGCTGTCTGAGGGTTAATGAAAAGAAAAAAACAGAAAGAACATTCTCCAAGAGAAAGGTAAAATACGATCTCAAAGAAGGAGAGTCGGGAAGGACACTGTCTACGAGAAAGATGAAATAAACAGAGGAAAACCAGGAAGAATAGGAGAAGGAGATTAGGAAAACAAAGGCAGAGTTGGAGAAAGGGTGCTCCATCAATAACGGAGGTAGCGGCAGGAGGCCGAGTAACGAAAGTAATACGAGAAAGAAAGATAAGATCGATATGAATGCTAATCGAGAGACGTCTGGTTCCCGGGAAAGGAGCGAGAGGATTCGCGAGACGCATTCGCTATGCGCTCGGTATGTTTGCCGAACCGTAGTTCCGCTGGTAATGAGATTTCGCGGCGACAGGCGTCGATATTAGTTGCCCCCCCCCCTCTCTCTCTCTCCCCCTCTCTCTCGCTCTCGTTTGAGCGTAAGAAAGTTTCCCAATCAATCAATTTCTCGTTTACGCTGCGTACGTCAACGTCAGGCGTCGCCGGCTCGAAGTTCTGTCGTTGTTCGAGCTCTCTCCTGGTTTCCCCGGGCTCGGTATCGGGTCTCGAAATCTTGCTAACGAGCGACCAGAGATAGAGAGAGAGAGAGAGAGAGGAGAGAGAGAGAGCGAGAGAGTTGTTCGTTCCTGGCATTCGTCGGCAATACAAGCTCCCTTCTGTCGTCGAGAGAGTACGCGCGCGCACGCGGATCGCTGGTAATCAGCCGGCCGATCCTGCGATTAACTTAAGCGGTATTTGACAAGACGGAAAGAGCCGTATCAGTCGTTGTAGCTTCTCAACTTTAACCTCTTAATACCTTAATCCGCTTACGTCATGACCAGATTCCACGTGCCCGGCAGGATTACTTCGTATACGTCGCTTTAATCGTATCACTTTATTCCGCTCCTGCCCTCTAATTTCGTCTTTCAATTATCTTTACGACATCGCCGGCCGCCCTACAAGGACCGGCTTCTCGGGCCACCCACATCCCTCCAGGAGCAACCACTTTGCTTCGCCGATGACCCCTTGAACCTGGAACATTTCAGAAAAGCTACCCTAATTGCCAACATCTCCCGCAGATACTCGAAAATCAGGAAAGAACATTTTAGAGATCGACCGGCGAGGTCTGCCGCACGAAACAGGAACGAACAAATTGAACGAATGATCGAGGCTGGATATACGTCACTCCACTGTCATTCCACGTACCATTCCATTCATTTATACAAAATATCACTGCGCAAAAGAACATTCAACAGATTAAAAATTGTTAACAAAGCTGGACGCAGATTTGGTACCCGTGACCAGGGAAAAATTGTTTACGGAGAATAGAAGCTTCTGCTTAATTAATTCCTGTTTGTATCGATTTTCTGCTCCAGCCAGTCTATACTGTAGTTGTATTGTGTTTCGATTTTGAAACTCGGTTTCTGAATGATTTACTCCGGAAAATGGCAATAACCTCCGATCGATAGCCCAGTTCCGTCTTCAAACGGCTCGAACTAATTTCGGAAGAATCGAATACTGTACGCGTATTGTTTGATGTGAGACGCTTAGGGGATGGTTCCGAGCTATTTGACCTTATAAAATTGATCGAATCTAGGACCGTTCTAGAATTGGTATCTTGTTGTTCTCGAGTGCGTCGCACGAAATGGGACCCATGAACTCTCGGCCCACTCAAGAACAACATATAGTATAGACTGGCTGAAGCAGAAACTTGATAAAAACAAGAATTAATTTAGCAGAGGCTTCTATTATCCGTAAACATTTTTTCCCTGGTCACGGATACCAAATCTCCGTTTGGCTTTGTTAACATTTTTTAATCTGCTGAATGTTCTTTTGCGCAGTGATACTTTGTATAAATGAATGGAATGATGCGTGGAATGACAGTGGAGTGACGTATATAATGTTTGTACGGACAATAGCAGCTTGCCTCGATCGTTAGTTCAATTTGTTCGTTCGTATAAATATTGTTCTTTGGATAATAATAAGGTTTGTTATCTGAGCGCATAGAGAAGACAGAGAACATATCATGTCCCAAAGGTAAAATAAAGTGACATCAATAATGTCACGATTTATTTACGTAACAAACCGTAACAAATAATAGCAGACAGGTCAATTTCGTTTGCAGACACGAGAAGGATGCATATAATCCAAAAATACGTCGATGCAAGAGAAATTTCGAGTCTGTCGATTAATTGTATTATCTGTTTAGCATTTATTTAAAGCTCGTTCATATTTAAATCGTTTTTAATGAATATCTGCTAGCGTTGTAAATGGAAACTCTCGTAACGAACATACAGCTCGTCTCCCAGAAGAGTTCCACGTTAAAAGCCGAAAGTGGTCTCGCAAACTATAAATAAACAATTTATTACCGTGGATGTTACATCTCTCGATCAACCTTTATATTGTTCCATGACATCAATCTTAAATTCCCAACGTAGTCTGTTTAACGTTTACGCAATTCTCTGTAATTGTCCGCATTGACAATGACAAATTGACAAATATGCTCTATGCGTCAATGGTAATGTGCTATTTAAATGGGGTTTCCCTTTCTAAGTGGTAATCAATAATGCTAACATGATAAAATTCTTTATGGAAGAAGCTGTAAGTACTAATTCGATTCAATTGTTTCAACAGCGAATTTAACAGAATGTACATTTTTCTGCACATCAAAGGGATGGTTTGCGCAGCGTTTTGTACAAATACGATTTCCTTTTTCACGAGTTTTTAGTACATTAATGTATATAGAAAATAAGAAACATTGTGATGCATTCGGTTTATTCCGTTTTTAATCATCTTTATGCTACTTGTATAACTAGCATGGATCGGTTTATAAAAAGTAGGATGACAATTCTTCATTCCCTTTAAAAAAACAAAGTTTACCTTCATATGTCCTTCACGTCAAATAGCGTCCCTCGTGAAACCATTTAACTTCTCTTTGAAACATTTTTCTAAAATAAAAACAGTAATCTTACGTGCTCCAACCTGTATATTTTTCGCACGAAAATCGGCAAGCAACCACTCTGCTTCTGTATACTTTGAGAAAGCTTGAAGATATTCGGAGGCAAAGAGAGGTTTTGAAAACAGCATTACACAAACCGTCCGAGGCTGACTTCCGCAACGAGTTAAAAGCTTGAAAAAATCGGGCGACATTCCCAAACGTCATTTCGCGATAACGGGTCGAGAAATTCGGTGGCGCAACCCGCGTTTTGCAAGGGAGAACGTTCTTTTGTACGGTCGCGCGTTTCCAGAAGCATTCGTGGACAGTTTTTGAGGTTCGAAACAGAGACAGTTACACTCTCACCAGAGGCGACGTCCAGTACATCGATCCGCAGCGGTGCGGGAATAATTTGCGACCGTTTCGAAGCAGTCAACTCTCTCTCTGTCTCTCGGAGGCCGCTTGGAAATTCATATCGCGTAGCCGGCCGGGAAATTTCCCACGTTTGTTGCCGGCGACTCGATGTATCGTGATTTTCGTCCCGGGAAACGACGCCGCGGGATTCCAAACCAGAAAGAGTATGCATTTCGGAGCTGGCGCGTCCTTCTGGTTGTTATTACGCAGCCGCGTAATAACCGGCCCCGTGCAGGGATCTCCCAGCTTTTCCGAAATAATGTCGCTTCCGAAACGATGGCACTTCCTCCGCAAAAAGACGCTCAAAACTGTGCCAACTGACACCGGAAAAGTTACAATATCCGCGACGCTCGAAATTTCATTCTTTTCGAAGCATTGTCTTCGTGCCTTAGAGGGGTGAGTTTTAGTTTTGAGGCAACTTCCAGATTTTTTTATCGGGAAACTGAGAATCCTATCGTTATCTGACTTGATTGTGCTGTTTTATCCATGTCTCGACAATTCGTTGAAATGAGTAATTTCAAAAATTAATACTCCCTCTGTCCCATAATAACAGTAGCGAAAGAAAATAAATATAGAAAGCAACATTTATTGTCAAAAAACTAGATTACATTAAACACTAGATTAAAAATATTACTCCTAATTTTTAATTTGAGTGTTCAGATAGTTTCTGGACTTTTCATTAATTTTGTAACTGCATTTTAAACTTGTAGGAAGCTTTGCTTTCCCTATATGCGAGAGCTTAAAATTATTGGAGCCATCTTTCTTCGTTGCTTCCAGCATAGCTTGTTTTTTTCATCTTACTTTTACAATGCGTTGATAATCAACTGAAATAAAACAAGTCATCGGACAGATCAGCGGATGAAATTAGAAGAATAGTTATAATTCGTAATAATTAGGTTAACCTAAAAATTGAAAGATGTGTCAAAACAAATGACAGATGTCATGGAACATTGGTTTTGATTGAAGGCTTCGCAATTTTGTGCTACAACATAACTTACAGCTGCCGACGCCGGCACCTCTGGAAATTCCATGTGCTATTTAAACTGTGGTGCCCAAGGTGGTTCGGAACCCACCTTATAAAAACTGTAGGTCCCGTCGCGAAATAACACCGAAAAAGGGAGTTCAGAGCGACGTTAAATAAGTAAAAAAAAACTTACAGCTGCATTCGTCAATAATTCCCGTTAAATATTTACTTGCTACTATTATTATGGGATAGAGGGAGTATAATCAATTATTTAACATTGCCCTAAACAGGGCAGTGTCTACTAGTTTTTGGCAGTGCACTTTGAACTTAAAAAACGTTCATGTTATCGTTTCGTGTTCTTCTATCTCGAATAAAAAAGCAACTGATTGAAAAAACGAGTCGTCACGTTACAAGAGTTATGTCAGTGCCGTGGAAATTTTGTTCGGAAGAGTTTTCCATAAAGCAGCCAGTTCACGGGTAATTTGAAGCGACAGTGTCAGTCGAGGGATTTTCCGAGGACGATTTTGGAAAGCAGTAGGAGCGATTTCCCGCGAAGAGGATCGATGAAAGGAAATTCGCGTTTCCTGGCTGCGAGCCGCGACGAACTTCGAATCAAATAAGGGTCGTAATATCTGGAGACCGGTAGCCGGGAGGGCTGAATTACGACGTTAATTTATTAAATGCGCCGCGGCGCTGCGCGCACAAGTCTCCCTTGCCTGCTATGCAGACTCCCTCTCGTAATAGAAACGTACGATTTTACGGAAGTTCAGGCAAGCATTTGCTTGCGGGAGTGGAAAGTGGAAACAGATACGCGTTTGCCGATCGCCGGTCTTTTAATTAAGGTCCGCCCCTTACTCTCTCTGTCTCTCATCTCGAAAATAAGCATTAAAAGTTCATTTAACCAACACCTTATTTCGAAACCTCCATAAGTCTATACAGAGTGTATCACTTAAATGTCTTTCGTTGCACAAAGATACAGTAAACAAAAGTAAGTCATTGAAAATTTCATGATCAATCCATCTCGATATAGTATTCTTTTATTCTTTGTGCTACGAAAGACACTTTCTACAGCCTGCATTCTCCTTACAAACAAAATGTAAGTTTGACATCACATCACAGTACATGTTTGAATGTATTTTTTTATTTAGTTATTTTCTAAATAAAAAAACCTCAATAACCTTGAAAATTTTGTACTCTGTCAAAATTAAAGAACATATTCTGAGAGTGACATTTAGGTGAAACACCCTGCACGAAAGCGGAAAGCAATGTTCCCAGCTGTTCCCGATATTTAATGTCTCGTATACAGGAATGTCCCGCTCAAATCGTATATCTTCGAACGCATTAGTTGACGCGGTCCGCGATTCCGTACAAAAAACTTCCGACCCACTTACAGGGACTGAAAACCATTAACCACGGGGTTATTTTAATGCTATTACGACGGTGTTCGAATTAAAACATCTCTCGAGCTAATGGTTTTTAGATGTAAGTAGCTCGGTACGGTTTTGTAAGGGACGAAGAACTTTGATGGGTGCGGGCGCAATAAAATTTAGTTATAGTAAATTACGTGCAGTCTGTTACAGTAATATTAGGATGCTTTTAAAGAGACGATAACTTTTTTAATATCGGACCTGAAATTGGATTATTTTGGAGAAGTTGGAACACTTAATTCACAGCATGACGTGAAGAGGGAATGTTGAAACAATTACAGGGAAAATACAAGAAGTTTCACAACTTTCTTAGGCCTACATTAAACGTACAAAATGTACGTTTTGCGATCAACCGAATAAACGGAGACACTGTGGCATCGTGTTCGCTCAATAATATTTTCGTCACTCGGAACAAATGCACCTTACCTGTTACCAGGTTGGCCGCGCGCTGAAAGGATTATTCCAGCCGTTTATAATAATAATAATAATCTCTCGGACGGTAGGAGCAAGCGCGAAGTTGAACTCGTAGCTTGTACCCCTGCGGCGTTACCGTAATCCCATCACGGACGATTTTCAGCCGGTCCGTTCATTAATTTCTAATTCGTTATAACGCGGCCTGCTGTGGGCGTGGCGTGTCTAGAAAGAGAGAGAGAGAGAGAGAGAGAGAGAGAGAGAAGAAATGGTAGGAAAAGCAGAAGCAGAGCAGCAGGAGCTCTCCGATGGGCCGATTCCATAAAACGGGTCTGCAGTTTTCATCGCGGGTGCGTCACGTAAAGTTCCGCTCGCTTAGAGGGGCAGGACGAAACACACACTCGGCGTATTTACAGTAATAGTACCGTGGCACGAGTTACTTCCGGGCACACCGGTGTGTGCTTGTGCAGCCTCCCTCCGTCAGACTGCGTCCTCCCCACCCCCCGAGTTACTCCAGTCCCCGCACGGCGCACGTTTCGCGTGTGCGATAGAGTTAAGTGCGGCTCGGCTAAGCGGTTACGAGAAATAAGAGAGGGTGGAATCCGGTTGCGAGAGAGAGACGGTAAAAGATAGAGAGGGGGGAGTGGGGTTGAAACGCTCGATTTAGAGCAAACACGCGTCCGGTGTCGCGTGCGACCACGGATATCTGATACGGTTGGAACGCGAGCGTAATTCTCTTCGACGCTGTCGCGTTATTTATAAATCGTCCCGAACTGCCGTCGGTTATTATCACCGGCCGTTACAATTTTTCACCGGGGCTCGCTGCTCCGAAACGTCCGGTTAACTAATTACTATTAATTTAACGGGCGGCGCGTTCGTGCCCCTCGTAATTTTCCTCTCGCGACAGTTCGCAGTTGTTCGCTCTCGTTCTCCCTCTCTTTCTCTATTCTATGGAGCTCTTTGTCTCTCTTTCGAGCGAGAGAATGAATGAGGGAGGAAGAGGGAGCACACCCTCGGTCTCGGTTTCGATTCGAGTTTTCCCGCTCGCCCGGACACGTCGCTGCCAGACGAGCAAAAAAATAAAAAGAATAGATAAGGCAAAGTGCACGCTCGTTTAAAAGCCCGCGATACGCCCACGCCGACCGGTCTTTTGACACAAGCTGCGCCACTTTGTTCGCGCTAACCAGGTATTATGGCGCGAGACCGCCGAACAACCAGGCGCACATCTCCCTCGCTTTTTTCCCACTCTTTTTCCCCATTTTAGCGAACATTTTCGTTTGGCAAAGGTTGTGACGCGGCTCACAAAGTATTGTCAGTCACGGGACCACGTCTGTGACTCCAAGAAACGACGCCAGTCGCGTGTTTTTCGTTTGGTAAACAATGCTGCAATGCAGCGAAGAGAAAACACTGTTCTCGTACAGTTTATGTTACATATAGCGTTTGCTACGTCAAAATTGAATACAGCACGAAATTTAATCTTGTTCCGTTACTAAACATAGATAGAAATGCAATAAAAATTTTTTTGAAAATACAAGAAACTAAATGCATCACTAAATTCGACTTGTTCGGTGCTGAATGTGATTAGACACACAATAGACTGATCGCATCACAATATTTGTCTTTGTTCCCTTGCTGAATATGATTAAGAAGATAATCAACTGAATCCATCAGAAAATTTGACCTTGTGCCGTTGCTAAATGTGATAGGCGCACAATAAACTCAATGCAGCACAAAATTTGACCCAGCCCCATTTCCATATGTGATTAGTAGACTGCGGATTTTATGCATTTATGATAAAAATGGATGCGTGTAATTTAAAATAGCAAAAATATTAGGAAACTTTTAAACGTACTATCATATTATTCTCAACCTACTAAACATAAGAGGGAAGAAAATAAATTTCTAGTTCACTCCAGTTTGTTGCAATTCAAGTAAGAAACTGTTATTTTGCACGAAGATCCGCAGTCTAGTGATTAGGCACACAATAAACTGAATACGTCATAAAAGACCTCATTCGTTGCTGAATGTGACAGGGGACACAATAAACAGAATCCATCACAAGATTTGACCTTGTTCGTCGCTGAATGTGACTGGGAACACAACAAACAGAATCCATCACAAGATTTGACCTTGTCCAATTGCTCCCAACATCTCGCAAGGACGTCAAACTAAACCACAATGCAAAAAGAAAAATCATAACAAATTATGCATCCCTCGAATCGATTAAATTTCTACGTGAAACATGTTTCCGTGTAATCGACAACTTCAACGATACCCGATGTTTGACTGACTGAAAAGGCACACCTCGTGTATAACGGATCTCGATGCCTAGACACGGTACTGGCTCGATTTCACCCT
Organism: Lasioglossum calceatum; assembly: GCA_963966675.1. NCBI lineage: Eukaryota > Metazoa > Arthropoda > Insecta > Hymenoptera > Halictidae > Lasioglossum > Lasioglossum calceatum. The sequence continues at coordinate 16,365,625 of OZ016546.1, read as the reverse complement.
CTGAAATAATTCAGACAGCGAGGAGCCCCGATTTGCGTCGATTGCGCCTGTCATTCGTAAATCGCTGTCACTCGGGAAAATAGCTGGTGTAGGTTCGTCCCAGTCCCGCCTGTTAGCTTATGTATCCGTGTATCGTTGGCAATCTCGGCCTATAGTTTCCGTCGCTCGATGAACGAAGCGCGGAACGCGAGAGAGGTCTATCGAGAGTGGCGTTGCAATCTTTGCGAGACCGACGGGGCGGCGCGGTGGTGTACTAGTTCGACGTATTAAACTTAACGAGGAAAACAGGCGTCGGAGCCATTTATTTCTCTCCCCGTTTCTATCGCTCTATTTCTCCGTCTGCAATCATAACGTCGAACTAGCTGACGTGTCTGGAAAGTACGGAGCTAAGGGAGAAGACAAATGGGAACACGGACGTTATTGAAAAACGCAAGTTGAGAGGGAAAGAAAAGAGAGGAGAGAGGGAGAGAGAGCGGCGATAGGGAACGGACGCGGCGCATCTTAGTTTTTCGAGGTACGGACGGTGGAAAACGGTGCGTCAGCTCGCGTCTTGACTGAGTTTACGAGGCACCATAGCTGCGAGTGTATTTGCTCGTCGAAATCCGCAGGACCGTCGGGTTTACGGGTGACGTAAACGGGCTCGAACCAGCCAGCCCGAGCCCGAGCCCGGTATGCTCGACCCATCCTTCCGCCCTGGCCTCTGGTGGTTTATGGTCTGGTTATTCGGTTGACGCGACCCTCGCCACTTTGCAGGATCCGTGCAAAGCGGCGGAGTCACGGAGAAACGCATAATAAGGTTACCCCTGGGGTCCGGAGGTCGGATCATCCGCTGCGACCTCGTTTCGGAACACCACCTCGATCCCCCCCTCCCTCCGAGCCACGAGAACACGCCGATGGCCAATCGCGTTCCTTTCTTCTTCGTCGTCGTTCAGCCAGAGGGAGAGAATGTGTGTGTTTGTGTGTGTGTGTCTCTCTCCTCGACGAAACGCGACGCACCACTCGCCTCGACACTGCTTCCACTCGCTCGAGCTCGAATAATTGCCACACGCTCCGAAACGAGTGCCACCGGAATCGATTACTCGCGGCGATTCGATCTCGGTTCTTACGATTTCGATGCTCCCCATCAGATACTAGACAGTCTTCAGCTCTACTGGGACTCTGATCCGAGAGCGTAACTGTGATTGAAACTGTTGAACAGAAATGAGGGGTAGGTTTGGACGTGGTATTGATTCCAGTTATAATACAACATTGATGAATATGAAACTAATTTTTTTTGTATTGTACGATTAAATGAATAATTTAAGTTTATGAAACGTATCTGTAAACAAACATTTCATCCCATGTTTTCATTTTATCGTAATTATTGCTTGACACTTTCGCCAGCAGCAATTTCTGGCTGGTGCAGCACGGTTGTTGAGATATTCGAATAACTGCAACGTTCCTCCCGAATAAAATACTGAAACACTTTAGCAGAAGATTAGTAGACTGCGGCATTTATGCAGTTGTAGCAAAATTGAGTAGATGAAGTTTCTTAAAAATGTTGCAGATGTTAATTTATTATTTTTCATTTAATAAAATTGTTAAAGGACCGCAGGATTGTGTTGTGTTACATATCTGTGTCGGTGATAGCTCCGAGCCGATGACGTAGAATACGTCAGCTACTACATCAACTATACATCTTCGACTCTCGGAGCACCATTTAGGCGTAGTGTAGACCTTCAAAGCCAGGACCTACCGCTAAAATCGCAGTGACATCGCGCTAGTCGCTGCGAAGAATCCCATTCGGCGAGGAAAAAAAGATTTCCGATTGGCCCAGGGAGAACAGATGGAATCTTCGGGATCGTTTGACGAACGCGTCAGATAAATCTGCGGGAACCTGAAAACCTTGAAGCCTCGAAGCTACGAAACGGACGAAGCTTATCGCGTCTCGGTGCTCCTCCTTTCGTCGTTTCCCTTTCATAGGCGAAACACGAACGCGGTCGGTCGTCGAATGAAAAACCCCGTCCCGGTTTACGATCGTTTGAATTAGTGGTTCGAGAAACGGAGTCGCGCGAGCCCGGTTTCGCTCTTATTCATCGGGGCCGCGACATTTAAGTTAAATACGCCCGGGGAACAACACAACGCGGGGCTGCGCCCTCTCTCTCTCTCTCTCTCTCACTCTCTCTTTCTCCTTCTCCGCGCCGAGGGTATTTTCCCGTGCGGCCTGTGAAAGCCGCGTGCACTCTCACAGACACGCTTATGCACCGCGCACACAGGTGTATACTTAAAAAGGTATCACGAGCCGGGTCTGCGTCGCGTCGCACAAGTATGCATTCGACCCGGTTCACCGAGTATGCAAGAAAACGCGAGAGCGTCTGCAGAAGAGACGAAAAATGTAACCGACGCCGAACAAAGTATCGAGTCCGCGCGACACACAGTCGGCTAGAATCGCGGAAAGGTGGACGAATTTCGTGTCTCTGGTAATTATGCGTTAATAACAAACAGACCGATTAAAGGGGTAGTATTACTCGATAGAATAGGCAACTGTCTTTATAAAACTACGCTTAAAAAATCGGTTAGGGGATGGAGTGAATTATTTAGCTCCTGCTGCCCGCAATATTTTGATTATGCATAAAAATCCGCAGATATAACAAATTGAAAACAGTAACGCTTGAATTTTTTTATTTTTTCTTTGATTCTATTTGAAAATCATAAAATCCGCGATCGCGATCAACCCGCACGGCGGAAGAGGGACGAAGAAGGGGAAAAGAACGGACCAAGAGGAAAACAAAGCAGAGAAAATAGAGAGTCCCGAGTGTGCGTGTAAATTCGATTGGGCGTCGCGCGTGCGTGCGCCAAGAAAACTCGGGGCAAATTCGAGGAAACGAGTGAGAGGGGAATCGGACGAGGTTGCGAACAGAGACACGAGGAACGAGTGACGAGGGGTGGAAAATAAGGGAAGTAAGACGTGAAGCCGCGGGAACAGGGCTCCGGCCGGGGCTGGATTACTCGTGCTCGAAGCTAAGAGCGCGAGGAAATAAAGGGCCGCGCGCGAACTCGTGAAACGCCGCGTTTCTTGGAAAGTTTTTTTCCCGGGGAACCGCCTCGCCTTCTCCTCGCAAAGACCCAGGCGCGGCACAATGGTCGCGAGAACGCGCCGCGGAAACGAATTAGGCGGCTGTTAAAAAGCCGCTCGACGGAACCTCGTAAAACAGCCCCGCCGCGAATTCACCGGAAAACTGAGTACCGAAATCATTCCGCCGGTTTATCGGACACGTTCAAAGAACACCGCGAATTTCCCGTAACGAGAGGCGACGATTGTCTCAGCTGGCCAGAGCTTTCGCACCCTCCGACGCGAATTTTCCCGCCTCTTTGTGCTTCTTCACCGAATAACGTTGCCGGTTTTGTCAAACAAATTTTATTGTGTATGGCAATATTATTATGTTCATGTGTGATTTTTGTATCGCTAAAGTTCAGACGCAATGTTTTAATTTCTCATTAAATTCTTCAATTGCTATTTTAATCCTTCGAGGACATTACTGACGACATCAGAATTGTACGCCTAAAACCCGAAATTGTAAACATATAATTATGCACGTTGACATCAATTTGTTGATCTTTCATTCAATTCTTCAATAGCTATTTGAATCCTTTGAGGAAATTATCGACATCAGAATTGTATACCTAATTCCCGAAATTGTAACATATAATATAATTATGTACATTAACATCAATTTGTTGATCTTTCATTCAATACTTCAATAGCTATTTGAATCCTTTGAGGAAATTACCGACATCAGAATTGTACGCCTAAAACCCGAAATTGTAAACATATAATTATGCACGTTAACATCAATTTGTTGATCTTTCATTTAATTCTTCAATAGCTATTTTAATCCTTCTAGGACATTGCTGACGACATCAGAATTGTACGCCTAAAACCCGAAATTGTAAACACATAATTATGCACGTTAACATCAATTTGTTGATCTTTCATTTAATTCTTCTCAATAGCTATTTGAATCCTTTGATGAAATTACCGACATCAGAATTGTATACCTAATTCCCGAAATTGTAAACATATAATATAATTATGTACGTTAACATCAATTTGTTGATCTTTCATTGAATTCCTCAATAGCTATTTGAATCCTTTGAGGAAATTACCGACATCAGAATTGTACACCTAATTCCCGAAATTGTAAACATAGAATTTATGTGCGTTAAGAAAGACCATTGTTCATTTCTACTACTATTTCAGAATTTTATACAAAATCTAATTCGGAAGGCTAAAATAGCTGAAGAACATACACGTCAGAGAAGATAATCTAATAAGCCTTTGAAAATACGTCGGGTTCTCATCGAGAACTTCTCAAGCATTCAGTATCTACAATCAGTAGAATTGGCAGGCAATGGTCAGACACGCCAGCCAAATCTCCAATTTAAACTCATTCTCACATTTACATCTACCCTCTTCCAGTTCCACGATCGGATTAACTACTCTTTAAAAGACTAACTTTCGCAATTATGTTCTCATGTTTTTTTTCGAAAATTCGCATGAAAATTCCGTTATTACTCGCCGAACGATCCGGAGCTTTTTACACGAAGCCTGCTGGAGAAAAGCGTATTGGCGATAGCTGACTAAAAATTAACGTACCTGTAAAAAATTTAATTTCCAGCGGGAGTACATCTAAAACATTAACACGCTCTCACGCTGGCTTAATCAAAGTGGAAGCAAATGGATTTGCAAGAGGATAACGACCAGAAACATCGGAGCAGTGTTCGCGTCGAATGGAAGTTTGAATATAGTAATATTGTGTTGGACTGGTTATCCCGGTCATCCGATGCAAATCCTATAGAAAATGTTTGCTGCACTATGAACCGCGAATTTAAACGAAAATCTACTCTAATGAAAAATTAATGTACAGCTGGTCGCAACTTTGCCGAAGTATAATCGATAATCGGGTTGATTTAGACTCATTAAAAAGCGAGAGCTCGTTAACGTTTTGTGCGGACTTTCGTGTATTATTTAATGGTTTACTGCTTACGGTGGGATTATCGTTCTGGTAGAATTTATTATTGCCGTCAGAGGATTTTAATGACAAACGTTGGTCAATAGCTGTAATTAGAAAATAATGTATTATTTTTCAACTGGTAAAACCATTAAGAATAGGAAAGCTGTCCCCGGCCATAATTTTGTATCGGAAGAAAGCTCAATGGCTTAAGGCAGGCATGTCGAATTATTTCACCATCAAGGGCCTCATTATGTATTGTAAATTAATTAGACGACCGCAATAGAAAACAGCAGACTCGAAAGTTAAAGAAACACTTTTTTTTTTATTAACGTTGCTGTTACACATACAAAATAACATACGTACAAAAGTTGTTTCTTTTTTCAAGTTTACTTTATTTGAATAAAACTATTCCATTTTTGTTTCGAAGAAACAAACAAGAAATTTTCAAAATTTGGTTGAATTTGTTGAACTGTAATTACTTTTGAAATTGATTGTGCACACGCTGGTCTGTTCGTCTTACCCTCCGCAGTTTTATTATTTTTTAACGTTGAAGATAGTGGTTCGCTCATATATTATATGTGCTACCACTGCTACCGAATATAGCTGAAATACGCCTAATTGCACATAACATATCGGGAAATCGGTCGACAGATACATAATTGTAAAAATGTGGAATCACAACATCCATATATGTTTGTTTCAATACGGAATCACACTGCATTTCGATTAATTCCAGTTGTACAGGTTCTGCACTCCAAATTCACTCTTCTGCAAGTCAATTTCACCTTTCTGTAAATCAATTTCACGCTTTTGCAAGTCAATTTCACCCTTCTGCAAATTAATCTCACCCTTTCGTAAATCAAATTCCAGCTTTTACAAATAAAGTATTTTTAAGTAAGTTTTCGTAAAAAGAATGAGATCAAATTTATGCGAATTTATTCTGTAATTGTGAATAGTGTAGATATGTACAGGGTGGGTCACCTCATTTTGCCACCTCAAATATCTTTGTTGTTTTCAAAGATACGTCAAATGTCAGAAGGACAAAGTTGAATGGTAAAATGGGGCTTATATGATACCAAAAAAATTTTTGGAATTGAAATATCTCCTGAACTACTAACTTTTCGACATACATAGGTTAGTACTTTTTTATAACGAATGTCCAGCTGCATCGATTGATGCGTTAAAAAATACCTCATTCCATTTTAAAAAATGAAGGTGACCTTCATATCTCCTAAAAAAATTACATAAAAACAAAAATTGTTTTGGTATCGTATGAGCCCCATTTTACCATTCAACCTTGTCCTTCAGCCATTTGACGTATCTTTGAAAACAACAAAGATATTTGAGGTGGCAAAATGAGGTGACCCACCCTGTATATTCTGTGTGTACCCATTTTCTGATTAATAGATTTTAGAAATGAAAATACATATTTATTGAAGCGTATTGAGTATTGAATCTCCCCTCGCAGTAATGACACCGTTCACGTGTGTCTAAACAAATATATAATTTAATCGACATAAATAAATAATTATTTTTGAATATTCTTAATAAGTGAAATTGACTTACAAAAGGGTGAAATTGATTTACAGGAACGTGAAATTGACTTGCAAAAAGGGTGAATTTCGAGTGTACAACCTATAAATTGTGATCAACAGCTTCAAAATTTTTGGTCGGGCCGCAAACTGCTTGTCGACGGGGCGCATTTGCCTGGCTCAAGGGATAGAAAAAGCAGTCTGGCCGCGTGTTTTCTGAAAAGTCGCATCTTTCGAGCGCACATAAAATCGGGTTTGTCCGGGGCAAGTAGGGAGTTTTCGCCTCGGCCCGTTCACGCGTTAATTTAGGTCGTACTCGAGTCGGGGCTGGATCGATCGATGCCTCGGAATTAAACAAATTCGCGGCGCTGACGAAGCTACGGGCCCGTATCTCGGCCGCGAGCCATCCAGCCGAGAGGGAATCGGAGTTTTCGGTCCGCCGCGTATTTTCTTCCGGTCGCTCGACGGTTAATGATATCGGCGCGGAGAGCGTTTCCGGATTCAATTTTCGGATCGAAATCGCCGGATATATGTGCGATATATGCAAGCCATGCGGATTACCGGCTCCGACAACGGTGAGGACGCGAACCCATCGTACCCGAACCTTCTCCGTTGAGGACCGTAAAAACAGGCGACGGTTTCGCGCGGACAAGAAAAATAATGAGTCCACGTGATTACGGCTGCGTCAAAGAACGGCAGAGACGAAGCGGTCGCCGGATACCGCGAATATTTTGTAATTAAACAGGAATAGAGTCCGCGAACCGTTGATTCATCGCCTCGTATTGTGCCGGAAATGTTTCGCAATTAAACGGGGTTGCATCACCGCGGCAACGAGACGTGTCCGGAGAGGGAGGGACGCGAGAGTGAGAGGGTTGAGAGAGGGTTAGTGGGAGGTTTTGGCACATGGGAGGGGTGCAAAAAAGCGCGCACAGCGAAACTCTCGCGGTCGGATCGGTGTCTCGCGGGACGTTGTTACGGGAGTCGTGATTATTAATGGTAACGGGCCGATAATGATTTCAGCCGAAAAAAAGAGCCGCGATCGCGCCAGATTTCGGGCTGTTCCGCTCCCCAGGGCACACGGTGCACCGTGCCGCCATGGGCCGCGATGCGTTGCGAAAAGTGACTCGCGACGTCCCGGAAAAAAACTTTCTGAAATATCGCCTCTCCGCTCTATTCATCAACGAACGCACCCGTGCAAGTGTACACCGAACTTTTTGCGAACCTAATGTTTGCACTCGGTAATTACGTGCGGCACGTATGCAAATATCAGCGCCGACCGTAAGTAACGCCCCGGATTCTTCCCTCCCCGGGAAAGCCGCGAATAAAACGGTCCGGGTTATTAATCATTCGCGGAGATTCCGGTAGACGCGGTCTACACGGTGTTCCCGCGATCCTCGAATTTCTGCGCTCGCCTTTTCCCAGCGGACTCTGCGTCTTTAATCTCCAATTTGGCCGGGAATGCAATCGCCCTGCGCTGGTAAATTGATGAGACCGCGTCCTCGTTTCGATACTGTTCGAAGGAAGAATCAGTTTCAGCTTTATATGAATTCCCATTAATGTAGAATCGTCCTCTCCACGTTCGTACAATTTTGAAACACCCCGTATACATATGGAATGAAATAGTTCACGAAACTTTAGTCATTTCTTAAGGGAACGGTTGACTTGAGTCCCACGGTTGTTCCGAGATTTATCTTCAACAACTTGCACGTTATTTCCAAAGGTACAGAATCCAGCTGCGACAGTCTTCACACATGATTGTAGTACAATCATACATGTGGCTACAAGAAAAACCGCATCGATGCATTCGTCGCTGCATTCGCGAATAGAAGCCCGGCTTTAAAAACATTTAATTTGCTCTGCGCTCCGAATATGCGACGATGGAAAATGAAACATAATGTGTCGCTAATATCCTACTTAAAAGCTAGTTTAATCTCTACACCAATGTTTGTTCGTGACTTTACAGAAAGTTACATTGCAATTTTTTCGCCCGCCACGGCTAAGCCTGGTTTTTCATTTTCCCGTGCTCGCCCATTATAATTTTTGCAGGAGCAGTTGCGAGCATCTGTTAGCCGGCTGGAAATCGAAAAATTACGTTCATAATTGTCCGTGGTTTTTCATCGTGCCGGCCGGTGCGGCACTGGTCGTTGCTTTATCTCTTTGTGTCTGGGGCTGTTCGAAATTTAACGGGCGCGTAAATATGATAACGCGACGTAGAGAGAGAGAGAGAGAGAGGATTGGGAGAAGGGAGAGAGAGAAGATAGTTTCTCTTTCTGTTCCCCTTTAATCTGCCGCCTCGCAGCGCCGCGAACTCCCAACGTCGAACCGTAAAGCTCCTTCCGACGATTTCTGGTTACGAGCGACGACGAGCCCGGAGTTGTTTCTTCACCTGCGCGGCAAAGATATCGAACAATGACGGGAAGTAGAGTTTCGCATTAAGGAAATAGTCGTAGAAAGGGTGGAAGAGTGAGAGAGAGAGAGAGTGAGAGGAGGGCACGCCGGTGCCTTCGAACTTCCACCGAGTTCCAAGATATTCTCAGGCTCTGATTCAACCGTGCCCCCTTCGCGACTACTCATTACTCCTTACGAACTTACAAATTGAGCACGTAAGACTGGATTGAGGGATCCCAGGAATAATAATAATTCCCGCTCTTTGTTGCCAGTCTACCCCTTGTTCCGCGACGAACGGATGAAGCCCCCGAGACGATCGATGATTCCGAATAATCGCTCGTCGGGGACTCGTTTCCCAAAGACCCTGCAAATTACCTTGCACCGACGCGACGCATCCGTTGAATACGACCTTTCTTTGCAATCCAATTCTTTGCGACCAGCTTCGCGATACCGGCGATTTCTGGTGAAACGAGACACAATTGGAGAGAAAAATTCTATCCAACAACTGCGGTACAGTGTCGCCAGTTGATGCCCAAATGGATATCAATTACTCTCCTCCTTTTCCCCTTCCACTATCCCATTCCAGCACCATGCGCACACTCCAACGTCCCCCACTAAGACCGTAGACTGGACTGATCATCGGAGAGTGGGTACTTGTATTCCCCTCGATTTTCTCGACCTGGCGACACTGCTGCGGTCTATTCATTAGCGTCTGCAGGATTAAGACTTGTCCCCCCCACTCTACTTTCCCCTTCTACGACGGCCCGGTCACGTGATGCGTTTCGTCCCTGTCGTGCGTGTGTCACACTGTCACGCGACTAATCCCGTACTGGAAAAGGGTCACGTGGCGGAGGTGTGGGGAAGTAGTGTCGCAGAAGGGGAAAGTAGAGTTGGGAGATAGTCTTAATCGGTGCCACTGAGGCGGTAGAATATTTTGATTTTGCATAAAGGTTTAGAGTAGTCGCAGGGACGAACTCTAACATTCCTTCTCCACTAACCAATTTCCTTCAATTTTACGTTTTGTTGATTTTATAGTTGTTAGTTTCGAAGCGTGTAAAATTCATAACTTCGACTGCAATTTTGTAGAGAAGCAGTCGCAAAGGGAACCAGTCCGAATTCCAGGATTGCTAATTAGGAAGGAGGTTCAAGGGTCGAGCAGGAAGGGTAATCTAGGGCGGACGGGCTCGTCTCTGTACGTGCCACGGTATCGTAAGCGTTTATTATTTCTTTGTCGGTGGAATTTGGATAGTTGAGTCTACTACAAGGAACAGAGAAGTTTCGAAGTACTACGTCGTGGCAGGTTTCGACTTACAATTCAAGCGTCTGCTCTCCTCCGCCATCTCTTTCTCTCTCTCTCTCTCTCTCTCTCTCTCTCTCTCTCTCTCTCTCTCTCTCTCTCTCTCCCCCTCATTCTCTTTGTCTCTCGACTCTGTGTTCTCGCAACGTCGATGCCGAAATCGCGGTGTTCCCACCCACGCCGCCGCGTTCCGGAAGTATCCCGGCAACTTCTAACCACCGTTGTACACATCCTAGTTCACTCGAGGGACCAAACAATTCCCCGCTATCTCTCCAGACCGACGCACGAGTTTGAAGACAGTTTCAGGCCTGGCGAGATAAGATGCATCTAGCGCCCGAGAACCTGCAAGAAGAATGCCAGAGAATAACCGCTTACCAACGAATTCAAACGCGAGCTAGCGAGCTCCGATGTCTAGACGATGCCGAACCGAGGCTCGCCTGAGAATTAAACGATCCCCCGCATATCTTTCCCGTGAATTATGAACTTCGACTCCTCTAGCTCAGATGGCGAGTGATTCATCCGAGCGTTTTACGGCGTCACGTCACGCAGAATTCGAGCTATTCGTTCCAAGTGGCAGAAGAGCTTCATCGCGGGCTTAACATGAACTCTTAATTGTGAATAGAAATTCCAGTTCTGTATTTTCGAATTGTTGACACTTGGAGATAAACCGCTTTGAAGCGTAGAATCTCAGTGAAATTGTCACTAAGAAATTGCCACGTGTCTCGTCGAATGAAGTTTGACGACACGCAGCGGAATTCTCGAAGTGTAAAAATCGGAACCGGCGTATGGCAGGGAATATCCAGGGTGGCAGGAAGGCCTGCAATGATTTTGTTATCGAAGGAGACCCAGGAGTCCTTTGAGAGGGGTTATTCAGTCGCGGGTAGCACCCTAACGAGCCAGGGTCCAGGAAAAAGGCGACACAAAGGGAGACAGGAAAACGAGCGACGCTTAATCAACGCCTCGTCCTCGACGAATCTTAAAGAAACTTGCGCGCGCATCCCTCTCGCACCAATCTCTTCTTCGGCTTCTTCTTCGTCCACGAGGAAGCCTCGGAAAGTATGGAAATCGCGCGGAAGCCTTTCCCGTGGCCAGAACGAAAGAAGTTTTCCGCGCGGTCGGGAAACTTCCCTCGATCGACTGGACGTTTCGAATTTTCGAAAATTCCGAAGTACTTCCGGACGAGTCTTCTTCAGCGGGCTGCTTGCCGTAGTGACCAATTCCTAGTCGACAGGTGATTCCCGTGGAATGTATATACAGGGTATCCCGTTGAAAGTATCTTACTCACATAATAAACAACATTGGCAATTGTTTCATGCGTTTACTTCGAGGTAGATCAATTTAACATTACCGTGCGTTTTCTTAATTATTTTTTATTAAGCTATAAAATGGGATTACGAAGTTATTTTCGGTTCTACCAAATACCTTCAATGACCTGCGAAGACGAACTTGTTATAGGTCAGTACACTTACAATAATTCACTCATTTTGTGACGATTACATAGTCCCTCGAACATGGTGAACTGTTTGATACCTTCGGAAGCGTTCAAACATTTTCAGACAGGGTTTGAAGTTTGAATTTCCTATTACAAGGTCCTTTTCATCGGAAGCTTGAAATCTTCTTCAAAATTAAAACACGACCGCGCGAACGAGTTCAAACATCGTTTAACGTAGGAACACCTAAAATGGAGGTTGCGACAGTTCCTCAATTAAAGCGGCTGAAACGTACGAGAGAGAATCAAACTTCACCGAGGCGAAGTATGAAGTCTAGGATCGCTCGATCATTCTCCCGGAACCCGCGGACATTTTAATTAATTCGTCGGGGCCAGGTAACGAACACGGAAGACGTGGCCTGTAAAAAATTTCAAGAACCAACGATGGGGCGGGTGGCTGTCCTCTGGATCGGATTGAACGGATCTCGCCTCGATCCTCGCGGAATCCATCAGCTCGTTAGATCGCGGGAGGGAGTGCACCGCGGGATATTATCTTTTTATTTGCCGGATATACCTGTTCGAAATGAAACTTTGAATTCCACCGGCCTCTGGCCCCGGTCGGGTTGCGTCGTTCGATTCGATGGAATCGATGGTCGGCTCGACGAGTTGGGCGATGGCTCCTGAGGAAAATGGGCTGGAATCGAAGTACGTCACGTCCGGCATACAGTTTACCTTGAGAAGGATCGATTCTCGAAGGAGTTAAGTGGCGGCAGTTCCTCGAAGAAGTATACCTATCGAGTCGCCAGTAGGAATCACGTTCGTGGTCGAGACCCCCGTTGCTGCTCCCTGGATCGCGGGCGGCAGGGCCGCTCGCTGTCATCTTAATCCCGGGGATCCTTTTTACACGGCTTTCTCATTCGCGTCCTCTGTGTACCGGGGCCGAAGGGGCTCCTTGTGGACTTTGCCAGCCCCCGGCCCGGGACAGCACCTTCTCTCTTATCCGGTTGAATTACGGCGAGGCACGTCCGCCCCTAGTCGACGTCCTGCATCCTCCCTCGCCCTCCGAGAAGCCTGGACGTCGTCCAGCTTCCACGGACAAGAGAGGAGGAACCCCTCCCCCCGGACATCCAATGCCCCGGGACCCGTATTAAAACGGCCGGCGCGTACGTGAGGCTAGATTTTATTTCGCCGACCAAGATATCATCCTCATCTTCGCGACCATTTCACTGAATCCCCCACGATCCCAGATATTTTTTCCGGGACCTCGTCAGGATTATTTCTTCCCCCATGGACCCCCCATCCTCATAGATTCGATTTCCCCTCTTTGTTCCGCTTCGCTGTACGGGCAGACCCTCCGCTGATTGTCATTATTGTTAGTCTTCGTATATCTCCTTCATCGGGCGTGGATCATAGACGCTGAAATACAGGCCGAGTCACTTTTAGACTTCAATTTATTTTGTTGCGAAACATTTCTTGATAAAATGATACCCAACACGTTCATTCGTTTAATCCACGATTTATTAGAACTTCGATTATCCGCACTGGTCAGTGGGACGTGTTAAATTCGTTGAAAGTTTTCACCGTTTTGCATTCGATCTACTCGTCGCTTTAAAGGAAAATATATAAAGGTCCGATCCTCTTTAAGTGTCCCAACGCCTGCGGTCGAAGACGCACGCGTGTGTACGTGAGCCGGGGATGGGAGTTCATCGACGAGGCGTCACGTATGGCATAGATGGTGTGGCAATCAGTCGAAAATCGATCGACCCAGTCGATAAAGGATAGCAGAAGGATAGATATTGTCCAGGAGGATGATAAGTTCCCCGCGATACAGTGCCGTGGACAACAAATGGTCGAGGAGCGTCTCAGACACGTCCCCGTGCACACGAACTATGGGGACTTCCGATTGTGCAGACCATCCGGTAAGGTTTCCCCTTATTCTCTTGGCCTTGAAGCTGATCACCGGACAAAAGGTGCTGCCTTTCACCCCTACCTCCCCCGCCCCAATTTCACCTTCGAGACGCCGTCGCTCAGAGTCGTTTCCTTCTCTTTCGAGAATCTTTATGGACGGTATAATTACGTTAACCGGATCGCTGTCGGTGCGAATCATGTCAGGCGACGGCCTTCTTTATCTTTCTTCTTGTACTCTTTGCCATAGACTTGCTAAAATGTCTTCTACTTTTCCTCGCCCGTCTACGGTTTTATTGGAAAACCATTTTCAAACATTCTTTATGCCAGCACTCGCTGTCTAAATATTTTTATGGATAGTGTAATTCAGGGATGAGCAACCTTTTTTTACAACGGGCTTTTTTTACAATGTAAGAAACTTATGATAATACAAACACTGAATGATGAAATCAAATTATCTCTTTATTAACACAATAAACCTAGTACGAAAAATTAATAGAAATAGAAATACTATTATATTTAAAACGGCGAAAGATATACGTGTCTTTTGTAGAACAGCGGGACACGGTAGAAATTTTTAAAAGTCAAAATGTAAAATCTTTGAAGGGCCGCGGGCTGCTCATCCCTGGTGTAATTAGACTTTGAATTTCCAAGCGAAATAAACGTTTTCTGCGTCAATTACAAGAAAAATTTGAATAGTACATGATGTACCAGTAACATTAAATTCACAAGACGTTCCTTCGATTTTGTGTTCTAGATATAATAAAATCCGCGGTCTAGTAATTACGTTAACCAGATCGCTGTCGATATCAATCCTGTCTGCGAGATGACAGCCTTTATCTCTTTTAGGATATTCTTTATCCGAGATTTGATGAATAGCTTTCCTTTAATTCTACGTCTCTATTGAACCATCAATCGCCAGATATTTTTCATTGAATTATTTTATAATTACGTCACTGCTGTCGACGCGAACTGCGAGATGAGACAGTCTGCTTTATCTGTTTTCTTCTTATTCTTGGCTCGGGTTTGATGAATAGCCATCATCTTTCCTTCGGTTCTACTGAACTGAATGCAACAGTGTGTTGGGATAGAAACTAGAGTTTCAACAAATCACGCCGTGAATCCGCTCGCGGGTCCCACGGATTGTAAACCAGCCGGTGCGGCGCGGCGACGCGACGGATCAAGCGAATTTTCCATTTAAAAGTTAGCCATCGTCTCGTCTGGATGGTCAATAATTTCAGCAACGGCTGAAAGCCCGAAAAAGTTACGATGCGGCGGGGCCATTGGTGGAGCGAGGGGGGTGCACGGAGAAAGAGGGGGGAGGGTTGTTCGCGGCAGAATTGCATGGAAGTGCGTGATGCACTCCGCTGCTGGCGTGTTCACGGGCAGTAACCCTAAATATTAACACGGGCCCCAAGCGGCCGAATTGCGCCGCATTACCATCGCCACCCTGTACTCGGCCATCACCGTGGAAATATTGAATTTCGTTATCGACCCAAATCCATCGGGCCGGCCCGCCCCTCAAGGACAAGCACTATCATCGAGCCGCGGGACTACGTCGGGTTCCTCGAAACCGATCCAGATCAAGATCACGATCGAACGTATGTCGAACTAAAACTCTCCTGGTAAATGTTTGTCTTTCGCCGAGGAACCGATGAAATAATATCGTTTCCGCACAGAACACGATTTTCAGATGGAACTGCAACGTCCGCGCCCGCGGGGAAAGAATTTTCTTTAAGCAGCACGAAAGTAGTTTGATATAATACTTTTATCCGTGAAGTCTGAGCGGTCTCCGAAATGATGCTGCTGCTAGAACAAATATTTTCGACGATAGACAGTACACCCTGTACACTCTTCGAGAATGCAGATCCTTTGAAGTAATGACCTTGGTCGACCTTCATAATAGGTCATTCCGTTCTATTTAAAAGAGCAGTGTTGACCTTGAACGATCTTCATAACAGGTCATTGTATTCGTCTTGAACGCACACCATCAGAATGTAAACAAAAAACTTATGCCATTTAAAAAAGCATAGTTGACATTGTCTATGAGATGTTCTTGACCCAGGGCTTGAAACGGGCCCGGAAATAACTGTTTGAAACTGTTTCATTTCGGGTTTGTTTTTTTTTTTTGCTTATTTTACGTCGCTTTTGGAACTCCTATTCAGGAGTTATTTCGCGGCGGGACCTACAGTTTTTATAAGGTGGGTTACGAACCACCTTGGGCACCACAGTTTAAATGGCACATGGAATATTTCCAGTTCGGGCATGATTGAAACAGTTATGAAGGACCAATATTCTAAATAACTGTTACGAAGGACCGAAATTTTGGTTGATATCGGTTTCGATTACGGTCCTTTGTACACGGATATCGGTCCTCATATGTATATCGGTTCCTAGGACTGTTATTTTTTCGATGCTATATCGGTCCTCATAACGATTCTAATACCTTGTCGTTCGGCCGATGCCTTAAGCACGGCGACTTCTAAGGGTCGGCCGATGCTTTGGAATCGGTGGCAAGAGACAGGCAGAAAATTAAAATTGCAATAAAAAAGTAAATGTAAAAATAGTGAATAATGTATACTCATATCTATCGTTATAATAAAACAACTTTCAATTATGACCAAACTATAACAGTTATTAATTTTAGTAGTTATTTCCGGACCCGTTTCAAGCCCTGATTGCTATAGCTTGAAACTTAGAACTAAGAACCGATATGAGGACCGATATCGTGTATGAAGGACCGTAATCGAAACCGATATCAACCAAAATTTCGGTCCTTCACAACAGTTATTTAGAATATCGGTCCTTCATAACTGTTTCAAGGACCGAAACCGATATCGTAACTGTTTTCAAGCCGTGCCTTGACATTTTCTCCTATCTTCGAGAGCAAGTTATTCAGGTGACCTGTTTCAACTGCTCCACCCTGTACGCACGATTCATACAAACGGAATAGTGCAGTTGTATCACGAATTGAAATAGTGTTCCTTGCAGTAAGACTTCGCGTAAAAGTTGGCATTAGAACGGAATGATTTTCAGAGTTACTAGACCTGGAGATTTCGCAGGCGCCCGTAACGCGTTAGTAGCTGGTGGAAATTACGCACGTCGTGTGCAGTGTCGGCGAGGATAACGATTAACGAGTACGATCGGCCTTGCAGCTCGCCACGAGCAATCTAAGAGGTTGCTCGCGCGGCGAAGATGCAGCGTGCAGCCTTCGAGCTGCATGCACAGCGATGCACAGCGATGCAGCCCGCTTCGTGCCCGATTAAAGGGACCGTGGCCGTAATTCGGGAGGAGAGGAGCATGGCGCGCGATAACACAGACGCTAAATTCGAGGATACGCTTCCTCGACGTGTGCCATCGACCGTTTACATCCGGTATTATCGCATTACGCGCGACGTATTCTCGGAAGGCGTCGTGTACCAGCGGAACGCATGCTCTCTCTCTCTCTTGCTCTTTCTCTCTCTTCTTCCAGCTACATTCTCTTTCTACTCGTTTCTCTCCATTCTTCTCTATTCCTCTTCGCGAGCTCGACGAAACTCGAAAAATTCTGCGCGACGAGAGCGTGCGTGACGCGCGCGAGTACCGGAGCTCGCTCGTTCTCGCGGAAAGTTACCGGGGCCAACGGGAACGAAAGAGCTGCAGGTGCAACGACAATACGCGGAAAGTTCCCGGAGTTTGCTCGGAGCTCGATTAGAGGGACCTCCTCCTCCTTGTCTCCCGCCGAGACGTGATAACAGAGACGTTTGACCGCGCTGCGTTCCCGACGAGATCGATGGGCTGCGTTTCGCGGCACTGCATGCGCGATTCTACTCCCGTCCCGTTTATCAACAGAAATATTTGTCCTTCAGACACAAACCTCTTCCTAGGATTTTAGCCCTAAGACGTGTCCGTGTTGGAAAATGATATAAAATATCGAGTTTTGGATGGGAAAGAAAGTTCGTAACGATAAAATTAAGGTATTTCATTTATTCATTGGTTTAGTCAATAACACGAGAAGTTGCCTCGAGAATGGCAAAAAGTAATAGAACAGAATGAAAAATACGTTATTGAATAAATCTATGAATAAATATCTGAATTTTAGCTTTCAATTTTAATTTACAAATGCTACGAACTTTCTTTCCAACAAAAATTTTATTTAGAGGATGATGAGGCTCTATAGAATTTTATGATTTTATTAAGATCAATAATTATATGTATTTAATGTATTAATTAAGATTATTTTATCGGGGTGATATCTAAATGTACAAAATTTATTAAAAATTGTTAGAAAAATTACCTTGGGGATAACAGCATTTAGGAAGATCATATCTCTATAAATATTAATTCAGTTGAAAAAATTATAATATTTTTTAACGGAGGACCAGGTGAACGTGATAATCCAGTTTCATATGGCGATGTGGATAATCTGCAGCGAACTTGAAAACAATTTCTGTCGGACGTCAAAGGGCCGCCGAGTATGACGTGGGACGGACAAGCGGCTCGATCGTTCCACGAAGCGATTCTGGTTGAAATTCGACGGGCCTGTCGAAAACCGAGAGCTCCAGTTAATATATCACGGGATTTTTTAGCCGTCGCGTCGGTGGCCCGGTGCCGTCACGGAGCTTTGTTTTTGCGGCTAAACATTGTTATGCAGATGGGACCAGACGGCATTGTTGTTCGGCTAGACCTCCGCGTACAGCCGCGGCGCTATTCTCATGATAATTTTCGGGGATTATTTTTCATAATTTCTCACGGAATACGTTGAACATCCCTTTCGCCGTTTCCTATGGTCGCTTCGAAAAACAACGAACAAAAAGAATAGGTACGAGAGAGGGAGAGAGAGAGAAAAGAAGGAACGGACGCGGAAAAGAAGAACGAGGGAGTGTGTCCCTTCCCACCGAGGGAGACACCGTCCACGCTTTTATGTCTCTGCCGGGTCCGGGTCTGGGTACGCCAGTTTAATTTATTTACTAAAAACTGCCTTATGTTCATTAGCATTGCGGATGCCGCATACTCGCGAGACGAGACCGAACGAGACGCGGTTCTTCCATGTCTCGATGAATTACTTCGGCGTAGTCCCTGTCGCGCGGTGTCCATCGTCTGCACGATCTTTCAGAATTTATTTAACGGCGCTCCTGAAACTCGCACACGCGACGCATTGCATATGCATTTCGGCGGGTCTGAAGCCGCGTCCAGAATTTTCCGAAGCGATTCCATGAAATGTTTATGGAGCAGACGACATTATGGGCAGCTCCGCGTTAGAAGATCGCCCAGACTGTGCATCTTTATGCGTTTATGAAACACGACAATTTCGAACGTAGAAGAGAACGTGTTTACTAGTAATATTTTCGATGTCAGTCATAATCTACTGGAACAGACTCCAATCTTTATATCTACCTAGATTTCATGCATTGGAAAACTGTACAACGTCTGCGTGGACGTTTGAATTTGCACAATTTTTGCAGGCCAAATATCGATCATTAACTAAACGATCGATATGAGGCTCGTTTCGCTTCTATGTGTCTTCACGGTATATCATTACCTAGTACATTGCCATAGTATCAACATGTGTCTCATTAAAATTCATAATATGAAATATTACTTTATATTGCACTAAGCAAGTAAGTAGCATCTGTCCTTAATAGGTTTAAAGTCACACAATTATGAAATATAGCATTTAATATTATTTTACAGACGCATTTCTTGATAATTTCTTGAGAATGATCTAAAAAATGATCGAAACGTTGAAATAAAGATTTTGTGAAAATCTGCAAATAGTGTTTATGTAGAATACTTGATCGAACCAGTGCGCTGAAAGCATTTAAAATACGATCGATATAATCAAACATTTAACAGAAGGGTACGTTCTCTTTAAAAAAACCGAGGCTGATGTCTATTCCTTTATAGCACTGACAGGATTCAATTTAAAAAATCTGAATTTAAAATATTCTGTAATTTCGCGATTTGTAAAACTCCGAAATCCGTCAGTTTGACAGGCTCCTCGGCAGCGTTGAAATGTGGAGATAACTGAAATCGCAACACAGCATTCTTAAAGCCACGGGAATGGAATAACGATGAACAGGCGAGGCGTCGATTCGAACAGGAAAAGCAGGATAGCTGGCCGATTAATTCTCGATCGGCTTCCGGCATGGAAATACTAGTATCGATTCGGCCAATCACTAACGAGATGCGATCCAAGTCAGAGTCCGATCGGTGGCACAATCATATATCGTGGGAGACAGTGTGTGACGTAGCGATGGTTTCAGGGCATCCTTCGCGTTCAAAGAACGAATCACGGTATCAAAAGAATCTCGTTCGAGGCATCGTTGTCCAATTTATCTCTTTTCGATTGGAATCGCATCCGAGCAGCCGGTTGACTGATAGGAGTCAAACCCGGCAGTCGACAGGAGAGAGAGAGAGAGAGAAGAGAGGGGACTCGAATCCCGTGGAAGGCACGATTCCGTTCGAGCCCCATTATCGATTCTCGTTACCGTGTGTTCTCGGCGCACCTGTTTCGTTTCCATCCGGCAGCGAAAGCTCCATCGAATCCTTTTGCCCCCGCCCCGCTTCTTTTCCACCCTTTTTTCCTCCGAATGCTAGAACAACCGCCATTCCTCCAGGGTGCCAGCCAGACTCCGTGCAAGAATGAGCCAGCAGCAGCAAGTCGCATTTTTACATTTGCATGTAAATAAGCTGGAATCTGCCGCGAATCTATGCGCGTCGACTTACCATCCTATACATGTATACGTACCTTTTGCCGAGTGCACGCACCGTAATGGGACACGTTCCAACCGTAACGAGCGCAATTATTTCTAAAGAACGCTGATCAAAACACGTAACAACCTTATTTTTCGGTGTACCGCGAGAAAAGCTGAACCGGCACGTCGAAATACGAAAAATTGAACCGACGCTCTTTCCATCTCGCAGACTAGAAATTCCTGAGAATTCCTCATTAAAACTAATCCCGTTAAAACCGGGAATAAATATCTGCTTAACTGCTTGTATCTGAGGTAGAACATTCTTATTTTTATATGTATATTTTAATCACTATAACCGTACAGTAAATTATAGTGCAAGGGGTTATCGCTAGACTGTTTTATCACTAAACGATAGCATCCTTAAATTCATGTAATGTGGCTCACAATTGTGTTTCCGACTCATTCAGTTTTGTTATAAATGCATAAAATCCGCAGTTTATTTATCACATGGTAGTACATTTTCAATAATTTCTTCGTTATCGCAGCGAACCGAACAACTACGGTGCAGAAATTTATTGCAGCGTGCCCGTATCGGAAGGGCAAAAACGAAGGAACGCATTACATTAAAACGAGACAAATATGAAACGTTAAATGCTGAGAAAATGGGAAAATTCAGGTATAGCGCAGACTTAATGCTCGCCGCGAGCAAGCGAGGCGGCCGAACCTTCTCGAAACAAGCCGGGACGGTCAACGGGTTCCTTTTTCTCGGATCGATGCCGTTTATTCCGTTTCCGGTTCTGTGTTCGCGGCCTGTTTCGCTGGTGGATTGCCAAAGGTTGTTTCCCCGAGATTTCTCTTTCGGCGTCCTAGCTGTGGAAGCGTTCGCGGGTTCGTCGCGCTTAAGTGTCGCGCAATAGTCCCAGATCGTCAGAACATAGCCGAAACCGTAAAAATGAATTTTTGCAAATGATTTATGACCTTGAACGTCATTATGTCATATACGAATGAATTTGTTTTAGCACACGCTTCCGTATGATATAAAATTGAAGGTCATCTTCATTTCTAAAACAATTACAAGAGCAAAAACATTCCACAAGGCCGCATTAACCCCTTGCTGTCTTCTGACGAGCCAGACTCGTGACGAAGATTTTCAACAAAGTCCAACAAATATGAATATTACGCGTTTCATTTTGGATGAAATAAAATTTGATTCGTTTGTAATCAATGTTTAAGCATCAAAATAACTGTAGCCATACAAAAAATATACATTTTCTTTTCCCTTTTACGCCATTTCTGTGCACAAAGACGTTTTAATCACTGTAACTGTAAAGAAAGCGTGCCATTTCGTTTCTAGAAATTTGGAGTTTCGTCATCGGCGACCTTGAGACCTTGAATTACAGATTGGCAAAGAAATCCAGGAGCGTCTTCAGGTGTGGCCACGTGTTTCAGCAATCTGGGAGCACTGTGCGTGGCCCGATTGCGCGTTTGATCGATGAAGCGACCGATTAACCACGACGAGTGAAAAATCGGACCGTGGACTATGTTCGCAGTGGTCGTTGCACGGCGTTTCGAGTCGTCATAATAATTTCATTGGCCGTTTGGAATGGTTAATTTCCGACTACGTCGTGCACACTTACCGGTGCGTCGTGCGTGTCGTTCGACGAGAATACATTAAGGTCGAATTATTCAACGTAAAGCAGCAGAATGTAAAAACGTTTGATGGGACGAGACGGTATGGGACAGGACGGGGAGGAAACGGGACGATGGTGCCGGGATGGGTGGAGCTTTTAAAAAGCACTCTTTAATCCCGGAGTCTCGGCTGAACCCCGCTCCATCGATTTTCATCGACTTTTACGCGCGCGTATCCGCTGTGCTCCTTCCCCGTATACTCGACACCGTTCGTTTCGCAGCTCGATCAATCCGCGCGCATAAATCCGAATCCAATTGCCCGGATACATCGGGCCGTCGAGGTAAATTCGTTTCGCCCTTTGATTCGCCCCTCCGGCAAAAGTATTCTTTAGGCGGCGGCGGCGGCGGCAGCGGCCATTTCTGGGCCAGCCGATGGTAATCGCAGACACGTTTAAATCCGTTTCAGGTATTACCCGCCACGGTTTTCCCACGGGCTCTCTCTTTCCTCACTCTGTCCTTTTTTTCTCTCCCTCTCTCTCTCTCTCTCTGGATCCCCGGCCCCGTGAAAAGGAAGCTTTTCGCCAATCAGAGCGACGCCGCTCCGCACTCCGGATATTCGATAGCGTGCTTATACACGTCTCACTGGCGAAAATCGTCGAATCGATATCGCTACCCGGAAATGTAACGTGTACACTTTCTGTCCCGGGCTGTCCCTGATCTTCCTTTTAAATTTTCTATCTGTTCCACCGGATCCACACGGTCGCCAATGTATTTTACTCCTCTACCATTTCGTGCAACCCCCGCGAACCTTCGCCCTTTTTACCGAAGATACGACATCGTTTGTCGGCGCCGATCGTGCATTAAAAATTCTATACGATCAAAGCAATTTTGAGTCCATTGGATTCACTTTATTGCATGAAATAAAAAGTGGGGATGTTTAATATTGACCGTTATTGCACTTTGCAGATTCTAGGTTGAAGATAGTACGGCGTTATGCACTGAACGCATTTGCTCCAAGCATGAGATCATGAATGAAACATAGTTGATTAGCACGTTTGCCAGCGAGGTTTGTTTTGACAGTACCTTCCATATTTATAACATCCTATTATAGGCGAAGTATTCTCACATACGAATCAAAGAGAAACATGATTACAGAGAAGCGGTAAATTCTCGGAATATTCTGTTACGCGCTGTAATTTTAAATAACGATATGCATAAAATTAATTCGATTTTCTTTACATCAAATACAAAATAGGGGTGGTCATACATATTCCGAGAATAATTTTTGAAAAATACACGTGGCTACCGTCTGACAGCAACGCACATATAATTATCATTCTCCTGGTATTTCAGATTTTAGTACACAGTCTAGTTCTCCGAGAAAAATATTCTAAATTTTCTTCCAAGTTATCCGAAGAAACAATATTCGCATCATTGAATTCTTTTTGATCGATTCTGAAAGTTCAACTGTGCCATGAGACCGAGAAAAGTTAAGAAAGTGGAAGTTGAAAATAGTATATATGAAAAGTCTCAAATTCTTAATACTCTTCACCACTTTAAATTGCTTCAACTCTTGTTTCTCTCATTGTTCTCTAATTCTTTTAATCTCTTCACTACTTTAAATTGCATCGACTTGTTTTCGTCCCCATTGTCCAATACTTTTACTTTATTCACTACTTTAAATTGCATCAACATGCTTTTGTGTCCTCATTCTCTAATTCCTTTAATTGCATCAACCCGTGGGTTGATAACACTGTCCAACAAATTTCAACTTTTTTTATCTTCCCAATATACTGCTGGGTCCTTCTTATAGAGTTTTTTGCGCCGATTCCGAATCTGCCCTTAATTTTTTTTCCTATACGCACAGTTCTTGAGGAACATGGCTTTGAAAAAAAAAACATATTTTTCAACTTTAAACAAATATTGTGATGTTATTATAAAAGATATTGAATTGTTCTTTACAGCAAAAGATTCTGTAGACTTTCCCGAATCCAGTGATATATAATATTAATGCATTATGATTCGGGAAAGTCTACAGAATCTTTTGCTGTAAAGAACAATTCAATATCTTTTATAATAACATCACAATATTTGTCTAAAGTTGAAAAATATGTTTTTTTTTCAAAGCCATGTTCCTCAAAAACATCAGCGCAAAAAACTCTATAGGAAGGACCCAACAGTGTATTGGGAACAAATTTGGTGTTGGACAGTGTAACAAACGCGGGCCTCCAGAATAAATTAGTTTCGTGGACCCCACGGAAGCAATCTTCAGCGACAGGGATTGAGAATCAGTTGATCCGCGGGATAGGGAAAATTCTGGCAGCCCATTGATCCACGAGCAAGTTGCTTGCCGGTCCGCGACTAATCGTAACCCGAACGTCTGGAAGTTGATAACAAACGCGTCTTGTCTCGTCGCTCTCTGCTTCGACTATATACGTCGGCCATTTTCGGGGCAGAAACTGCGTCGCCGATAACAACGAGCATTGTTAGGTTCGGCTAGAGAGTGAGAGAGACAGAGGAGAAGGAGGAGGAGGAGGAGGAGAGGGTGTCAACGAGGATAGAATCGAGGCCGCCCTTTGCCTCGTCGGACGACGCGACACAACTTTCTCAATTGTCGAACCGGCGAGGGGGCTGCGATGTCTGGCTCTCGCATTGAATACGAGGCGCTGCCAGTAATGATAACGGTTCGGCAAGAGCGGCGAGTGGCAACGCGGGCCGGTGCGGAGCGGTACGAAGCAGTGCGAGCGGTACGGAGCGGTGCGGAGCAATGTGGAGCGGCGAGCGATTGCTCGACAAGCGCGATAGAGCCTCCAATTCGTACGGTTCCATTCGCCAGATGCGATCCGCTCGTAGCTCATACAATTTCGGGCTGGAGATTAGACGGAAGAGGGACGCCGAGGATGGAACACGGCCGTGTTTCACGATCGCGCGGGCGCGCGCGCGGCAGCTCTCGCTCCGCGCTAATTAATTGGTCAGCTTCGAACTCGCAATTAACCGACGGCCAAGCGCGCCGCGGACTTCCGTTGTCGAATTTTCAATGCGCGCAATTTATCGGGCACCGGAGAACTGCGTCCAGGCGGCTCGTCTCAATGAAATTTTACGGAGAATATTCCACAACGCCACCCCGCCGCGTACGTCGTTCCAATCAAATTAGTGGAACGAATCAGAACATTCTCGTGCAGTCGTCTTAACCAGACCCGTTCCTCTACCCCCGCAAGCTTACTTTTCTCGGAGAATTCGAGAATGTCGATATACTGTGTCCAACATGTTAGAAGTGATGAAGAAGATGAATTTGTACTTAGCTTCTGTAGCCTGCGAGTGATGCGTTAGGATGCGGATTTTATGCATTTATGACAAGAATGGGTGCGCACAATTTAAAACAGTGGAGGTATTAAAAAGATTTAAGGCCACCAGTGTATTAGTTTCACCTTAACAAGATAATCAAGAGAAGAATGACATTTTTATTTGGCTCCTGTGTCGTGCAATCGATGCAAACATTTTTTATTTTGCATGAAGATCCGCAGTCTACTTATCATAATACATTCCAAGCTACGCCGTCCCCCAAGCGGGGATATTTTTGCACTGGATCATATTAATTTTTAAAATTTAATTATAGATTGAATTACAGAGAAATATAAATACTAACCATTTGGAGCATCAATTGAAAAGTAAAAATTTTATATTTAATGGGTTAAGATGGCTGACTACTGGAACAATTACCCTATAATTGTGGCAAGACCCGGAATAATCGAATAGGAGCCCTTAGGAGTCCGACGAGCTGGCAATATGAATTTCCTTCAGTTTTTCGGGATTCGCGAAGAGGATCGCGAATGGGCGCGAGTTATGCCTGCGCCAGGATCCTTTCAATCATCCTCGCAGGCTGTCTTCCCGCCGCTTTTCCCTCTTTGTCATAGAGGATCGGCTTTATCGCGGCCCGGCTCCCGATATCAACCACTTCGGCCGTCCCTCTGTCCTTCCGCGTTTATCTCGATCTCTCGGCCGTGTTCTCGTTCGCCAGCCTCCCTCTCTCCCTCTCTCCCACCTTCTCTCTCTCGTTGGCCGCCCTCTGATTTAGGTCGCAGCCAGGCCCGCTAACTGATTGAGGGTGATTGACGCTCTGGCTGAATACCGGACAAGCCCAAAACCCATTATTTACTGCTCGGGCCTCGTACAACGTTATAATTGCCGGCAGCTATTCCACCCCGTGTACCCTCCCTTACTCTCCTGCCTCTGCCTCCCTCTACAACATTCGCTCTTCGATTCACCCTCCGTACCCTGCCTGCCATACCCAAGCCTTCCCTACCATACCCGGCCAATCCAACCAGTCGGCTTATCGGCCGATATTCCGGCTCCGACTCGCCCCGACGCGCAGCGTTCTTGTTACGAGCGTGCGAACCTGCGTTACGATTAACCATTTAACCCCTTCCTTCCCCCCACACCCGGTCTCTTAATCCCTGCAGATTTCCCAATTTCTTCTTTTATTTTGCACCTTCGATCCCGATCGATTCGGGTATTCAATAAAGAACAATCTGCTACCGACTTTAGCCTTGCTGTTTAGACCAACAGACTTTCTAAATTCTTTTATTTCTGTTGCTTTTATTATTGTTTATCGCAACAGATTTTCCAGCTCTTTTATTTTACATGTTTTGGTCCCGATCATTTTGGGTATTCAATAATGATTTTGTCGTGATCCGATAACGATTGAAGAAATTACTTTTAAATTATTTCCATCATATCTCGATATTTAGGGCATTTGAAGGTCAACACATTCGCATGCAGAATTTGATGCTCTATCTATTCACGATACAAAAGGTAGCTCATTCCATTAAAGGGGTAGACTCCTTTTTCCAGGAGTGGAAGGGTGCGGAATTCGCCTTCTCATTTCTCGATAATACAAACACGGGGTTTTCCAGTAGTCAAAAACGCTAGATAAAAGATCGACCTGGGGCGCTATCTCCCTCAAAAGCCCTATTTTTTCGTTTACGAGGCGTAATTTGCATTATTCGGAAGCATACAACTGCGCATGTATCAATTTTCTTAGCTACATGCTGCCGAATCATGCAAATGACGCCTCGTAAACGAAAAAATACGACTTTTGAGGGAGATAGCGCCCCAGATCGATCTTTTATCTAGCGTTTTTGACTACTGAAAAACCCCGTGTTTGTATTATCGAGAAATGAGAAGGCGAATCCCGCACCCTTGCAATCCTGGACACGAGGCTACCGCCTTAAAAAAGATTGAGCTGACCTTCACCCTACACTGACTTGTATCCCCCTCTAAATACGATAACCTTCACCCCAAACATTTTTTGGCAGAGGTAGGTGTCACATGTCGAAGTCCACGACTGTAGAAAAATGACAATCTGTGAGGTAAAAAGCAAGTCTATCGATCGAGACGATGACCAAGATCTAATTGCGAAGGATGGGATTGTTTTTGGTGTCAGGATGGTTCTGTAATCAAGGAGAAGAGAGAGAGTGGACTCGAGACTGGACTCGAAACGCGTGATTTCGCAGCGAGCCGATAAGTTCGTGTTCCAAGGGACGGGGACAGGGACGGGGGAACTCGCATAGATTTCAATTCGCGACTTCGGTTACGCAACGGTAAAATTCTCCCGAGGCTGAACACAATTCGAGCGAATTGGTCCGCGTGGCATGCCCCTCTTCTGTTTCGAGAAGGGGTGAGCACAGCGGCGGCGGCCCGCATGTAAATAGGCTTTAATATAGTGACGCGTCGTAGTTGTATAACAACGCCTCGTTCCCGACTCGAGCAATTCCGAGCGTTTAACCTCCGCCGAGGGTTTGAATCGTTGAAAGGGTTCGGGTTCGGGAGGAGGGTCGAGAGAACCCGCCGGAGGGCCACAGGGGAACGCACGGAAATTTAAAGTCTTCGGAAAACAACGCGCCGCGGCATTGTTTGCCCTCGTTAAACCGGCACTCGCGCGGCTATTAAGCGCCCGCGTGCCTAATCGGACGTGGACGCACCGGGAATCCGGTTACCGGTGCTCCAAAGAAAAAAAAGACTACTCTGGAGAATCGCAATAATAATAATTGGACTGCGGATTTCTGTGCTTACACCGTCTTTGATCTCCGGCCTTCGCCATTGCAAATGTACGAGAGAGCTTAACCCTTTACACGTTGCATTTTCGTCTGAAATTTTTCGTTCCACCTTCCTCTTTGTTGCTCCTCGTTTTTCACACCGCCGTTTGCTTGTGGGTTCATTTAAATATTTTACACAGCCACAGAGTAAAACGCAAAGTTATGCAGTTTTAAACATTTCCATCCTCCCGCGTCTCTATTTCGGAGTTCACCAAATATATTTTTCTCCCCCCAGCAAGCAGATGGAATTTTCGAAAAAAATTCACAAAATATAGTCGACGCACCAATATTATTTGCCTTTGGATACGTTCGAGTAATTTACGTATGCACCGAAAAATACAATTGTCCGGTTTCCGAGTATTCGAAAAATTATTCTTTTTTACCTTCAGAGGGTGAGCAAAAATTGGGAAAAAAATTCACGACTTTTGGTACAGTGTAATTATTGAACAGCATATTAATTTTTCTACATTCTTTGAATACGTTCGCTTTTCGACGTTGCATCCCCTAATTTCTGCCATAAATGCATACGACCTGCGATCTAATTATCCCGGACACGTGAACTTACGAACAATAAACTACAGTGCTTTCCTTTACTTTAGCACGAAACCAAATAACAGTAATAACGAGATGCAAATTATTATCGCCATTAGCATGAAACGCGCGGCGGATCCGGACAAAAGCACCGTTGTAATTTTGATGAGAGATTAAAGCCGGGTTTCTTTGACTGCGACCGCAGCGTTAATAGAGCAGAGAGGTTTTTTTCCCCGGGTTGGGAATGATTATTTTACGTGGCGTCGCCAGGTCGATAAATCTTCGCGGCGGCCGGGATTTCTCGCGTCGCATCCGCGGAGAACCGTCTGCGACGCTCGGTTGTACGTGCACGCATTATAAATATCTAAACGCGAACGTTTTCGCGACAAACCCAGTCGTACTTGTCGGCTGCACTTTTTCCATCCCGGGAGATTCTGCTAAAGCCGCGGTAACGTTTTCCATCGGCCGTCTCTCTATTCCTCCATCATCCGCCTCCGTCCGAAGAAGGATTTTCCCGATGGCTTGGACGGCGCTGATAGACAGCGGATGAAAAACAGGGATGGGAGGAGTAACAGGGCTGCCCGTCGCGATTATTTAGAAATACAACGAGGACTCGATCGTTCCCGTCTTACAGTCAGCTGTCAGCTTCCGCAATCTTCGGACCCATCTTCCTTCCATTCCGAGCAAAACCAGGAAGAGCTGTTCTCTTCCTTTCTTTCCTCGTCGAAGCACATCCCTCTGTATTACACGCTCGCAGACGTTCCCGTCGTTTCGCGATCAAATTTAGTTCGTATACGATAAAGAGAAACTGTGAACACAATTATTTGTTTACAATAGTAAATTTATTATGAATGTCCACGTACAATAACAAATCCAAAAGTTATAACCAGAAACGTGGCCAAAAGAGGGCGAATAAGTAATCTTTGGTTACTAAGGACGTTACAACTTTTGAACGAATGGACTTTTTCGCGAATGCGGATTTCTCCTAAACCTTCCCGAAGAAACGCTGCGTCTAATGGCTCAAACCCCAGCTTTCTACGTTCAGCAGTTCTCAGTTGATGCCGTCACAAACAGACAGACACGATTTTATTATACACATACAGGGTGTCCCAAAACTCCTTCAAGCCCGGGAAATGGAAGGAAATTTGAAGCGACATTTTCCTGTGCAAAAATTACCGCCGCGGCTTTGTTTAGGAGTTATTAACGAAAAACACGGACCAATCGGAGCGCGACTTGGCACACTCGACCAATAGACAGTTGGCGCGCCGGTTCGTTATCGTCCGGGGCGCGGGTTGTCCAGTGGAAAGTCGTCGTCGTCGTCGCGTGGAACTTAACTAACGAGGAAGAACCTCGAGGAAGAGGGCGGCTCGTAAAATGGCGACGGACAGGGTAGCCGCATATATTTATCCCGTCGCTATTTACCCTGTGCCCGGAGGCCGTGTAGCATTTTTACGAGGAGCGGGAAGCGACCGAGGGGGCTGACGTGCTGCTCCCGAAGAAAGAACACGGGGCTAAGAGGGGTCGAGGAGGGGAGTGGGAAGCAGGAAAGAGTGAAACGAGAGGGGTCGAGAGGGGCCAAGCGGATCGGGAAAGGATCGAGAGGGTCGCGAAGGTGGTGCAGCGAGAACGAGGCGAAATATTGGAAGGCGAGCTGCGCGGCGAGATAAAACGTTTCATAAAACAGACATCGATTCCGTATTACTCGACGCAAGGATCGAGCAGTCCAACCAGCCTGAGGAAGAAAGATACGCGGCGCCTTATTGCGTCCGACCGGCCTCTCGACGATTCCCGTGAGCCGCCGGAGTAGTCGAAACTGTTTCAATCAGACATTCAAGCCTTTCGCGAAAGCTACAATTGCAAGCTACAGGAGCTAAATAAAAATTGATTTTCCTCGTTAATAATTCCATTTGTGATTCCTTCAATCCATATTCGGTTCTGCTGCAAATGCATAAAATCCGCAGTCTGGTAACTACATTTATTAGAAAGAAAACTCGCCGAATTTCAGGAGAAAAATCGGCAATTTGCTAGCAAGAAACGAAGGAACCAGATCCGAGACGCATTAAGCGGGTCGCGTGTGCCTCGGAACAGTGAACAGGTATTCTCGGCTGGAATCGTAATTGACTCGGATTCGCATACCGAACTCGACGCCGTGCTTCGGGGCGACGAGGTTCGAGTTCCGTGCCTCTGCGACGACGTCGAGTACACCTTGTCGAATCGTGGTCTCGAGTATTTTCCCCGGAGTTGGGGGCTTCCTGTCAATTACAATGCTTCCGGTGCGACGCGGCAGAGGCGGTCGTGCAGTGCAGGATTCGTTTGGTTGCGCAACGGAACACGCTGCGTAATTGCGGGGAACGCGTGGACGACTACGACGACGTTCTCCTTTTCTTTCGCGAGCAAACGGCTCTCGCTTGTGCTCCGGCTCTACTCGCTCGTTTCTCCTTTTTAAGTATTTTGCCCCATTTACGACGCTGCCTTCCATCCGCGAGCTTGAGCTCGGGCCGCGCCACGCCGCATCGTTTCTTTTTGCTCGACTTTAGCCGCGCGGCGGGCTCGCGTTTTCCCCCTCGTAAAAATGATGCACGTCCTCCGGGCAAAGGATAAATAGCGGCGAAATAAATGGAGACCATCCACCGTTTACTCCGGGGGGTTCCCCGACGCGTTTCCTTCGAGAATATTGTATGTCTGTTTATTTATGGCCACGCTAATTTCCCGACCCGTTTTCGTGCGACCGCACCGTCGACGAGCTCTCTCACCCCCGGCGACAGACGTCTTCGAGGTTCAGACATTTATGCATGCACTCGGCCGTAGCCGGACGAGCTATGCTACACTCGACCACCCTGTGCTTTGCTTTTCCTCTCGTATCCACCCTCTTTCTCCCTTTCTCCCTTTTACGAGCCACATTTTTCTATTCCGACTGCGAGGAGTCGGCTGCGAACAACGTCCTGTCCGCGTAAAAGCCGACGGAATATTTCCTCCTTACCGAGGACGAACCGGAAGACAGCGTTCGGTAATTCCGGGGCGACCTCTGCCTCGAGAAACACGCACACCTTGGCTCCGCACTCCGCGAAACTGAAAATACACGAGGGACATTGATAAGCAGGAGTCGTTCAAGCTATCTTCGTAGGATCGTGTACGCAGACAATTATGATTGTGAAATCGACAATGTCCGTAACCAATGTTGTTACACATTTTTGTCCGGTATTTCCATCGACAATAGGAGAAGTGTGGCGTATTGTATAATTTTTTAAAAAATCAAACTTTCTATCATTTTTCTACAAAATATATTTTTTAAATTTTCAGTGTAGGTCCGCATGAAAGACATGTTTTTTCCAAAATTCGTTTCCACGTCATGTAGCAAACAAATTGTTCTGACTTCTCGAAAACAAAATTCAAGCCGTATGGTGTTAAAAAACTTGGAACATTACCGTGATCGACTGTAAAGGGCTGGAGGGATAAAACCGTGCATGCTCGTTCAGAATCGCTAAAAATCCCGTCAAATTGACCCGGGAGACAGCGCAGCGGGGCGTGGGAGATCGCGTGGAAGGACAGACGAGAGTCGACAAGCGAGCGAAAGAAGGGGTGTGTTCCCGTCGCTGAGGAGGGTACGTCGGTTGTAATAATGCGGCGTTGCGTTCTCAGCGGGTGGCGGGCGTGTTGTCGTTGCGATTACGAGCGCAAAAATCGAGCGGAGAGATTTAAGCTCGCCGATATGCCAAGGGAAAGGGAAACTGAGGGGATGGGGGCGCCGAATCGGGTTAAAGTTGAGGGGGCCCGTGGAAAGTTCGACGTTAATGCGACGCGAAGAGCGACGTGGCAGGCTGTCGCGCGAACGAACGGAGCGGAATTCGCGCCTCTTCAAGGTGTGCGCGCGCGTATCCTTCGGCGAGAGGCAGGAGGTAAAACTCCGGGTTCGCCGAGACAACCGAAACGAACGAACGTTCTCCTTCGCCGTCCTCGAATTAATTTTAGCCGACCGGCTCCGGACCGCCCGGGCTACCTGCTGCTTTTCATGACGCTCGGAACTTCCCGCTCTCGACTACCGGTCGGGATTAAAAAGCGATCGTAAAAGACGCTCTCGCAGCTGCGTCCGAGAGCCGTTTCCAGATTACGGTTCTAGATCGCGAGCATCAACCTTCCCGGAGGGAAAACACCACCGATAGATCTCGGCCGAGCGTAAACGGGTCCGTTCCTCGCATCGCTTCCCGTCGGCCCGAGTCAAGTCTTAATTTACGGATGTTCATTTTTTTCAACCTTGGATTACCCCAAGGCCATTTCACAGACGTAAACTGAACTTGTTTTATTTTCTCCACTTTCGTAATATCGCAACAAAAATATGGCATTCCGTTAAAACACGGCGTGACCTTGGAATAACTTTAACTATCCTTGAACAAATACAGTAAAAGCTCCTTCGTTGTCCAAAGGCCGGGGGTTTGAGCGGACAACGACCGTGCCCGGACACTATTTTTGATTTATGACTGCGTCTTTAGTGAAACGACTACTTAAATGACAAAGAAAAGCATTCGCAGTCAACTGTCTGGATTTAAAAAACTCCTTATTTCCTTGCCATATTCCTTTCCTATTCTCCGTTCTACGCGGGTCTAGACAGTCCTGGGACACATCTGGCGACCAGATCCACGCAGGCCTAATCCTCTCGTTGACAGGTAGTGGAGTGGGTAGGCACTGGACAACGATCGTGCCCACGATTCAGGACAACGAAGGAGCGATTACTGTATATATAAACATTTTTTTCACAGTGACGTTATTTTTGTTTTTCTCCGGCTTTAAGTTGCACTCGCCCGTCTCTATTGTAAATGCATCAGTTATCCAAAAATGCAAAAGAAGATGTTGAAGCAACGAAATGAACGCAGAACATTTTCCTATTGTGCGCGGAGACTCGCGGTCCGCTTATAATATTTTTGTTGAGGAAGTTGGGGGTACGGCTAATTGTTCTAATGCAAGGTTTTTCGGGCGGCGAGGGCTCCGCGTCCGTCAAGGCCGGGTCGGAAAGAGCATTCCGTCGAGGCAGGCATGACAGGAACATTTGTTTGTATACGTTAACTCGTATCCCCGACGATTGCTATTTGTTTTCGCGTTCGTGCTGTCGGCGACAATGAGTCCCGTCGAAATGGAAGTTGGTTTCGGTGAATATTTCCGGGGCATGGTCCGCGTGTACACGCGCGCAAATGCACGAGCGCATACTGTGCGCGAGTGGTCCGGTCCACGGATAGCGCGACGGATTTCAGTAGAAATAACGACATGCAGTCAGACATATCGGAACGGGACGCATAGTTGCGGCTGACGCTATCGTGACGTACTACTGCCGGCCGAGTGCTCTGCGCGTAGATTCGCATCGTTGCTCCTCTCTCTCTCTCTCTCTCTCTTTTCTCTCTCCTTCCATGACTCAAAGCGCAGAGCTTTCTCTTTTAGATTTCCATTTAGTTTTCCTTTTCGCTCGCTCCTCTATTGCTCCAAGATTTTTTTATTGCTAAAACTTGTCCGTGGTTCTTTCCGGACTACGACCACGATCAGAGGAAAGAAAAGGCTACGTCGACAATACCGGATTATTCCAAAAATAGTACAAACCGGTTTTTTTATAGGTTCGCTAGTGAAAAAATGTAGACTGCGTAAAAAGATTCAATGATGTGAAAAATGATCGATACTCCATTTCCAATCGAAACGATTAAAAAATGTTTTTCTATGTTCATATTTCCAGCTACTGATGCAGGCAGTTTTTATTTCCTCCAATTTTCTATCTGTCCATGGAAAATATTAGCTGGTTTGTTCGGGGGACAACATTTCTTGTTCAACATGATAAACATTCCTTGTATATTAAGAAATCCTTTATCAATATCACGTGGAACAGCCTGCGGCATTTAATAGAGAATGGAATCTCTCTCGGAAGCAGTCATTTGAGCCTGCATAGTTATATCAACGCGAACAATTTCATAGCTATTAATTTCAAACGCACAATATATTAAGCAAATCGCAGATATGATGCGTCCATTGTCTAAATTTTGATACGCTATGACGCTCGATAAAGTTCAACAGCCACAGTATTTTATTTCGTTCCGGTTCTAAATGAAATGAATTAACTTTGATTGGATTGAAAGTTGGTGTATAAACATTTTGTTCATTTGGTTCATGGTTCATTTTGTCCCGATTCCGTTCTTTCAATTAATTAATGTGAATCGATTCAAGTTCCCGGTGGGGGTATTTCTTTTTCGTTTCCTTTGGCAAGCAGGTAATTGGCGCAGATTAACAATCAATGAATAAACAAAGATGGCTAAGTGCGTGCCCGTTAAAGGGCACCAACCGCACGCCAAGCACTATCATCAAAGGGGTTGGCCGCAAGATAAGGGTGGCGGCGGTGGCTAACCCCTCTATTTTGTGCACTTTTTAATTTTCTACGAAATTATCTCCGCCGTGTTATTATACACGAAGGACCGCACAGCTTTACTGTACAAACCATATTTTCGTCTTTAATAGCTTCCGAGATAGCTTCGGGGGTGCCAATTTTCAGAGGGTGGCCTCGCCCCTTGAACTTGGCCCTTCATCGATAAAGACCATAATTGCCCGCAATTTTGGCAACTCTATAAACCGGCGACTGCGATTCAAATCGGAGGGTGGTTAATTAAATTTACGCATGTTGCTCTTGCAAGTCCAAACATATAAATGATCCTACAAGCGAATTTTTCTGAGATTTTACCTTCAGTACACGTTCGTGTATTGCGCCGCATAATTACAAAATTACAAAAATTACCATTTTTGTAAAAATTCTAACGAGAAAATTTCTAAGCGAGAGTTGAAGCGCGATGCAGGGGTGAGTTCCGATGAATATCACACGAAAACTATACTGTGTTTCACCATGAAAAAAATTGACTGTACAATGGAAGGTGTGAACGCTGATTCTACCAAATTTCGTTTCAATGGCTCGAGCATTATCCTCGCAAAAAAATTCCCAAAAAGCACAGTGACTGAAATAAGGGAACAAGACCGTTCGGATTTAATTCCCCGTGCGAGTGTCGCGCAATTCGTTGCAGAAGACGCGAGCACCGGTCCGACAAGTGGCATTTCGCGGCAGGGAAACAAGAATGGCGCGATAGTTCGCGAGTGGCACACGTGGCTTCGCCATTCTTCGGTTGCTCATGAGCCGTCTCATAGTTTCCGTTTGTCGGCTCGGATCTCGCAGAAATTCCGCAATATCTCGGACCGGGGAGGCACGCCAGCGACACGAGCGTTCCATTACAGGAAAAACCGTGCTCTCGCGAGTATAGCGGGCCTGGCTCGGCACCGCTCGGAAATCACGTAAATTGAATCCGTTCTCGGCGGGAAAGCCCGACGACACTCGGGAAATACGCGGGCTGTCCTTTGACGAGCGTCGATAAGGCAATGCAAAACCGGAGGATGATCCTTCTCCCTGTTATTACAGTATTTTGTCTCACTTGTTGGCACTTGTCTCGCTTGTTGTCGCGAGATCTCGCACAGATACCCGTAATCTATTCACGCGACGCGACGCATCTCCGCCCGCTCTTTGCACCATTATCTCGCGGAGGTCAAAGCGCCGATACCTTCTCGATATTCGAGCGAACTCGTCAAATATTTATCAAGCACGGAGCACCCAGAAAGCTACGCCTTTCGATAAACCAGCAGACGCGTTTTCATCCCCCTTCGACAGCACTCCCAATGTCTTCCGGTTCCCACGCGCCAGCAAATTTTTGAAAAGATTCATGCGAAAGTTAATGTTAAGTCTGATTTTCTATTTATTATTACAGTTTTAGTCCTTCTTCGCACTTGTGAATGTTTATTTCAATAATTATTTATCGAACATGGAATATTTATTTTGAAAAATTCATCTGAATTAAATGAGAGCGTTGTTAATGTATTTGTGTTCGTTGAAGGGTTATAACTGGACTGCGGATTTTTATGCAAATTAAAATTATCTCGATCGATTGTAAGGCACTGGACCCAGATAAACAGTTTATTCTTACTTTAATAATTTTAACAAGCTCGGAATAATAGATTGGCATTCTTGATTCACTTTAACCGTTCTACTGTTGCAAATTGCACCTATTCCTTTTTGCAATAAATGCATAAAATCCGCAGTCTAGTTATAACTTTTGGCCGGCCTTATCAGAATGAAATGAATGGGTTGTTAAATTATCTAGGTCTGTCATTGGGGTACCAATTTCTGTCAGGATGTGGGGCTCCTTTTTCCGCGTTGGTACGAAGCGGAGAGATAATTGAAAATGAAAGGAGTCGATTTCCGTGTGTCCCCCCATCCCGAGGCACCACGAAGGAACAATCGGGAAACGTCGATCCGGCTTTGTTCGGCCGAACGAATCGCCAGAGATTTAAAAGTTCTCTCGCAGGGGGCGAAAGTTTCCGCGCGAGTGCGAGCGAGTGAAGCTCGCGAGTAAGCGGGAACGGTGTAGAGAGCGGCCCCGGTTTCATAGCAAGCGAAACTTGGAATTACAGAACGTCGATGTTTAAATCGCGGAATCCAATCCGAACGAGGTTCATTAATTGTCGACAACTATTCGACGGAACCCTCTCGGGTTTTATAACGAAACGAATCGAATGGTTTTGAAACCGTTATATGTGTTCGTCGTGCGGCGCAGAGCGGTTTCAAAAGAAGATGAACCGGTTTCAACGATCGGCCCCGATGTAGAACAGAAGAAATAAATGTCTGTAGAAGTGTCGGATGACTACCCCGGGGACAGGTGTTGTTCGAACCAACGTCGATTCTGTACGGCCGCGGTCAAAGTGGGTCGATTTATTCCACGTTAGCCGAAGACGCGATACAATAATGTTTATTGGAAACCGCCGCGCCGTACCGGGCTCGTTGAAATATTTCCACGCTCTCGAATTAACTGCCGGTCCAAATATGACCCACATATCGGATTTCACAACGTTCGCGCGAAGCTGTTACACTCCCACATCCAATTTTTACATTTATAATTGGTGGCGAGCGAAATCAGACTCGACTCGTCCACATTGTCCAGTTAAATTCTTCATCAAGAGAACAAAATGCTGCTGGTTTGACATCGCTGTGTGCTGAGTACATACCAACATGGCGACGCCCTTTGTTCTGAAAATCGCTCGAGACCGCTCAACTTTAAACACCCATAATTTTGAACAAGTTATGTATAAAAATGGATATAAGGTATTGTTTCATAGGGTGAACTTTACTTTACCGGACTCAAAATTTGTACCCTTCTCCTATAAATTATGATGTTTTTGGTATGTAATCCAGTAGATTTGTACCCGACGCGGCTGCAGATCGAAGTTTCGATCCTGCAGGATCAATGGTTCAGGAGTTATGCTTGCTTAAAGTTGAGCACTCTCCAGTTTTTCTGACAGGTAAGGGCGCCTCCTTATTGGTTTGTAGTGACGGTCGCGCGCCGCTTACCGAGTTGGTTGGTGATTAGGTTCTGCTCGGTAAGCGGCTCGCGGTCGTCACTACAAACCAATATGGCGGCGCCCTTACCTGTCAGAAACACTGGGGAGTGCTCAACTTTAAGCAAGCATAACTCCTGAACCATTGATACTACAGGATCGAAACTCCGATCTGCAGCCGCCCCGGATACAAATCTACTGGATTGCATACGAAATACATCATAATTTATACGAGAAAGGCACAAATTTTGAGTCCGGTAAAGTAAAAGCAGCCCTTTCATATTTTGCAACTACTTTATGATCCGAATGGGCAGGGAGACGATCACTTGGTACCGGCCTAACGTCGAATGTTCCTTTAAACTTCGTTTGGCTTAAGGCGCGCACACGATCATGTTCTGTCTCATCGACACGATTGTGTGGACCGTAGTAGTAGGCTTTTGTCTATACGTATAATTCTGCAGAATCAAATATTGCAAGAACTTATCAGCTTGTATCTCAAAAACTATTTGTTTGCGACATGTGGCTCCTTTAAAACTCTTTCTCGTCTCGATGAGTAGAAGGTATTGATGTAAAAACAAACTAATAACAATTTTCTTTGTTATAAACAATTTTGTGGCAAGTTTCTTTTGCAAATGTCCACCGATGCAGAGGTGTAGATTCACTCCTACGACGGATGACAATTACTTTTTATACACCCAGTACTACTCCATGTCACGAACTTCTAGAAAAGGAGTTGCTAAATTCTCGTGCGATAGACAATCTGCAATATTTTAAATATAAGAATTTTTTTCCTTTATTTATTTATATAAGTCGAATCAACATCAAGGTTATCAGCGACCAAAAGGAAAATATAAGGATTGTTTCGAGAAAATATCGAGATGATTCTTGATCCGGGTGAATTATGCCCAGCCACTATGCTCGGCCGAAAGCACGGTGACTAGAGGCAAGGACAGAGACATACGGAGGAAGAAAGACAGAGCCGGATCCACGGGACTTTGGCTAACTTTATGGACCGTCAAGACGGCCGCGTCGTAAATACGAAGAATCGCGAGAGCACGTAATTACGGCGCTGCTGGCCGCATTATATGCTACCAGCTAATGCTACATAATTATGGCGCATTAAACCTTCGTTCCATAACAGTATTTCACTTGACATTCTACCTCTTTCCCTCCTTTTTTCCGCGGCCACGTTCGTTTTTTATCGCCGACTATAACACGGACTCCGATCCAGACGTTTTTAGCGACGGTATCCGTTAATGAATATCACAGAAACGGGCAGAGTTTTCCCCGCTACGGCGACGCGGCGCGAGAGTTTATTAACGTCGCTTCACGCAGGCATTCGAAAGTTTCATTGAATTTCCAAGACGAGGCCGCTGCACTGGCAACTAACCCGGCTTAATTGCAGGAATTCGCCCTGGAACTAGAAATTTCTAAGCGTGGCTACGTTTGCGTTGCGATGGAAGCTATCAGACCGATGATAGCCGAGAAAAACTAGTATTTAGCTTCCGACGGTTGAAAGCATAACCGAGTTACATTGGAAAACAGCAAAATGTGTTTCATCGTTTTCTCTTCTTCGCGACTTTAACATAATCGGGCCATTAGACGAAATGTAATTCGTGATAGGGATCGCGAATTTGTTGATGCGAATTAACGAGGGAATATTTGATTTTTTGTCCGTTCACTGTTCTAAGGAAAGGGAAAGAACACGAGGGAATTTTAGCCGCGTTTTAATCCCGCGGCGATAGGCGACGCCTCTCGTTCATCAATCTCCGTCGTTTTAGCCGGTCTATCCCCATCGTCTTCCATCCCCCATCATTTATTTCGCGATCCGCTTCCGCCTTGTACGCGCCGCTGTCAGCCCTCGCCCTAGCCTCGGTGCCGCGCTGCCGGCCACTTCGCCGGGGAAAATTTCATCGAGCCGGTCTCTCGCTAAAAATTGACGCGCGCCAGGACGTTTACCATGTCAACGGGTACATCGACCGTCGTATACGCTTTCGCGCTCGCAAAACTTGTCACCTAATCCTCGTCCAAGGCAGTCGCCAACTCCTCCTGTGCAACAGTGTTGACGGACAATGGCCAGACACCAGAAAAAGTGCAGTTTAATACCACTTGAAATTTTTACCG
This sequence comes from Lasioglossum calceatum, assembly GCA_963966675.1. Taxonomy (NCBI): domain Eukaryota; kingdom Metazoa; phylum Arthropoda; class Insecta; order Hymenoptera; family Halictidae; genus Lasioglossum; species Lasioglossum calceatum. The sequence continues at coordinate 16,325,628 of OZ016546.1, read as the reverse complement.
AATGTTTAAATACGTCAAAACTGAATTTTGACGAATTTTCATTTGAACACGTCGCATTTGTGAAAAGTTTATCTCTCTCCCAAACAGCGGAATAAAATTTATTTTTGTGAAAAGTTATTATTGAAGCCGTTCATGTTGAAAGTGGCCTAAGTCCTTTTGTCAATTGTTTTTTGTTGACTGTAGTAACGTGTACAGTTAGCTGTCATAAACAACATTTTGCGGTTAAGCATGTTCAGAGTATGTTCAGTAATTTTTGACACACAAATTTTCGCAGTTATTTCAATCATTAAAAACGTTACTTTGAAAGTGGCCTAACTAATACTAGTGACATACTAATATCCAATGCGTATATTTTTATTTTTATTGAAGCGCAAACTCTTAAATATCTCAATTTAAATATAAATGGACTTTGGTCACTTTCAAAATAAACGGCTCATATCTAGGGATGGGATCAAGTACCTCGCAAACAAGTTCGAACTTTGATTGATTGAATTCGAACTCTCTATAAGTACTTCGAAAAACAGAAATAGTACTCCTAAGTATACTCGAACCTGTGCCAGACAGTTTCGAACCTTTTACAAGTACTTCGGTAAACGGAAATAATACTTGCATGTATATTCGAATCTTGATGGAACAGATTCGAAACTTTTATGAACGTCGTACAGGGAATTCTCTGATTTTTCTACTCTGATTATTTTTTTCAGTTTTAAAATCAATTATGCTGTCCTCTAATGCATAATTTAATTCAACATGTATCACTATAATTTTATAATCTATCGGAAATATTCTTAAATAGTTACGAATTTAATAAAGAAAGTGCTTAAAAAACCTACTATGCAATTCTGATTTCCAAGATTCGAGTATGTACTACTTTTAAAAGATTCGATTCCCTTCAACTTCGGAGTACTAGTCAGTATCTTTTCGAAACTAGTAAGTACTCATTCCGAAGTTCGAGATATCAGTTTGTATAAAATGAATACTTTTCAAATATAATCATTGAAACATTATTGCTTTTAAGTAGTAATCGAAACCCATGAAATGAAACTTGGTTATTGAAATTGACTCGGATTCGTGAGTACATATAGAACTTGATCCCACCCCTACTCATATCTTCCCAAAAGAATTAATTTTCAAACAGAGATCAAAATGGAAATATTCTAGGTTGGAAGAAAAAATATAAAACTAACGAAAACAGCACCGAGTGCAAAGGTTTACGTGAATGGTCGCCTCGCGTGGGCGCAGGAACCATGGAACGGTTCTCGAAACGGGTTCAGAATCCGCATTGGCGCGGTAGTTTTTCTTCGAATCGGAAGCGGGACGTAGTGGCGCGCGAAATATCGGATAACAGGGCCGCGATTCAATTGCGTTATCTCGTCCCATTCGCTCGTTGCACTCCATTCCCCGGCAATAATTATTCCATCGATTCGAAATAATTATATTCTCTGGTGTCGCGAGCACGGACAAAGCCGCAGAGAACGCGGGCCGCGAGGTGTGCGGTCGATGAATCGCGATGAAACAGAGAGTTTTTCGAGCGGCGACCCTCGGAACGTCCTCTACCCTTTAGTCCTTTTCCCGTCGGGGACACTGGTGTCCCTTACAATGAAACCTCCGCGCTCCACTCGAATTTCATTGGCCGGAAATTGCGATCGTCTCCCACATACATATCGAATGCCGGTGGCCCGTTCCCCGAATTCTTGGGATTCCCCGTGCAAGTCGAGCGCTCCTCTCCTAGAAAAAACTTCGCCAGAGAGAGAGAGAGAGAGAGAGAGAGAGAGAGAGGAGAGAAAGATAGAGGGGGGGGAGAGAAATGGGAGACCGACAAAGACAAAGCTGGTGAGCAAGAAGTTTCCGCGGAAGTAGCCGGGAATGCGAACAATGGTATTGAGCATCTCTTTCCGTTCTCCCCCAAGACTCATACCCTCTCTCCTCTCACAGAGTCTCTGGGCTCTCTCATCGAACGTGCCTCTTCCTAGACAACGAGTCCGAGGAAGAGACAGTGAGGGGAGAGGGATCTCCCGAAGGGACCGATTAAATGATAAAGTTTCCGCTCACGGCTCCCTCTCTCTCTCTCTCTCTCTCTCTCTCTCTTTCTCTCTTTATATTTTTATTAGTTCAGCCGGATAAAAGTGAGATTAGTTGCAATTGGCCGGGCCGGTATCGATCGGCGCGGTGCGCCGCGCGGTCCGATTGGAACCGGACGCGTCCGCGTAATAACGTTTATTGCGTTTACAAACGCAAAATCGCATCCTATTTGCCAAATATTACCGGGCTCTCGGCTGCTCCGCCCGCGAATCTCTGGGCAAATGGCAAATTACATTTATATTGCGTTAACCGGATACAAAACAAGCACCCGATATATGTGTATGTATGCTGTCTGTTATTGTTTCCCCGGGCAGGAGTGACCCGCCAGCCGTGGGATCGATTTCGTCGCGTTTGTAATCGTCTGTTCCCGGCATGAATTGATCGTCTGATCAGAGATTCTTTCGCTTTTGATTCGCAGAATCGACGCCAGGGAGAAGTCGGTCACGAAGGCGCAGCATTCCTCGGATTCGGGGGTGTTCGGCCCGAGGGCGTACTTCCGGACCGCGTCCCCCGGTCCCGCGGTGCTGGTGATCGAGGACATCAAGAGGCACGACGCAGCTACCTACAGGTGCAGGGTCGACTTCCGGAAGGGACAGACTCGGAGCTTTCGGTACAATCTCACCGTGATCGGTGAGTCGTGATTTCAGGATTGTATTTGGGGAACTTTGGGGATGAAAGATTGCTGATGAATGGGGACCGAAAACGCGATTCCGTATTGAGCGTATTTGTGCCCAGCGAGAAAACTTACAAAATAAAATTACGGATTAACCTCTCGATGACACTCGTGATTTCCTGCTGGCAACACTAAACCTACCGAGCCTTAAAAGTAATTTTCCTTTATAAAAATAACAAGATTGATTTTATTTAGACTTTGTGTGGTTCCCATCGTAATACGTGCTCTACTAAATATGTCTATTGTCTCTCTATAGTCGTATTGATTTCTTTACTGAGTCTTTGCACAATTTTAAAAAACAATTGCGCAGGATTATAGGATAATACCATATCGTTTGTACCATTATTTTCCGTGCACGTCCCTTCTTTGTTATTCTTTGTTATTATGCGTGTACTCCCTTATCCTTTTCTATTGTAAACACTTATGTAAAAGGACCTCGGTCCGTCTATAATAATAAATAATAATAATATTGTTACATCCTAAGGTGGACGTGTGAAAGATGAATAGTCTAATTTGAAGATTTAGATAGAGACTAAAACGCAGTTCGGGTAATTAAGGATTTGGATTGATGAAATCGAAGTTGGGTAAACTCTTTTGAAAATGATTTAAAATTTCGATTTGAATAAAAATGAACAAGAGTATATTCTAAGTATCAAATTTCGGATACATAGAGTTATTGTGATCCTATTATAAATTGTTAGTATTTACCACTAGGTAGATTTCGCTTTTCAACAGTTGCTTCTGCACGCTGGGTTGTATGGTATTGGAGATTGCTGTTTGAGATATTATGATGAATCCGGCAGGTTAACACGCCTTTTGTTGTGTTGATTAACTTCACTAAACTGATCACTGAACTTTAAATATGCTAGTGAGACTTTGAAATATTGACTGTTGACTAAACGTAGTTAATGAATTTATAATGTAGACTGAACTTTTAATTGATGTACGATAATGATCGATTCAATTTTTAATATGGACTGAACTGGTCCTGATGAAGAGCCATCCCTTTTATAGATTAGCCAATCCATTGTTCTAGGCTTAATCTTCATGAGGTGCCTACATCATCACCAATTCTTTTTAGTCGTTTTCTTCTTAATCGCTTACTTCTTAGTCACTTTCTTCTTAATCGTGTACCTCGCATCTTTTATCATCCTCTTGGCTGGATCATATTACTCTGCGCATCTCATCGATCGGAGAACAATCCATTGGTCATCAATTCCTCTGAAAAATCCGCTCACAATTTATATTTAAAATTGACTCAATCATTTAATGAAATAAATCTCGCTATATTCTTAATTTGTTCAATGAAGATTTAAATTAAAAAATGAGTTTTCTTAATCCTATCTCACGCAATGTGGTATAATATACGATAGTTCGATATTTGATATTTAATTTCTCGTACAACATCATTAGAGCAAGTATAAAAAGAAATTCAGAAAATGTATGTCATGATTGATTTTATCAATTATTATTAACGGCTGAACCACTGGACGTGAAACTATACAACCATTTCTTATGAAATTATTTTTGTAATTTCAATAATTGTAAAACAAAAAATCTGGAACCGGTCATTTCGACCGGTGGTGGTAGGTTTAGTGTTGAAGAATGGAGTTCACCATGATACAATGGGTTCTCTCTGAGGTAACATGAATGTCGTTGTAATTGACAACGTTACAAAAATCGATTTTTGATCAGCTGGCGCCCGACTCTGCGGCGTTCCGCGCTTGTTCCTTGGCCCTCTCGAGGGAGAGAACAAGCGGCGAGCGGCGGAAGAGTTTAATCAAGATCAAAGCGACGCTTTTATGAGCCTTTGAAAAGGCGCGGCGTAATTTCTGGTGTCAAACAAATTTAGCGGCTCGCTGAAAAGGACCCTCGAACGGCGTATTAGCCTCTTCGGAGGTCGTGGCGCGAGGGTGCCGGCTCGGAAAAAAAATCGATGAGCAGGCCGGAAGTTCGCGCGCGCGTCCCACGAAAGTGTGTTTCTTCGTTTTCGAGGATGAGAGCAAACATTAGGACGGATAGTTTGCGGCACTGCGAGGAGGAGGCGATGCGCGGGAGAGGACGAAGGAAGCTGAAGAGAGACGGTAGTGGAGAATCTCTCCGGAACAGGCATTCTCGCGGGTTTTCACGGGACGCGTGCGCGCAAACACACTCTTGCCTACTGTGCATCGACGTCGCAGCCCGCCGCGTCTCGACGCGTCCCGTCGTCTCCCGAGGTCGAGCGAAAAGTGCAGTTCTCAGCGAGCTCGAAGTCTGATCAAACAAATGGCGACTGTTGAAAAATGCATGAGCCAATCGAAGACGCGCACCAGCCACCCCTCGATCGTCCGATGCGACGAGACGAGAACGAGACGCGCAGGGTCGCGACGTTCGACGCGACGCGACGCCCACGTGGATGCTCTCCCCATCGACTCGCTGTTTACGCTTTTTCGTTTAATCCCGGGAACGTGCCCGCGAGTTAAAGACTCCTCGGAACTTCGAAAACCCTCTCGAAAGACGAGGAAACTCGAGGCTGCTTCCCAACGACGCTTCTCTTTCGTGGATCGTACGAAAGCACGCAATCGCCGAGTCGAATCAACGCGTTGCACCATCAATACTCGATGGTAACGCTGTTGCTGTGCGAGATTTCTTCGTTGACGAAAGTATTCGTTACGTCTGATCTTTATGTAGCGATCCGAGCGAACCTTTGATCCTGCGATTTTCTTTGTTGCTTGTAATTTTCTGGAGAAGAAAGAAAATTCATATCGATCTTATTCCTGCGTCTTCGCTGATGGTTAAACATTTGAATTACCATTTATGGTAAATCAATGTTTTATTGAAAAAAGAATGTTTCATTAAAGTTACAGACATTTCATATGCAACAACCTGATAGAGAAATAGGGTTCCAGAGAAGCTCGAGTTATCGGGTCCAATCTGAAAAATGTAATTCTGTTCTAAACGATAATTGATCGATTACGCGAGTCACTGCGTTCAGTGGACTTTGATCATTATCGGTAGAGCTTCATTACGAAGAGTGCTAGTAGATCTTCATCGCGAGTCTAACTGGATATTATAAGCTACATTGTTCGAGTACTGCGAAAAACGTGTCCATTAAGGAAAATTGCAGTGCTCTTTCTATCTGATTACGGACACTCTCTCCCGCTTTCTGATTGTTTTTACCTGCAAAATACACATTACACAAATACACATTAAAAACTATGACTTTCAAGTTTAAGCCATGAATTAAACTAGAACATTATAATTTGGAATACTCGTGTTAATATTTCTCTAGAAACTGTTAGGCGACTCGAGGGTCTCCCGAACGTTTCTTCGAGTAGGTCTGTCTCCAGTTTCTCTTTCGTAGGTTCTTTCACTTATTCCTGTATAGAGCGAACAGTATTCCGGGATAAGTTGCGGGCGCGAGATGAGGCGACGTTGCAGGTTGGCCGATCGGGGGAACAATCGATCGTAAAGCCTCGCTACCACGAGCCGGCAGAGCAAGGGTTGTAACTTTCATGGACGCTGTTCAAAGCAGTCGCCCTGGCGAAGTACGTTCGAATCTCGGGATATCCCGTATAGCTCGCGGCAGGAATATAACCAGAAAAATCCTGGCCCCGATCCTCCGATACCGGAATCCATCTTTCGCGGCAATCCCGCAGCTTCTTCCGCTCCCCCAGGAGCGGGAACGGCGACGGGAGAGAGAGAGAGAGAGGGAGTGAGAGTTTCTGGATGGAGGAGGAAGAAGGGATAACGACGGAAACAGGCAGGGCGAATCGAAAGAAGCAGGAAAAGGCATAAGCCGAGGGTGAGAACGGCATAAATGTCGCAGTGCAGGTCCCAGGAAGAGCTCCGGGGCTAACCTGGAATTGCTCGATCTTTATCTGTTCGGCTTTCCTGCGGATTTCCCGCGTAGAAGATAGCTCGCGTTCGCGTGCGGGCGCGGAAAATATTCCGCTTCGGTTTTTTTTTCCGCGCGCGGAAACGCTCCGGGTAATAAACGATGAAAAGGAGCCGGGCGATATCCGTGTTTAGAGTTTCCACTAGCGGCGGCAAAAACGATTACACGGCCCACGAGCGCCGCGAGGACGCTCCTTGCGCTATTGCTGGGAGTCTTCGTTCTCCGGAGAAAATTTTCGAAGCCAAAAGAGAGAAGAGAGAGGGAGAGGAGAGAGCTCTTCGCTTGCACGCGATACTCTCCAAAAAAGAGTCACGGAAGAAATTGGCCCCGACCGGGCCGGGAACCGTCCGCTTTGAGCGAGGTATTTTCATCAGAGGAGATTGGTTCCCAAGAGTTCGTAGATTGCGTCCGTTCACTGGATTTTCCCTCGTAACCGGCGACCTTCCGCCGCGCCCCTGCCACGCCGACCCACCTTTTTATCGGTCATTTCCCTTTCTTTCATATCGCTAGACCTCCCCTGCTATCGCCGATGATACTCGCCGCCGATACCCTGCTGCATTCTGTCTCTCTCCATCTCTCTCTCCACTTCGCTTCTTAGTTCTTGCCTCGGCCGAACGACTCCGGGAACTTTGTTGGCTGGACTGGGGATCCAGTTTCCATTTCCCTTTGCCCTACGGGCTTATATTCGACGCAACGAAAGGAGTGATCTCCGCAGACGAGGAAGTTGCAGCGCATCAGCTTTTGTTTCAGGAAATCCAGCTACGATCTTCCGCCCAACCGACTCCACCATTTCATGACACTCCGAACTACTACCCTTCCCTAATTAATTTGTATGGAGTCTTAATTGACCCTTGACGGCGGTTCATGTTGTGTAAGCGTTTCGTCCTAAGCCCGCTAGAGGACTCGTCGGTGAGACTATCTAGCGGAGGTATCGGAAGGTAAATAGTTAGATAGTCGAGGACGGTATATGGGGATCCATCAATGTTGACTACAGTGTCGTCGGATCGAGGAAATCGAGGGGAATACAGTTTACGCTCTCTCTGATAACCAGATTAATACGTGACCAGTCTACGGTCTTAGTGGTGGATGTTGGAGTATGCTCATCGTGCTGGAATGGGATAGTGGAAGGAGAAAAGGAGGAGAGGAAAAATCGACCAGTTTTGGTCGACTCTGGCGACACTGGTTGACTATTTGAGAGACAAAAGTGTGCGTCGAACAACAGTTTCCTCGTGGAGCGAGCGATCGCAGACACCCGCGAATCAAAGAAGAACTGGCGGGATTGTCCGATGTACCGGAAGCGGCAGTGTAACGCATCGACGAGTGGGTTTTTCCGCGGCGATAATGATGCCGGTACGAGAACCGAGGGAAAGCGATAACAAAACGGGGACTTGTCGCGCGGAGATCCAGATCCAGAGTCGTTCCTCGTCGGAGATGGAAAACTGTAAAAGATGGAAACGAAGGCTGCCGCTGAAGTGGTCGGAAGGAAGAATAGAGATCTGCCCTCGTTAAGGAAATAATCCGCGGCTTAATTAAATGCAGCGCAATTAGTTCTGCTGCTGCCTCTATAGCCGACTCGCGGAGCTCGTGCAAGAGCCACGACGCAGCTCCACGAGACTATCGCGAGATGCTCGAGGACTATCCTCCGAAACCCTGCTCCTTCGGAATGCCATTATGTTGCAGCATTAATAAGATCGGTTGCACTTAGAACGGTTTCGAATTGTCGGAATTTAGGAACTCGTTGCAAACACCCGCAACTGTGATTTGTCTGGTTATCACTTAATCAGTCGGTGTATTTACTTTAGTTCTAATAATTAATACGAAAATGCACTGGTACACCCTGAACTTTATCATTCTTTTCTCGGTGTTGTTAATTAAGATATTAAAATACTAAGGTATTAAGGGTTTGTATTATTAATGTTTAGTTCTAATAATTTATACGAAAATGCACTGGTCCACACCCCTAACTTTATCATTCTTTTCTAGCTGTTGTTAATTAAGATATTAAAATACTAAGGTATTTCAGTGACTCCTACCAAAAAATTCAAGAACAATGTACTGTTGCCTGTCCAATGTATATGGAAGTTTCAATGTGATCGGATTGGTGGAACGTAGTTTAAAAAAAATGATAAGGTTAAAGGTGTCTACATCTTTCAACAACGAATTGTTTTGCGCACGATACGATAACAATTTCTTATGGCATGTGTTATAAAATTTTATCTCGCACAGCTATATTTAGACAATTAAAGAAAAGCAGGAAATTTTTTTCCCGAACGGTGAAAAAGGCAATGTTCTGTGAACGAGCTTCGAAGTGCTCTTTAGTAAATTTGCAGTATTTTTCTCTCATCGACAGTTCGGTGAAATTGATAAACCTTTTATGGGAAATCATCATGACCTAAATGCGAGAGTGAAACACGTTTGCCGCATTTATGCTTCAAATTGATACCTTGTGTATTAATCTATTACAGAGTACGTTTTCAAACAATTTTAAATATCGATTTATGGTTCGTATGTATTCAACTGCAATTACAAGCGCCGGTATATGCTGTGTATCGATTACGTTTGATATATCCAATTACAATTACAAGCGCTGGCGCACAGCTGAAACAAATTTAAATTGTGAGCCGTTTGTATATGTTATGTAGATGTTTCCACCCGCGCAATTATTTCCCGAATTGTTCGTTACGCGGGCAAGTAATTCAAGCGGAACTCACACTGTTTAGAACAGAAAATCTTACGATTCGCGCGGACGATATTTCACTCTTCCAAATCGAACCTTTTCGGAAGAATAAAATTTTATAATTAGACAAAAATTGTTTGTATTCATTGCGAGAAAATGAATGAATAATCCTGGAGATTAGTTAATTAAAGAATTTAACAGGTTACCAATCCTCTAAAATGCCAGGCCTGGTCCAGATCAGAATTTTTTGAACACCGTGCAATTTTAGACGATTCATGGGACTTTACACTAGCGAAGGGATGTCGCGTCGTTGGTGGATAATTCGCGGATAGAGAATCGCGATCGTAGATAGAATCGTCATCGATTGGAGGATCGTGCGCCGAGAGCAGATCGGAGGACGGAGGATTCTCGTCTCGAGTGGAAGTTACCAGGGGCTTGCAGGGGGTTGGCAGACGGTTGCAGACGGTTGCAGGGGCTTGCAGGGGCTGCGATACGCAGGCTGGATGTCGCGCAGACGGTATTCTCGGTGAAATATTCGTGGGCGGTAGTACGGCGCGGAAAATTTTGTGTACTTATCGAGTTATGTACTCGCTCCACGTTCGTCGGATGTATCGAGCCAATTTAGGTGTCTGCAGCCAGATCGCCGCGCAGAGGAGGGGCTGAAACGAGGCCAGAACGGGGGCGGAACGTGGAAGAGCCGATTTCTACGTCAATATTTGCGAAACATTACGCTACGGCGACGCAGCACATACTCGCCGCGACTGAACGCCAGCGAATCCTGCGTGTCGAGACGCGAATCTTCCTATGCCAGACGTCATTATACCCGGAAACGAGTCATCGGATCGTCAATACCCGCCCTCGTTCCGTCCCTTCGAACCTTCCCATCGATTTCCCCAAACGAAATCCGATATTGTTTGGACGGCTGTACCTTTGTCGAGAGTTGTATAAAAATCCTGGAAAAAAATGTGACACGTGCCACTTGTCCGAATATATATTGCAGAATTTTTTCCGATTTTTTGGTTCGAAATCCCGGCTGCACAAAATTGAAAAACATCGAACTATATACACACGATGGATCCAAAAAGTGTTTGAACAATACTTGAACTATGATAATTTAAAAAATAAAACGGTACTTGTGGGATGACTTGATATTATTATCAAATCGTTCAACTTCAAATTTTACCTACCAATTTTTGTCACAAACGCAATAAATTTCAACATTACAGGCAGTTCCGAACTAATTTGATCGCATATGAGAAATATTTAACCGTAAATAACTTTCCAAACGTTTTTGTAGAACTGTTTCCTTGATCTCGATCGACAATTTGTTAATAACGAATAACAATAATTTCAGCGCACTGGTTCGATCTGATGCTACAACTTAAGCAATTTTGCAAATTACCACAAAATTTTCAACCTTTCGGCCAAAACTTTAGACCTTTTTCAAGAAAAATTTTTATACAATTGCGTCTGTAAAAATTATTGAATTAATATAAAATTGTGTTGTATTCCGTATACACAAAACTGAGAATTTTAAGCAAAAAACCAAAGACGTACTTGCTATGTGACAAAATTATTTTAAAGTGTTGACAACTTTAGAACACATGTTGATTCCATGCCTGTGATACAATGACTGAGGAGAAACGTTAGAATTTGAAGAGGTCACTGAATCAGAGAAACATCGATCGACCCATTGGCCAATCAATATTTGGCGGTAAATATGAACCGTGAAAAATCCAAGCAACAAGTTTCACTGCTTGTGTACCAAACGAAGTTGTGGTAATTTATTAATTGACATTCAATCCACTTTTGATGTGAGTTTAAGCCTTTAAACGATTTTATTTGCTAGAAAAATATTGTAGAAATTGACAATAGTCACCGAGGCTCCTGTATGCAACAGTACAATTTCGATAGAAATAACGAGAGAAAGCATAACAGGCTAAGAGTAGAGCAGAGATCGAAGCAGAGCCTACAACGGGCCGATACACGTCGGTACATAAATAAATCTGCAAAAGGAAGATGTTTGAATTTCCCAGTCGAAGCGACTCGTTCGCACAGATGGAAAGGGGTTTGCAAGTAGGGTCTGAACTCAGTGGTGGTCTTTGAAGGAGGAAGACGGAGAAGGGTGTTCGGCGTTGGACGCATCGGTAGGTTCAAGTGTGTATACGTGGCTAGCCAAAAACGAACGGTAATCACGTTAGTTCCCCGCGAGAAGACCCGTGAGACTCCCGACGAGTATTGCCACCTGTTTGGCCATGCTCGCAGCCGCCTCCCCGCTGTAACCGGGCTGCCACAACCAGTTCCACTCTCGAATACGAATGTAATTAGTGGAGAATTGAACGAGGGGCAGCCCTGGCGCGGTTAAATGAATGTCCCAAAGATTAATGGCTGGCATCGACCGTCCCCGGAATCGATCGCGTGATTTCTTTACTCGTTCCGCCCCTCGGAGGAAACCGTCGAAAACTTTCCACGTGGTCCAACAAAAAATAAATGAACATTCACGCACCCTTTCGTGTCTCACTGTAGGATCGACCCTGAAACACTCCGCACTCCATGATTACTAATTTCAACGACCGTCGACAACAGCTGCGCCTCCCAGAAGCAACTCGAAGTTGGCTTCGTTCCATATGCAAACGTATTTCGCGGTTTCGCACCCTGCTCCCGATTCTTTCCTGTGGTCGATGCACTTTGTACTTGTCCCTTTCTTATACTGTTCGGTGTTGTGGTACCTGATGCACTGGCCGAGTCACCGAACCACCGAAATTTATACGCAAGCTACTTGTTGCACGAAAAAATGTTTCGAACAATAGTTGTTCGACATTAACACGTTCCGTGCTGAACTTTCCGTTCAAGCCGATTGGAATTCTCATTGAAAAACGAACCATATGTGTTTGTTGAAATAATTCCTTAAACATTTAATTCATTGCTTTGTTGTCCAAGGCATATTAAACTCTCTACACTCTTTTCTTGGTAATTATGGTTTTGTACTATTGACAAAGGCATACGTCGAAAGCAAGTTTATTCAATCGTAAAATCGTGAAAGTGTGGTGCGTATAGGCCCCACGCGGCCTGAACGGAAAGTCTCCAAAAATCGGTCTAGCACGGAACGTCGTAACTGTTACGTACCATGTAATAATTGGTTTTTTCATATTGCAATTTTTTATTGAGTTTTTGTTTCATAATGTGTAATATTTAGTAGAGGTGTGCGGGACCGGGACGGGATTCCCGAAAACGTTCGGGTATTCCCGTGAATTTTTTCGGGATCTTTGATACTGTGATGATTAATCTTTTAATATTGTCTTTTAGTCTTTATCTATGCTACAAGAGTCTTCTATATAATTTCGTTTTCCGAAATATCGCAACGCACGTCTAGGACTTTGGTCCTTTCCTCTCTATCTTCTACTGCCCGAGAGAGCATAGTTTAGAGCCCCGCTTTTTGCACATCTCCTAAACTATAATCCGGGCTAGTGCAACTCCTGTTCTTGGCCTCTGCATAGACATGCAGTCTGGAAGAGTATCGAATGCTGAGTAAACGAGGTATTAAGATTTGCAGGGTGAAAAAGTAATATTTACCGAAATACTCTTTAGTTTATCTTGAGTTCTCCATCAAACGACTGGAGGCAGGCAGTGCGTTAACAAGTTCATGAAGGGGACTAGGAGAGCCCGATAGAATCAGCAACGGTATCCGAGCATGGGAAGCAGTTGTACTCTCCCATTCTCTCAGTGGGAATCGTCGGAGATCCGTGGGGGCTTAACGAAGCTTTAAGAAAACAAAAGGGGGTCTATACAAATTAAGATCGAAAAGCGATTAGAGACCGGGATCCCATTTATTTAATTCGGTTCGGGTAACGAAGGTCCACGCCCTGGAGCGGCGAGGTTCGGTATCTAAATTATGCGAGCGCACGGCGAGAGCAGCGTGAGTGGGGCTCCTTCGAATTAACAGGGATTTCTTTCGACCAACCTAATTATACACGCTCGGCCCTATCGGGGAAATCTTTAGCGTTTCCGGGAGCGTTCTTGCATTAAACGGACCAAGAAAAGCTCGATTAAAAAGAACGAAATGGAAACGGAGACATGGATAAAATCCAGAGTCGACTGATTACGAAGAAATGAGATTTCACTTATCGAAGCTGACCAGCACAGTTCCTACTACAATTATTTCCGGCGCTTCAGTATTTTAGTTCACGTGTGGGCAATTGGTGATGACTAGCGGATCTTCATGCAATTATGGCTCTTGAAAATTTAAAGAAAATGCTAGGATACAAAATATGACAGAATTTAGTACGAGTTTAATTGATTACAGATCTAAAAGGGCAACTTAAGTTTTGATCCGAGTTTCTTCAAATTCGTCTACAATAATTTCAAACTGCATAAACATCCGCAATCTAGTCACCGAAACAGATCCGCACAGGTCTCGCGCTGGCCCACAGTGGACCAATTCGAACGACGAATACTGCAAAAATTAAATGTCCTTAGAATCGGAAAATGTTTATTTTATCTGCGTCCCAGGAGCACCAATTGCCCAGGCGGCGTTTGCTTGATCTAAGCTGAAAGACAATTGGCTCGCGTTTTCCCTACTTCGTTCCCGCTCGCGACAATCAGTTTTTCGGAGGAGGAATGTTCTGCTCGTTTCACGGGGCCACGGATTCGGGTCGAGATCTGCGGGGAAAGTTGTTCGGTAACTGGCGAGAGAAGGCAGAGGCAGGGGCAGAGGCGGCGACGTTGTCGTCTACTTGGAATAATTCGCGTAGTTAGCGGCCGGCAGTTTATCACGCCGCGTTGTCGGCACACGCATAGTTCAGCGAGCCGAAACCAAGATCGCAGGCGAAGTAAGCTCTCTCCTCGTCTACAAACGGCGCCGATGTCCCGTAAACCCAGTCGCGCGCCATTCACTGGAATGATTAATAAGCTTTGCTGACTGACCCAACCCTAGAGCTCGGCTTTCTGAGCTGTTTTTTCAGGACACTGTCCCAACCAAATTGTACCTCGCTGCTAGATATCTCTCTGTCCTGTTCTCTCGTTGCCGAAACAGAACTTCTTGTGTAAACATCCTCATAGATGCTTTGTGTAGATTCTGTTGGGTAACCTTATGGAGCGGAAAATGTTTTTCTAGCTTCTTCTTGGATAACTAAGTTGGAGATGCTGAGTTGAATGTCTTTATAGAGTAATAGAGTAGAAAATATTCTTCTTGTGGTAAAGATACAATATTTTAAGAGGCACGTGTAATGATTGAAAGAGTATCTTCATTTCTCATAGATTGGTATACAGCTTTTTGTGTAGGACTTTGGGTACGAGCACAGTGGATCCGTTTTCGTCCGATTTGACGTAATTTTCCTTAAAACACTTGGAAATCGCCAATGTACGGACGTTGTTTTAAAGACTGTTTAAGAACGCAAAGCGCGCCTTAAAATCTCTCGACTTTCGATGAAGTTTACTGCTTCACGGTTGTACAAATAGAAAAAACAATATTGGAGCCTTATTCTCTAGACCTTTAACTACGATGGACAACAAAAATTTAAAGAAATCGACATTTTTCCACTTGTTCGGGCCAAATTTCCCACTGTGCGTCGGCCGAATCGTCCGACATCGGGTCCACTGTGCTCGCACCCTTAATCAATGAAACACGCGCCACGTGACCTCTTCTCTTCAGTTTGTGTCGCACCAAACGTTGAAGGAGCCTGTACAAAAGGAGGAAAATGATGGAACAGAGATTTTTCCGAGAAGACGGAGGTTCGTGCTAGACTAGTACTTGCGGATCTGCTGCGGCTCTGCTGTGGCTCTGCTGCGGCTGCGAGAATCCCTCTTGTACTCTAGTCGAAGCTGAGGCGAAAGAGCCTTGTCGCGGCTGAGCCGACATCGAGAGCAGAGCAGAGCAGAGAGAGAGAGAGAGATATACGGAGGGGCGGAGACGGGGATGGAGCCCGAGTAGATTAGACGGTCGAATTAGAATTTCAAAAATCCACGCGGAACTTTCGGCGTTAACTCGAGTAAAAGTCGGTCGACGGAAGACGGAGGAGGGAGCCGCGCATAGAAATGGACCGGGCTGGACAAACCCCGTCGTTAAGTTTTCCCTTAATTAACCTCCGTCTCCCTTTTACTCCTCTCCGTCTCCTTGTCTCTCTGTCCAAGTTCTGTCTCCCTCTAGTTCATCCACCGTTTCCTCCTGCGTCCTGCTCCTCGGCCTCGCACCTTCGCTCTGTCTTCCTCTTTCTCTCCGCCAGCTCCACCCTCTCCCCTCCTCGCGCGCACAGGTCTGTCTCCCTCGTTTCATCCCTTCCGACTATATTTCACTGTGCGCCGTCTTCCGGTTGCATTAGCGTTTCCTCTGGAAAATCTCTGTTCCCGTTTGCGGGGGCGGAAAATCGTCTCGACGTATTTTTTCCCGAATCGATACGTCTTCCGGCCGCGGGATTAATCAGGCTCCGTCTGCGACGGCGAGGAATTCTAATCGGGAACCTCCGCGCGTCAAAGGAAGCTATTAGCTCCGAGAAGAATGAGGATATTCGGACTTATCTATATTGTTTGATATAAAGTATATCGTTCTACACGCCCGGACAGCCGAAAAATTTGGTTCACGGGAAATCTGGAATCGGGCGATGGCGGAGCAATTCTTTTGGGAATGTTCGTTGGTCAGATTTTCGATTTCCATGGCACGGGGATCGATCGCCGCGCGGTCCGCGGCGCAACGCGACGCGACGTTTCGTTAAACAACTCGTCTTTCTCCCAACGAGCAGCAATTTCTCTTGAAAAGCGTTGAGCTGCAATTTTTTCCGGGCTTTTACCCGACGCACACGCTCCCCCGCGCACACGTACCGGAACCGGGGGTGGTTTGTCTCGAGGTCGGCAACCCTTTTCCCAGCCGGCGCTGCTGTAGGGTTATGTTCTACGCGTCGACTAATGGGGAAAAATAGTAAGAGAGAAGTCGCTGGGGAAAAAAAGAGGGCAACGAGCCTCGAGCGAGAGAAATTGAGAGCGAGAGAGAGAGAGAGAGAGGGAGAGACAACGGGACCGGAGAAAAAGTTGGCCGCGCTCTATTGGCCACCGGATAGCTGTACATAATCGAGCCTCTCTGTGGCGAGGATAATTAACCCCATGCGCGCGCGGGCCCCGTGGCAGCAAGCACTGTCCTTTCACGAGCCGTATAAATTGAATCGCGAGTACTTCTCTCGAGTTTCCGCGTGCAACACGCCAGTCAGGTTCTTCTCGCTTTTCAGCTCGCTCTCGATAATCCGGCTCAGGGCCACGCGGAATTGCTAATGCTACTAGGCGACCGGTGCGGTGTGCTCGCGCGCTATGCCGTTTCGCGCCGCGCCCCCGGAAATCGAGTTAGACCGGCCGATTATACGCGCGTTCGCATTCTTTCGGGCAAAAACGCCATTCTACGGGAGAAGAATGGAAACGAGGACGCACGGGACACCGGCCGGAGAGACGAAAGTCGCGCAACCGCCTGGGCGCGATGACAATGGATTGGAAATTTTCGTCGGAGACAGAAAAGGGGGTGTGGGCCAGACCGCACCCGAGAATAGCTGGCGAAATGAGAATGTGGGGAGAAGATGGGCGAACTCGCGCGGAATGTGACGAGAGTAAAAGGCGTGAAAGCTTCGGCTAGCACACCGGGAACCAGGCCGGGAACGCGTTTTCCCACCCTCTGCACCTCCGCCCCGCTCGCAGGGTTAAAAAGGGGCAGACGGCGGAAACCTGGCGAAAACGGGGTCCGAGATCGGAAAAACGGTCCGCGGAGTCGCATGAATTTATGACCCACATAAATCCGCGGCGGCGGTCGCGCATCCACGATTTTCGGAACCCCGCACACCACCCCACCCCCTTTTCCCTCATCTTGGTCATAACCCTGCGGCGAAATTGCAAGAACTCTGACATTGAAATCCTGTCCGTGGAGCCGATGCCTCGACAAGGGCTGCCTTCGATTTCTAAGGAACTTCGTTGGAAACTGCGATAGACGTGTTGCCTTGGGTGCCCTGTCAATTTCCGAGAGCATCGACGCTGAATTTCGAGAAAGCTACGTGCCACAGGGTGTCCCAAAAATGTACTTCCTTGATTAAAGGTGATTTTTCCTCTGCAAAAATGTTCTCCCAGGCTTGGTTAACCAGAATCACCTCTTTTATGCAACTATACATTTTTCAAAGTGAACGAAATAATGTCCCATTGTCCCTCAGATGGGTTAGGCCAGCCTCTTCTCTATATTGTTAACGGAATTTGCAAATCGACGTTCTCTATAAGCGAAAGTATGATTCCAGAAGGTTTCAGAGGAATTATGGAGAGGAATATTAGTGGAAAGGAGAACGGAGGATGTAAGATAGAACACCCTGCGGCCGTTTATTACGCGGATCATCCATTAAAAGAGCTGCTGCGAACAGCAATGAAAGGACGGACATCTTAAATCCTAGGAAATGTACACATCGCAATCTCCGCTGAAAAGATTAAAGGGGCGGAGTGGCCGTACCGTGGCGCGGCGTGGCGTGCGTGCGTGCGCGCGAAAGCTGCGGAAAATTACAAAGCACTTTACGATCTGCTCGACGGAGAGCGCGAGCCTCGCCCGGAAATACGATTTTCGCGATCTAAATAATTACCCAATTTCGAGCACCGCGCGCTACATCGCGAACAGAACCTACTAGGATTCCCTGAAAAATAAGACCTCGTTTTTCCAAGCAAGTCTCTCCAAGCTCGGACTGCGCGCGTGATCATTGATGAGCCTGCAGAAATCGTGCACTATCAGAACCAGTCATTCGAAAAAATATGAGAGGTTGAAGTTTATCGTAACGAGTCGACATTCGTAACATTTTACGAAGAAAATTAAAATTAAATTTCGAGGAACACATTCAAAGAGTTTGTAGATATATGAATATATCCCTTTCAGCTTATTAAAAATATTGAAGGAAGGGGAAGTTTCTACTTGACTCGAGTTTGGGATCGCTGCAAAAAGATGTTGCATACAAATGTGCAATCTACTTATCGGACTGACACGTGTGCTATTTTCGAGCAACGTATTTTCCATCTGGGTCTAACACGACGTTCGAAATATTTTAAACCTTCCAATTTAATATATTGCTGTGGAAAGATTTAATGTTTCATAATCCTCATTCACGTATAAGATTGTTATGTGTGCCACTTTCAACTTCTACTTTCAAAAGCTCCACTTTTAACCAATTTTATTATACGTGCTCAATACAAAAATATATAACTGACATAACTTTGATTATTTCTACTTCAAACAAATCATACATGTACACCAGATACCGATAAATACGTGTGCAAATTCCCATATCCAAAAGTCCAATACTTTTTCAGAAAAAATTTTCCAGCGAAATCAAAAACCAGAACATCCCCTTGAAAATCGGATCTGTTGCATTTCGGAGGCACCACCGGGTCGTGCAGGTTGCAAATGCAGTGCAAGGAGACCATTCTTGCATTCGGATAAAGAATGAACGGGTACTTCGGCTAAATGCGTTGGAATCGCGTTGTGGGTGCGGCCGGTATCGACTCTCGTGTACGGCCATGATCGTTCGCGGATTAAGCCGGACGATATTTTTGCCGGGAATATTCGTTCTCGGGCCGGGGGGACTCGGATAAGCCAACCTGGATATTCCTCTTACTTTTTCGTTATTTTGGAAGTTCGCTGCATACGTCCGGAAAGCGTGCTCGATGGTTTATCAGCGAGGTAACGCGGCGCCGGGTCACACCTACGTTTATATCCCACTTCCTGCCTCCCACCTGCGCTATCGCTCTGTTTAGTCGATTCATCGTTCGCTCGCTGGGAGAGAAAAGCTCGGCGCCCTCCGATATATTTTTTCGGGCCGACCGGAAACGTGTCGCGCGTCGTTCCAGGCAAAAGCGTTCGCGTAAAATCGCGGAACGGCCGCCGCAAATGTTGCGACGCGCCCATTTTCGCGCCGATTCGCAACTGGAAAACCGAGACGGAGACGTCGTTCGTCGTTACGCCGAGCTCTCGAATGGTCCCGAGTCCCTCGGACCACCGCAAACGTCCTCCGGTAAAATAAAAAATATATATCGAGCCATATTCGTCGAACGATACCAGGCTACAATGGAGTCGCCGTCGGAACAGCCCGTACGCCACTCAAAAAATTGCTTTAAGCGGATATGGAAACGATCGTTCGCTTCTATGGAGTCCGCGATATGGAATCACGTTACGACCGACTCGTCGCCTGGTACAACCGGTGCACTGTGCAAGTACTAAGGAAACTAACGTATCCAGTGCCTTCTCTAATTTGCTGGAAAAATTGTTTCGAGCATTACATTGTCTCGAGACGTTCACTCTGGAAGTGGAGAATTTTCTTCCAATAACGGAGGCACTTTTCTTCCTAAAGATTCAAGGTGGTTCAATATAGACGCTGGCCAAACTAGGCTACTCACCCCCATTGATCACTCCGGGAGATTTAATGGTTCGAGATCGAAGTGGCTATCGACATATTTACTAAAACAAATCCTTAGCTGGAGATCTGTGCGGTTGATTGGATTGAACTCTTTTGGAACTCCTAATATTTTTACAAGTCTTACGAAAATCGGGAGAAAACAGCTTGAACGAAGAAGATGGCTCGAAAGGATGCTGAATTGGCAGAGGTTGGTTGGAGTAATCGGGGAGCGGTTTTTCCATATTTCTGTGGGCGTTTGGCGGAAAAAACATAGCCGACACTTAGAGCCTCGCGATATTCCGCAGGGGCGAGGGCTGCGGGATAGGTTCGCGGGAGTCAATTGCTGGAAAGCCCGCAACAGAGAGAATTGAATGGCCGTCACTGGTGATTGAATTTTTCTGAAACTCCAAATAATTTTACAAGTCTTACGGAAATCGGAAGAAAACAGCTCGAACGAAGAAGACGGCTCGAAAGGATGCTGAATTGGATGAGGTTGGTTGGAGTAATCGGGGAGCGGTTTTTCCATATTTCTGTGGGCGTTTGGCGGAAAAAACATAGCCGACACTTAGAGCCTCGCGATATTCCGCAGGGGCGAGGGCTGCGGGATAGGTCCGCGGGAGTAAATTGCTGGAAAGCCCGCAACAGAGAGAATTGAATGGTCGTCACTGGTAGCGGTAGCAAGGGTGGCAGCGAGCGAGATATATGTACAATGTACATACATATAGGCGCGCGCGTATAAGCGCCGGCTACGCTACACAGGGCCGCCTATTTTCCAGCCAGCCCTGAAATTATCGGCACGGTCTGAGCGAGGTCCATTGATTACCACTGGTAATTGCCATTACAACTCCCTACCTAGCCGCGGCACCCCTTCGCTCTCCTCTGCTCGTGCGATTTCCCCACTCCTCTTCACTCCGCCCTAACCTTTTCGATCATGGTCCCGCGGGGGCTCCGATGCACTCCGGCAACGCTTCCCTGATGAAAGTCGCCTATTGAAAGTCAACCGCGTTTCTGTCGAGAACGCGAGAGCACTCTCCTCCCTCCTTGCGAACGGTCCACGGGTCGCGTTTAAATAGCTCCGATCGCTTCGAGAATTAATTAACTCACTCCGACAATTATTTCATAGGGCCGTGTTACCTATCCAATCGGAATTTACACCACCCATCGTCCCGATCGCGTTTCTTTCACCTTTTTAAAACTTCACAGCGAGAAAGCGCCGCTCGTTATTCTTGGTCAACGATTAATCCCATTCACACTGGCGGCGTGCAATGACCGATCTTCATTTGCGTACTGATTCCGTTCGTTATTCCCGTGTTCTGTTGTCCGGGACCTTTCAACCAGTTGCTATGTAATATCGAATCAGACTGATACACGCCGATTTTTATGAAACTTTACACAAGTGATCGAAAGATATTAAGAAAATAGTTGAAGTGAAAGTTCTATCTAATCTGTCGAGCTATATATTTTCGCGTAAAGTTTTCTGAAAAAATCATAGGCAATATTTTTCTCTTCATTTTTTTCGTCTTACACTCCATTGATGATTCAATGATCGAATTCAGTTCCCAGAAACGGTGCCGAGTGTACTCGAAGAATTGGCCAGCATTTTTGGAGCATTTCCGATTACAAAATCGAGAGAAGTTGGATAGAGTCTGGGCTCCGTCTCGTCGACGCATTCGAAATCGCACGGTTCGCCGAGTTACATTTCCGGTTGCTCGCCGAGCAAATCTGGTTCCTCTGTCCCCGCGACCGGCCGTTGTAAATTGGAAATAGCGGAAGCCTTTGCGCGACGCGCGGCATAAACATTTTCAAACGAAATTTCGGCGAATCGACGTTGTTTAACCGTTGAAATATTCAGCAGCGCTGTACCAAAAGCCCGATGAAAAAAATATATACATATACATGTAAATATATAGAAAACGCCGGGCAGCCCATTGGGTATTTAACTTGAATCGATGCGGGACCGATGAAACGTTATTTGGAAAAATTAAACCCAATAAATATACGAACCGCGGGCCGATCGATCTCGCAGATTACAGCGACGTCATTGTGCGCGAATTCGCACGTCAAAATCTGCGTGCGCCATCTTTTTTAAACTCTCCGACCATCTGAAACAAGCATGGGAATTTTTGTCTCAATTGAGACGAGACCGTCCCCACCGCAGCGCCCACTGTCCTCCACCAGCATCCGTCGTTACTATGAAGGTAGGTCCGTCGCAAGCAGTGCGCAGGCCGCGTGCATCGGAACCGCGAGGTGCACCACCGATAAGTAGCTTGGAGGGGGAAGCAAGCATTTGAGGGGCCCCAACCGTTCCCAGCATTGCCTTATGGCATTTACAGCGAGAATCATTTGCACGAAGATCAAGAAGTGAACAAGAGTTTAAAAAATCATCCCTAACTAATTCATTAACGCAAACTCTGTCGAACGATGTGTAACTAACAAATATTTACTGCGATTTATTATTTAAGGGAGCTTGTATACACTTTTAATATACAATAAATATATATCTATATATCAACATCATGGGCTATTTATTTGAACCCCCATCCCACTATTAAGTTGGCGAAATTTCAGAAATGTAAAGATTGCGGCTGAGTTGCCTTTGAATTGTACTACTGATTTGGAGTTGTGACAATAGTGAAAATTCTAAAATTTTCGGCCGTCTGACTTTTCGTTGAGTTCTACTACTGAATTTCGTGCTACCTCCTTTACGTTCTCCTAATACAAAAGTCAATTTTCAAGATTTTCGAAAATTTATGCTAATTTTGGACCGTCTGACTTGTCGTTGAGTTGCACTACTTAATTTTCGAAAATTTTCGACCGTCTGACTTATCATTGAGTTGTACTACTGAAATTCATACGTCATTTCACTACAAATACGACAATACATAATTTTCGAGGAAATTAGTCAAAAACCACGAAAATTGAGTTTTTATAATATTAGGAGAACATGATACCGAAGGAGGTGGCACGAATTTCAGTAGTACAACTCAATCACAAGTCAGCCGACCGAAAATTGTCGAAAATTTTCACAACTCCCGAGTATTGAGTTTTGTATCAGAAGAATATCAGGGAAATTCAGTAGTGGAACTCAACGACAAGCCAGACAGTCGAAAATTGTTGAAAACACGACAGTTCAGGCGGGACAAAGGTGTTCAAGGTAAGAAAATTGGAATGTGTCTAAAGGAAAATAACTTTGTTACTACAAAATAGTGGTTGTACAAAAGTTTTTTGGACACTTCTATAAGTACAATACATTAAAAATAAAAAAGACATGTTTAAAATTTTTTATTGTATATTAACAACGCTTCAACGTATTGATTGTCAATTTGTATAATAAATAATTGCCTCCTCTTCTCGTCGTCTGGTATTGCAAAATATGTGTAGTAAATTCTAAAGTGTTCACTCTGCCGCAACATCGTACATAAAGTCCACTACTTTTTTCAGAGACCCTTTTTCATTATAAAACCGAGTGAGATTGCAATTATGCACAATTTTGCATACAGCAGTCTAGCAATAATATTAACCCAGCTGAAAAATAACAATTTCGAATTCAGAGAGTTAACATTTCCTAAATTGATGCAATAGAGCATCGCGAGGAAATATGACTCGGGTGTGCAATCTCTTGAAACGCAAACGCTCTACTGTATATTTTTATGCATGTTCCCAACAGCTGGCGAGCACAGCAAAAATTATCATGATGTATGCGAGTCACGTGAACCGCATCTCGAATCGTCGCGATATAAAATCAAAGGATGTAACGCGAATACGATCGGTCGGTTGGCTTTCGGAATTCGTGACACTGCCCCCGGAGCGTTTGGTCAGAGTCTCCTTTTTTTTTCTTTTTCTCTCTCCCACTCTCTTTCTCGTTTTTTTTTCTGTGCGGAGAATTCGATATAAATGGATCCGGCTTTACATGCGAGTCGCGTTAGTATCACGAGGTTAACGACACGGGTCCCGTGGATCCGGTAGCCCCTCGAAAATCGTAGGGATATCGACGAGCCGGTCGCGAAGCAGCTTAATCAAGCGGGCCGAGTTTCCGTAAATTCAATTCCGCCGACTCCATCGAGAGAGAGGACCCTTTCCCGTGACCACGATCAAATTTCCCGCTCGTTCCGTCGATCTCCGCTCCTATCCGCTCCGATCCACACCGCGTAAAGTATTTACGAAGATTTATGGCCACTTTTCAATCCATGATCGGCCGGTATCGTCGAAAATCGAACGCCCTGCCGCTTCGTCCTCTCGCCGTCACTCTCAAACGTTCGATCACAATCTTCCGAATGAAATTCTATGACACACGAAAATATAGAAGTTGTGTCTGCTATTCGATACCTTTCAACCATTAACTGGACATATGACTTTTACCGTTCGAACTGTGGACGCAAGTGAAACAGTCAGAAATTAAGGAAACTATTCAGAGTTTGTCGCAAAATGAACTCTCGAACATTCATCTTTTTTATAAAATGTAAAGACTTTTTCATGACAACCGAATTCCAACCTGTATAATTACTGAATTTCTAGCTGTTACATTAGCAACCATAGAGAGACTAATATTACAACAAGTACCTACAAAAATTCATTTGAAAAATTGATAAATGAACAATCAATTCTGTAATTACAAAAATGGCCCTTTCGAGTCGAAGCAATTTTTTCTGGAATAATATTAATTCTTGCATGCAACAACATACTACAATAACAAGAGGAATACGCGTACACAAGGAACCTTTTTGGATACCTCATTAAAACAGAAAGTTCACCGGAAGACGCGACATTTCTCCGAAACGAATTTCCAAAGAGCAGAGCCAAGAGGCGGTAAAGGGAAAGGTAAAATGGGAAAATTGGAACCAGAATGCAATCTGTCGAGCAGCGACAAACGGATAAAATATTCGCGTGAACGTGTTCGGGAGGAAATCTTTGAGGAACGAGAGGACTTTGGCATCGTTTGCATCGTAAACCCAGTTCCCATGGGCTCGAGCAGATAAGGTATGGGGGAGGGGGGTTTGTTGGTAACGCGTGTCCAGTCCTCGTAGAGTAAGGGGGTGGTAGCAGAAGAGAAGCACACACTATGGCACACACAGCCTCGGCTGGTGAACTCGGTTTGTCAGAAGGTCGTGAATTAATTCGCGCCACCGCCTATTTCGCCCTCCCACCTTCCCTTCCGGAAAGTTAAATTCACGACTCGCGCGGGCTACATGAGTTTCCACTATCGTTCTAAAATTCAAACGAGCCACCGGTGCACGGGGGCGGCGCTGTTTTAAAATACTCGACCAGCCGCCGACAACACCTGCCTGCTTGCTACCTGGCTCTCGGTCTCGTTCGACCGTGCGAAAACGATACATATATGTATGCCAGTTCCGCGACCGAGGATTGCGGGGACGTGTCGCGATTAAACACCTCTGTTTGCTGGCGCTACCTTCGGTGGCGGTTCCGGAACAGCCTGGAAATCATGTCTACCGAGCGTCGTTGCTGCTGTCAAACTTGATCATCGCATCTCTGGAACTGTTCAGTTCTCAACATAGGATAGAACCAGAATGCAGGTAACGGTGGTAGATTTATTCGCAGACAAAATTAATACAACGTTCCTGCAACTGGTGTCACAGGAACGGTATGTGCATCTCAATATTTAAAAATGCCATATTATGCGGTCCTCCCGTCGTTCGGTACCTCTTATATATCCTTACCGCCTTAATGACTGTATTATCTCCTCGATAACAGAAGTTAAGGACGTAGGAATTCACTTCTCCTCTACCTTAGACTTTTCCAACCATTTTTACCACATTGTCAACTCCGCTTCAAGAATGCTCGGGTTCATACTTCGTTTTTCCACAGATTTTCATTCAATCCATACACTTAGGTTGCTATATATTACCCTTGTCCATCCCCTGTTAGAATATGCTTCAACTATATTGTCTCCGAAAAGCGTAAAGTATGAAATCACGCTCGAGAGAGTGCAGCATAAATTTCTCAGGTTTTGTGCATGTAAGACAAACAATCCTTTGTTAAACTTTGATCATGATTACTCTAAAATATTAAACACAGTCAACCTGAGAACATTATCTGATCGAAGAATAGTATCTGACCAGAGCTTCATTTTCAATTTGTTGAATAATATTAGGTGAAGTAAAAATATGGATTGTCCCGCTCTCCTGTGGCAAAACAATTTCTACGCACCTGAACGTGTTTTGAGAACGAGAGCCATTATCCTAAATTATACCCAAACGCCATTCTGTTCGCAACAACATAGTAATCTTAAATAACCTTTCTACATAACTAATGTTGGTTTTTCGAAGAAACATTACAATAAACATTTTACAAGAGGAAATTCCTAATTGCGTTTATGGACGTCGAAACTGCAAAGAACACAAAAAACGCCATTCTGTTCGCAACAACATAGTAATCTTAAATAACCTTTCTACATAATTAATGGTGGTTTTTCGAAGGAACATTACAATAAACATTTTACAAGAGGAAATTCCCAATTGCGTTTGTGGACGTCGAAACTGCGAAGAACACAAAAAAACGCCATTCTGTTCGCAACAGAAACGTTATGCGGTTCCTGAAGCTATTTGTCGCGTTTTTAAAGGAGACGTGGTGTTCAATCTCCGAAGGGTCTTCTGGTAGGACACCCAGTAAAATTTACAATATTCGTGTAGATAACAATATTGAGAACTATACAGAACCAAAATCATTGACAGGATTGTCGTTAAAAAAATATTTATAGAAAAGGGCTGAACGACCCAATTATGAACGATAATAAGGGCTGCCAAGATCTTGGAAGAAGACGAGCTGTCTCTCAAGTTTGAGAGTCGGAAACTGTGTTTTCGCGTTCAGTTTTCTCGAGTACTGTGCTCGCTATGTTTCTGGTGGCGGGCGTGGGAAACGAGTGGGCCGGCGATTCGCTAATTAGCCGAGTTAAAGGAAATTTCCATAACAATGTAAGAATTATGACGTTAAATCGAGCGGGCCATAACTCTGCTGGATGACCGGACGTCGGTGCGCGAGAATATCGCGCGTAACCGGTAACGAACGCTTTGAATTATTATAACGATCGTCAGGCCGATCGGGCGAATCTATTTAACGGGTAATCCCTCACATCCGCGGGCCCGTAATTCGTATCAAAACAAATGGAACGCGCATTGTAACGCGTCACCGCGATATTTGCTTCGCCGTGAACGAGAGCGTTGGCGACACCTTTCTCTCTCGTTCTCTTCCTGTCTCTCTCGTCCCTGGCCCACGCTCCGCACGCTATTAAATCGCGCGACGAGTCTCGAAATAATTCCCCGAGAACGCCGACACGGTTGTATTCAATTGTTGTGTGACGGGACATTTTTCGGGCTGGAATATCCAAGCGAATTACAAGTCGTTTTATTAATCGGCCCGTCCGCCCGCTGTCCCATTTAGCGACGCACGGTTGTCGACTTCTGGATAAAGTCGATCAGGAACTAGTACGACTTGAAGATTTAATTTCGAATAAACAGTGGTCGATTTTTCGAAAAAGTGGGACGAAGATCGCAGTGACTTAAAAAATTCAATTGATTCGGAAATAGTCGAATTTAATAGACAGTGGACAATATTTAAAAAGTGGGGTGGAAATTACTGCGGCTTGAAAATTCCATTTATTCGCCATTGATAGAATTGACAGTGATAGACTCTTCGAAAAGGTGGGACAGAATTCGAGGTGTGTCATTTTCGCGGTCGCGATACGAAGCCGTAGATCGGGTTCCCATGGAAAACTAACGCCGCAGTCGCGATTGGAGTCTCCCTGTACCGAGAGAGGATGGAAAAGATCTGGAACGAGGACGCGAGGCTGACAAGGAACATGAACGATGGGCGTACGACGCTCTCGGGGGCGAATTTGAAAATAAAATTTGACATTTTTATTGAAATCCAAGGACCTCGCGGCGACGCCGTGCTTCGTCTTGTCGACATGTGACACGAGGAGCACGCGCTTGCGCGACCGTACATCCGGTGATCCGTCAAGGAGGATATTCTGCGAAAGGTTTAATAGTATCTACGGGTGATGGATTTTAATCCGAGGCGCAGGGCCTTCCAGCGGACGTAATCCATTAGGACTTAATTCTACTCCAGAGCGGCGGCAAGCCAGTTCGTTCATTCCGTTCGCTTATTCGCTCGCTCGTTCGTTCGTTCGTTCGTCAAACGCCGCGGAAAATCAGTTAAAAAGCCCGGAAATTTGGAATTTACCCGTCGACCGGTTTTCGGGGAATTTCAACGTCGACGACCGTCAGCCAGAAATCAACCGGGCGACAATCCGGCCCGTCGGTGCCGCGAAATAATTATTAACCTGGCGGAAGAACGCGTAACAGGCGCGCGAAATGTTCACTATGCTGGACCATGTTAGACAATCGGGAAATCGTCAACCATCGTCATAGGAATGTGTATATTCCGTGCTCGGACACCTTTTCCAGATCGTCCAATATTTACACAACTTTGATCGTATTTCACCTCCTAAGAAAGTCGTAATTCACTACATAAACTTTTCATTAATGTTTTCGGCGCATGGGTTCGATCACATTTTAACCTTTTTGTTACCCTGGACAAGATATCTCGCGCCCCGATGCTTCCCGAGAAATGCTTTTGACGAGATATCTCGCCACCTGGCACCAGTGGTTTCACATTATAGACGAAATATTTTCTGTTTTATTCGGTCATTTCACCCGAGATAAAGATTTCATTAATTTCTACCTTTTACAAATCAGAATATAGTTACGTATAAAATATATTTGTCTATAGTGTCAAAATATCGGTGCTAGATGGCGAGATATCTCGTCAAAAGCGTCTATCGGGAAGTATCGGGGCGCGAGATATCACGTCCAGGGTAACCAAAGGGTTAACTAACAAGCAATTTTGCAAATTTTTAAATAATTCTCAACGTTTCGATCCGGATATGGATCCTTTTCAAGAGAACTTGCGTCTGTAAAAAACCGTATATTATAATGTATGTTTAACTAAATAGGGTAATAGCTGTTATTTCAAGAAAGATTCCGTACTTGCTGTGTGAAACTAATTTCTTTAAATTAATTATTGAATTTTCGAAATGATCATGATTGAACTGTATGTTGGTTGGCAGTTGGTTGGTAATTCACTGCCGCGTTTTTTGGTGAATTCATTCACAATAACGAGAGAGAGAGAGAGAGAGAGAGAATTATTCAACAAATTTATGTCTTGAAAAAATGTAGGTAGACGCGTTCTTGTTATTTTCATTTTTAGTTCTGCGTGAGCCTAGTGTTAATAATGTACAATTAACAGAGACATGAATTTTGCTCAGCCTTTTGCGACTCGGGGTTACTGTACGTGGGTCTTTATTGCGTTCGCCACAGTTGGACACGGTTTTCGCATGTCGCACGCCGCTTTTGGAGGCGCAATCGCGACGATTAAACGTATCGACGACACGGTGCCACGGTGGCCGACCGTCGACCGTCATAAATTCCGGACGACAAGGCTAACCGATGACGCGGGGCGTCTGTTCGCGAGTCGTCCTCGCAAAAACTGCTGGCCGTAAAAATTTAACAAGCAGCCGCCGCCTGTGGACGAGGCGGAGGGTCTCCGGAGAAAGGAGCCGAGCGACAGAAAAAGGAGACGATCGAGCGGAAAGAAAACGGACGGCGCGCCGGAACGGACAAAGAGGTCGTCCTCTTCGTCTTCCTCTTCGTGTTCTTCCTCTTCCTCTTCGTCCTCTTCCTCCTCCTCGTCCTTGTAGTCTCGCCGTCGTCGATGACGCGCATACCACGGACGAACCGATCCGTATTTAGCATTTCCTGTATCATAATACTTCGACGAAATCGTTCCTCATTTATCAGCAAAGTGCAACTCCGATTATTTCGGGATATCTCTGCCACGGCTCGACTTCCGATCGCTCGATTATAGAACGGTCAGTAGTCGCTGCAAATAGATTTGTAAAACTCGGGGGATAATTTCAGAGACATCCGAAATGTCGTTGGATTGGCTTCTAGGTCGACGTTGCTCAGATTGGCGTCAACGGGAGCTTTATCTGACAGCTCATCGACAATCAGTAATCAAACTAATTGCTTTTGAGATATTATGGAATCCCTATACAAGAGGGAAATTGCAGCTCAAACGGGACTGCAGCGAACTGTTTTTTCTCATCGCTTCCAAAATTATACTTAGAATGACCACGGGGAGATTCTAGAACAACCACTCTAGAAAGTCATACAGAATCGCAGTAATTTACTTGGGGATGTCAAAGCAGAAATATTAACATTTCAGCTCGGTGATTACTTTTTTAATTACTTTACCTCCTACGAATCCTAACAGCATTCAGCTCTCTCGAGTATATTCCCAGAGGAGAATTAATGGGACCACGGAGATTTTATAAAAATTAGTAGTTCATCCGGGGATTTGATACGATTATTGCTGAATAAATGACATTAATACAGAGTTACATTATTTTCTTGTAGCTCGTCAATTTCGCTAGAAACATTTTTTTACAGAGACGACAATTGCCTGGCAGAAACTAGAAAATTGAAACTTCCCAGTGTCAATGATCGTCACGCGAAAAATTCGAAATGGGTCACTGTTACTTCCCCGCCGGGCCAGTTCCATATCTTCGAATTATCTTGACCAGGTTCGAGGGCTGGAACGAGGGCGCTCAGCAGTTCGGCCGGTTTCCGTAACGAAAAAGACATCGCGCGGGAGTGTTAATTGGAGCGTGGTGGATGCGAGACGCCCATTTAATCCGGGCGGATTCTTAAATATTTAAAAAAACGGCCGGGGAAAAGGCGAGCCGTTTACGGTGCTGATCAAAGCCGGAGATCAATGGAGAGAAGGTCTTGCTCGCCGGAGAAACAGCGACCGGTGGAGATAAAGAGAGATAGCTGTGGGTCTGCGTGTCGATGAAGAGGGTAGAACCTAGAGAGAGAGAGGGAGGGAGAAATTGAAGAGGTGAGAGTAACGCGGCAGAGAGAGGGGGGTAGTCTACTCCAATTTCTACTCGGTCGGGTCTTAAAGCTGGGCTGTCCGACCATGCCGAGTCTCTCTCACCACTTACGATAATGTTTCTGCTCGTCTGACACCACTCGGCTATTACTATTGGGGAACCATTCCCTTGAAATTTAACACGCTTCCCAGTTGTCTGACTTAATAGTCGCTTTCCAGCGTGAACGCGCACACGCCTCGCACACAAACCCGAGTCTAGACGAGTCGAGTCGAGTCGATTCGAATCTAGTCGAGTTTGAGTCGAGCGGCGCGCGGTATTTCTCTCAATAGGGCCTTGGCAATTG
The DNA here is from genome assembly GCA_963966675.1 of Lasioglossum calceatum. Lineage (NCBI taxonomy): Eukaryota > Metazoa > Arthropoda > Insecta > Hymenoptera > Halictidae > Lasioglossum > Lasioglossum calceatum. Next base: position 16,294,679 of record OZ016546.1, on the reverse strand, counting down.
ACGCGCGAAGACTTCCATCACGCGAATCCGCCGCTACGTATGGTAATGCCGACGAGCGGGGAATCGAGCGAGCTAATATATTATAACGCTTCGAGCCGAGTTTAACGTTATATCGCTGCGTGTCGGCGCGCCGAACGGAGCGGGCGCAAGCTTGCACGCCATTGCAACACTCCGAAAGCGCCCGTTGCACCGCGATGGAGAACCCACTGAATAGAAACGATCGCTTCGAACGACTTCTCCCGGTGCTAATCGCCTCTCTCTCTCTCTCTCTCTCTCTCTCTCTCTCTCTCTCTCTCTCCTCGTTCCTCTCTTCCCACGGTAACGCGCCAAAGAGGAACGCTCCGCGTGTCTCTGAACCTGCGATCCTGGGTGAAATAGCAACGAGTGTTATTTCGGGCCCGGATAATAGTAATCGCCTCCGTGCCGGCTCGCGGCTCCCACCAGATCTCGCTTTCTCTCTCTCTCCCTCTTTTAAAGAAGTCGAGAAGATTGGAGGCACGATCCAGGAAAAAAGAGAGTCTTCTCTGGCATCGCTCGGCTCTCGACTGGTGCGGACTGGTCCGGACTAGTTGGTTTCTAGCCGACGCTCACCCTTGCCCGGACGATTTGAATAAGCCTCGCAAGCTTCAAACCCCGGCGAGTTGAAAAGCCAAGCGGCATGTTTACCGAACGCCACTTCGTATGCCGGCGATGCAACCGGCGACGTTTTCAAGCGCGCGAGGATTTTCCGGTGAACGGACCACCGACCATCCTAACCCGGACCTTAACCTTTGTCTTCTGTGGTTCTACCACCACGGCGAGATCAGTCGCTCTTATTCGACCGTCTCTTGTGATTAAAAGAAGATCGCTCTGTGTACTGCCGACAGCTCTTCCCGGCGAACACAGCCAGTGATAGGTCGATGTGTTGCTCCGACCGAGTCCGATCCGAGAAATTTCAAAGTACATACTGCGGTATGTTGGTTCGGCGACGGCTTAACACCGCTAAGAGGATACTTTTTCTGTATCGATTCTGCACGACTTTCGACGTTATACACGGTTTCAATCAGCAATTAAAGCGGTAGACTCGTTTCCAGGATTGTAAGGGTGCGGGATTCGCGTTCTTATTTCTCGATAATGCAAACATGGGGTTTTCCAGTAATCAAGAACGCTAGATAAAAGATCGATTTAGAGCGTTATCTCCCTCAAAATGCATAATTTGCATTATTCAGCAGCATGTTGCTATGAGAATAGCTACATGCGTAGTTGTATGCTTCCGAATAATGCACATTACGCCTCGTAAACGAAAAAATAGGACTTTTGAGGGAGATTGCGCCCCAGATCGATCTTTGATCTAGCGTTTTTGACTATTGAAAAACCTCGTGTTTGTACTGTTACGACGACTTGAGATGAATTTGTCTCCCCTACGATATTCTGAAGACATCGCAAAGTTCGAGAGAAGTCGTCTGTCGGATCGATATTGTCGAATTCGGACAACGAGGTTATTGTTGACAAGAAGAAAGAGCAGATCCTCTCGAGTCGTTGAAGCAAGGGCACGCGCCATCCATTGTACCGTTATTAGACATTGTCCGTTTGATAGAGAATAAAGAAGTGTTATTGTTCTGCTCTTATAATTGCAATGTGTTCCTCGGCAAGACGGGGCCGAAGTCTCCGTAACAGTATTATCGAGAAATGAGAAGGCGAATCCCGCACCCTTATTAGCGAATGAAAAATCTCAAAGTACCGTAGAGAATTGAGGCTAGGAAAATGTTTTCGTGGGCGTCGGGACGCGTCGATGCGGCCCGGATACGCGGCCGGCCACCCCCGGCTGAATTTATTAGAGCGTTTATTTAGCGGTGCATTTGTCCGCTCGACGGTCCTGTTTCCAAATACGCGGGCCGAACAATAAAAATGCAAATAAAGAATTGTTCGCCGCGCGGTGAACGGCAATCATTATGCGCGGAAGTGTATTCCATAAATCCTAAGCTTCCCCTCTCTTTCTCACTCTCTCTTACTATCTCGCTCACGCTCGACTGCCGTCAACGAATCAACACAGAATAGGTTACGCGAGCGACAGTATCGATCACAGATTACTCGACCGGATGCGGAACTTCTGTCGGGACTTTTCACACTGGTGTCCTCGTTTTTGCTGACCTTGTTGCGAGACCTGAAACCTACTCTCTGGCCCGCGACACCCATATGCAGTTATTAAATATTCATTCTTGTGCTAATGTACCAAAGGACAGTAGATTTTATGCATCTATTGGGTTGGCAAGAAAGTTCTTACGGTTTTTGGTATTTTGATTACATAATAAAAACCGCAAGAACTTTTTCTTATCCAAACAATGAACTTTAATCAATAAAATAGTTTCCATTTTGTCCGTTGAACTTTCGCCATCTTTCTGGTAGCTTCACAATTCCGCGCTCATAAAACTACTGGTCCTAATCGGTAAAATACTGATCCAGGTGCGCGATTTCAGGTCATCATCGTTTCACATAAAATAACGAAATTACTTTCTTGCCAACCCAATATAACAAAAATGAAATGACCAAATACGAAACAGTAAGAAAGAATTTAAAATCAGTTCATTAAATTTTCAATGAATGTAAATTCATTTGGGTCGGAGAACATTATAAATTGCAGCGACGTTCGGATTTGCCTTTCAAACTTGGTGCCAAGCAGAGTTGGGCATTAACCGATTAAAATTTGAATGCAAGATTGATTGATTAATGTGTACGATTAAAAAAGCAATCGTTGAAAAATCAGCGATTGATTCAATCGATTGATGAAGTTAATCGTCAATCGTTGGTTAAAAGAAGAAATCATCTATAAATCGGAGGCTGATTCAATCGATTGATGAAGTTAATCGCCATACGGTCTATCCATAAATTATAATGAGGAGGGAGATAGAGACGGAGAGCGGAAATGGAGAATTGACAGAAATATATCTCAACAAAAACTCAGTTTACATTTTTTTCGGTATTCATACAGTTTTGATTCCGTATTTCATTTCGAAGTTTCAGCAGTTAATCATTAATCAATTATCCGATCGACGATTACAATTGAAAGGTATGTAATCGTTAATCGCAATTAACGACTAAAGTAGAAATTTAACCGTTATTCCCAATTAACGATTAGTAAGTATTTAATCGTTAACCGCAATCAACGACTTTGTTAATTGCGATTAACGATTGAAGTAGAAATTTATTCGTCAATCGTTGATTAAATTTTTGCTCAACTCTGGTACCAAGTAAATGTTTGAAACATTTTCTCGTAGAACAATTTCCGGGTAATTGAATCTCGTTGCAGAAGCTCGAGCGATTTTCCAGCACGATTTCATAATATCGGTACGCCTCTGCAGCATGTTTCCTCGGCTAAACGATGCTCCCGAGAAAAAAGTAGAACCGCTTCCGGTTATTTACGAGGTTTTTCGACCGAAATGGAGAGTCCTCCAGGAAGAACAGGATTGACAATGTTGAACGTCGACAGGATTCTCGACTGAAAGTCTCCGGATGTCCGTGAATGTTCCCAAGCACGAATACCTTCGAATAAGAAGTTCAAAGTGCACTTTCCGCGAACTTCGAATGCGTTCTCGTCCAAGAGACCAAGGACGTTTCGATTGAAATTCCCGGGAGCATTGAAATTTAAGTTCGAGCGTTTCTCCTGCGCCGCGGAATTCGTAATTGCTTTAATCTTGATTAAAAGATTCGGAAAGTGAAGAGAGTGAGAGAGACAGAGAGAGAGAGCTCTCTAACCAACAGTCTAGTTTTCGGGATTGACCGAGTCGAAGTTAAATGCGAGGAAATTTCGTCACGCGGCAACAACGAAAATCGTGAGTCGGCTGTAACAAATATGCCGTCATAATTTCGAGGAAATATTAGAGCCCCGAGCTTCGCGCCGAGTCGCTCGGAACGAGTATTACGATCGCGACCCGCTTCGCAGCAGTTCGCGATTGCAGCACTTCCACGGCTCGCGCAATATATCTTCGATTCTGCTAATACGTCTGACCTAACAAGTTTCTTACTGGGAAAACTGCTTGGCCATTCTTCCTCCGGGTCCTTCGCGTCGGCCACCCACACCCCAAAGGGTGGCCGACAATGTCGCGCGTGTCCGCCAACTTTCTTCCACAGTGGCTTTCAGTTCGTTACCCTGGCTCCGAAACCTGCAACTTCTCTCTGTTCCTCGAGTCTCCATTCCGCCGGCGAAATCCTCCGCGAAATTCGAAATTATAACTTTCAAATCTCACCGGCTTGTATCGCGAAATTACGAGCCTCCCCTCAGTCAGATTACAACGCCGCTACAAACAAATTAATTCATTCGACTATTTTCAACGCTGAACCGGCGCCGCGCGCCGCTCAAAACGCCAGTTTTTTATTGTTTTACCATTAGTGAAATTGTAAAGTCGTATTGAATAAAAAATATTTATTTCTTTGGTTGCAATTTATTATTTTTGTTACAATAATTAATAGAAAGTATTCCTCAGACATCAAGTCGACTGCCGCGAGAATTTTATACATTTCACACAAGTTTCAACGATTCATTAGTAGAAACTGTAGTGTAACGAAGTAATGAAGAAAACAATTCTCTTACTAAATGTATTAATTCAGTCTAAATTATATAATTCAGCGAATGACAGTCACAGTGTGTTAAAAAATAGGTGAAGTCTGTAAAAAAAGGTTTTTAGCACATATTTCTTGCAATTTGTAAGGGGTTGTCACAAGTAATGGAATCCGGATGGCGATCTCGGTGCAGAATTAATTTATAATTGCTCCTAGCAGTAACACGATTTCATTTCTATAACGTAGTTACTATTAAAACATCCATCACACACACAACGGTATTCGTCAATCTTCATTCTGCAGTGGCACTCGAATAGAACCGCTCCGTGTAATCGAATTAAAGACTAAGCGGACCGCCGAAATATACCAATGCTTTAATTATTCAAAGACCTCTTCCACAAATTCCATTGTCTTTAAACGAACATGAACAACACTGTATGCTGAATGATACAATTTGACTAGATCCATTCTATTACTTTTGTTACTCGTCACAGTATTAATGGTCAGAACACGTTCCTTTCAAAACCGTATAATAACCGCCAAAGTTTTCGGACGAAATCCAATTATGTCTGTTGATCTAGTCCGCATAAATTCTCTTACAGTCCAAGAATCGCTCGGATTAAGGCTCTGCGAGAGAATCTGTCTGCGAAGGGCCGTTTCTCTCGCGGTAAATGGCCGGTTCTGGGGGGAGGAGGAGGAGGGTGGCTCGCGTCATCGTCGAAATGAACCATGAAAATCCGCATTCTGTAGGGGCAGCGAGGGGATAGCCGGGCGTAAAAAGGACGGGGTTCCAGAATCGTTAAACAGTCGGCCGCGAAGAGAAATGGCAACCACTGATTCGCCGGGCGAACACGGCCCAGGTTGGAAAGCTTGACGACCGGCCAACAGATTTTAATATTTGCAGCCATATCTCAGCCGGGGCGAACTTTCTGCCGGTGAGAGAAACGGGGCGAGCTGACTCTCACTTAAAATCACTTTATACGAATCACGGCCACTTTTTCGCCCGTCGTTTCGTATCCCGAGCCGTTTTCCCCTGGCCCGTGGTACCCTCCCCCTCCGGCACGGACCCCCTTCTCGCCCCGTAACACCATATCCCATCCCGTGGAAACTCGCGAGAATCCATTTCGCCCTCCTCCTCCTCCTCCTCCTACAGCCCACCCCTCTCGTCGACGACTTCTGGAAAACGGCCGCATTATTCTTGCCGACCCTCGCACCCCTGCGCGTTATCCGGACGACGTATGGCGTCGGATAACGCTCCTGCGAAGGAGAAACGTGCGTCGCGACGCCTCGACTCGCTTTGACTTACTTTGCCCCGCTTTGCCTCGCTTTGCCTCGCGTCGGGACGATGACGCGGGGTCTGGGCGTCTGCGAAATAGAAAGATTTCGCAGGATCGGGTGCCTTCGGATCCTACGAGATATATTTACAAGTGAAATTGATCGGGGACCGAGGATATTGGAGCTGAAGACACCAAGAGATTCCATTTCAATCGAGGACCCTGATGAGAATCTTGATAAAACCTTCGCTGGATGAAATCCCTTCGAATTGTCGGAGATATAAAAGTTCATAGAAAATGCGTACGCAAGTTCGTATACATCGTGATCGAAGAAATTAGGGCTCGGGACATCGGAAGATTCAATTTCAATCGAGGCGCTTGAGAACCTTCAGGACGATCACAGATCTTGGATATTAGGGTTCGAGAGGCCAGAAGATTCAGTTTCGGATTGGGGATCTTGATGAAGACCTTTCAGATTGTTGAAGATAGAGAAGAGACGCTGATCGAAATAAATCAAAATCGTGCTGAATTATGTCGAATAATAAATATTTAAATGCAACTAGATTGTCATGTTTCAGTTAATTGTTTCAGTTTCGGATTTTATGCATTTATGACAAACATGGGTAGGTGTAATTTAAATTATCAAAAATATTAGAAACATTTAAACGTGCTATTATATCATTCTCAATCTATTAAACATAATAGGGAAAACAATAAATTTCTATTTCGCTCCGGTTTGTTGCAATTTAGGTAAGAAATTTTTATTTCGCATAAAGATCCGCAGTCTAATCATTAGTATTAATTTACACAAGCGGCTCTAACAATTCGACGATCGACAGTGTGGTCGAGCTGTGTGGTTGAAATTGCAAGTTACAATTTGAAGCGTTCGTATGGATCTTGGTGGGAACGCGGAAAGAATGCAACGCGGAGGTGAGGTAGAGCGAGGTGATCGATCGCCAACAGAATCCATCGTCGGTGTCGGCGTCTATGTTAGCGTCGGCGTCGGCGTCGGTGGGTAACGCGAACTCGTTTTCCCACGATCGCGAGCAGATAAAGAGCTGCGCGCGGAGATCCGAGGTTCTGGTACGGGCTCGATTAATGAGCTACCGGGGAGCCGGAGGACAGCCATTTTGTGGCCGAGAATTAGACCACTTAGGCTCTGCGCGCGGCGCGCCGGTCGTTCCGCGGAGTTGGCCTAACTTTTAAACGAAGGCACGCCACAGTAATTAAACCGTGATCGATCGATCTCAGCGGCCCCTCCGCGGAGGCCTGGAAAAAAATTGTTGGCGCCTCGTCTCTTCTCTCTAACTATATACATTATATATATAATATATATCTTCTTTCTCTTCTTTCCTCAGAGGATAAGAGGAGGGAAGAGGAGGAGACGGTACGGCACGGAGGAAAAAGGTGGAATCAAATTTTCACGGAGCTTCTCCTATCTTCGCGGAACATTAATTATTTCCGTGTCGGAGTTACCATTTTTCCCGGGGCGAACGGAAGCGAGGAAGAGGAGGCCACCGCTCCGCTCCGCGCCGTCAAAGCGCGTTCCCGTCGCGGCAGTTCCCCGAGAAAAAGCCGATCATATTTTACGATTCTTTCGGGCTGCCTGCGCCCGTCCCTTAATGACCAAATCCGGCGCGATAATCGAAGATTAATCGGCCACCGATACCGCGCCGGGGCGCGACCGTCCACCGATCATAATTCAAATCTCTGCGGCCGATAAAAACACCGAAGGAGTCCGCCCGATTCGATTTCGTTCGCGGAGGAACAACCGTGGAGAACCAGCGCGGCGGCACCTCACACCGCACCACCGCACCGGCCTGAAATTAACGGGAATCTGTAGCGTGTTACCTTCGTTTCCGTGTGCCTTGCAATATCCGGCCTCGCCATAATTAAAACGTCCGCCGGTTTGACTTATCGATCCCGCCACGGCCAAAAGAATCGCGACCTGGCGAAAGATTGCCCTCGCGTCGCCGAATTTCCTACCAATTCTTCCCAATCGATGCTAAACGCTCGCACATACAGAGTGTCTCCGAAATTTCGGAAAATCTTGAAGCAGGTGGTTCTTGAGATCATTCGAAGTAAATTTTTCCTTTGCGAAGATGTTCTCCGCGGATTCGTTAAGGAGTTATTCACGAAAAACGCGTGTACCAATCGACCAATGCCAACGCCCTACCCAGCTAGCCCCGCTCTGATTGGTCCGTGTTATTCGTTAATAAAAAAGATTAACTATTATTAATTATTAAATTAAAGATTAATTAAGTTAAGAAAAATTACTTCAAATGCCCTTAGTAGTCACTGCGGATCTTTATGCATTTATAAAGAAATCGGTTGGGTGAAATTTAAAAAAGCAAACGATTGGAAAAATTTAAGAATACTTTAATGTCGTTTTTAATGTATCGAGGTCATTAAGGGATGAAATCAATTTTTATTTTATTCCTGCTTCCCACAATAAATGCAGAACATTTTTATTTCGCATAAAGATTCGCAGTCTAGTAACCTCCCTTTTCAAGAGAACAACATTTTTGGGACACCTTGTATAATTCTGTATCTATTCATGGACGTTTTAATCATACGCAGCAAAAGTCTTCACCGAATAATTCATAATCTGCGTGATGCGAGGATGTGGTTATTGCATGAACCAGAACGATTAAAAAAAAACGAGTGGAGAATAAGAAAATGGTCGGAGCTCGTTTCAGGTTAATAATGATGATAAGTTTTCGCAGAATTAACGGACGGTTCGACATGAAAAAAGGGTAACAGGGTGCTAGAAGCTAAGGCCTCGTTCCACCTGCGCTCCGTTACGCCGCACTCGTGTCGAAAGGGTCTCCAAGACCACATTTTATGCCTATATGCGGCGGCTTGGACAGCGTGCAGCGAGTGTACTATAAATATTTGGCGCGCTTGGAATATAGAATAAAGATGTATCGCACAACTTTGCGTTCCGTACATTTCTCGAGCCTTGCCATTGCGACTCTGTGCGTACCGTGCCGACAGTAAGGAGCGAGAGAAAAAAGATTTTCCGCGAAAATTCGCCTCTGCTTCCTCTGTGCTATGTCTTCTTGAAATTTCACCGGAAAATGCGAGAACGAACTGCGGATTTTTCTGCGAAACGAAAATGCTCTAGATCAAATGTAAGGGACACAAATTTCTTTCGTCTCTTAATTATTTAAATTTTAATTTATTATGTTTGTTTTGCGTAAAGATAGTGTCGCCAGATGAGGGGAAGAGTTGCCCTCTCTCTGCCTGGGACCAGCGTCATAGAAGGGGAAGGCAGTGATGCCAGAAATGCGCAAGATTTCACGCGCATGCGCGACAAACAGTAACGTATCTACGATGAGGTCGCAAATCCCTGAGGCAGATATATTGGCGGATACATTCATTTTTCAGAATCAAGTCATGTAAATTTTTTTAAATTCTGCGGGGTGCTCAGGGTACCCCATTTCATCGAGGATCTTACTATACTGAGGCTAACCGCCGCGCATGCGCGTGAAATCTTGCGCATTTCTGGCATCACTGGGGGAAGGTAGAGTGGGGACACGAGTTTCAATCTGGCGGCACTGCATAAAGATCTGAGCCTAGTTGCAACTGCATAAAATCCGCAGTTTGCTTTCGTGACTTTCAGATGAAACGAAACTTTCGCAATCTGAACATCGAACCCGTCGTTTATTCCCTATTTCGTACACGTAGCACAGAATTCCAAGGCACCAATTTTATTTTCATTTCTCGGAGCCTCGTTTCATCGTTAATGGCACTTTCCTATGAAAACCATGCGAGACCGTTCTGCGTGAATCACAATGGCGCGTTATGACGTCGAATTGCACGACGTGTATGCATGTGTCAAATCCATTCCGCAAAGCATTGTGTTTCATATTGTAATCACGATTAAAGGTGGAACAAACGCACCTGTGGGAGTCGGAGGAGGCTTTTCAGTGGTCGAGTGTGTAGGAAAACAAAATACGCGAAAAGCGCGCACGGGGACGAAAGAACAAGTAATTAAGAATTAATATGTAATAATAAAGTAGGATCGAATTGATGAAGAGAAATGGAAACGCAAACATATATACAGCTCCGAGGGAAATGGTAACCGGCAGAGGGAACAATAAAGTTTCATTGTTATTACTGTTCTTACAATTACGATTATAGAAATGGAAATGCGCGAATTTAAATAATCATCCGCGCGGACGCTCGAGCGTTCTACGGTGTCGAATGTTGATTGCTCGCCGCTGCAAAGTTACGGCTAATTGGCTCTGCACGGGAAAGCTCGCAGTTGCTTTTTAATATATTGTTCAGGCTACTGAATTCTCGAAAAATTTCGTGCAAACCTTATTGTTCATTCGATGCTTGGTTGTGTATGATTAACGTTTAACAAATTCTTTCTCATTTCGTGCAGAACACAACAAGACTCTTTACCCTTCACACTCGACTGTCCCCTAAAAGGCACCACGAACAATGCTTTCAGGCTGAAAGATAATCCCCCAAAATTTTAAGTCGCTGACCCCTCATTCAAGGATAGTACGAGGGTAAACACCCTTAACTTTATCATTCTTTTTCACGGTTGTTAATTAAAGCATCAAGATGGAAAACAACGAAAATACTCGAACACACTTCCTGCATTTCATACATTTATTTCACAATATCGAGCAAATTACTAAGGGTAGAAAAAAATTTATTTTTCCGGAGGTTTTCTTAAGATATTTCTTTCGGATATTTCAGCATTTTAATGCACACGATGTAACTCCGATTGTTATTCAGTGTTCCGTTAATTGTTGGAAGCAGGGTATTTTGCTGTGGCGTTTCTGTAGCGAAGAATAAGCTGGATGGTGAAGGTGCTCGAGTTAGGCGAGGACACCCAGTATAATTAGCCATCTGACGGTTTCCCCGTGGCGAGGAGCGTCTGCGAGACAAAATTCAAGTGCGTCTCCGAGAGTCCTTTTCACGACGGCGCGACGGGACGCGGCGAGGTGGGGCTCATTCCTTCGGAGAAACCGTCGTGCTGGAGGATAATCCAAGATTGCCGCAGACAGTAAAAAAAGGATGAAAAGTCACGGGCGGATAGACGACAGGAGCGAGAAAGAGGATAGCAGCGATGCCGCGCAAGAAAGAGGAGAGAGAAGACGGTGGAAGATCCCGGTGGCAGAGCAGCGTGACTTCTGTTGCCGTAGCGTTTCTGTATTACGGGGGTGGTAATTGTTCGGGAATCGATTTATCTTCGAGCTGCTCGGGAACGTCGTCTTAACCGCCACGGACAATGACGGCCGCCGCGCCGCAACGTCGATTTATCGACGGCGTATGCAACGATGAAACGCACCATCGGGAACACCGTCTTCCTCGGTATTAAACCCTTTCAATGAAATTGAAATGATCGGCCCGGCTGCGTCTCTGCTCCTTTACGCAAACTCCGAATATCTCGATGTGACCGTTAACTGGATCGCGGATCTTCGTGCCATTTAGAAATGTTGTAAAGGGGCCATTTCATTGTTAAATGGGGTAATTCGGAAATGGACACGTCCAGAGATTAATTTATAAATTAATCAAATTTCGAAATACAACCAAATGTGCAAGAAAACTATTGTTACCGTTTCCATCTTCATATTTAGCTAAATGTGGATTTAGTGCCATAAATGATTTGCTGCTAAAAAAATTAATCGGCTGGATATAACGCAACGACTTGAGACTGAAGATAACTAAATTGGAACTTAACATAAAATCTCTTGCAGAAAAATCTTTCATTAAAGTTATTTCGTACTTGAATTTTTAGTACTGCTTTTCTACTTTTAGAGAACTGTGCTTCCTCAACAATTTCCTAGTGAGTTCTTCCTAAAACCTATCATCTAAGTTTCTTCATTGAACAATTCAATGTTTGAATATGAAAAATTATGTATATGTTACATAGGGGGCATAAGAATTTTAGAAGGGCTTTGGTGGGGCATGGCACAAAAAAGGTTGGGAAACACTGTTCTAGACATTGAAGAACGTTATTCAGCTTGTGATAAAAATGACTAGGTGAAATATGGAACAGTAAAAAGATAAAAAACATTTCTGTTCGTCGATGCTTGACAAAGATTTACTAAAATTATTTTCTGCTCCTTGAAAATGATGCAAACATTTTTTATTTTGCATAAAGATCTATAGTCTGCGAAAAATTAATCTTTTAATACTCTTTAAAGTCAGAACAATGGATAGGCTACATCCCGGAATCCCTCAGGAACAGTCTCACATGATGGAAACAGCATCTTTGAAAACTGAGAATCGAAACAGGCACCGGTAAATTAAGCGTTGAGAGGGGCATTCCCTTCCTTGGGGTCGTTGAGAAATCGACGGGGGAAGAATCGATGCGGGTAAAGTCGGGCTAAATAATTGTAGGCGGCCGACCCAGTGACCTAAAGCCGAGAGTCGAGCAGATTGGTAGCAGTTATCGAGATTCTGGCTCGGTCCCCGCAGGCAGACCAGATCGCGCGTCGAGATGGCATTCGCAAACGAAATTACATGTCACGAAAAAATTCGTTTATTATTCCGGTCTCGGCTTCCGGGAACGGTATCGCCACATTTTTGCGCAAGATTATTTATCTTGCCCGCTGTCTTCCTTCCTTGCTTCCTTCCTTCCTTCTTTCCCTTTTTTCCTATTCGAACCTACGTCCTCCATTTAATATCGTTGAGCCAGGGGGTAAAATATCGAAGAACAAACAGAAGGTTCCATTTCCATGCTTTGCGCTCGAATGGCAACTATCGCTAAAAACGTTTACATTGCAAGATTTCTTTTTATTTAACACGGGGTTTAAAAGAATTTTTATTAAACCAATATCACAAAAAAATGAATTTAAAAAAAGTCTTTTTACAGTTTGTTAGACACAGTAATACCATACAACTTTCGTTTGGTCTTTTTTCATGAAACAATGAATAAAACAGATTTGTAGGTGATCTTGTTCTCTGTAAACAAAAACCTGTGTGTGCACAGTTTTCTAAAAACCAAAATGCATTTGAAAACATTTTTTTATACAGTTTGGTAGACACAATAACACCACGCAACTTTTGTTTCGACTTTTTCTCGTGAAACAGTGAATAAAATAGATTTTTAGGTGATCTCATTTGGACGAGAGATCCTGGTGTAAAACAGCCTGATTGTGTGCACAGTTTTTGTTTCTCCCTGTCCGATACCGCAGACGCTAAACTCGAATATTGAAATCGACTCGGATTCGATCGAGTGCTTACCGAACTCGATCCGATCGGATCGGTTCCGTGTAGCAGGCGGCCGCCACGGGAGCCCGGATACTTCGGGCGATGTTCGATCGAGTTAGACCGTTGTATAGCACCGATGCTACCGGCTTTGCCAGTTCTGACAAGGATTTTCTTCTCTGTTACAGTGCCGCCGGAACAGCCGACCATTCTAGATCAATGGGGGAGGATAGTGAACGGGACGGCTGGACCTTACGAGGAAGGCGACACACCGTCCCTGACCTGCCGCGTCACCGGGGGTGAGTTCCTCACCGAACGATTATTCTTGCACCACGCGGCGGTTGGTATTGCTGTTACTCGAGCTGTACTGGACGACTAACGAGCAACCTAACCAACCCTCGCACGCCCTTATTCGATCGCTATATACGTTTGTAGCACTTCATTTTTCAAACACGAGAAAATCAACCACTTCAACGGGGGAACTATTAGCGGCGTTCTTGCAAAAACTATTCGATTAAAGAAATCAACCGTCTATCTCCGGGAATCTAACCGACCCTTGAACACCTGTTCCATCGTTAAACTGCGCGTTTGCGGCTGCTAGTCATTTTTCAAACACGTGGATAATCAACTGCTCTGCGCCAACAGCAAAATTGTATGACTTATCGGAGGTAGCGTGGCGAACTCTATTCTATTAAAGAATGATTACATTGGTTAGAAATTTATACGCTATTTGTTCTCAATGAATCCGAAATGAGGAACAAACTGTAAAGTTTGCATCTTTCGTTCAAAGCTGAATAAAATAATTTATAAAATTATTAATTATCTTGCAGAAGACATTGAATATTTTCTGATTTTTTATTGGGAGGGTTAACCCTCATTCGTCCCTCATTTCACGAACTGAATCTGTTCCTCGGTGTCAAATTGACACAGTGATACAACAAATCGATAAAATAACAAGTCAAACAGTTACTTTTTGATATTTTTTCCTTGAAATTGATGAGTTAACATTTACATTTTAGGTTTTCGCAGTTATACGTTTCGCGTTAAAAAAATAAAAGTCACCAAGTTTCGAACGAATTTACCTACAAATAACAGAACAGTGTAACTTATTTCGGGAAAACTGTGTTAAAATGACACGAGGCACGGATGAGGGTTAAGGAAATCGCCTCGAGATTATTTGTATCGGATCTCGGATAGATCGGCTCCTCAGGTTTCTTCTCAGGATTCTCCTCGGGTCCGTCGCAGCCGGTGATTGTCACCTAATTACGGTTAATCGGTGTTGACGGAGCGTCGTCGAGGACGCCGAGAAATATTTATCGTTCGGTGCGCAGAGAGAGAGAGAGAGAGAGCGAGAGAGGGGTGGCAGCAGAATATTAGCGCGCCTCGCGTATAATTAACGCTGCCTGTGCCTGTACGCTTTAGTTTTCCAGGCTTGAAGCGGGCCCGGCGAATTTAAATGAACGTCGAAGCAGGGACGCTCGCTTTTAATGCCGGCCCGACCCCGAACGCGATTCTCCTCCAGCCTCGGCCCACCGTTTTTATTGCGCTGTTCGTGCGACCCGACGCGCGCAATAAATCTCGCCCCCCGGAAACCGAGCGAGAGATCGTTAGAAAGAATCCCCGGTTTTCGTTTTCGAGTTTCATACCACCGGCCATCGTGCCCGTTTCCCCGCGATTCTCTTCCACTTTATGAAGATTAGACTGTCCGGCCAGGCTAACCCGCACACCCTAGTCCTTACGGACATGCCGATACCATACAGGCTGCACCATAACACGCGGATCATGCTCCGCACATGTATTTTCGTACATTTTTATATCTATTATGGACGACGATATTATCTTGATTTTTGTGTACATGTGTAAGGTGTATTGTTTTAATCCAAATGCAATTGTTCCGTAACACGTTCGTTAGCACTGTTACGGATAAGTGACGTCCACAATCCCAGAGTTTACTTAACCCTTCACTGCATAATTTTTTTAAGTGGGATGGAAAAATTGAAAGAAGATCAGTTTTTGTGTTCTATTTAAGGGAAAAATATTTTTAAAAATTAAAACAACATTTTATGAAATGAGATAAAATGTGTAGAATAGTAAGAAAACACATTCTCAGCTTGCTACATATATGTATACCAGATTTGTTACTACGCAGCGAAGGGTTTTTTTTTGCTTATTTTACGTCGCTTTCCGAACTCCTTTTAATGCCTCACCTGTATTTTTATATAGATTTTTATGTTTATTATGTGTTACGAGCCGAGGGTTAGGCAGTTATGCGTAAACCGAGGATTGTTTGATTTACGAGATTTATTCTGACGCCAAGGTGACGTGGAGGTCTTAGTTTTTTATACCATAGTTCGATCAAAAAGTATCAAATTCTGAGTATAAAAGTGTTGACCTTCTTATGACCTAAACCTAATAGTTAACGAGATATTATCCAAAGAAGAAAGAAAATTTATTCAAAAATATCTCGTAAACTATTAGATTTAGGACACATATGGAGGTCAATACATTTTTACTCAGAATTCGATAGTCAATCGATTCATGATACAGAAAGTAGGTCTTTCCATTTTAAAAAAATCAAGGTGACCTTCTCCTCACTTTGGAGTGTCCATCGAGAAAAAGAAAAACCCCACCACATAATATCCCCCTCGGTACTGATCAACTTTCATCTCAAACATTTCTGCGTATAATCCATATTTTTAGAGATATTCGTCTGCAACGCTTTATAATGTTCACCCTGTATAAGTGTACACGTACAAATCATTTGTTTTCAGTTGCGTCCACGAGTCCTGGTGCATCCTGTAGATTCCAGCGAGCGTTGTGTCGCGCGACAACGTTTCTTATCGAGCAAGCGCGAAAGAGAACCGGAGAGAAAGAGAGAGAGCGGGTTTGTTTCGGAGCGCGGAGGAATCACGAGAAGCGCGAAACGCCGTGGTCGATATCGAATTCCTGACGGAGCAAACAAAGCGTCCATATAAATATTGCGAGCAGCGGCCTCGCAATAAAACGCGGGGTCCGCGAATTTTTTACGAGGCTCAAAGGGCAGAGAATGGAATTCGTCGTTTCTCGTTTGAATAAGCGGATCTGGTATCGCGCGGCTCGAAATCATTTTTCTCGCGTAAATAACCTCCGCCCGTCGGTGCACGGACACGCGCGGCGTACAGATACGCGAATACACGGATAAACACACGGAGCGAGAGACTCGCGCGCGAACGTTCTTGCCGAGGGCCGGGGAAGCCCGATAAAAAGGCTGCGGGGAGAAGGTGGTGAGGAAAAAAGGGGGTGAGGAGTGGCAAAAGTCGCCGGTCGTGAATTAACATTTAATCGGTGAAGTATGCGCCCGGTGTAATTTCACATTGGCGACGAGCGTTCCCGAGGTTCGGCTTTCGATTGAATTGCAAATCTTCGACGAAGTGCCGCGAGCTCTCGGGGATCCGGAACGTGCGCGGTCGGAACTCGCACAGGGTGCCCGATAAATCATCGAATATACGAAAGTACCGAAAGTACCGGGGCGTTGGCTCAGGCCCCGCAGAACATTTCCCGTTATTTCGCCGATTTGCAAAATCTCTTCGCGTCGGAAAAATCGCCAGACTGGATCCTGAGAAAAACAAATTTACGAACACCGAAGACGGCTCGGAAAACTCTCCTCAAATACGCTCTTCATGTTCCACGGAGGTGCGGCTAACCTCGAGGAGCTTTGAACGATCTTCAGCGACCTTCAGAACGTTGTATTATTATTATTATTATTATTATTATGTACGGACCGAGGTCCTTTTATACATGGGTTTACGGACGTTTTGTATAACTTATAAAAACAAATAGGAAATAACAAAAATATACAGAAAGAACATAGAAAAAAAAAGAAAATTTTCTTAACCTAAAATTTTCACATTCGATGGACAAGCGCAGAACTAAACAAATACAGGTACGATATTAGCGAATAATCTCGCGTAATTTTGTGTATTCGTCTTGAAATTCCATTTACGATAACAGGGCTGACCGTCGTACTACCTTGACGCCTACAGCGGCAAAAAAATTCGGAACGTCGGATTTTCTATCGTTGAAAGCGAGCGAGTTATTTAGGCGATTTGTTTTTCCAACAAAGAGGTTTTAATCGTTATAGTAGCTGTGAGCGGGGAGGTTAAAGGCGTCTAAACGAGCCGAATTCAACGAAATTGGGAACATCGCGAGAAATAGTTCTCGAACGAACTCTCTCGGCGGTGCCTTCGAATAATCGTGTCGGACGGTTCGCTCTGGGGGTTGAAAACGGATCTGCACAATGAAAAACGAGTCTCGAGATCCGGTCGAAAACGCGAAAACCGCCGTCGACCCAAACTATGGGCCGAGCTCCGGATAACTATGGTACAAATACCGGTGTGTACTACGATTCAATGCTTCTAGTCGATGCCGGTGCTCGATGAATACATCGAAATTCGAAGCCGTGGAATATTGCCGTATGCAGATTCGATGGGAATTGCATCGACGCTGCGCATCGATCATACGCACTGCGGCGTATAAATTGAATATCGAGAAGATCGGCTTATCCTTAACAATACGCCCGCGGAACCACTGCAAACGATCTCTCCCCGGCTAGAACGAGAGAGAGAGAGAGCCTAGAATTTTCATTTAATTGTAAATCATCTTTAAAGAGGGAAACGAAGACCGCGGGACACATTGTTGTTGCGCAAACAACCCGAGACCGAGCTCCTCTCGTGTTCTCGTTTATTCTGTACGTGTACTTGTACAACCGTTAGCTCCCACTCGGTTGCATCTACCCTCTGCTAATGATTCGATGCGCAACGAGGACTCGTTCTTATTGTTAACGAACCTCAAGACTATAATTCTGCTCCTCCGATTCGCGTATTCCTCCGTCTGAAACTTACGCAATTCATCTTCGCAAAAATGATTTAGGATGAGATTTTGTAATTATTTGATTTTAGTCTTAGATAACCAACCTCTTCCAAGAGGATCACTTACTACCATCTTTTCCACATGTACAAATCCAATTACATTTTAATTTCGTCCATTTTTGGAACACCCTGTCGGAGCACAGACGATTTGATGAAACTGTCGACGGAATTTGGAAGTCCGATGGTTAACGGTGGCCGCGTCGGAATCGATTCACGGGACAGGGGGACGTCTGCGAGTAACTCTGTGGAGGGTTGGAAAGGGGCGGCCGCAGGGCCGGAGGGGAACCTGGGGAACAGAGGAGGCCGGAGGGGCGCAGGGGGTAGGAAATAATCTTTTAAGGCGGACGAAGAAGTTGCCGCAGTTATAAACAGAAATTTAGATCCAGTTGCCAAAGTAAACACCGGAACCCTGGTAGTTCGGCGCTTCCTCTGCCGCTTCGCTCGGGAGAACGCTTGATCCTCCGTGCCCCGTGCTTCGTCCCTTCGTCTCCCGGCTCCACTCCTCTTCCCATCGAGTCTTCCGCCGTTCCGCCCTTCCTGCTCTCGAGGAAGGACTTCCTTTCGCGTCGCGTCGCCGCGCGTCCGCCCGAACGTGGAACTTTTCACTTAGCCTCCCGCTCGTCGATAAAAAGTTGCCTGATCTAATAACTGGCGACACCACTGACTCCGCGTTGCTCCCTCACCCGCCTCCGGAGCTACTCTCTCTCTCTCTCTCTCTCTCTCTCTCTCTCTCTCTCTCTCTCTCTCTCTCTCTCTCTCTATCGGCCCTCATTTTCGGATCGAAGTCTCTCTTCCGGGCGGCGATTTCGCGGCGAACTAAAGAGCCGGCCGCCGTTCGATCTCGTCGCATAGCATTCACCAGCGATCCCGAACCAAAAGGAAAAGTTTCATGCCCGACGCGTTGATCCCTGGCCACCGTATTTGCCCGACTGAAACTACCCCCTCGCGCAAGTCGACGGCGCCGCACACGGCGTCGTTAAAAAGTTCGCAGAGTCGCGGTCGTTTACCCAATTCCACGTATCCCCGTCTACCGAGAGTTCTTCCTTCGGGAAACCGGCGACTTCGGACGACTTCGACGTCCCAACGCCCCAACGCCGCGTACCGACGTCTCGTTATTATTATTCGGGACAATATTGCTAAAATCTCGCCTCTACCTTTCAGTTGGTTTCATCGCGAGCCTTGAATCATTTCTGACTCTGGCAACTTATTCCACGAAATTGTTATTGTGCATTTGTAGCATTCGCAGACTTTTAAAATACATCAAAATTATTGTGCAGAACATTAACTTACACCGTTCTGTGACCGGAAATAATTTCTAAACAATCTGTTCGTATTCGCAGAAAATGTTAAACGATACGGAACACAACGGTGTTCCATTTACCGTGAAGAACATATGCAAAAATTTCTTTTTCACAATTAGTGAACTTTGAGCGCTGATATCTCGGAGACTATGAGAGATAGCGAAAAACTGAATGGAATTAATCTGATGGCATATTTTGTCAGCTTTCATTTTGTATAGAATGGTCGTATCACTAGGACGCATAGTTTCCGAGATATAAGCGGAAAACCGAAGAAGACTTCTACGTGCCCCCGTGCACCCTGCTCACCTCCTAGGAGAGGGGACTTTTAGTATGTTTACCTCCTAACTAGTCCAAACAAAGTCCCAAAGTTAAAAATTGTGTTCCTTCCATTTCCCTCTACAACTTTTCGATGACTGGACTGATCGAAAAATGTGCCAAAAATAATGTCCGCGTAGGGTTAGTGACTGGACTGCGGATTTTTGTTTCTTCGTTTTAATCATTTTGGGTGAAGGGAAGAAGGTTTCCGGTGTTTCCAGAGGCGTCGAAAGGTTAATAAACAGAGAAGGCGAGCGCAATCGATCAGGCTGGTTTTCTGGAGCGCGGTCCGCCCTGTCGGACATCCGTATCATTCTCTCGATCGCTCTATTATTCGCGATTTACAACTAAGCCTAACTCCGCCCCTCCGCGGCGCTCCGTGTTATCTATAATTTATGGCAATAGCGGCGAGAAAATTTTACGACTCAGCCCGGCCACGAAATTTATTGCCAATTACTTGACTTCGTGCCCGGAAAGAATCGAGGGTCCTCCTCCGAGGATGTATACGCGCGTAAAGGTAAGATGTTCGCTCGCCTATCTCCACACGGCTCTCGCCAAAGGTGCACCGGACCAGGTTCCACTGAAATTTCCTTCTTCCCTTTTCCTTTTTTCGCCTTCCGCATACGGGATCCCGTCGAGAAAGTGTTCCCACTCCGGACTCGGAATCGGTCCGAATTCAACGTTCGGAAATAATATGTTGGAAAGAATAAAAATGCGCTCGGTCCCTTCTTCTTTCTCTCTTTCTCTCTCTCCCTCTCTCGCTCGAGCACTTCAACGCGCTCGTGCGCTCGAAATCGCGGGATATTTGATTGTTTCCTACGGTGAGGCTTTCCTCTCCACTCCTTTTTACAATCCACCCTCGGAAAACGAAAGTTTTCCTCGATTTCACTGGCGGGGATGCCGAACTTCGTTTCCGCTCCTCGTTCATAAATTTTTTCGAATTATCAGCTCTTCTACACGGTGTCCCATTTAAGTTGAGATTGTAAAAAATCTCGAAGTCATGTGAGTTATAAAAAACAAACTGACACATATCCTTTAGTGTTTCGAGTGGGGAGTCAGATGGCACTACTAGTTTCTTAATGCGTGGGCGTTTTCAAGGTTATTTCAAGGTCATTTTGTCTTTTTTTATGAAGCACAACTTTTTGTGAATGTGATTACGAAATAAAAGATATGGATTTATGAAAAAAAAGACAGATGACCTTAAAATAACCTTGAAAACGCCCATTAAAAAAACTAGCAGTGCCATCTGACTCGCCACTCGAAATACTAAAGGACATGTATCAGTTTGTTTTTTTAAATTACATGTTTTCGAGATTTTTTACAATCTCAACTTAAATGGGACACCCTGTATCTCCGTAAGGGATGAAGTATCGATAGCGTAAGAACGATTCTCTTCAAGCTTCCATACACAGCGGTTCCAAAAATGCATTTCCTATTCTCGAAAATTTGTCAATACGTGAACATTCAGGAAGTTGTAAAATAAAGTAAGAATTGTTGTACGATTTTTTTAACGAAATTTTCTACGACTTATTGGAAGATACAATATAAAATTGGGTGAAGGAGAAGAAGAAGAAGAAGAAAATGTTATTAATGGCAGTGGGCCAGAAAGGGTTGCGAAACATGGTCCAAAGGTCAAGGACCGTTCCAGATTCGGTTCGCTCGGAGTGGCGTGAATATTTGATTATTTCCGAACGGCGTGACCGCTGGAACGTGTAAGCCAGTTTACTCGAATAATTATCCTGCGAGAGCAGGGAGGAGGGCACGGTCCTCTCCGACGTTCTTTTTATTTTCATCGTCCTCTTTCGCGTCATCAAGCGCGATGCACTTTGCCTATTTCCCCGGGGGGTACGCATAATGTCGCGGGATCGCAATCTGCTCTCGCGGCATATTGGCCTGCTGAACGAACCAAGGAAGAGGGGGATATTTATTTCTCAATCCCCTCCGCGATACCGGAACTCGCGGCGCCATAAGAGATATTAAAAATGATTCGAGAGAGGGAAAGAGAGACACGTCTGGCAAAACGACTGCGCAAAGATGACGCGCAGGCCCTCGTATCGGCGCCGACCTATTCCGGGATGCACGCGTTTTGTCCATTAGAAATATTGCGAATTTCCTCTGTCGCTGTTCTCAAACAAATCTGCTCGCTCTCGCCTGGCCACTCCAGCCCCAGAATGTCGCGGTTATCGAGCAGGCGCGGCGCTCCCTGTCGAACGCGTTAAATTGCGCAGAATTTTTGGGACGCCCTGTATAAACACGATTATACATATAATTTATGAACATTAGTAAGGGAGGAAATAAGTGTCTGTGTGTAACACTTGATTCTTGCAACCGATGCAGAAAATTATTATTAGACTGCGGATCTTTATGCATTTATGACTTCTGAACATTTTCAAAAAAGGATAGAGTATAAAACTCGGCAGAATTTAGTACAATCTTTATTTATTTCAAATCTGCAAAGGCTACTACAACTGGAAATAAAATTCTATTTTATTCCACATTCTTAAAATTCGTCTACAAGAATTGAAAATTGCATACACATCCGCAGTCTAATTATTATATTACCAACAAGAAAATTGGATTCGTGATATACATGTACGCAGATTTGTAGAGGAAATACATATACATATAAATAGTATTTATATTTTATTCTTACATGGGAGCATCTTTAGTTGCAGGAAATTTTCATTAGAAAATTTGCATAAAAATCGTCTCTCCGGTAATTGTGAATACCGTCGTGATCGTACGTGTAGATTGTGTCTACTCCTTTTCTCTTCTTTTCTACTATCGCGATTCGCATTCACTGAAACAGCGAACACGATGAAGACGTGTTTTCCAATTTGAGTATCGGAGACACAGATCCTGACTAGACCATTGTTATTAAATCTCAGGATTAAAATCCCTTTAAAAATCGAAACCGTAGATAATAATTGAAATCCCTCGGAACATGTCTCATCCGCTGCATAAATTCAACTTGTCGTTGGTAATTCAAACAAGTACTTGGTTCTCATTAATTTTGACTAGCAGATGTACGGATAGGGATCTCGAACGAACATCTGTGGTAAAGTACACGGTGTTCGTGAGTAGACTGCAGATGATTTTTCAATATAAATTCAAAACATGTTATATACAGGGGATGGTCCACCTAAATACGGCCACCTAAATATCTCCTCCAATTGTGGGGGTACAAAAAATATTTTGTGTACTATTTGAATGGTTTGAAGGGACCATTATATTGCAAACAATATTTTTTTCCGGAGGTAATTTTTTTCGGAGTTATCAAGGTCATCGGTGGTTTTTGATTCATCACTACATTTTTTTTTATTGCATCGTGTAACTGATCGAAAAATACATTCAGATATTTATAATAACATGACCTTGAGATGACCTTCAAACAAAATGTTCCTTCGAACCATTCAAATGGTACACAAAATATTTGTTGTACCCCCACAATTGGAGGAGATATTTAGGTGGCCGTATTTAGGGACCACCCTGTATTGAAAAAGTTCTTCATTGATGTGTAGACTGCGAATTTTTATGCAAACAAAATTTCGAATAAGAGAACCCAGGTAAAAATTTCTTTCTTGTTTTTTAGTAATGTGAAGCTGAAACCAATACAATTTTTAAATACTTTTAATCTGTCCACTACCTGAAATTTCTTCTCATTTTTGTCATAAATGCATAAAATCTATACGTATAATATAAAAATCCGAAGTCTAGTAATAAATTTTATAAGAAAGTCAGTATTGCATCCCTGAAGGGTTCAGAAACGAGGGCGTGGAATAGCGAATTGTCATGAACACGAGTCTGCTCCGAAGTTTCACGGGCTTCTAAATAAACGGCGACGCCTGCGGTTCATAGTTAGCGACGCGCAATCATTATTCGTTGTACTGAGTAGGAAGTGCAAGTTCGGCTGATCGATTGATCCCGAATCAAGAGGTCCTGAATAGGGACGACGCTCGAGGAGAAAGAGGGGTAGGAGAAGGAAGCACAGGCGTAGACGAAGAGGTTTCTTAAGGGCGTTGTAGGTAGGTCGTCGTAGAACTCTCGAAGGAGGAAATCTGGCAAGGGTTTCAAGTCCTGGCGAGGGGTATTTGCCTTAAGCAGAGTTCGAACCGACGACGGTAAACTTGTTAGATGTGGCCGAGTAGCTGCGGACCTCGCTTAATCCTGCAAGATATCGTCCGGTATCCGCGGATTAAAATCCGCACTTTAGTGCCTCCTGCCGCATAGATAGCGTCGGTGTTGTCGTCGTTTTAAGCGAGAGGGGACTTCGAATATAGTCCGACAGTTAAAGTCAACGCCAGGGGCGTACCGAAGCCATTCCCAGACCTTGCCCAGACCGAACAGAAACAGAGAGAGTGGGAGGAAGAGAGAGGGAGTTAAATCCGAGGAGAGACTAACCCTTCTCCCTTTCCGCAGCCACGCGACCTCGCTCTCGTCCCTAAGCACTCGTGCAAACGACCTCACGGCTTCGCTCACGAATTAACTAGCCTCGTACGTCCTGCACTCTCCAGCCCCCGTGAAAAATCTACTACACAACAAGACCACTATTCTTATCGCTAGTCAATCTAATGTCATTGAAAAATTAAACAATGCTCCCTTTGCCCCATAATAATAGTAGCAGTTGATGAATTTAATTTGTCCCATAATAATAGTAGCAAAAGAAGATAAATATAGAGCACAACATTTATTATCAAAACACTAGATTGAACAATAAATTAAAAATATTACTCCTAATTTTTATTTTGAGTGTTCAGATAGTTTCTGGATTTTTCAATAATTTCGTTACTGCATTTTAAACTTGTATCTAGGTAGGATCCCTTGGCTGCGAACCTTGGCTTTAAATTTATTCGAGCCATCGTCCTTCATTGCTTCCAGCATAACTTGTTTTCTTTCATCTTACTTTTACAATGGGTTGATGTGCAACTGAAATAAAACAATTGATTTCGATCTGCGGATGAAATTGGAAAAATAGTTACAATTAATAATGATTAGGTGAACCTAAAAATTGAAAGATGTGTCAAGACAAATGGCAGATGTCATGAAACATTGATTTTGATCGAAGGCTTTGCAATTTTCCGCTAGAACATAACTTACAGCTGCATTCGCCAATAATTCCCGTTTAAATGTTCACTTGCTACTATTATTATGGGACAGAGGGAGTAGTTCATTTATCCCCCAGACGAGACTTTTTTCCCAGCGGATTTTTATGCAAAATAAAAATTTTCTACTTGATTTGCAACCAACTGGAGTGAAATAAACATTTATTTTCTATCTTAGTATGTTTAATATTTTAACGTTTTCACTGTTTCGAATCACACCTATTCTTGTCATAAATGCATAAAACCTGCTGTCTAGCCATTAGTTACGAGACTGACTGTATATTATTTAGTATATAATTTCTCGCAAAAAGCTTGCTAGACATAAGGTTCAAACGCGCATGTGTTTTATTAAAATTCCGTGCGATTATGAGGCGGGGGGTTGACGGACAGTAAAGGTATCGCGGCGCGCGAGCTAATTGCGCGACCGGAAGCCTTCTGATCGATGATGGAGCGAAAGAAAGAAAAGCAAAAGAGAGAGAGAGAGAGAGAGAAGCGAGGTGGACGGTGGGTAAAGCGAAGTGGCAGGAAAAAGGAAACGAGAGACAGAGGGGTGGGATGAGAATCGGAAACAACGAGACGGTTAAAACGCAATCTAGATCGCGAGAGCATCGTGAATAACAATGACGGCCGGAGCTAATCTAGGCGCGCTTCCGTCGGAGATCAAGGCTTGCAATTTTAAGTGTCGCGGCGATGTTGCGTCGTCCTGATTAAATTGCGATTCCCAGCACCGTACACCATCGTGAATAACAATGAAAGGAGGGACGTAAACCGTTCCCCGGACTGGCTGGCTGCTGTTCTCGGTGCCTTTTCCCTCACCGGGAATTTCACCGTTCCGAGAGCTCGATAGACGCGCGCGTTCCGCTCCGCACCGCTCCGCACCGCACCCCACTCTCGCTCTCTCTCTCTCTCTCTCTCTCGCTATGCTCCCGGTGCCGCGCTTTTTCCCGCTTTATGATTTCTGACCCATTACCGGCGCATACCTGACTCTTATAATGCCCGTATATCATTCGAGCCGTTTTATCACCATAACCGGCAGCTTTTTCCAATAAAAATATGCATCTAGCCACGGAGCCGAGGTATTATTCGAGGGAGATATGTAAATCCGTGATATAATACGGAGTCTATCCACGGAATGTTCCTTCGAATGGAACTCGATACGATATACCCAAACCCGCAACCTTCATCTCTCTCTTGCTCTCTCTCTTTCCTCGTCGAACCATTTATTCCCGATAAACGTTGCTCTTTCCCGCGGGGGGACACCCCGGTTAAAGAGATCGCTGCTCCAACACCCCCGCTCTCACTCCGACTTCCAACCCTTATTTATTAGGCTGCCGCATATGAAATGTTGTTTCGCCACACACACCTGCAATTCACGCCGCGATAACGCGTGTAAACTCTCGCGCCTCCATACCGTCCTCCGTGCGTTCTTGAAGCGAGACATTCAGTGAACAGTATCAATCTTTATTTGCTGGCGATAAGCAATGCTTCGAGAAAGAGGAATCTTGAATCTATTCCGATATCAATATTATACAGAGGGTCCTGTTTAAGTGAGAACCGCAGGATGTCTCGGAAGGCGTTATCAAAAAAATATATAAAAAAACTTTTTAAAAACCACGCTTATATTAAAATGCACTGAAAAGGAGAAAATAATTTTTTTCCTGGTGCTCCATAAAATACCGAATCCAGTTAAATGATCAATAATATTTTTCTCCAAAATTTTAAGCTTTCTTCTGTTATAAAATTAGTGTCTGAATAGATAGAAAAATTTAATATAAATTTCAATGAAATCATGACATTAGTGACTACAAATAAAAGCGTGGAGCGCTCACGAAGATTACGTCAATGTGTTCCGAACATGGCTAGACGGGTCTTTAAATTAGTCTTCATTTTCTAGTGTCAAAGAAATGTGCTTAAATGAAGAAATCGTCTCAATAATTTCTCATGGAAGTTGTCATTTGACAGGTGGTAGGTTTAATGTGAAAAGATATCCGCGTGACGGGGGCAGCATTCTCGGTCGATCATATCGAAAATTGAAACTCCGATTAAATCCGGAGGAGATTCGGCGCTTTACGGCTGAGACCGGTTAAAAGTATTTTTCGCCGGCCCGTAAAGCCCGAACTTTCGAATCCGGGCCGAGTCGTCGAAATTGCAGCCGATCCGGTTTCGCTTTTAATATTTCAGCCGCTTTGATCCGGAGCCCCGGTGCTCGCCTGTCTCTCTATAATTGATATTTATCGATCCCCCGGAGAAACCGGAGAAAACTATAACGGCATACAGTTATCGGGCCGGAGCGGGCCGGGCCGAGCCGTCCGGCTGTGAAATCGTCCCGCAGTTTTTGTCTGGAGCACCGCATCGAAAACTCTCGGCTATCGCCTAATTTAAAAGTTCCCGGCGAATCTCGCCACCCTTTACTAACATCTTCCGCGACCTCCCTCCCTCGAAATGCAAGAATCTGTAATGTTTAATGTCTTATGGACTAAAATTATGAAAATATTTAAAACTTCGACGATTACAATTTTACTACAAAGTTGACCTGGCTCCAAGTAATATTTTTCTTTGCAACTCTGCATATGGTATACATACAGGGTGGAAATTATAAAGCGTTACAGACGGATATCTCCAAAAATATTGATTATACGCAAAAATGTTTCAGATCAAAGTTGTTCAGTACCGAGGGGGACATCATATGGTGGGACTTTTATTGTACCCGGTGGACACTCCAAGGTGGGGTGAAGGTCAACTTTCTTTTTTTAAATGGAATGTCCTAGTTTTTATACCATAGATCGATAGAGTATCAAATTCTGAGTATAAAAGTGTTGACCTTCATATGTCCTAAACCTAATAGTTAACGAGATATTATCCAAAGAAGAAAGAAAATTGTTTCGATAATATCTCGTAAACTATCAAAAGGACATATGGAGGTCAATAGATTTTTACTCAGAATTCGATAGTCAATCGATTCATGATAAAGAAAGTAGGTATTTCCATTAAAAAAAATCAAGGTGACCTTCTCCTCACCTTAGAGTGTCCAACGGGAAAAAGAAAAACCCCACCACATAATATCCCCCTCGGTACTGATCAACTTTCATCTCAAACATTTCTGCGTACAATCAATATTTTTGGAGATATTCGTCTGTAACGCTTTATAATTTCCACCCTGTATAAACTCATTCAACACCGAACTTTTAAGATAGCATAACTCAGAATCTTTCACGTTTTGCTCAGATCAGAACAGTCGGGATTGTGGGTCTATATAACTTCATTGCGCCTCGAAGAAGAAAATTTGCAGGGAAGCCTTCATCCTGGTGTTATTAATGGTTTTATAATCCCCGCGGAATAAGTTCGGTTTAGTTCGGTTTACTTTAAGTATAAGTATTCTACCGCCTTTTACATTTAAGAGGCTCTCCATACTAAATTCCTAAAGGGTCCTCTCTCGGTTCTTATCCCCACCGAACGCCGTCCAGGCGACGACATCCTGAAGAAGCAATTAAAATAAAGGCAATATCGCGGGAGTGATGGTACCTCGAGAACCAAAAGACGGGGGCAGCAGCCTTTACACAGACATTTTCTAAGAAACGCTACAACTTCGCGCCAATAGTTCCCCCGATAAAGTAATTTTTTATCAAACTTGTTTATTCCCCCTTTCACTTCCCCCGCGTTCATCGTCACAAGTCCATTACAGTTTATTAATTGACTTTTGCAGGAAAACCGGAGCCCATGGTACGGTGGCTTGTCAACGGCCAAGTCAAAGACGAGGAGTATGAGAAAAACGCTGGTGACGTCATAGAGAACAGGTACGGCTTCGCTGGTTTTCTAGAAAAAGACGAGCTTCTCGAAACAGAAAGCGAAACACGCTTTCCTTAGTAGCGCTTGCTTTTCTCATTAGTGTCAGGTCTAAATGGATGAATTTTCTGTAGTTGCCACTCGGTGAAATTATTTCCTGTTATTTAACCCTCGGACGGCCGATCACTCTTGCAACCATGTAATTGATGTTTGGGACCACTCACTGCTTCGTTTATCAATTTTTGGAAACATATTTTCAGAGGTGGTTTTTCATGCATTCTTCTGACAGGTTAACCCTGCAGTTGATCAGTCGCTCGGACCTGGGGTCGAACTTCACCTGCCAGGCGAGGAACACGGACCTGATCGAGCCGAAGGTGTCCTCGATCACGCTGGAGCTGAACTGTGAGTAACAATTGCCTTTAAATAATTACTATCTGATCCGATATACATTTGATCTGTCGGAAGGTACACGCGAAATAATTCTAGTCAGCAAGGGGTTGACGTATTTCGTGACAGTTTCCGGACTAATTTCTGCTATTTTGTGGAAACGAGTGTATCGTACGATAAAGAGAAAGAGAATAAGGGCGCGGAAGTTTGGTGTAAGGGTAACCGGAAACGATGGCAACGGGAATCCCTTCAGGCCGGTGAGCGACGTCGGGCATAGGCGCCGATAAAAGAGGAACGAAATAAAGACGAGAAGTAGATACAAATTCTTATCGCGCGGCTAACAAATCAGAAGCCTCACCCGGAGCATATCTTGTCCCGCATTAGCGATAAGATCTACGAGACAGCGAAAGTGGGCCAACATCCTTTGCTCCCTCGCCGCTGTGAATCGCCTTTAAGGGAAGATAAGGCAAGATAAGACGAGAAATATATTAAATCCTGCCTGGAGCCCCACCCGGCTCATCCATCCCATTCCCTCTCTCTCTCTCTCAATCTCTCGCTCTCTCCCTCCCTCTCTTCATTCGAGTCTGCTAGAAGCCGAACCCGGGCCAACCTCGGGCTATCTCAAAATTAGAATTCTTCGTTAACTCACGACCCTCCCATAACCCCGCACGACGAAACACTAATTCCGAGAGTAAACTGAAAAATTCATAGATCAATTATCTGTCGTGCGCTGGCGGCTTCAACCGGGACGATCATCGGGCGAGCGAGACTCCCGGATGAGAAACGATTCGCCTAACGCGTTCCAACATGGTGTTCCAGCGTTACTACGCTGATAGCACCACGTTGTTTCTCACAATTGATTAGGAAAATTTCGTTTATATATACACTGCTGTGCAAAAGAGAGAAGCACCCAGCCGTATTGAATAGAAAAGCGTAAAAAATCAAATAAGAACACAGTAAGTTTTGAGAATACATTTTCTCGAATTAATATCCGGACGCTCCAAAAAAGACGACGACTTTTTTAATATTGTACTATACGATACTATAGTTTGTAATTGATAATATCGTTTGTATAGTGGTACCATAGTTTGTAATTGATTTTGACGAAATTTTCAGAATATGTTTAATTCACACAGATCTACAAAACGTATTTTTTAAGTTTTCCATATAAGCCCACATAAAAAAGTTGTAAAATGCTACTTTTCTACAATTCCAATCAATTGCAATTTTGGAAAAAATGTATTTTCACATCCTGTAGTAAACTAATTGCTCCAGCTTCCCAAAAAAGTTCAAACAGTATTCAAAAAGTTATCGTCATTTTTAGAGCGTCCGAATATTAATTCGAGTCACTGTATGTGTAATTGCGGATTATCTAATACTTTAAATGCAATAGATCAATCATTGTACACTACAATTTCTACATAAAGATAATGTTTGTCATTTCGTCTTATAATTATACTGGGTGCTTCTTTCTTTTGCACAGTAGTGTACATACATTCATAATAGGTCATTATATTCTTCTAGAAACGAGCTGTCAGAATGTAAATAAATAGACAGCGGATCTTTATGCAAAATAAAAATTTTTCACCTGCACCGCAACAAATTGGGGTGAAATAGGAATTTATTTCCTTTCTTAACATGGTTGATAGATTGAAACTAATATAACAGTATTTTTAAATTCTGCTAATGTGTTTATACTAATTTAAATTACACCTACTCATTTTTGTTACAAATGCCTCAAATCCGCTGTTCATAAGTAAAAGACCATACAGTTCCATTAAAAAAAACAGATTTGTCTTTCGTATCACCTCAACGCCTCCACCTATAAGGAAATTAGTAACATCGGATTATTTTTAAGCTCAAATGCCCCACCCTGTATACTCACTCTAATAGCAACGATACTGAACAAGCTCCACCACCAGGTATCCAAACACTCGCGAGCCATAATGTAACGCTAGAGGCAAACAATTGAATTACCAGCTCATATCGATATTAAACAGCTCTCGATTCCATTTGTCCAACTATCATAACCGCTTGAAAAGAATGATGCAGCACCGGAAGCAAAACGGTCGATTTATTGGCTCATTCCGATACCAAAAAAGCTGTCGAATCGATTCCTCCAAGTATCCAAACACTTAGCAACAATGCGATACGAGAAGCAATCGATTTATCGGCTCGCGGGAATACAGATGTATTTTCGTCGATTCGGATCGATCGTTTCGAGCCACTGGCTGTCTCGTTTTCGGGGTCGACTCGGCAGGGAACTCGCCGACCGGTTCTCGAAAATATTTACCAGTGTCCCGTTGATTTTCCGCTTTCTCTTTATCCCCGCCCACGGGATCCGACGAAATTGCCGTTCGGCAAAAAGAAAACAAGACACCCCCGAGTTGCGCGCCGGGAAAACGGTCGACGATCGTCGATCGGTCGAGAGAGAACCGTTCGACCTCTCGACCGGACCGTGATTGATCGCCGCTGAATTATCGGTGCTTCCGAGAGTCACGAAAATTTCGACGAAGCGAACAGCGAAATTGAAGATCCGTTATTGGCGAACGAGAACACCCATCATAGCGGTGAACGGACGAACAAAAAAATATATATATCTCTCCGCGCATCGCGCGCAGAGATAACGAAACGGACAGCGAAAGAGGGTGCGCGACCGGCGCCGAAACGAAAGGGGATATACTCACGGAAATACATGCACGGGGTGTCCATCCAGTCAGCGAGCTTTTTCTGTTTGGTCAGTAACAGCATTTTCCTCGTTCACAAAAATTCGTCGTAATCTGGTTCCTGGGAAAATGAATTCACACGTCATTACAGTTTCGCTACTAAATTTCTTCTTAATTTTTAATTGTGTCATTGTCAGACTGTGGATTTTAGACACTTAAGAGAAATACAGTGGCCCACAAAAGTGTTCGTACGCCCTTTAAAACAAAATAACTTTTTTATAATTGTACCAAACGACCTGATGTTTTGTAAGCAATTAGAAGCATTGGTGTACTAAATGATGTGCAAAAATAAAAAAGGCATTTCTTAAAACTTTTTTATTTCGACCCTTAATGAAAATTTAAAATATATGTTTTGTAGATCTATGTTAGTTAAACACATACTGAAAATTTCATGGAAATTGGTTGACGCAGGAAAAAACGACACGCATCGAAAGATGTACGATGTACTAACATAGATCTACAAAACATATGTTTTAAATTTTCATTGAGGGCCCAAATAAAAAAGTTTAAAAAAATGCTGCAGGCGCGAATTAGCGGATTAATCCGAAAATGCGGATTTTAGAAGATGTTTATATAAATACAGGTATGTTGGAGAGTAGAGAGCAGATAGAGTCGAAGGTTAGAACAGAACACATATTGTTCACTGCGAAGGACTGTCAGTGTGTGTGCGTGAGTGCGATACTGGCCACGAGGGACTGTGTGCCGTATCACGTATTAAAGGCCGTAGAAAAGGAAGAACTGTTTTCTTTTTCTTTATATTATTTTCTTTTTATATTCTTCTCTTTTATAACCACACTATTGTAATCCCATTTTCGAATATAGAGATATTATCCTGACATAACTCAAACTGTTGCTTACAATGCGTAATTTATTTTTGCATGTAACCTTGTAAATTATAATTTTTGTAAAGCATTTAGTAAACCAATGCTTCTAATTGCTTACAAAACATCAGGTCGTTTGGTAAAATTGTAAAAAAGTTGTTCTGTTTTAAAGGGCGTGCGAACACTTTTGTGGGCCACTGTACTATTAGGTGCACAAATTGTGCACAGAGTGGCCTGATTAAGACTTGTATCCCCACTCTATTCTCCCCTTTTCCGACGACATTCCCTCACGCTTCCGTTACAATGTCACGAGACTAGTCCGGTCCTGGCGGAGAGGGCTAACTTTTCCCCCTCGATTCCAATCAATTCTCCTAATCTGGCGACTCTGTACATATGCATGCATACATTATACCCACATTTACTCTGACTTGCAATTAATGTATTTCCAATATAGCTGATATACGATTCAAATTTGAAATGAAATTGCTATTGATTCAACATGAGGGTTATAAATTAATTTGTACATCTAATAGCTCCTACATATTGCAGTTGAGACAGACAATTTTCATTTTGCATCGATATCCTCTGTCTAGACACAGTAAGCATTCATACTGATATAAACTCTATTTTATTTTAATATGTTCCGTCAAATTAATATCCCCGTAGTACGTATCAGCAAGAAATGCAAGAATTAAAATAAAAAATGTTTGCACTGATTGCCAGACACAGGAGCGAGATAAACATTTCTTTCTTCTTTTCATTATCCTGTTAAGTTGAAACTAATACAGCGATGTCCTTGAATCTTTTCAATATGTCCACTGCTTTAAATAAATGCATAAAATTCGCAGTCTCCCAATAAGAGAAAGCACGTGAAAATTGCATAAATCCACAGAGTCATGCTTTGCAACGTAGGTATAATTTAAAAGCCTAACTTTTGTCTAAAAGCTTGTATTCCACCTACCGCTATTTCGCCGTCAGAAAGTAAGGTAAAAAAACTAGCCGGATTTCGAAACTTTGATTTTAGCCCCACAGAGCGAACTTGGGCAGCAAACAAAAATTGCGGAATATATATAGCTACACGAGCCCTGCGTATCCCTAAAGTTTCGCAATTTTCTGGGTCGGGGATTTTCCCTTGCGAGCCCAGTAAGATCGGCAAAGTTCGACCTTCTGAAAGGCTCCCCGGGAATTTCGTAAATTTTCATTACGGCTACGGACGTTTGTATCGCGACGAAGTTGGTACACCCTGTGCATAGAGGAGAGAAGTCAAGGGAGAGAGAGAGAGACAGAGACAGAGTGAGCTGGAGGGAAATCGGAAAGAGAGAAGCTGAAAAAGCGACGGGCCAGCCGAAAAGAGGCGAGGGAGAGAGGATTGATCGATGCTCGCTCTTTGATTTTCGCGACCTGCGCCAAGTGACCATGCATCCAGTGTGTATTCATCTCATGGCTGGCGGGACAAAAAACAGAAGAGAAATTAAAAAACCCTCTGAGCAGTGACGAGGCGAACCGCTGCCGGCGCTAGAGAGATCGCTGAGAGATTCCGGATAATCGAAAAAAGGTCGGCGATTCTAAAAATCCGGCAAATCAAATATTTGGGGGTCACGCGATTCCCTGGTCGCTCGTTCGAAAACTTGTAACGCGCGTCGCGACGCCATCCGGCGCGAACCGACGACCAATTTCGCTTAAGCGGGGACACTCGAGTAACATCGATTCTTTATTGCGCGAATTAGTGGGTTCGAGTTTCGAATAAAACTTCCACTTGTTATCGGGTGTACGAATTAATTCGTGGCAGTTGATCGGAACTTTATTTATTCGACCATCGTATTGGAGATTCATTAATTAATTAATGGAGATTATTTTTCAAAATTTATTCGAACCTCCCTGCGAAGTGTGCCACGCGGAAGCGGCCAGGCTCGTTAACATCAAATCGAAAAGCGATTTTCAGCCGGCCCTAACGTAACGGGGCCGAGCGATACGAATAAACGAACGAATGGAAACGGGACGACCGGAAGGAGTCGTCCGCGTTGAAAGAACGGGCCAGAAAAATATCGAAACTCATTATCGATGAGCCGATTCGATTCGAATGGAGAGACTTGGGAATGACCTCAGGAATCACCCCTTTCAAGGAAGTACATTTTTGGGACAACCTCTGTGTCAGAGTTGGGCAAAAATTTAATCAACGATTTGCGATTAAATTTCTACTCCAATCGTTAATCGTAATTAACAATTAATCGCCTAGTTTAGTCGTTAATTGCGGTTAACGATGAAATACTTATTAATCGTTACTTGCGCTTACAATTAAACGCGGTTAAAACCGCATCAAAACTGTATGAATACTGAAAAAGATGTAAACTGAGTTTAGGTGTATTGTCATTTGGTCTGTTTTTTATGTTTGGTTATGTTTTTTTTCAATGATTGCTACTTTTAATCAACGATTGACGATTAACTTCATCAATCGTCAATTTTTCGATGATTTCTTTTTTTTTAATCGTACTCATTAATCAATAAATCATGATTAAAATTTGAATCGAGTAATGCCCAACTCTGACCTGTGTGCGCTGAGTTGACAAAAAAAGATATAGAAAATATATATTATTGGTTCGAATTTGGCTATAACACGATTTATTCGTTCCCTATTGTATTGAAACTGTGCTAAGCGAATACTTAGAGTAAATATTAAAAATCAACAATTAAAAATCATGCGAAAGCAAAAATAATATGTGTTAGAAATCTGTGTGAAAATGAACTATGTAGAAACGTGGTGCATTTAGTTATAAATAAAAGAATCAGGTGTATTACGAAAAACCGAAGGGTCCGATGTTCTTGTTTGAAATTCACTGATGCACGGTTAAAAACTCGCAGGAAAAAATGTGTAGTATTCAAGCATACTGGACGGTTTCGCTGTCGGCGTTTCGAATTACTGAATTTTTTTAAGGACGCCGAAAAGCCGATTTTCCGATTTCCTCGCCCGGGGGCATCGCGTCTCATAGTTTTGATATTTGACGCGCGAGCGGACCGTATCTGGCTCGGTATTGGCCAATTCGGGACGCGGATTTATCATCCGTCAAAGCGATCGTCGCCTGGCCGCTGGAACCGGGGGAAACTGGTGGAAACGGCGTCGTTCCGCGCGTTTACACGCGCACGGGAAAATCAATGTCTACCGGCGAACGATGATCGTTATCGCGCTCTCGCGTCCCCCGCAAAGAAACCGTTGAATAATTTCTCCGGCTGCTTCCTGCGTCTTCTTCCCACGTTCAGGGACAAAAGGGGTGGGGAAAAAAGAGGGGCTCGGGGCACGGTGTGCACCACCGTACACGAATCACGTGACAAGTAGAAAGTGGGCTGGTAATCTGTATCTCGCGGCCAAAATTGATTCTTTGAAAAAATATTTGTATAGGTACATCAATTGATAACCCTTCGAAGCTTCCAAATCCAAAATATTAGCCTAAGTAATTATATTTGTGCTGGGATATCGCTCTGGTGATAAAACTGCAAAATTGAAAGTGAAATCAATTACACGGTCCAACAAATTTCAACTTTTTTTTGGCGTTTCGATTCCCACTATGCGATTCTTATGGAGTTTTTCGCGCTGATTCCGAATCTGCCCTTAATTTTCCTCCTAGGCGCGCAGTTTTTGAGAAATTTGAGTTTGAAAAGAAGACATATTTTTCAACTTTAAACAAATATTGTGATATTATTATAAAAGATATTGAATTGTTCTTTACAGCAAAAGATTCTGTAGACTTTCCCGAATACAGTGATATCCAATATTAATAGAGTATGATTGTTTAAACATGTTTAATCACAAAGTGAGAATCAAAACGTTTTTTGGCTGTTGAACAATGTTATTAACGCTTTGCAGTCGGAGCTGTCTTCACTGAAAAATTAAACATTTCTTCCGACCTAGAATAATTCCATTCTATATCATTGTTTCCATTTTATGGATACATGAACTTGATATAACACCTCATACAATATTTAAATGTTTATTAATTGATTAGATACCAACATATTTAATAATCTGAACAATATTTTGAATCGTATCGTAATTTTTATTGGTGACTCTGAGTCACCGCTCGACTGCTAAGGATTAATAAACTCCGAATCTTCATGCAAAATAATATTCCAGCTATTGTCGAGACGAATTCGACGATCTAGCATACCGTAAAAAAAACCTCACACCTTGAAATAACGCTAGAATAATTTTGACCACAAAAACCGAGTTTTCAGCCCGCCCAAAAATGATAAATGACTGGCGATTGATCGATTAGTCGCCAGTTTTACAGCAGGTCGAATCGACCGCACACAATTTGCATCGAACTCGCGTCGTACCTGCACCTCCCCTGTCCCCCGCTCACTGTACCCGACGAGTTTGTCCGCCTTAATTATCGGTTCGCTTTAATTATCGCGGCCGATTAGCGTCGTTGGACCGCGTGATTGCTGGACTCGATGATTCGAGAAAAAGGGCAGGGGGCATGGGACCGTACTATACCGCCCAAACAGATCATCCGTGAGCCGGTGTCTGTGTTTGTGTGCAAGTGCTTGCGTGACTGAACGAGCGGTTTGCGAACGGTTCCCGTCATCGACGATGGCGATGAATTAACCGGTGATTCGATTTTTCCACCAGTGAAACCATTGACGGTCGTCATAAGGAGGCCCGGCAAAAAGGGAGTCGGAACCGAGTCTCTATTGGCCGGAAAGCGGTACGACGTCGAGTGCGAAACCACCGGATCCAGGCCGCCCGCTGTCATCACGTGGTACAAAGGGAGGAGAAGACAGCTGAAGCACACCACGGTGAGTGATTGGTCTCGCATTTCATTCAAATTCCTTCGGATCTCTTCTTATTCAATTATTAAGTGAAATAAATTGAATGCAAAAGTCACAGTCTGAATAATCGAGTTTCTATTGCATTTCCCGAGACTAAATGTTCGAAAAAAAGTGAAAAAAGTTATCAGACTGCGGACGTAGAGAATTTCCATTTCCATGTAGAATTTCATGAGAACAGTGGAAAAAGTTCTTCGTGTTTGGGGAGAAAATAAAAATATTTAGAGAAGTGCATGTACGATAAATGCATCAAGATCCACCGTGTAATTATTATGAAAGCGGATTAGAGTATAATGGCTCGGTTTCGAAGTTTCCGGGGATCCTGCTAAAAGCGAGACAGCACAATGGGCTTTCGCCGACGAATTTTCTTCGTCCGGCGTCGGATTTGGTGTCGCGGCAATTCGATTATCCGCGACAACTTTACGACACGGGGTTCAATTAGCGGAATATCGACGGGACGCGACGAGGCCGGATATATAACTTGCCGACATCGTCGCGTCGCGTCGGCAGCCGAAAATATTCCCCGTCGGCAGCGAGAGCAAGCAGGCGACTATTATGCTCGGCCGACTGGAGCCCGATAATCCGGTCGCCTATCGCTTTCTAATTATTAGCGCATCACCTTAACGAAATTTGTCGTGTCCCGGCGGAGGAACAAAAGGCAGCGCGGCATTTAATTAACAGCTAAGCTGCTTATTATAGCCGGCGCGTTCGGCCGGTGCTCGTTAATTAACCAGTGGCCCTCGCACCCTCTCGCGCCCTCTGCTCTGGGACCCCTCGCCTCCCACTTTCAGACCCCCCTCGAACCCTTTCCACCCCTACTCGTCCTCCGCATGACGCGAGCGCTGGACGCGGGCTAGGATGAAATACGGCAACGCGTCCTGACACTAAGGTATTCCAATTTCACTTCCTTTAAATTTAAATCAGACTGTGTCCGTCCGTCCCGTAAATTACGCCTCGGTGCATGTGCGCGCGCGAGAACCCGCGCGCCGCAACGCGCGACGTGCAACCGGTGACGCGGGGACCCGCGACTCTAACCGGACAAAATTATTTTACTTCTACAGGGTGGCCCCGTTGGAATAGGTTTTCGCACCGGTACATGAAAAATATTTTTTTGTTTCCCATGAGACAGAGTTGGGCAAACATTTAATCAACGATTGACGACTGAATTTCTACTTCAATCGTTAATCGCAATTAACAATTAATCTCCTACTTTAGTCGTTAATTGCGGTTAACGATTACATTCCCTTCAATTGTAATCGTCAATCGGATAATTGATTAATGATTACCTGCTGAAATTTCGAAATGAAATGCGGAATCAAAACTATATACGATTACTAGACTGCGGATCTTTATGCATTTATGAAGAAATTGGTTGGGTGAAATATAAAACAGTGAAAGATCAGAAAAATTTAAGAATACTGTAATGTTGTTTTTAATGTAACAATCATCGGTTGAATCATCGATCGATTGAATCAACCGTCGATTTTTCGATGATTTCTTTTTTTAATCGTACACATTAACCAATCAATCATGATTAAAATTTTAATCGATTAATGCCCAACTCTGTCCCAAGATCATATTGCCCGAAATTCCTAAGTCACCGTAATTTCTTTAAATGAAATGTATTACACCTTCAAATGACCTTCAAATGACCTTCCAGAAAGATATTCTTCAAAATTCACCCTGTATGTTCGCGCCTCGATATTTTGCGTTCCCCGGCAGGTTCAAAATATCCGTAGACCAGAACTTGGATTCCAGGAGCGGTAAAGGGCTTTTCGCTGAACGAGGCGACCGTTTGCGGCGAAGGGAATCGCGTTTGCACGTTTCTGTTGCACCTATTCCGTCGGCTGAGGAGTGCCCGACGCACATTTGCGCGGCGCTGTGAAGGGCGGAAAACTGTTATCCGACCGGTGAAATTATATTCTACTTTTTTCCTGGCCGCTCTAATTTCCGGCGCTCGAACGTTCTCGCGACGACTGCGAACGACGACGGCGACTAGCAGCTCGAAAGCAAAGGGAGAGAAAATGCTGGAGAGCGAGAGAAAGGGAGAGAAGGTGCCCCGCGTAAAGCTCGTTGCGGAATTTCATTTCGAAATATTTATACGGTCTTAAGCGCACCGATGCGGCGGCGGACAGGGAATAAAGATAATATATCGCGCGATTATACGCGGCTCCATCGCAGTTTTCTCGGGGCTCGCTAACGAAACGCTTTCTGGCCGGGGCCACGTAATGCGGAGCTCGCGGGCGAATGCCTAAAGACAGCCCCCGGATGACTATATAGGATAATCAGGATGGTAATGCGATAGAAGTGGTCTACGTGTTCCGCCGCTCGTAGGATCTGCTTACGTTAATATCTGTCCTCGGCTACGCTCCACCTCATCCTCGCCTCTTCTCTCTTTCCCTCTCTCTCCCTCTCTATTTCTCTCTTAGCCCCACCGCTAAAGGTCTCAGCTCTCTTGCCACGAATACCCTTTCTTTCCAAGGATTCCCAGCAACCAACGATCGTCCGTTCCTCTTACCGTCGCGAACCCTCGCCTATATTTTATTATCTGCCGCTTAGAAGCCGCGTCACCGTCCCGCCTCCGCGCCGCGAATTTTAAGAAGGCACGTCGCCACCTTCATCGTCACCGCGAAAACGAGCCACGACGTACCCTTATCGTCGACCCCTTTAACGGCTTACCGCCCCCTTTGTGTCCCTCGATCTCTCTGTCACCGCCCCACTACGGCACCCCTTCCATCCAACCCCATAGTCGGAATCGTTGATCTGGTTACCCCACGAAGAGTCTGACCACCTGCGATCGCAAGAAGCAAAATTATTCAGATATGAATATGTATATGTCCAGTGGAAGTATCTTACAAGGGAAGGACCCGAAGTATCCCAAGTGTCCGACTTCGATTTTAATCATTTTTTGTGAGATGATGGTATATGGATCCCTAATTACGCATGCGAAATATTAGGTGTAGTTACTCAACAGTTTTAAAGATATAAACGATTCAAGTTTCATATCTTTAGCCGTGTAAGCAGGTTGCGCGATTCACAGGTATGGAACTTTAATTGTTTATATCTTTAAAACTATTAAGTAACTACACCTAATATTTTGCATACATACTTTGGGACCCATATACCATGACCTCACACAAAATTATCAAAATCGAAGTTGGACACTTGGGACACTCCTTCCCTTGTTAGTGACTTGGATAATTGTGAGATCAACAATCCGAAACCGGTCATTAGAGCGGCGGTGGTGGGGGTTCGATGTTAATCAGAAAGAACGTTCTCCCAATGGCGAACACCGGGAAATTAGACAACGGCGACCAATTCGGTAGGATGGTCACGCGCGCGAGAGCCAACGGGTTAAAGTCATCACAGGTAGAGGGATGAGGATCGGTGTTGGAAGCGGATTGTTAGAACCCGGGAAGACTTGTAGCAGGCCTGGGGAATCGCTCGTAATCTTGCCGCTGTCCGAGGTAATCTCCCGTTCGGCCGAGCGAGCGGCCAGATACGGGAGAGCGCGGACCTAAATCATGGCGCGACGGTTAGGCGAATGGTTAGGCGCGAGGACGCGGCCCGGGGGCGCCACGCATTATCGATAATCCGGAATCACAGATGTAACGTTGTGGCGCACGTGCACGCTGAACCGAGCAGATTCGAGCAGAGCGGAGCAGAGCAGAGCGAAGCAGTGCGAAGCGGAGAGAGTCGAGCCGTTGTCTCCGGCACGCTGACGCGCGGCCCTAATTAATTTCGCGTAGTTCATTAACAAGCCGTGGCCGCAACGCTTAACGACGCCTCTCGCCTCTCCTCTCCTCTCTCTCTCTCACCTCTCGACGGCTCCGGCTCGTCGTATCCCGCCGTATCCCGTGCGCCACCAGTCGCAATATTCTCTCGCTCGTTCTCTCCCTTTCTCTCTCTCTTTCTCTCTCTCTCGCCTCTATTCTCGACGCCCGTGCTTCCCACGGAGAGAGACCGAGACTCCGTTACACGGACTGATTAACGGAGTAAACGACAGCCACCGATGGAAACGCAGCGGAATTCTAATTCGAGCAAAACAGCCGTCTCCGTGACGACGGGGCCAACCATCTGGAACCCGCCGAACGAACTTTCGCGCGACCAAATTAAAATTCTTTGACGTGGACCCCACACGACTCGGCTCTGCTCGGCTCGGTTCGCCAGGATATACGAAGATTCCGCGATAGGGCTGAACGTGTCATCGAATATTCGGAAAACACCGGGAATTTTAATGAATTCCCGCGGACCTCCGATATCTCGATGATCGAGGAAATGTGCACATGCTCGATAGTTGTCTATCGATACCGTTATCGGAAGAACGGTCCAGCTGCCGCGAACCCCCTAAGGAATTCCACGTGACAGATTGTTGTTAGCATTATCCACGGGTGAACGAACCTTTTGTGGTCGAGCAGCGGTGAGCGGACCACCGTGAAGATTGTATCCGAAGGTAGGAAGTGGATTTAAGATGTGCCTTTCATTCAAATTGTATTGGAATTAGCAATACAACGGGTTAGACTAAATGTAGGCATAAAATGATTTGCTATTTTTCATGTTCTCGTAGCAGAATATTATCGACAGGACGATATATACAGGGTGAGTCATTTTTTTAAATGGAATCAGGTATTTTTTAATACATCAATCGATACAGCTGGAGATTCGTTATAAAAAGGTTCGAACCTGTGTATGTCGAAAAGTTAGTAGTTAAAAAATACCTTATTCCATTCAAATAAAATAAAGGTGACCTTCACACCTGTAAAAAAAATGGCATAAACACAAAAATTTGTTTGGTATCGTATGAGCCCCATTTTACCATTCAACTTTGTCCTTCAGACATTTGACGTATCTTTAAAAACAACAAAGATATTTGAGGTGGCAACGTGATGAGTCACACTCACCCTGTATTTTATCCGAAATCGACGAAATGTGTCAAATTCAAAGATAAAATCAAGATATTTACTTATAGGTTCATTCAATAACAATTGCCTCGAAAATGACAAAAAGTTCTAGAACAGAATGGAGAATATGTTATTAATAGACTGCGGATCTTTATGCAAAATAAAAAATGTTTGCATTGATTGCAAGACACCGGAGTGAAATAAAAATGACTTTCTTCTTTTAATTATCTTTTAAAGCTGAAACCAATACGCTGATATGTTTACATCTTATTAATATGTTTGCTGCATAATAATAAATGCATAAAATCCGCAGTCTCTCTCTAGTTATTAAATAAATCATAGTGCAAGGGGTGAATCAATTTTTGCTTCGTCTGCGCAAGGTTAATCTTTCAACGTGTGCAAGCAATAAACATTGTTACGTTATTATTGCTACCTTTGAAGCTACCTCTGATTGCTACCGTTCGAAGCACAGGTAGAAGTTCGTTAATGTCAGCAATTTTTGAAATCAAGGTAATCTTAAGGTAGGACGATCTGTAATCAGACAAGTGGAATATGGACGACCTATGATCAGACGAATGAAATAGGGACGAGTATGGTCGGTCGAGTGGAATATGGAGGGCTTACGATCAGGCGAGTGGAGTGGGCCGGTCTTTGGCCAGACAAGTAGAATACGAAAGGCCTATACTCACGCAAGTGGAATACGGACGGCCTATGGTCGGACAAGTAGAACGAGACCGAACTATAGCTATGCGAAATGCGAGTGGTATGTAGGCTGGATATGTAGAATGGAGATGTCCGTTCGTTAGACAAGCAGAACATTTTAGTATTTATTGTGCATAGTTCTCAAATGCCCGGGCGTAGTAATGCCTAATAGGCGGTGTCCACCCGGACATTTGATAAGACCATGAGTCATAGGAGGAGGGGTTTAGGGCACGATCACCTCGCCCCCACTACGGATGTAGGGTGTTTTTCCCCTCCTCGGTAAAAAAAAAGACAAGCAGAACAAACATTCCTTGAAATAGCTTCCCGATTGAGAGTTGACTAAAAAACCGAAACGCAAAGGTCATTATAATTAGAGTGCGGTTCTTTATGCAAAATAGAAGAGCTAAATATTTTATATTTTCACTAATAATTCCAATATAATAATAATAATATACTAATACTCTCAAAATCTTCTAATCTTTCCCCATCATCAAATCCTCCCCTCACGTCCCAGTTATAAAAGACAGAAAAATGAGTGAAGGAACAGAAGACGGAGAAAATACAGATAAATGAAAAGAACAAGAGAAACTATCAGTAATAAAATAAAAGGAGCGAAAATGGAAGGGTACAAAGACAATATAGCGAGGCAAAGAATATGCAGACTGGATATAGAAACAACTCAAAAATGGGGGAGGAATTAGCGTAACACAAATGGTGCAGATAGTAAACCGGAGTAGCCTTGAGCTTATTCGGCGAATAAGTAAAGCCAGATCGAGATCCATTCGACAGCGTCTAGTCAGAGGCAGAGAGTAGGTTCTTTGGGCGTGGGCTGCAGCTTATACCAGCATTTCAACAAATAAGCGTAAACGGGCAGCTTTCTGACACATACATTATCGGCATCGGCGCATCAAATATTCCCGTGTCAGGTTAGACACCGATTTTCGCGCACTTCGCAAGACCACTCGCGCGGGTTCCCTGTTCCCTGTTCGGGAACAGGCTGAAAGGGCTTCTCTAACTTCGTAACGTATCGCGCGGAGTTGGATGGAAGCTGGTAGTAGTTATGGCTCCATGAACCCGTCCAAGCACCGCGGCTCTCCGCGTCAGAGAGTCTTTCTCCTCATCGACGTTCCATTTCCGCGGCGCAATTTGTGCTCTCGCCGATACTGGATCAGCGGGAACGGTTATCAGTTTCGACGTCCCGGAAACGATCTTCTCCTGGCTCGTCTCGATCTCTACGCCACGGCACGAAACAACTCGATGCAAATGTACGTTTCTATTCGCGTCTGCGTTGCGTCCGAGAAAGATCTTCCTGTCAGCAAAACTTTTATCCTAATTGTTTCATTGATCTGCGACCTGAGACTCGCACTCCGATTTCTATACAAAACTAGTCGGTCGATCACATTTTTGGAACTCAAGGTCGCCTGAAGGTCATGATCTAAAAATCCGCAATCTACAAATCTGTGAAGGCCATCGTTTCGGGAGTCTTAGTACGGATCAGTAATTGAACGAATAAAAATGTCAAGGGTGCCCGAATTAAAGCCGGCCGACGTTGATACGTTTAATTTACGACGTTCCTTATCCGAACACTCTAGCCATCAACGTCGCCTCGAAAGTGTCAAATAAAAAGAGAATCAGCAAGTTCGTTCGGCGAATTTTCCCCAGATATTAACGGCGAACGACGTACGGGTTATCTCGTGCAGGAAAAATGCAGAG
Organism: Lasioglossum calceatum; assembly: GCA_963966675.1. Classification (NCBI taxonomy): domain Eukaryota; kingdom Metazoa; phylum Arthropoda; class Insecta; order Hymenoptera; family Halictidae; genus Lasioglossum; species Lasioglossum calceatum. The sequence continues at coordinate 16,250,214 of OZ016546.1, read as the reverse complement.
TAGCTGTCTACAGGTTACTGGTAGCAGCCATCTTTAAGGTGGCTCGGGCGGAGAGCAGCGTCGGATTTATCATCTTTGTTGCCTCGCTCGCATGACGACGTCGTATCTCGGGGACTCGTGTACTAGGTGTAAATTGTGATTTTCATCAAAACTAACGAATCACCTTAAGACACCTTGAGCTCGAACTTTCTGCTCCCGTCTCGAGAGACAGCGGGATCTTGTGGTTTATTCAGGTTTGCTGCTTCGTCTTATTATAGCTAGTCACCTGTCGTCCATTCGCGTTACGTCTGCTTCGTAAGAATGTTAAAAGCGGACGATTGGGAATGACGGGGGCATTTATATTTTTTAGACTACATTCAAAATAGTTTCTGTTATTTTTAATGCACGTGATAATCGTTTGAGTGCGACAGAATGGGTCCGCGTTATTTCACGACTTTTAATAATTTTTTAAAACTTCATATAGCTACAGATTTCATAATGAATTTTTCAATCTAGTACTTCCTCTTGGGATCATTATCTAAAGGAATGTTTGACGTAGCATAGCAACGATATGTTAGCAAGGAATGTGGAGCGAGCAGAAATTTATTCGCACGAATGATTAATAAAATTCGTAGAATGTAACGTAGAATGAAACAAGGGGTGGTAAAGGTAATAATGAGGGTAGAATACGTGGGATACCGAACATTTTTTCCGAGTGTCTCCCGCAGTTGGCGAAGCAATCAGAAGGTAATTTTTATCGGTCCCCCCGAACTTTTGTTTCCTGAATGCGAATATTCTCGAGTAGTTTTCCCCTCGACTAGCCGGCCTTCTCTGGTTGTAGAGAGCGTAAACGATCTTCGCAGTACTCTCTCTGGTCCTCGGGGTTGGCGGAGCGTCCGATGTAATTTTTGAAAATAATAATTCCGCGCGCCGTTGTATCGTGCACGGTTCTCTCGCTCTCTCTTTCTCTGCCTTTGAATGCCGACGTCGTCGCTCGGTCCAATTCCGTAGGGCGCAAGATGGCGAGAAACGAGAGAGCCAGGAAGCCCAGAGGGTGCGGAGGAAAGAGCAGAAGGGGTGAAGAAGGGCAGAGGAAGAAGGGCGGCCGAGGAAGGAGGAGATAAAAAGGGAAAAGAAGAATATGGCGGAACGAGTTCGACGGCACGGGGGTATGGTTAATTTTGGTTATATTAAGGTCGAGAGGCGGACCGTAAGCAACGTCGGCAACATCTGCTGGAAACTCATTCCTGCTAGCCCGGACTCGAAAGGACCTCGAGTCCTGCTAACGCTCTGGAATCCTTTCTAAAGAGCCGCGCCGGATTCCACCGAGCGTGAATTTTACCGGCAGCTTCTGACGCCGCTCTGCTCTGCTCCGCTCCGCTCCGAACGGCGAGACTCTCTCTCTCTCTCTCTCTCTCTCTCTCTCTCTCTCTCTCTCTTTCTCTCTCGCACGTCTCCGTCCCGTTTTTCTATTTATCTTCCACCGACGCGCCGCCCTCGTCCTCATCCTCTTCCTCATCCTACCCGACAGAAAAAGAGCAGTTACTTCGACCCGGAATTTCGTTTCAAAGCGTGTCAACCGATACAAGCCGGCCCGATGCGAGCGGAACGCCGCACGGTCGGACATTCGGCCCGAGAATTCCGAAAAAACTAGTCTACCGTTATCTGTAGGTTCAAGGCCATAATGTGGTAGCACTCGTTGTATGATCAACATACTGAGATACCAAATTAATATTAATATTTAAAAAATCAAAGTGGTTCTGATTTTCTGTTGGAAAATAATTGTCTTTCGAAATTTTATACAGGGTGGGCAGAAGATCGTAGTACAACTGGGCGGAGGATGATTTTGCATGTAAAAATAAATCGATGAAAAAGGAAGAACATTTTTTCCTTCGGAGTTTCCTTTTTTTTTCTTTGGAGTTTGAAGTTCTGCCAGGTTCGAGTGCTTTAGTATTAGGTTGGCAACTAAGTTCGCGACCTCCACGTTTCCTCAAACAAAGTCATTTATATATTTTTTTTAAGCGCGAGTATTTTATATCAAATTAATCGAAAAATTCAGAGCTTTCCAATGATATATAGTTCAAAAGGAATGGTCACTGAACGAGGTTATATTGATACAATAAAAGGGATCATGTAAAATGTTATTTTCAGTGGTGGTAGTCTTTGTAGATCTGAAATAAATAAAAAGCGTACTAAATTCTGAAGAATTATATTTTCTAGCATTTGTTGAGGAATTTTTGACGCCATAAATGCATAAAGATCCGCAGTGTAATCGTGACATATTATGCGACTCTTTCGAGGCCGTATTTTCCAGTTACAAAGATTAAGGAATTTCCATTTTAGAGCACTGTATCCAACAAGCTCTACAAGCTCGTTGGATCAGCACCTAAGCGCTGCCTGCTCTGCAAGCTCCTTAGTGTCTAATCACTACACTGCAGATCCTTATGTATTTCAAATATGTATCTACACATTTTGAAAATACAAGGAAACATGTATAGTAACAAGTACTAACATCATATACTCACCATGTAAAAGCCGTTTCAGCTGATTAAAATCGTTGATGAAAGAATGAAATTTTTATTTGGCTCCTGCTCTGTACAATTCACGCAGACGTCCATTTCGCATAAGCTCCGCAGTCTAAATCGCCGAAATACTCGCGCGAAGTGGAATCAGAGAAATGACGGATTTCATGCGGATTGTACACGCGCAGTTCTTTAACGCTTCATCTGCCTGTATCTCCCGGGATCGCTTTCGCGAGAGAAGACCGACGGGATTTTTCGTTGGTACACGAAATTGGCCGACGTCGACCGAGAGCAATCCCGTGGCCCTCGGCTCGTTGGAGGATTGTTTTCGACGTCTCCCTGTTCCCCATCAACGGACAGTTGGCCCGATACTCGTCAGCGATTCCGTGGTTCTCGCGATTGAAAAACGATCGGCTCCGAGCTAACGAGCCTCGTCGACCACTAACGAGCAGTTTCGCGATACGATTTACACGGTTAAACAGAGAGAGTATGTGTGTTCTCAAGGACACAGTTAAATCGTGGCCGACTTGATTTTCCGTGGAGAAAAATAGACACGAGTAGTTCGAACTTCGAAGAAGACTTCTCTCTGTCTCTCTTGATGAAAGAAAGAGAAAACTGTTGGGAGAGGAGGAACTGAAAAGGTCGAAACGCTCCGGGGAACCGATAACTATACCTCTCGGCGGCGAATCTCTCCCGAGGGAGAAGTTCACGGCGCAGAAACACAGCGAAAGCGTTTCGGTCGGACGAAGAAGACGATCGAGAGTCCCAGCTGACAGGGGAAGGACCCCAACTGTCCGATTTTAACAAGCTTTTGCACGGTGCTGGCACACGGCTCCCTAATACCACCTGGAAAATATTTGCCGCAGTTAGGTGATCGTTTCAAACATACAAACAATTAAAGGGACATATCTCGTCGTTCATGTACTGCGATGGATTGTCTGCCAGCTGTCCTGACATCGATTTTAATTAAAATTTTTGCTTCACTTATCATTCTGCAATACACTCTGATTGCTATTGTCGTTCGTTGTATTTCATCTTGTGCGATGTTTAAATGCGATGATGATTATAGAAACACAAGGGAACCCTTTTCAATTCCTTTCTGTTAACAATAAACCTACCACTGCCGGCCAAATGAACAGTTCTATATTTTTCATTTCACAATTATTAAAATTATAAAGTTGCTTACATCGAAATCGATTCGATAAATTTCTTTATCCAAGCACATATTGTTATGAAAGTTGCACACAGAATCTAAATAAATAGTCGTGTTATTTCTATAAGCAGAACCATTTTATTCAATTTTAGCACCCGGTAGGTTCAGTATTAATTATCCAAAAGTGTGCTCTAATAGCAGTTTTATTTACACAAGTGAAATCAAAATGGTGGAGGTCCTTTCTTCGCAGGACTCCCTCCACTCTTCAGAACAGAAATTCGGATCGAGCGAATCGACTAGCATCCGCTTTCGCGAGCTTCGAGACTTGGGGGAGGACAGTGAGAGCTCGGCAGGAGGCAGCTTGAAAGATACGATTGGGTCGGGCCGGATCGGGCCGAACCGAGCCGCGCCGATTGAATTAAGCAGCCACACCTGTCGACTCCAGATATCTTCATCGACCGCATGCTAATTGCCAATTAACCGATCCCTGATTCGCCCTCCCCTGTACTGCCACCGCCCTCGCTCCCGTAACCACGCACCCGCTTTGTTTTCCGTGAATGAACGACCGATACGCAACAAGCGCCGCGGATTAGTCGACACGCAATCGCTACAGAGTCCTGCGGACGCGTTTATGCCTGACGATTGGCTAATTGCGTGGGTTAGGGTCCTCGGGACGCTATCAAATATGGATACGGTGGAACCTTGTGGACAGGCTCGTAACAGACTCGTAACTGGTGCAATCTATCAACCGGTAAAATTCGGCGATTCTAAAGGGAAAAATAAGTCGGAATGAAATTGACATTCGTCGAAGGTCACCTGAAGGTCAACATGTCGCACATCGTTGAATTTGTGTGTTTATGAGCTATAAGACTGTTCTAATGAAACTATGTAGTCCCGTTTAATCCTTTGGACTCGCAGCAATTTTAATTCCAAAATCAAGACATTTCTTTCAATCCAGATCATTCTTATTCTGTGCAATCTTATTTACATTGTGCATATCGAATTGAACCAGTTTCCTCATACAACAGTTGAGCTTTTTACAATTTATAGAATACAGACGAATTTAATAATATTAAAACTGTTTTGAATAATGGTATGGCAATTTTTACTGACGCCTCAGAGTCACCAGTCGAGTGCAAAGAGTTAAAAGATCTTCCACGACCTTGAAGTAACCTTGAGAAAATTTTTTTTCCTATCATCACATTTGCCCCTTCGAACCGAATACTCTTCCTCTCTGACCTTTTTCCTATCGTAAAATGCGAGATATCGGTCTCAGGACCGGTTTTGGTAGTTTCATTATTGGAAATATCAAGTATGGCAGTTTCGGTTCGGTTTTTCGGGACTCGAGTTCCGGGTTCGAACGGAATACAAGAGGGCGGGTTCTCTTTCGACGTATGATTCCTCGAGGCTGGTTGAATTACGGGCTTGTTCCTCGATTCGAAAGGTCCGACTTTCCTCGCGGTCGAATAAATCCTTGGTAAGAACGCCATCGATTCTCCCCGTGTGGCCGGGAACAACGACGTCCGCCGCGCCGCGCCATTGTAATTTCCGTAACCATACGGCGGACTTACCGTTTCCGCTCGAAGAGGATCGAAAACCGTATCGTTCCGCCAACCGCCACTAGACTTTCTCTCCATTTTGTTCGCGACGGGCGCGCGGGGGCATTATTGCCTCGAGATTTTAAGAGGCAGCTGAAATATTATATTCAATTGTTATGGAAAAATGTACAGCCGTTAGCCGACTGAAACTATACGCCGCATTCGTTTCACTTCGAGCGAAAACATTCGAGCTTGCCGCGCTCGTGGGATCAACGCTGGCCGTGGCTAAATATCCCCGCGACAATCCTCCCCTCTCTCACTTATCCTCCATTCTCTCTTAAAAATGTGCCTCGTTCGTTTTTTCACGAATGGTAAAAATTAAATGTTTCGCGCGGAAACTGCCGCGTTTAACGAATATTGTAATTGTCATACTAAAAACACTGTGCTTAAAAAGTAATAGACCTACACGATCTAAGGAACAACACGGACCTGAGGGTTTTCCTTAGATTAATACTTTGCTGTAATTATTAGGTTGTTCGGAAAGTCTCCGCCAATTTCCGATAACTGGCACAAGAACACTCTAGGAACATTGAATTATTTTCATCAACCTTTGATATTATACATTTTCTGATAGATGACGCTTTCGCCAATATTTGAATCTATTCACCATGAACATAGCTTCAATCGTTTTTGTTTGGCGTCAATTCGTTGATTCGTCTTGTTGTACGAAACCTTCTAAATGAATTTCACAGGCTTGCTCTATCCGAAAAAGAGTAGACAACTCAATAAGTAAATAAGCAACCAATCGAATTTTGTCATTAATAATTATTATAAACAAGTGAAAAGAAATTCGATCATCAATAACAGTTTTTCTTCATCGATAACAGTTATCGAGTACATTATCTTAAATTTCAATAATAATCAACTTTTTAATAATGATATTTATCGTAGAAAATTTTAAAATAACTTATTTTTGGTCCCTGGGCAAGAATGCTGTTCTGTCGCAAAAAAGATATGCGCAGTTTACGGAGACAATGCTGTAAGCCAGTGGACGTTTTACGAGAGTGGGATAATGAAGCTTCCCAACAGATGGAAAACCGTGATCGAACAAAATGGTGCATACCTTATTAAATAAACCTGATTCTTAGTACAATTTCTTTCGTTTTCAATTTACTCCAAAAATCGGCGGAGATTTTCCGAACAACCCAATATCCTATCGTCGTACCCAGTTCGCCAGTTGCTCGGAGGAGTAGCCTAACAGAAAGCATTTGATCTGTCACGCAGGAGGAGCGCTCGGAGAACCGAACGGTGAGCATGGTGGAGTTCGAGCCCGGCGTGGAGGACCACGGGAAGACGATCACCTGCAGAGCCGAGAACCCGAACGTGACGGGACTGTTCGTCGAGAAATCCTGGAAGATCGACATCGTCTGTAAGTAGCCGATAAATATACAGGGTGTCCCGCATATAATGGACAACCGATTAGGAAGTAATTCTACACGTAACTAAACAATAACATTTTTGTGTTCGACGCATTCTTTTCGAGCAAAACTAGTCTAGAAATCCGTCGGGATCGCGTGCTTCAGTATAGCAAGCAGTAGAATCGGTAGATCATGGTCAGACGCATCAGACGATTCCCATCTAATAAGTATTCGCTGAATTTTCAAACTCGATTTACTCGAAAGCCAAATTAAAATATTGTATTCTTCAGTTTCGTCTCACTTTTAGAATTATGTCCTAATCGGTTGTTCGATGTTTTTTCATTGTTTGCCGGACACCCTGTATATTCTATCTTCTCGGCGTCGATCTTTCCGCGGCAAGATTCCGCTCCGCTCTGCTCCGCTCAGCTCCGTTTCGTTCCGCGTTCCTCGGTCGGCCTTTTACGACCGGCACGTGACGTTAAATGCATATTCGATGATTCCGGGCTCGAAACTTATTCCTCGTTCGGTTCGGGCCGCGATCAGTTCCTTGATGTATGCATACGCACCAGGGTCGAGCCTCGTAAACCAAGTAGAGGCCGGTGTGTAGCGTCGGATTCGCGTCGGGACGCCGAGCGTCAATTCTCTCTCTTTTCTCCTAGTCTCATCTTCCGTCGAGCCCCCGTCGTGAAATCGGCCGATTTACGAGCCTTTTTACGTTGAGTACGAGCCCACCCATCGACGCAAGCACATAGACATAGAGATACAGGCTCACCGCGCTGTTCTCCTTTTTTACAACGACAATAAAACGGCCTCCGGCCGGATTTCCGGCGAATTACTGCCGAAATTCAGCGGGACCGATCGTTGCGCGCCTACGCGGAACCTGTTCGGTAATCTGGTTGATCGTAAAGCGACCGTGGAAAAAAGAGATATATATGCGACATACGGGGACGGACGGCTCGTAAAGCGGACGAGCCGCGCCGATCCGATGGATTCGTGAGACCCGCGATCTTCTTTTCGATCATCCAACGATTTCGCAAAAGCCCCCGCCGATACCCACTATTCTAATGCCTCCACTATTTCCGGCTTACCCTTGGGGCTTTCTGTCGTCATATGGAAGTGGAAAAATTCCGAAAATTACGGGAGCAAACTTCCCAGATTTCACATTTTCTTTCACTGTATACATTCATTATTATTTAGTCTGGCAAACTGGCAACCTCAAAATTTAATGAAATAAAAATTGGAAATATCAAATGTGTGATATTGTGTAGTCCTCCGACCTTCTTGCATTCTTCAAATTTTAAGCAATTTGGTACAATAAATATATTAACTCGAAAATTCATTTTAAAACCTCGACGAATGAACCTGTCAAGATGTTTTGGTAATTATTCAGAAGATGGTCCTCCTCAACGATTCTAATGGCCTTGAAGTATGTCGTCAAGGCCATCATTTTGATCGACTTTTCGCAATATGTACATGTATTGATAATGATTAGGGATGGGATCAAGTTCAATATATACTCAGGAATCCGAGTCTCCGATTTCATGGGTTTCGATTACTACTTAAAAGCAATAATGTTTCGAAGTGCTTATAGAGAGTTCGAATTCAATCAATTAAAATTCGAATCTGTGTCCGAGGTGCTTCACATCACATCCCTAATAATAATACACATATAGAATACAATTATATAGAAAATGGTCCTCCTCAACGATTTCGATGAGCTTAAAGCATCCCGTCAAGCTCAGCATTCTGAACAACTTTTCGCTATGCTGTAGACAAGTGTCGGGGAGTGGGGGTTGAATTCTTGAGGAAATTCGGCGGAAAAAATTCGATTATCGGGAACGTCGAGACAGGACGATTGCCGGATAGAAGAGTAGAACGACGTCCTTTTGTATGTCCAATTACGTTGACCGTCGTGCAGTATAGGGAGAGTCAGAGTCGATGTTTTTTTCGTGGTACGGGCACGCTTCGTTTCTCGTCCATTGCGAAGCCTCGATCCGCGAGCTACGAGGAAGAAAATGAAAAGTCGAGGGACGAAGAGAGGCTGGAGGAGAGTGAACGGTGAACGGTGAAGAGTGTGCACGCGGGGGCGGAATTTATTGCAATCCCGGAGGAGGAATACCGCTCGCCGAGGTACACGAGCTACGAAAAACAATGGACGGGAGAGCGATGCAGCGAGGAGGGCTTGAGGGTTAAAAACCAACGGAAGGATCATGGGGGACGAGGGTGGCGCGGCGGAGACGCGATCGAGCTAATTAATACTATCTCTCGAAAGACCGACCGTCTCTCTCCCTATCTCTGGACGAGACGTCGGGCGGGAGAGAGAAAGGAAAGACACCCGGAAAGGGAGGAAATTTATCGTGGCGCGCGATTAAATCCTGCGAGAACGCCCGAAGAATAAACTCTCCTCGAAGAGAGAAAACAGGATAAGAGGGGGCGCCGGTATGATTAAACTAATGAAGACGGTAAATGAGAGATACAAGGAGCATGGAAAACTGCCGGCAGTTCCTCGAGGACCTACCTAGCCTGCGCGGTTCTCAGAATTTCGAGATCGGGGTCCCGCGCGGAGCTAGCAACCGACCAAGGAAAAACTGAGCTCCCGTGAAGCATTTCGGATTAAGATAATTCCACGGCATCCGGCTCTCCCAGTTCTCTCTCTCTCTCTCTCTCTCTCTATCTCTCGCTTGCTACCCGGTGGTCCTTCTTTCCTTTTGCGACCGGAAAAGAATGAGGACGCGAGAGCGCGCTCTCGAAAGCTAATGGAGAGAAATTATGCTGCCCCGCTTGCGAAATTGCGAACGTATAGCGACGAAAATGAAGCTGCTATTCGGCACCCGTGCCCCGCGGTATGAACGTTCGATGCTGGATGTCTGTTATACCGGTACACGGCCTGACGAGGCTCTAATGAATTCTAGTTAAAAGTTCTTCTTCGTCCGCGATTACCGTGCTGTTCTGTACTTGTTAGAGGAACGGCTCGGATTGCCAGTTTGTTTCTTCAGCCGGCGTCGTTTTCGCCCTTTCTTCGAGTTTCCAGAGCGAAGCCTCGAAAATTGTTCGTATATTCCTCGTTCCGAATACGATGCGACGTCACTGGAAGCTAGAAATTCAAAGGTATGCAACTTTCTTTTTTTTTTGTTAAAAATGAATTAATTGACTGCGCGACTAATTTACAAAAATACCAAAAAGTTATTGCTGGTTAAGGAGAATTTTTTCAAACCCATTTAAAAAGCTGCCTGAACCGACTCGAACCAATTCGAAGAACCTCGAACTGGCTTAAGGGGGCGTGAAGCTGCTGGAATTCTCCTTAAGCCAGTTGGAAGCTGCTTAAGCTGGCTTAAATCAACCTGGAGCCACCTAAGTCTTAAACTAATCCGAAACTGTTCAAACCAGCTTAGGTCAGTTTGAAGCTACAGTTCAAAGCCGTCTGAAACTGTTTAAGCAGGCTTAAGCCAGTTTGAAGCTACAGTTCAAAGCCGTCTGAAACTGTTTAAGCTGGCTTAAGCCAGTTCACAGCTGCTCCAGCTGTATTAAACTCATTTAAAACTGCCTGAGCCGGCTTAAAGCAATTTGAACTGGTTTAAGGTAGTGTGAAGCAGCTGGAGTTAGGCTTAAGCCATTTTGAAGATACTGTTCAAACCCGTCTGAAGCTATCTGAGCCGGCTTAAGCCAGTTCACCGCTGCTCCAGCTGCATTAAACTCATTTAAAGCTGGCTGAGCCGGCTTAAAGCAATTTGAAGCTGCTCTGATCGAGTCGAATCAGTTCGAAATTACTCTTCGCTTTCATGGGTGACTTTCGGCGAGTGATCCAGCCGGCTGAAAGGAACTTTAGCTCGACTCGCCTCGAATATTCGGTGTCCCCGTGTACTCGCGTGACCAAGCGACCAACCGCAAAGCCGGAATGCTAGAAGAGGCGTCGGTACGCGTCGTTGGCGTCGCAGCCGAATTCATCGCCGCGCGTAAAAGCGGAACGCTGTGCTCCGCGCGCGCCATGCGCTGCTGTGCGGGATCACAGGCCCATGAATATATACGTTTTTTACGAGATTATTTTTATTTATTACACCGGACACACCTGCTGCACGGAAGCCGGCCGTGCCCAGGCTGATGGCCAGCCGCCCGGTTTATCGGCTGGCCGGGGAATTTATTCGGCCTCGTTCATATTTGGCAACGACGGGTTCAAGACCGACACCGAGGGCGAAGCTGCGTGCGATTTCGAGGTCTGCTTCGCGTACCCTCGGTCCAGGTTATGTCAACGTTGTCTCCTGTTCAAGCGGAAAACCATTCAGAACCTCCGCGACGTTCTACACTGATCTTTAACACGAAATTCTAGTTCGAGAAAAAACAAACACGGAAAGAAATCAATATTATGGCCTTGACAAGATATTTCAAGGTCGTTGAAGTTGGTGGGGAGGAACCTCTTCTAACTTAATGTATTATATATTATTGCAAATACATGAAAACGTTGTTCAGAATATTTCAAGAACATCGAAATCAATGAGGAGCACCCTTTTCTAAATAATTACCGGAACATTTAATTTTCGTACTCGCGACACAAAAATGAACAGATCAAATACGAAACTGTACATCTCAGAAAAGAAATGCATCTTCATTCGACTTTTAACGGACCCAGACGTTTGATGTTTACAAATACTTGGTGTTTCAATGTTTGCCCAGACAGAAGCGAATTTTCGACCAGCGGCGAAACGAAGTTCGGCGGTTCCGAGTCGGCGAGCCTTAAATTTGTTAAAGCGCAGTTACCTGTCCGGAGAGTCTTAAACATTTTTCAATCGTAGCCGCTTTCCCGCGACTCCGAAACTTTCCGCGTTTCCTCGCGACTAAATTATACCGGAGCGGGGCAACTTCGAAGATAAAGGAAAAGCGGAATCGACTGTCGTCTTAGTTTCGATAGCGGGCGCACCGTTCCTCGGACCGGCCACTTACCAAATTGAAGTGGACACGGGGACAGACCGGAAACGAAGTGCCCACCGAAGAGAGCCTGTGCGCTGTTCCGACGGTCAACCATTTTCTTCGTCTTCCACGAGAGAACGCCTAGCGACAAGAAGTTATTTGTTGTACGACGAAATTTTTGAAATAAATGTTCCACGGTTTCGAAGGGCACGTACAGCACTGTAATTTTTTTTGTTATTTTGCTTTTTTATCGAGACACGAGGGTCGCCTTCAATTTTTCAAATGGAATGCCCAGTATTCCTTCTCAAATTCTGATAAAGCACCATATTCTGGGTAAAAAAGTATTACACCAAACAGGGCTTAAAGTTAATAATTACGGAGATGTTCTCAAACCTATTAGATTTTTTATACACCAAAAAATGAGAAGAGTCTAATAAATAATAATTTTAATAATAACGGTTCGTTTTACCATTCCAATAAATCGTAGGACAACTTGCTACTCAAAAGATGCTTGTAGACAATGATAAAGAGCGTCGAGAGTGTTTTCCGTGACTATTGCATCGTTTCATTTTTAATGCATAATGAACACAAACTTTTAGTCGACAGCACCTGGAAGAGTGGCCTTAGTTGAAATTCGTTTCAAAGCGAGAGGAACTCAATTTTTTCCAAGTGAAAAACATTACTTTCAACGGGCACACTTCAAATGTTTGCGACAATTACAATTTTCATTAAATTTTATTTCCTCCTTCTGCAGAAGAATGCGAATAAAAATGTACGAACAAATTCCTGAAATCGAACGAGAGTTGTGCAGTCTTCTGAAGTAGAAATTAATTAAATTAATTTGTATATAAAATACAGGGTGATTCTGGAAACTGGGACAAGTTACTGTTCTTTGTTAAGTAAACATAGAATTGCACCCGGCGGGTGCATCGGTGCATCCACATAAAAAATAAGATCATAGGAAGTTAGGACGTATTACGACATATGATTTTTTCCTCCACCATTTTTTTTCTATGTTTACATTAAAAGGAGCAGTTACTTGTCCCAGTTCCCAGTGCCTTGTTGTTACCACCTTGATTTACCTAGCAATATTTCAATTAAAATTTCTCTTCAAGTAATCATTTTCCGACATACATGGATTAGTACTTTTTGTATTGTTGCGTAAAAAATATACGGTCCCATTTGAAAAATCAAAGTCGACCTTCATAAGTCCTTGACGCGTCTGCCTACAAAAAAAATAATAACACTAGTGTGTGCATCTTCACAGGACAACGTTGTTATGTTATTCTTTTTAAAGATGTCAAGGTCACCTTTACTTTTTTTTTAATGGGACCACCCCTTTTAAACACCGACAATGATAGTCCCTTTCATTATGAGTTCAGTGATTATAATTATTCAAGGTCATTTAAGGTCACAGACAGGTAAATTTTCCGAGTTGCAAGTATTAGTTAGCACAGAGCCGCGCACGATGCGGATAAAAGAACGAGTGGACTAACTCTTTGTCCAGGGGGGCTCCACTAAAAATTACCACAACTCAAAACCAGGTTGACATTAGTGCATTCGTAGTCAACAAAACTCCCTCAAAAATTTCAGTCTGAAATATCAGTAAACGCGCCGAGTTTCGTTAGCGTCCCAGAGAAGAAACACGTGGAAATGTTCTGTGTCGGTGGAAATGCGTCTGGCTGGTGAAGTTAAAACAGCTTGGAGTGCAAAGAGTTAATAGAAAAATTTTCGACGCTGTTAGGAAACTTTCGAACGCGACAAGCTCGGGACGCGGCGGGTAGCGACTACGCTCGGGTTTATTAACGAAGGGTTAAAAGGTTCCGGGCCCTAATGAACTCTATTTCGCCTGCAGATCCGCCGATCGTGTCGCTGAACCTGGGATCCACGCTGAGCCCGGAAGACATCAAGGAAGGCGACGACGTTTACTTCGAGTGCCACATAAGGGCGAACCCGCCCTGGTCGAAGCTCACGTGGATACACGACGTAAGTACAAAACCTGTCCAAATCTCTAAGAACGGAAGGGGGCGGGGAGTCTCGTAGAATTCTGTAGACAGCCGTGTATCGTCGGTGTTTCTTAACAAAGTTTCGCCCACGGTCCTCGAAGCGGAAGACCGTTTCATTCCGCTTGTCCTATCGCGCGACCTTATTAAACCGGAGCGTCGCGTCGGGACGCTATACAAATTCCCGCGACGTTCGCACAACACACGAGGATTCGCGGAGAAGAATCCACCGCGTGGGACAAAAACCCTGCGCCACGGTGAAACTCTATTATTTACAACGCGAGCTGCGTAATCCGCACACCGCGATCCTCATGCGAGGGCGGGGCCCTTTCGCTCTCATCGATCTCGCAGCAACTGGAACGCGATCGTATGCGTTACGATTTTTAATATTTCGCAGGGTAATATCACTGGGGTTGCTCTTTCGTTAGTTAACACGGCTAATCTGCCCCCCAAACAATTTAACAATATTCAATTCACTCGATGCGTAGTGTTCCCGCCGCTACCGGGCCGCAGGGTCATTTACGATATCAGTTGTTATTATATTGGGTCGTTCGGAAAGTCATATTTAAATTCTAACGGGAAAATGAAAGGCAATTTTTTACCATTCAGAATATGTTTTATGACATTTTGTTCTGTGATCTCTTTCTTCGAATTTCTGTTTTGTTATTAGCAAAATATTGAGTTGCATGACTTTTCTTGTTTACACGGCATAAAAATTTGCACCGCATAAAAAATGTTGAAAACAGCGAAAAAAATTGTAATCGATTGTACTTCCTCTCCTTAAACTGCGCACAAATTTTTCATTCGTGCACTGCGTTTTTATCCTTGCGGTAGTAAAACAGCAAAAGGCGATGGAAATGCGTACTTTGATTTTGCATATTTGATGCGATGATAAAAGCATACTTGAAAGATTAGAAAGCGCAGCAAGGTAGGAAGTTGCGTCCGAAATGTCAGCTGTCAAGATATACTACGATTTTGCGATTTAAAATAAGGTTAGTAATAACAAATGGAATTAATGAGATGGAACCGAAAAATTTAAGGTCTTCCTAAATGATTGAAAAGCCACTCGGTTACATTTATTCGAAGATCAACTGTCATCTTATATTATGAAATTATTGAAGAAAGGAAGAATTTTTGCTTCACTCCTGCTGCATAAGGTCGATGCATAAAATTTAGATTTCTGAGACCTGGAGTCTACTAATGTGATAGAAAATTCAAGATTTTCCCAAGTGATTGAAAAGTCACTTATTGAGAGGTTAACTGATTCTATTTATTAAAAGATCAATGATTACCTTGGGTTGGTGGTTAGGCCATTGCGCATTGCAGCATCGAGATTCCGGTTGGATCTGCATCCAGTAAATCGTAAAGAGCGTGGAGCTGACCAAAAAGCCGGCCGAGAGTATTTCATAGGGACGAGGAAGGGCCTGGAACGGCTGCTGCCGCGGAATGAAGTCGGATCATATTTTTAAGATGCAATTTCGACGGGAATCTCTTACGATGTAACAGCTGCCGCCAGGCCACCGTTAACTCTCGCTCTGCACCGCTCTGCACCGCTCTGCACCGCTCTGCATAGCTCTGCAGAGCTCTGCTCGGCATTTCTCGTGAGCTACGACGCGTATCCGCCGAAAGATCCTCCGCCAAAACGTGAAGAACGAGACGAGCGAAAGAGAACGAGATTAGAGATCAAAAATCAGTATACAGAAATATTTTACCGGGGTCTCGGAGATCAAGGGTTCTCGAGATAGATGTCCCGACAGTCCCGAAGAACACGGGTCTCGAAACCTCGACGCCGTTTATGGAATAAAAGGGAAATAGTTTCTGTAGTTCGTGTAATCTCTGAAACCTGGGTACTCTGGTAAATTCTGCTGCTCTCGCGGTCCAAAAGACACGGGTATGCTGGCACAGGTGTGCTACCTTTCATTTCTCGGTGGTAAAAAGCTGCGGCGAAGCTATGAGGGGAACAATATGCCTGATTTAATAAGAATTGTTGGGACCAACTTGCTCAAGCAATCTTGATCAGGCTATGGTGGCATGCTGTCATTGTAACAGCTGCTATGTAGCGACTGAAACTTTCGGGACAAGCAAACATAAAAATATAACGAGAAAAGTCTGTTAGCATCGGAGTCTCTAATTGTCCATGCTTCACTGAGACTCACAAAGGACTCTTAAAGATCGTGGAGATCCAGATCCCAGATCTTGAGTCATCGATCCAAGTAAATTAACGGGTTATTCCTGCGAGAGCTGTGGCCGTTTAAAGAATTGTCGCGGCAGTTTGTCACGGAAAGAATGAAGGAGCGCGGGACGACCGTAAAGAGGACATGCATCGTCCCCGTCCCCGATCGTGTCCACACTGGAGAATCCCCAAAGGCGATCGACGAGATCTCGTTCTCGGCTTTACGACGTGTAACAGCGTGCTAGAACAAACTCGAACAGGTCCCGACTCCAGGACATCGAGTCTACACGATATATCGTGCGCAGTGTACAGGCTCGCGGATACGCATAGCCGGTAGAAACGATCAAAGTACTCTCTGGATTCCTCGTTGTCTTTGTGCGCACGGTACGCGCGGAATTACGTTCGCCGAAGCGAATGAAGAGTCCGTGGATTTCGTATCTCGTTAAACGCCGGTCCGCGAAACATCGGGAATTGTTCGATAAGTAACGCAATTCCCCGTAATTCTCCTTTGCCTTTAGTCGACGGTTTTCCCGGCCGGTTGTCGACCGAGGGAAATGTATTGGAAAATTCTCACTGTAATTCACGTTAGAAACGGAATGGCTGATTTTCGAAAAATGTACCACAGTTTTCGGAAACTCTGTTGCGTTCTGTGTTCCTTGTATCGATACCAATACCGTTGTCGATCCAATACGAGCAGAGTCACCAGATTAAAACTTGTCTCCCCAATCTGCCTTCCCCCTTCCGCGCGGTCACGCGACGCGTTCCGTCTCTGTCGTCCATGTATCACAATGTCACGTGACTAATGTGGAACTGGCAGAGAGAGGGTAATTTCCCAGAGCTGGCAAACAAGCAGGGATTCGAACCCAAGCCAAACCCTAACCCGTATTGGATTAACCAAGGTAGGTTAATGTAACCCAGCGCTCGGATTTACTTACTCGCGACGGCCGAGTTTCGAAGGCTACGCCCCCTCGACCCGGCCGCGCGTCTCGCTCCACGTGGCGGCCCTAGTTCACCTAGGCGTCACGGAAAGGGAGTATGATCGCCACGGGGAGCGAGATGCGAGGCCGGGTTTAGGGGGCGTAGCCTTCGAAACTCGGCCGTCGCGAGTAAGTAAATCCGAGCGCTGATGTAACACATTGTGACCGTAGGGAACGGGTTCTTAAGTTCTAGAAATTAGCTGGAAGCGGGTTACTAATGGACAGGTATAGAGTATGGAGAGCAGAGTAGCCACGTTACTAGAAAACAGAATGTTTTGGTTTTGAATCTACAAAAATATAATGAATGTAGAATAGATTAGAAGAGATATTTTAGCGTTACTTATGCTTTATTTTTTAAACTTGAGGAATTATTTAATCCAAGAAACTTGATAAGAATCCTTTCTTACTGGCATTCTAGTAACAAAATAATAAGTATTATCTAATTATTACAACCGGGTTAATCGGGTTACTCGGGTGTAGATGGGTTACTTAAGTACCGAACCCGATACGGGTTGGAGTTCGAATCCCTGCAAACAAGTGCTAATTGCGGGTGACACAAGATTTTATTTATAGCGGATCTTTGTACAAATGAAAAATTGTTCGGCGTTGGCTGCAAGAATCCAAATAGAAATTTCTTCTTTCCTCAACATTTTCTTCACCTAGCATTTTTGAAAAGATTTCACCGTGTACCCTTGCAAGGTTCAGACCTATGAGCCCCCAACTGATCATCAAATCTAGAGGGGTTTAGTGTTCCAGAAAATCCCGGAGATCCTCTGGTCCGTGAGGATGTTAGCGACGAGATGAATTCGAAGGTTCCTGGATCCCGTCCGACGGGTTTTCTTCCACGGATTCCGCAATACGAATAGCTGTCGCGGAAGAAGTTCCGCGGCGTATCCGGGGTCGTTCTCTGTCGATTAGAAAGGCTTGCCTGGGAATTACAAGAGGCCGTTGGCACGTTCTATCTGGCAATCAATCCCCGAGGTAGCAATCGAGCCAGGATTTCGAACTATCGGTCTTAAAAAAACGCTTCGAGCTATTGCCGGCGGCAGTAACCTTTCGAATGGCGATCGTAAAGACGAAGAAAGACTGGCGAACGAGCGAAACGGGTTGGAACGGGCCTGCAGAAACGGTTCGGGAAAAGGGATGCGCGCGGTCCAAAGGGTATGAGGTTAGTCGAGTGAGAAAGAGAGAGAGAGAGAGAAAAAAAGGATCGCGGAGAGAGGAAGACACGCCGCCTGTGTAATGGGGTACAGTGATTAGACTGGCTCCGCCATTCACGAGGACAATAGAGAGATAGAGCGATTCTGTAGGTGCGCGGACCATCGAAGAGCCAATCGGCCGAGCCCGAAGCAGTTCGTCTCTCTTCGCCTGAAAGTGGATCGACCGACTAGACAACCGGAAGAACCCTATTAATGTCTTCCGCGTCCACCTAGCCAGATACGAGGCCGAAAGATCAAATGCTCTCTCCTCCTCTCCCGCCTCTCTCGGTTTCGTTCTCGCGGAGTGGATTCACTGCTGCTAGTAATCTTGACGTCGTCGTTGCCGGCGAATGGACGGCCGCTCGCTTTTCACGGGGCCCTCTCCGAAAATTCCCAATCTCGTTCAAGGAGGCCACGGTACAGTCGGCCCTGTCGCGAGATCGAGGAAACTCGACGGCCGCGGTCGAGGTCGAGGGTCCGTTTGGCATACAGTGGCGAACTTGTTTGAGATGTGGTTCGCGAAAAATGAAGAAAGCTCTTTGGTCATTTTAGAGGGTGTACTTTATTCGCGAACTGCTCGATCTTATATTTCTATTGGAATTAATTTTTATTGCGTGAAGCTCTAGGAGTACGATTTTCTTCGCCTCGAGGTGAACCAGGGTCGCCAGATCAGGGGAATTGACTTGAATTCAGGGGAGAAGGTTACCCCCTCTTTTCCGGTACCTGATTAGTCACGTGACATTGCGAAACGTGGGGGAAGAGCGTCGGAGAAGGAGAGACAAATCTTGACCTGAACGGTGACAACATCAGGAACATCCTCCTCTCCTTCAAATCCATTGACTTATACGACTCGTTATATTCATGAACTTAAGAAGGTGCCTCAGAAATATTAATTTTGATTTCGGACAAATTCGCTACCGTGTGTCGTCGAAGCGATGCGTAGAGTAGGCGAGAAGACTGCAGAGGAGGGGCACAGAGACAGAGAGAAAGAGAGGAAATGGACGAAAGTTCAAGTTCCGCACGGTTGCACCGTTATATGATTTTCAAATCGACGTTATTGCTTCTGTACACGGATCGGTCGCCGGGACCAGGCGAGGGTAATGGGCTTCCGCGCAATGAATCGGCCGAGTGCATTTCCGCCCGAAGCCAGCCGTAGAGTGAGAGCAAGAAGGAGAGAGAGAGAGAGAGAGAGAGAGAGACCTCGACGAGTCTCCGGACTTAATGCAGAGTTCGAAGGAATCGAAAACGCGGAGTGGTTACGAAGCGAGAGAGAGGTGTAACGGGGAGGAAAAGGGCAGGGGGGGCTACGTCGGATTCGGCAGGCGGTACATCAATCAATTTCAGTCGGGGGCTGCGATCTCGAGCTGCCGTGCCGGAATTCCGCTTAAACTCGTCGCCTTCGAGACCAGACGCGACGGTGGAGTCGAGAGGAAACGAGCGAGAGGGAAAGAGAGAGAAGAGTACGCCGGAAAACGTAACGTTTCGCTAGAATTCGATCTAGCTGGGCTCTTCTCCCCGGCAGAGATAAGGGAATTTTCGGTGGAATCGTGTAGCCGGTCCACGGTCAACGGAATTCTTTCGAATCATTTGGACTAGCAACCTCGCTTTTACCTCCCCCGAAGCTTGTCTCTTCCGCTCGAAGGCGCTCAGGGACCCGATCGAACGACAACGTTCCCGACCTCCGAGTCTCGCGACTTTAACGGCGGACAGCTCTCTGCGAAAAAAGACTATTTGCTTTTTTCACTGCGGCAGGAACTCGCCGGGATTAACGCACTGCGGGTCGAGAGCGTTTCGCAAACATTCCCCCGAAACCAATGGGACTTCTTCGACCCTTAAGACTTCGAAAATGCAACAAATATGCACCTGAAAGGCTTGCATCCTTAGACACAATATGTTTTCTACCCTTAATAATTTACTCACAATAGTGAAAAAAATACATGAAATGTTTTTCTTTAATCTTAATACCTTAATTAACAATCGAGAAAAAAATTAAATAGCTTTTCAGTAGACCTAACATGTAGCCCCATATAAAAAATACTTCGATGAGCTTGAAAGTAACCTTGAGACAAATTTTTTCTCTCCGGGCAGTTCGAGGGTGGGCTGGGGTGCCCAAAACGCAACAGTTTCGTGTTCGCCACGCGTCACTGCGCCGGGTATTAAACGAAACATCGTTTCGGGGGATTTGTGCCCGGTCGCGAATAAAACCGGGATAGATTCTCTATTATTGCGAGCACGTCACCGGAGGGCGCGTCTCATGCTGTACCCGATAACTTTTACGATCGCAGATATCACGGTGTGGCCCGTCTTTATTACAAATTTATCCGTTCCGGACTCGAGCGATAGGGCCAGGAAGATCCTCTCCTCGGCGCGGGTATGGGCCACCGTAAAAACACGCGAGAACATCGTCGAACGTCTCGGCTCGAAAACGCGCGAGATTCGAGATTCGGGGGTGAGAGACTCGCGGATCGTCGAACAATAACGCTGTATTCTTTATTTCCCGAGATCCTTTGACTCTGATACTCCTTTGTGAGGATTGACAACGCAACGGAGGTGCGGGGAGCCGGCAGAACGAGACTGACGGCTTATCAGAGCCGGATCCACGGTTAAGGACGGCACCGGCGGCGGCGCTTAGTTGTTTAATCAGACCGGATGAAAAGAGCGCTAGTTTCGTTATCTTTTGTGCCGTATCCCTTTTGTCTCGGCTAACGAGGAGACAAAACGAATGCGTTTGGTTCAAGAATCCCCGGCTCTCTTGGACAAATTAACGCGACAGCAAGGAGGAGACAAAAACGGTGACGACGCGCCCCGAAAAAAAAACCGAGCGAGACGGGCCTGGCTGCGCGGAAAATCATCAGAAACCTTGTGTCTGCTGTGTTTACCGTCTTCTCCTCTAAACACCGCTTCAAGTACTCTTTCACCCATCTCATTCACTGGGACCATATGGATCATTTATCCATTTTTTTAAATATATTAGATGATTGCATAAGTTCGTGCCCGATTTTCATAAATGTCGCACACTGTACTCCAGGGCGAAGTGCAAAAAAGATCATATAGTCACCATTCTTGTCTACAATTAGAATTACATTCATACATTTCCTACATTTATTTTCTACAATTAGAAAAGAATGTATTCTTTAAAATTATAGCCATTGAATTTTATTTTCAAATCGGGCACGAACTTATGCAATCATCTGATATTTCTGAAGGTACTTCTTGCGGACACATCAATTTTTCAATCGTTCCTAAGACAGGAGGTGTCTGTTTAATTAGTCTCTGGGTCAAAATAGACCCGGACTCCGCCATCGCGTGGGTCACCTTTCATTTGGGGGGTAACCAGATAATCCGCGATTTGTTATACATTTTCTTCTTTGTTCGACGAATACCTTCTTCACTTCGTTGTGCAACAGTTCGTTAAATATACAGGGCGAGGCAATCGTTTTATACAAAAATGAGTAATATGTCTAATCAGTCTATTTAATTAATTCAGTCAGGGTACACGTAACCGGGGCGTTCGCGGGGGTGTATTATGGCGATGGTGGTAAGTATCGGCGAAATGAGTCGAGGCAATCTCGAGAACAGAGTAGACCCGTCGAGCCGTTTCAGTTTTCGCGTGGCGGGTGATTCGGCGAGGGCAGCGGCGTGTTTCAATTAGCGAAGGGATCGGCGAGGTCCGCGGAGGGGATCGTTCACGGGCGGAGTTACAGCCAACAAGTAGATAAAACCGGGACACGGCTCGCCGGTAGTCGGTCGAAGACCTTGCCAAATGCAGCCGCGTCCGTTTAATCGGACGAGAGACGTCCCTCGAAATCGTTCTTTGTTTTCCGCCCAGGCATTCTGCTGCTCGATAAAAGTTCCCGCGGTCTTCTTCCCTCCTCTCCCTCCCCCTCTCTCTTTCTCTCGATCTCGCTGTCTTTTCCCCTTTCTCTGGATCTCTTCTTGGCTCCCTGCCTCTCACTCTCTCGTTACGCAAGTTTTTCTTCGTCTCTCAACCATTTCCTCCATTACACCGACAGACTCTCCCTTTTATCCCATCCCCCGAGGGCGAAATCCGTTCGCCGAAGATAATTCGAAATCGATTCGGAACGAGGCCATTTGAATACTCGGGGAAGGTGGCACGAAACGACAGACCGGATCAAGATTTCTTCCCCTGCTTCGACCTTCAGTCGCACCACGAGCTCCTCTCGCCAACTAGTAGACTACCGAGCTGCCGCGCGCTGCTTGCCTCCTTCGAACTTGCATGGCTGTGCGAGCTACTCCTCGATACGTTGGAACAAAGGACAATGTTCGAATGACCCGTTTCCTTCGTTTCACTTGGACTTGGATGTTAGAAGATTCCAGATACATTTCGAACGGAATGAACAGAACGTAATCGACAGAATTTATGCACACCAATTAAATATTCATTAGCCCATCTACGTTCCCCAGAGTGTCCTGGGTGCTGCAAAATGTGTTTCATTCAAATGTGGACTTGCAAATCAAACAAAATTATTTTTATTCATTTCTATATCAGTTCAAATTTATTCCTAAATTGAATTTAATTCACCGAAGTAAATGACACGGTATCAACCACAACGTTAACACACGTCTGACAGACCATAATTTTTTTTATAACTTCACAGACTGATTTGTGCAGACATAGAGAAGTGCTGATTACTTGTTAACATCGTGCACCTTAACTTTTCAATTTTCATTTTACAAATCACGTCGATTTTACGGGACTCCTTGGTTGGATTTCCAGCGAGAGTGTTCAAGTATGAAACGGAATTGGGTGAAGATGATTATCCCAGGATCTTTCTCCCGACTATTCCCGAGGAGCGTACAAGGATTAACTGAGCCATCTCCGGAGCAGTAAATTCGCAAACTCGGAAAGAAACGGCTTAACCGCGTTGCAGGTGATCGACAGAGGTTTGACGATCGAGGAGAGACGAAAGGGTGGATCGTTTGCGATCGTTGTAACCCTGCACACCGATTCCGTTGGATGAGTCGTGGTTCCGTTAGCGGCGATCGAAGACTAGTCGAGATTCGTCGAACCGATACCCGACTCGAATCCGATTAAACCAGACGATTCGGAGCTCGGATCGATGCCCGTTCGCGGGCATCGAGAAGGCGCTAACTCGATTAAGCTCGCATTGTAATCTATGCGAGTCGGCTTCGAACGAGTCTGCGCGTAAGGCGAAGCGAGCGAGACCGGGTTCAGCCCGCTTAGCATAGGTTAAGCCTCGGTTAAGACCGGGGCTTTATCTTCGATTTAGCCGCTCGAGGAGTTTCGTTAAACGCCCCGACAGGGTCGGGCCACTCCGGAAAAATTAATAAGTCCAGGCTTCCCGTCACCGGGCTCCGTAAACGTTTCGCATGTCCTCCTGCAAGAGTCGCAACACTCACTCATTCACCTACATCCTCATTCTGATTTCTGGATTCCTCTTCAGTAATGAAATTTCAGAAAATTTCGAGCATACGCCTCTCTTCCAGACATTCATTAAATTTGATAGATTAGGATAGTAACTCTGTTGGCTTCGAGGGGCGCGCAGTGGCCGAGTGGGTAGAGCGCTCGACTGCGGACTCCGTGGTCGCGAGTTCGATCCCCGACGCCGGCACCTCTGGAAATTCCATGTGCTATTTGAAAACTGCGGTCTGCCCAAGGTGGTTCGGAACCCACCTTATAAAAACTGTAGGTCCCGTCGCGAAATAACCCTGTATAGGAGTTCCAAAAGCGACGTTAAAATATAAAAAAAAAAAAAAAAACTCTGTTGGCTTCCTCTGACGGTGCGCAGGAGCAACAATTGAAACAGTTAACTAAGTT
This sequence comes from Lasioglossum calceatum, assembly GCA_963966675.1. Classification (NCBI taxonomy): domain Eukaryota; kingdom Metazoa; phylum Arthropoda; class Insecta; order Hymenoptera; family Halictidae; genus Lasioglossum; species Lasioglossum calceatum. The sequence goes on along the minus strand of OZ016546.1, from coordinate 16,226,550 downwards.
CTCTTCTGACCCCTGGTGAGCGACGTGGATAAAACGCTGGTTAAACGTTGTGAGACAACAGATCCAGAAGGACACGGTTACGCTCGCAAGCATCAACAGTAAACCCCCCTAGTAGCACAAAATATTGTATAGACATTCATATGGTATTAAAAAGAGATCCAATCTGTTTTTAATATTCAAATATACGTACAATATTTATTCAACATTAAGTAACAAATATTTTTTTTTCAAATATACAGTAAATACCTATGTATTTCAAGTTACGAGAAAAATATTTTTTTCCAAATGGAAAATGAATGTTTATTTAACATTGGGAATAGAATAAAGTAATATTTATTTTATATTATGAGAAAAATATTTATTTCTCAATATAAAATGAATCTTTATTTAATATTAGAAATAGAATATTTTTTCCGAATTTTCAAGTAATATATTCTATATTTATCGTAAAAAAATATTTGTTCCATAATATGGAAAAAATACACATTTCATACGATGAATAAAATATTGGTTTCAAATATGGAATAAATCTTTATTTAATATTAAACGTAAAATATTTACTTTGAATTTACTTTTAATATATGTTGTGCGTGTCACTTATTCGATATAAATTTACATTCTAAGAATATTATTTAATTATTTAGGTTTTATTTTTTTTATATTCAGAAATTTATAGGGCAGTCGCAAACTACCCTAGTAGCATAAAATATTGTATAGACATTCATATGATATTAAAAAGAGGTCCAATCTGTTGTTCAAATGTTTTAAAAATGTTACAGAGAAAAGTAAAATAAATGTTTGAAAAATATGGACTAAGTATTCATAGAATATAACAGAAATATTTATTTTACATTTTTTAAATATTGATTGTATGTTTTCTGAATATTTACTTTACATATTTTAAATATTTCTCTCATATTTGATGAAGTTTACATTTCTTTAACATTTATTTCATGTTTCCTGTATCTGTATACAATAATATCTCATCGAACATTTTCTTCGTATTAAAAAGTGTGGCTTAAAAAATATTATTTTAATATCTGAAAAAAATGTTTAAACAATATTTTGTGCTACTAGGGACTGTTTTTCTTTGCCTCAACTATTTTTCTGCCAGGGGATCGATCCATCAGCCTCAGGAGTTGGACCTTGCCAGTTTTCGAATATCCCATCCGCTTAGGGCTAGTTCCAAGAGGGCTAATTAATTTTGTGTCTTCGTTCACGTCTGAACAGCGTATATCCACAGTACGAGAAACATTGAAAGGCTCTGTCCTCGGCGGGAACGTTCGTTTCGGAAGTAGTTGGAGACTTTTCCGGTCGGTTCGGAGCTGCGCGACGGTTCCCGCGAGTCACCGAGCCCCTGGAATCCGGAAAACTCGGCGCGTTCGGAAATTCGACGTATCGGTAACCGGTTGCATCGGGTCCGCTTTGAGAAGGCAACTGCGAAACTTTAATGTTTCCATTCCGCCCGCCGGCTGCTGCCGTACTCTCTCTCCCTCTCCTTTCCTCTCTTTTCTCTCGTCCCCGTGTCAGTCTTCAGCCGCCCGAGCCTTTCGAGTTTCCACCCCTGTTTTCCAGCTCGTCGTTCCGCCGGAGTAGAAACGATAGAACGATACCGTTTCCTGTAGCCAACTCGAGCGTTTCCGTTTGTCTTTTATCGCCCAGCCGCCCCCGCGACGGGGGAACACCCCCAGCCACGCTTGTCTTTATCCCGATCTTCCACTGTTTGTCGCGCGTGTCTCGTTCATACCGCCGCTGTGTCGCGCTGCTGCGATTAATTGTGCCGTATCCCTGGTGGCGGCGAGGTAAACAGCGGCATCGGGGTTTATAATAGTTTGGCGAAAAGGATAACGCTTGTTTATGGGCGACAGGTGTTTGCTCGAGTCATACCAGCGCTCTAGACCTTCGGATTCAGGGTCTCTGGGACTTTGGAGCCTCTGTGTTTGGGGTCTGTGGGATCTTTACCCACGGAGTTTAGGTATCTAGGTATCTAGAACTCTAGGATGCTAGGAACTTTGAGACTTTGGGACCTTGGGACTTCGAGAGTTTGGGGCTTTGAGAATTTGTGACTTAAAGAGTTTGGGGCTTTGGAACTCTGAGACCTGGGGGCTACGAAACATTGAAACTTTGGGATCTTGAACCTTAAGATTCTGGGACTCTAGGTCTCTAAAGTAGACTCTAGACTTCTAGGGGTAGCACTCGGGCCTCTTGGATTCTAGAATTTTAGAATTTGAAAATTTTATAATTCGAATATTTCCAAACTCCTGGACCTTGAGGCTCTAGAACTTCCAGATTTAAAAACTTTATGAGTGTAAAACTTAAGGACTTTAAGACTTTACGACTCTAGGACTCCCTCGCGAAAGGAGCCTCTTCAACTCGACTCATAAAACATCCACCCTTTCAGTACTCGTTCCACCAGAACAACCCTCCAAGTTGATGGTTAATCCTGCTGCTTTCTCGGAGCTATCTTTCAACCCAACAATATTTTCGTTTCTGTTTAATGATGGTAAGATGGTGCATTATTTCTTTACACCGTCACAGACTTAACGTTTCAACGATGGTTTTATACTTGAGAAAAGTGTGAGAAAAATTTTCCCAACACTTTTACACTTCATTACTATTAATAGGGTTTTTAATAACTGTACTATGCCAAAAGAAAACTTAAAAACTGGTTGGTTCAAACTGTTCCAAGTAACATCTGTAGAAATAATTATTTTGTATAACTCATAATTTAGAAGTTCTTCGAGGTGATCGAGTTAGATGAGAGTATAGAGGAAGGACAGTGTCGACGACAGCGACACCGGCTCTATCGGGCGATCTGCGGGACACAGGGTCGGGGATTCATCCATTTCCCGTCGGACTTGGTTCCGAGGGAGGTAACCTTGGAAGGGTGCGTGCACGGAATATCAAGGGGGCGGTGTAGGGGTGGTTGGGAGGCGGTGTACGAAAGGACGGTTAACACCTACTTTATGTAACGGCGACGTGCGAGACAATGCCGTGGCCCATTGTACCGGCACGGTTGTACGTACCACGTGCTACGAGTAATTCCACCCTTATTCCGGATTCCGAATATTCTCAAAATGAAGCTCCCGGGCTTTTGGGCTCCGTTCCAACTGCCTCTTCCTGCGGCTAGACCCGTTGCATAAAACCGGTGCTGGCTCCCTCCCTTCCCCTCCGCCCTTTACCACGGACCACCCACCCCCACCCAACCCCTTCTGGCAAACCATGTCAGGCTTCAAACGGAAACTTTTAGCATCGGTAGCCGGGGCTCTGGCAGACCCCGAGACCACCTCCGAACTCCCTCCGCTATCGACGACTTTGTTAATCGACGTGCCCTGTGCTGGCCCGATCGTTCTCGTCGACCCGCGCCGCTACTCGTTACTCTCCGAAACCTTGTATCGCCTAATCGCCGATCGTTCCGCGAACGGTGTACGGCCGAACGACCAGTTATACACCCGGCAAACGATATTTCAGACTTTAGCTCGCTCGACGAGTTCCGTCGTATGGACTGCTCTATGCTCGTTGCTCGCGAGAGGTAAAGACCAGAGCTGAGAATTTCGCGCGCTGCCTCGCTGATACGAGCTCCTACCTCGTAGCTCCTACTTACCGAGAACTGGCTCGCCTCGAGGCAGAGCTAAGCACGGCTAGAAGATATGAGAGATCCCGAACGGATCACCGGCGCACGGACCGTCCACGAGAAGCTAGAGTTATGCTCTCGCGAAACGGAATCCTTCGCGCGATCGCCTCTTAACCTCTCCTGCGATCCTCCACTTCTCGAACTTCATAACGACGGTAAAGAATCGGATTAGCTGATTCTATACTGCGTACAACTATTCGAGGCAGCGAGGATAAACAAGCGCAAGTGTCGTAGACTGTCGAGTACAAACTCTCTACAGTTCAGTAGAGAGCTGAATTTCCCTCATAGTATTTCTTCCATGTCTGACCTTGTGTCACCTTGGAGGGCAGTGTGTCGTATACCAATCAATTCGTCTTAGCACACGCTTTCGTATGTGATACAAAAGAATACATGAGCATCCCATTTAGAAAATTGAAGCTCTCCTTCAGTTCTAAAATGATTATGCACATTATTAATTTAATTTATTGTTTACCGAATTCTCGTCCGGAAGGGTTAATGGTGGATAAATAAATACGTTCTTCAAGGGAGTCTCTCAAAATAATGTGATACAAAAGAATACATGAGCATTCCATTTAAAAAATTGAAGCTCTCCTTCAATTCTAAAATGATTATGCACATTATTAATTTAATTTATTGTTTACCGAATTCTCGTTCTGAAGGGTTAATGATCCATAAATAAGTACGTTTTTCAAGGGAGTCTCTCAAAACACAATCAAAAGAATGCGATTGGAGAAAACGGGTATATTACATCGCCATCCAACATTAAATAAATAATTCGGCTCGGCCGTCGAGTTAGCCGAGACTTTAATTGGCCGGCGCTCGAAAGGCGAGACTAAAGTTCAGTCTGGGCCGGCGTTCTTGCGCCCGATCGATCCCCTAACTTTATCGGAGTATGTAACGAGCCATTTTTCTTAATCATCCCCTCGTGCCAGCTATAGCAGTGTATATCCGGTACGGTAAAATGCTTTTTCAAGAATAATAGTTCCCGGTCCGTCGGAACGTACGCCGTCTTCTCTTCTCTCGCCGGGCTATTTATCCCCGTCCCGCGATCTTATTCCCCGGGACTACCGTCGAATCGACTGGAACGGGAACGTGCCCCCGCGCGGGGGTAGCTCGGTTACCCGGTGGTGGTGTTCCGGCTAGGATTCGTGCGGCGAATGAATAGCAACGTTGTTGCCATTGTGGCCTCGTTACACGGGATTGTTGCCGTTCCCGGCATTCGATATGCGCCCGCCACCGGAACACGCCGATCACCGTTTTATCACGGATACCAAGCCTCCGATACCTTCTTCGTCTACACTTTCCTGTTTTCCATGTCGTCACCGAGTTACCCGATAATTCCACTGACAGATTATTGGCAATCGCTCGCGAAAACATTATAAAATGTAATCCTTGAGACAGGTGATGCTTGAGGTCATTTGAAGGAAGTTTTACTGTTGCTAAAATCTTCTCTGCGGCTCCGTCGAGGAGTTATTAACTAAAAACGCGAATAAAACGTGAAAAAACGTAGCAAAACGTACCAAAATATAGTAGATTATATTCAAAATTGTTGGAAAATTTTTAAAATCGAACATATGTCAATATATGATTTCTTCTCTGTTAAAATCATTAAGGGGAGAAATAACATTCAGTTGAGCTTCTATTTCTTGCAATCGATGCAGATAATTTCTATTTTGCATAAAGATCCGCAGTCTAGTTATTACAATTGATCCAGCTACCACCTCGTGCAAGGAAGTAAACATTTTTTAGGCACCCTGTATAGTACTCGTTACCGAATCAAATCCATGTTTTCGCTCGCGAAGGAGGTCACAATCAACCGTGTGATTTTATGATTGAAAAACGTGTAAAAATATCGGCGATTTCGGTGATTTGAAGGAAATTGGCCTTTAATTGTGCGATCATGGTGACGTATAGCAGATGACCATCGCAGGAAGCGGAGGAGGCGAGATAAGATGGTTTCCGCAGCGTCTTTAGAAGAAGCTACTGGGGAGAGCGGTCTGTGACGAAGAGGGAATAAAGTGAACGAACGAAGGCAGGAAGGAAGGCAGGAAGGAAGGCAGGAAGGAAGGAAGGAAGGAAGGAAGGAAGGAAGGAAGGAAGGATGGAAGGATGGCCGCGAGTTGTTGGCAATTTTTCAAGGAATCAGTGCGCCGTCTGACCGGAATGAACGCCCGGCTCTCTAGCTCTTCTAGCTCCTCTAGCCTCTTTTCTTCAGTGGCCCCTCGGCTCGCATTTTTTCTCCGTCTGCTGCGAGACGACTAGCGAACGCCGAAAGAAGAGGCTGCCCGCTCCCGAATTCCCGTAGAATTTCGGGGTGCTGGCCAGGGAGAGCCGAGCCACGAATCTTTCGGGATCGAAATGCGAGAAGAAATTCGATGAATCTTTCGGATAGCCGTTCGCCGCCAGTTGGCCAACTCCGTAGGGGGGTCGAGATTGGACGAGCCAGATATTCCGAGGTTTTGTAGTCGGACACGCCCCCGCGGGGAGGAATTCCTCGTAACCGGGTGTCGCCGATAGCGATCTGGTTCGGCTCGACCCAGAAGAGAAGCTTAACCCCCTCGGGAAAAAACAATGTTCGATCTGTCGCGCATTACTCTGACAGAACTGACGTTAGAATTAGGTTCGGGTGTTAAGTTTCCTCCTCCAGAGACCACAAAAAATATTTTGTATATTCAGTATTTGAAGTAGGCGTGGCTTTGCTCCCGACGGACCCAGACCAGTGCCCCAGAGAGCAATTTCTACCCCTGTCTGTCCCAAAAAATTCTGGCTTGTCCAATTCACGGAGAGATATTATATTGACCAAGGAAGATGTCGATATCCACGGGACCAAAATGGCGAACGTCCCCAGCGTGGGACGAGCCTGTAAAAGCGAGCGAGCGCGCGCATAATGCGAGTCGTCTCAAGGATCGCGTCGCAGGTTCTGGTTTAGCGTTATTAATTCGATTTCGCAGCACAGTCTCCCGGAAAGCGAGCTGATCCTTTGATCGTTCGCGTCGAGGATCAGCTACACGGAGCACTTTCCTTCTGCTAATCAGGTTTAGCCGGGTTAAACGAGGATCGCAACCGAGCCCCCTGTTTAATCCATCCCTCCTGTCGCGAATCCTATCGGCGAGTCGAGCCTAGTCGCGGCTAATTGCGTCGTCGAACCGAAACAGAACCTTGCCGACGACGAATTTTTTCGGGACCCTTTCCGTAGCCGTGTTTGCTCGGGTTGGGGCTCTATCCGCTGAAGATCCTCATCTCGTACACAAAAAACTTCCGTGGCGGCCTAACTTGGTAATCAAAGACCTTTCCACCTTTCTCGCAAGTACTCGATTCAACCGCCTGCCGACATCCAACGTCTAAGGCAGAGCCCGCTAGATAGCCTTACTGATCAGTCGTCTAGCGTGGCCTAGGACGAAACGCTCCTTCTTTTTTCCGCCTCTCTTTCGTATTGGTCTAGCTCCTTTCACTTATTTCATGCTCCCACAGTTCAATTGACATTGTGACCAGTGTCGCCAGGTCGAGAAAATCGAGGGGAATACAAGTACCCCCTCTTTGATGACCAGACCAGTCTACGGTCTTAGTGAGGGACGTTGGAGTGTGCGCATGGTGCTGGAATGGGAAAAGGAGGGGAGTAAATGAAGCCACTTTCTACCTCATCTGGCGACACTGATTGTGACACATGCACGACAGAGACCAAACGCGTCACGTGACCGGGCTGTAGCGGATGCGTCAGGCAATAGTGTCGTAGAAGGGGAAGATGGAGTGGGGAGAGAAGTCTTAATCTGGCGACTTTGCTCGGGCAACCGGAACAGGTTCGACGACTACACTCCCGTTGGAGTCTCGTGGTGGAGGCTCGATCGTTTTAAGCAGAAGTGGAGGCAGCCTCGGAACGGGCCGCGAGCGTGTCATAAAGCTCGCCATCGCGGTACAGCGCAGCGGCTGGGGGCGGCTAACAACTATTACCGTGAACGAGGAACGTTTCGGGATCGTTCTCCTCGAGCGGCTGTATTTCGAACGAATCGCTTTCTCCCTCGGATCCCCTCCGACCCCCCTCCCTGTACACGTACTAATGCGTCGAGGGCGCGAGAGCTCAGGCTCGCCGCCAAAGAAAAGAATTCGAAGGTACGAGGGAGGTTTAACGAGCACGAGTGCAGCCAGTATTCTGGTCGAGTAGGTTGCACGGTGGCTTGCTCGGGTTCTCTCCGCCCACCCACGCGCCCTCGTCCCGCTCTCTCGCTCTCTTGCTCTTTCGCTCTCATGCTCGCCTCTAATTCTTTCGTTTACTCGTGGCTTCCGGCGCGGCGCGGTGGCGGAGCCCCATCGCGATGTGTCGCAGACGGACCCGCTACCGATAAAATCCAATTTATTCTTTTTTACTTTCCCCTCTCTCTCTCTCTCTCTCTTTTCCTTTCCCTCGCTCTGTATCTCGTTCCCTTCCACCCCGCCACACCGTGTTTATATGGGAGCTCGGGAAAATAGTCATAACTCTTAAAATAATTAATTTTGGAGTGAAGCACCTTAACGAAATACAAATCTGAATTAATTGATAAATTTAAAAAATGTACACTGTCTTTTAAAAATTGTATAAAAGTTCTTTTCTGCTTCAACGAAAGAAGTCATATACTTTCAATATCTTTTCTCAATCTATAAAAATGAAATTAAAAAACAGTGTCAAGAGCCGGTAACAATTTTAGTAAAAAATTGTCGATCTTACACATTGAATCGTTGATTCTTTTTTCATTGGACGAGACACTGTGCGCCACCGCGAAATATTTTAATCCTCGCGGATCCTGGGAAGGTCGGACCCTCCACTTTCGCCTCGAGAGGGAAAGCTCCCCGAGCCTTTCGATCCATTAACCCCGAAACGGTCCCTTGTTTCGTTCGGGCGTCGTCTTAACGCGTTCCCGACGAGGCCTCGTAAATTCTGACGCTTCTACGAGGGCCACGTACCTCCATCACCCCAGGAAAAAAGAGCTTTCCGAAGACGCGTGGGAAAGAAACTGCTACAATTATTTTCCTTTGATTTTGTTTATTTGTTTCGGGGCTCCGAGCTCCCTCGATGACGCAACCGTATAATATGGAACTGTGGAAAAAATCTCAAGTTGTAGAAAGGCTAGGAGAATTAGGAGATAGCAATATGAAATTTTCAATTCTACCAAATTATTCTAGAGAAAAAGAGATTCCTATTAAATAAATTTTGTTATTTCTTTGTCTGCAACTACCCTATCGGGAAAACGGGGCAACGGGTCTTTTCTTATCCCCAAATTATCATTGCAGATTTATTATTTTTCAATTATTGAAATAATACAAATGATTTTACAAGAATTGATTTATAAATATCTTTAGTAGAGCACATGTAATAATAGGAGCCGCACAAAGTCTAAGTAAAATCAATTTTGTCATTTTTATAAGGGAACATGTTACTTTAATGGCTCGGTAGGTTCACTGTCAAGCTATCGAACATCCCATTTCATATTAAAATTGTTCGGGAGGGCAAGTGTAAGAATTGGTCAATCATTTTCATTATTCCAGAGTTAATTTGTCAGTCGACAAAAATGTTTCCACGATGGATTAACCCTTCTCGACAACAATAAAAAAAAGAATGAGCCCAACTCGATGAATGGTTTTCGAGATAAAAATTCGCGAGCGCGCGCCCCTCTGAACAGAGAAGCATGATTTAAGCTACCCCTTAATTTCACTGATCGATTTACCGTGGAATGACCCCAGTGATAACGCGACTAGCAGAGAAATCAGTCAGAAGGACGTCGCGAGACCGCTCGCCGCTCGTTTATTGCCGATTCATCTTGCACGGTAACGAGAAACGAAATCGCGATCGAGATCTGACCGCGCAAAGTCGGTCTAAACACGAAACAACAGAAAGTAAATTGATCGAAGCCGGGCTGTCGCGATAAAAACGCCGGTTAATCTTTTTCAAGTTTTTATGGTTCGTTTATACATATTTCAACAAACCCAGGCTTTACGCGGTGGTCTCCTAAACAATCGATAGGATTATAGTGCTACAGGCCTGCTACTGTATCATGTGCATGATTTAAACATGACTCCTCTACATGGGAGAAGCAGTATTTGGTAGAAATTAATTGAAGAATTAATCAGGAGGAGAATTATTTGATACGTCAAGAAGGATTGCAGGAGGAATCACTAGTTCAAGAGAAATTACTTTATCTTATCAATTATTTTACCAAATAAAGAAATTGTAAAAAGCAACTTCCACTATTTTTCTCGTCATTCAATTTCCATTAAATATCATCCGGTAAACTAAACAAGTTTTTCGGATTTGAAGTGTGTGCTGGTGTGCGGTGTTTTAATATGTATAACTGGTTGTAATGTGTGGGATTGGTGGTTTCAGAATCAAATCCTGGCGCACAACGCGTCGGCGAGGATAATCTGGTCGAACCAGAGCCTGGTGCTGCAGAGCGTGACGAGGAGCAGCGCCGGCAAGTATGTCTGCGCGGCGACGAACGACCTGAACGAGACGCGGAGCGAGCCCCTTCATTTTCGCGTCAAGTGTGAGTACACGTCACCGTCGCGTCACGAGAGTGCACGCCCCGACCTCGGAGACCTCCGGAGACCTCCGGAGCTGCCCCGGGGGCCGTGCTTTATTTTAATCGGGCAGAGTTAATCGAGGATTTTCCATGGCACTCGTTAACGAGCGGCCCCCTTATTCACCCGGACGCAACGAGGACCTGGCCTCTAGCTATACCTCCGTCTAGCTAGCTAGGGAACGAGCTCTTCTAGCCTGTAGAACGTAACCAGCCCGCGTATTTATTCCGAATCGGCTGCACCGGAGGATCTCGTTTCACCTGAATATTTCAGGCGTACTTAGTTTCAGCTACATTTTTGATATCCAATTCCCCGGGTTACGTCGAGCATACCGCCGACCGCACTGCGGCCTCGGGAGCCGTCAAATTCCCAGCCCCCTCTATCTCGGGACCCCTATACAAATTGAATATCCCCAATTTAAAAGAAGATCGTCGGAGAATCACTGTCCTCCCATGGTCATCCTGCAGCCTGCTCGATCACCCACAAATTTTCCTCCGGAACCTACTTCTGTTCTGCCAATGATCATTACCCTACGTGTCCCACTTTTCAACCTCGAGGACCGCCTAAGATTTTCTTGTAGAAAAGTTACAGTGCTCTGCCTCGGTATACGTCTGCTTTGGAGTACGTCCAATTCGAAATACGTCCTGTTTGGACGTGACAAATTTTGCTCGGTATACGACATAAACTTTTTGTGTAAATTTTGCGTCGTTAGAAAATAATCATCTCGGAGGAAAAATTAAATTAATAATCAATTATATTCGGGGTTGATGTAAAGTGAAAAGCGACATAGGACGAAAAAAGAGGAAACAGCAGAATGTCAGGTTTTATTGCAAGGAGACTCTTCTTCCACAGAATAGAATATCATTTGTTTCTTTCTGTATTTCAGCATTAAGCAGAGTTTACATTTAACTATCTATCATAGAAGCTCATTCTTTATTTATGTGTTTAAATTATTTTACAATCCCATTAATGTAGGTAAATCAAAAGGAGTTAGTCAGTCATTAATAGAACGGATTAATCATTTTTACATTACTTCTTATGGGAAAGGGTGGTTTGGTATACGTCCTGTTCGGTATAATTCCAAACATCAAGAACGGATTAAGATCGTATACCGAGGTACCACCGTAGTTTGTTTAACACTACCCCCACCAACCACCAAAGCTGATCGAATTGTGATACCTTCTAAAAATGACTGTACTTCTTCCCAAATAATTATATTATAGTCCCATTATGAATTGGTGGTTCACAATTGAAAGGATCCATTAAAAAGTCATCAGTCACGGACCTTAGATTTCAAAAAATGACGAAATTCGACCAAGAAGATTTATTTACGAAATGTGCCAGTTTGTTTAACACTATCCCTACGAACCACCAAAGCTAATCGACTTGTGATACCTTCTAAAAATGACCGTACTTTTTCCCAAATAATTATATTATAATCCCATTACGACTTGTTGGTTCACAATTGCAACGATCCATTAAAAAGTTCTGTCACGGACCACAGACGTGCAAAAAAGATGAAATTCGACCAAGAAGATTTATTTACGAAATGTTTGACATTACCATCGCAAATCGGACATTTCAGCAAACAAGGGTGCCAGTTAGAGAAATCTTATTTCGATTGTGGTCCGGCCGATTTTGAAGCGTAATTACGTGCGCGACAGTGGGGTTGCGTTCGTCATTAGCGGGCGCAGGGGCTGGCATTGCGCCGGGCTCTATAATTCGAAATTAACGACCAGAATCGGCGACCGCGGCGCTGGTCCCCGCGCTTTTAAATGACGCGTATGAAATTTAATTATCATCCGTGACAGGGAGCGTCGCGACGCGGCCGCGACACGACGCGCGACGCGCACCGCGTGGGATTGATAAAGCCGGTCACTCGCTCGCACCCTCTGATATTCCGGAATTTTTTCGGCCGTTCCCTCGATAATTGCCATCAACGGTGTAAATTCCGCTTTGTAACGCGCGTTTCCCCGGGGATAGAAAAACGAAAAAGAGAAAATAGCATGCGCGTCCGTTGCGTCCGGCCGATTTTCGAGTCTGTTTATACTGGACGCGACGAAGAGAACACGCGCGCGACACACACACTCTCTCTCTCTCTCCTCTCCTCGACAGAATCGCTCGAAAAATCTGGCAATTCTCGGCCCGGCACTTTCTCGTTAAAGCTTCGATCGGAATCGATTTAAATCCCCGACCGCGAGAAGGGAAAACCTCGTTTCCCCGTGCGGACGTGAATGGCCTAAAGCAAATGTCATTTCCAGACGTGGCGCGACGATGTAATAACCGGGAAACTAAATCCGGACACGGGTCTCCCTCCCGCTGTCTGTCTGTCTCTCTCTCTCCTGCTTCGATCCGAGAAACTCCCTCGAGAGATTGCTGCTTATCCCCAGCTCGTTTCCTCGACCTTTACGAGGCCGTCACCGGCCGCAGTTAAATATCGAGAGGCTAGTTTTCGACGCGGCGTGTATGTACGTCCATCGACGATTCACTGCTCCCTCCTTCTCGTCGTCGAGTTTTTATGGACCCCGAGCGTTAACACTCGAGAATCGCTTAAACGATTCGGGTCATCGAATAAAAGTTCCCGCGAATCGGCGAGAGCATTCGCAAGAATGATGGCCGGCTGCGATGCTCGTACAGATTTACGCGGTTGTAGGCGCTGCAGTCATTTTTCTCGAGACACACCGCGGAGACTTGCTACTGCTCTATACTATCGTAATAACGCTCTAGATTCTGTGCATTTATAGCAATAATGAGTAAGTGCAACTGAAAGCAGTGGGAAGGATAAAATGATTTAAGAATGCGAGAAATGAGTAATCAATGCAGAATGATTTCACTATCATGATTAGAGCTTCGGCTTGAGCGTTCAACTGTATCATATCTGCAATGTTACATTTACTAACAACGTTAAAGAAGAACAGTCACCTTGCAGATAAATGCATAAAATCATCAGTCTGTTCGACTCTGAAATATTTAAAAATCTATTGCACGTGATCAAATTATTAGACAGTCACGTACTTGATCATTTCATTTCTAGAATTGGAACACAGTAGCATCCCTAACATCGTACAATATCTACAGAAAGAAACCGGCTATCCTCGTTTCCGAAGGGTTAAAAGATTCGAATGGTCGATTGTGCAACGTCTTTCAATTCGCCTAGACGAGGTTGTCCGCGGCACTCGCGAGCTCATTCTACTCGGCGAAATTACCCGGCCGATAATCGAGCCGAAATACAGTCGTTGATATCATCTCCTCGGCTTGCGAATGCTTTCGTCCTCTCCGCGATTCCGCGCGGAGCATAGCAGAGCAGCGAGGAGCAGAGCCGGGCCGATAAGATACCGTCCGTCTATTTATCTCTCTTCTGCCGCAAAGTGAAAAGGTAGACGGATGCAAAAGGGAGATAGATGGCAGTGGCAGGAACGGCTGATGAACGAGGGGAAATATATATCGCGCGGAAAACGCGGCACGGCGTCGGCAATCCTTCCGCGTCGGTCGCGAAACGATTTCATTCCGGAAGAAGGTGCTCTTCTCTCTTCCCTCCTTCTCTCTCCATTTCTCCTCGCTCCTTTCTGCCCCCTCCCTAGTGACAAAATTGCGAGACGTGCTTCGACAATTTTTCGAGACGAGGATCGGGCGAATAAACGTACCCACGCTCTCCTCGAACGTCGTTCAGAGAGAAGCACAGTAGGATAGGCGACTCGAGTTCTCTCGAGCTCATTGTCGTCGAAGCACCATCGAACTCGCGTGCTTTTTTTGCCTCCATTCCACGGTTCCTTCGAGTCCGAGCATGTTTGCTCTCTCGAGCAGTCCCGAAGCACCAACACCATTAGAATTATAATAGTATTTATTCAACCTCTTGCCGTACGATTTTCCTCGCAGCTACCGGTGACTGAAATTTCCTTAAACCTACCGAGCATCAGAAGTGACTTGCACGTATTGCTTCGGAAGAATGGCTAGATTTAGACTTTTTGCTATTTTCGTTGCGGTGTATGTTTGATTTAAGAAATGTATTCAATCGTTTTCTCCGTGATAGTTTGAGATAGGACGTACTGGAAATATACCTGAATATATTGGAATGCACTGGAATATTCTAGAATATACTAGAATATACAAATATACTAGAATATACTAGAATATACAAATATACTAGAAAAAACCAACATACTAGAATATATCAATATACTAGAATGTACTAGAATCTACTAGAATGCACTAGAATATACCAATATACTAAAAAAAATTTATAAAAAAAATTAAACCGACTCCGAAACGCATTAAAAAGTATGAAATAATTTACATTTAATTTATGTGAATACACACGAACTTGAATACAATACAATCTTTTCGGAGGCGGCGCAAAATTGAAAATTTGTCTAATAACACATGTTGCTAATTATGATTTCATTGTAATATGATGGACTTGGAAATCAGTAGGTAGGAAGAAAGATATATTAATATTTGAAAGCATGTAGAAGAATTTAAGAATTTTCGTAATTTCCAGTGTCGAAAATTTTCAATTTTCAAGGAATAAAATTTTTTTCACGGGACCACCCCGGGAATATACTCTACAAGATGCAAAAGGTTTCGTTCCGATTGGTCCATCCATCTCGGCATAACGGTGAACACATACATAGGGAAAAAAGGGAAAAAAGTCACATACGGATCGAATTGAGTAACCTCCTCCTTTTTCAAAGTCGGTTAAAAAATATTCTAGTATAGTACAATATACCCAGAGAACAGAAAAATTTCCTGTATGGATATTTGAACGCTTAAATACAGTTGTACGAAGATCTGCCAAAACTGGGAGGGCATCCGGTCGCGAAAATGCCTGGTAAGAGGGATCGCGCGCTCTCGGTCCTTTGTGGATCGTCGTCGTTTCCAGTGGAACTTTTTGTCGGCGGGGTTTTTTGTGAATTGTATTTATTTGCGCCGGACTTGACGGCCGGGGCGAGCGCGAATTAATTCGTTCTGTTGAACGCTTACGCGCGGGCGCGCAAGTTGAAGTGGGTTGAATCGAGCTAGAGCGAGCGATCGGACGGTTTTCAAATCGATGCGGCGCGGCGACGAATCGAATGGAACAAAAGCTATCGAACGGAGAAAGAACCGTGCCCCGGCACTCGATGACGCTTTTGTACTCGAAACCTGACTTCAACTGCTATTTACCGAATTGCGCGCGCGGTAACTAAATAAAAGGAATAGCAAACAAGCGAACGTTTATCGCCGTCGAGAGGGTAGAAAAAAACCGGGGCAATAAGCTGACCGCCGGGCTACGCTCCTCTCCGTTCCGCCTAGCTTTGCCTCGCTTTGCCTAGCTTTGCCTCGCTTCGCGCCGCGGCCGAGCTCTCTGTAGCTTTCATTTGCCGCAATTTTCATCGTAACGGTGCAGCCACTGCTGCGAGCCACGAGCTACCGCGAGCTCCGAGGCTGAGAGCTGCCAGCTTGAAACCTCCTCGAACGAATAAAAGCGATTGGAACGTTGATCAACCAGTCGACCAGCCCGGATCCACCCTCACCGGCTCGTCACAATTTTCGGAACAGTCGCGACCCCGTCCCCGAAACCCATTAACGACAACATGCCTTCCGATCTGTCGACGCCCCCTCCGACAAATTTAGTCCCGAAGATTGCCTCAGCCAACGAGCCGACGACGTCCTCGTACGTCCTGCTACCAGTGTTCCGATTGAAGCCACAATTTTCCGCGCATGCGCGGCAATTTCAGCCTCAATAACGTAACCTTTTCGATGAAATCGGGTAGCTCGAGCACCCCGTAGACTTTTAAAAATTTATTAATGTGTACATATGAAATATTGAAATTTAACATAATTGAAACTTATTCTTTATTTTGAGGATGGGATAGGGAAAGACACCGCCAATAACACCGGTACATTCCCGCTAATATAACTGCCTGAAGACGCCAGGGCTCTGGCCGCTCTGCTGCGTCATTATAGATGCGCTACTGTTTTGGCCACGCATGCGCGAAAAATTGTGGCTTCAATCGGAACACTGCCTGCTGCGTCCTCCGTCGAAGAAGCTTTGCTCTCGAGACCCGAGCGATATTTCGCAGAACCTACGCAGACCCCAAATTAACCCTTACACGGACCAAATTCACCCTTTTACGGATTAAATTCGCCCTTCTGCAAATCAATTTGATCTTGCGGGTGACTCTCCCCCAGCGGATTCCCCTCTCGCGGCTCTCTACACGAGGCACGTGTCAACAGTGTCGCAAGATTAAGACCTCCCTCGCACTCTACTACCACGACGTTCCCCTATTACCCGACGGCGAGCATCCCCCCGCACCTGCCATGCTCACGTGGCTAATCCTGTAAAGACAGAGAGAGGGTAACCGTATTCCCTTCAATTTACCCGGTCCGGCGACATTGGTGGCCGTCGCGTTATTCCTCCTGCGAGGAGAATCGAGCCACATTTACGAGAATGAAATAACACAATACAATAATGAAACCACGCATACATCGATACTGTTAAATGAGTATCTGACATCTGTTCATTATTACCCGCGATAAAACTTTGAATATCAAAAGGATCAATTTGATTTGCAACAGGACGAATTCGGTAAAGGGGTGAATTTGGTTTGCAAAGAGGTGAATGTGATTTGCGAAATTGCGAATTTCGAGTGCAAAGCCTGTATATACATGCGTGACCGTGGGAGCTCGTTCGGGGAGGGAGCATCGTGGCTAGTTGTTTTTCGAGGAGTGCAAGTATAGAGTGCAAGGTACTAACGATGGTTTATTCTGTGGATTACAGTCGCGCCGGTGTGCAAGGAGGACCGTATCATCGTGGTGGGGGCGTCTCGCGGCGAGTCTCTGGACATCGCCTGCAAGGTGGAGGCCGATCCTCCGGCGCACAATTTCCGATGGAAATTCAACAACAGCGGGGAGACGTTGGAGGTCGCGCCCGGCCGGTTCTCGATGGAGAAGTCGAGCGGCGTGAGCGTGCTTAAGTACACGCCGGCCAGCGAACTGGATTACGGCACTCTGTCCTGCTGGGCGGACAATTTTGTCGGTACACAGGCGAGACCGTGTCTCTTCCAGCTGGTAGCCGCCGGTGAGTATTTACCGGATCGAGGGTAAACGTTACACCGTCACACCGTCACCCCGTTTCACCCTCTCCAAGAGAGAGAGAGAGAGAGAGAGAGCTTCGTGCCGGTGCTTCAACGAGCCCTCGCTCTTCTCTCTGGTTCTCTCGCCTCGAGTCGACCGGCGGTCACCCAAATCGAGTTAAAATCCTTTCTCGGGCCAGAAACGAGCCTGTTTACGCTACAGAAACTATGACCCGTTGCGTTGCGTTTCCGCACCGCCCCGTGCCGTCGCCAGTCTCGTGTAAACACCGAACGCGGCAAAGCGACGAGGAGAACCTCACGGCAAGGATCAACCGCTCGGAAAATACGGGCTGCTTCGGTACGCGTGCCAGCCGACCTCCACGGAAATCATCTTTACCGCCCGAACACGCCGAGAAGCCGCCGTCAACCCGATTGTTCACTCCTGATACTATTGCCTATTCGAACCCCTTCCGTCGCGATTCTCTCGCCATCCCTCTTAGTCCAATCGGCAGGTCGAAAGAAAGGCGTCTACCTGGAAAGTATTCCGAACTCGATGAAAATTTGACCCGTCATTTAGGAGTACTCTGGGGTGTCGAATCTGAGTTTTCGACCTCGAGGACCCTGTGCCAACTTGGGGAGGGGGTAAAAACCACGATTTTTATTACCCTGTTTTGGTTTTCCGTCTATTACTCAAAAACTATGGGTCCTAAGAACTTCCTTTTTTCATTTTCGGAAAGAGCATTAAATTTCCTTCAAATTTTACTGGTCAGACGTATTTTTTGACCCAACAGGCACCGAGAGACAGGCGTTCGAAATTAGGAAATGTTTCTCAAAATGACATTTCGAGCCACGCGTTGTAACATTTAACAGGAAATTGCAAGTTTGAAATTCAGTGAATTTGAAGGAAATTTAATGCTCTTTCCAAAAATGAAAAAAGGAAGTTCTCAGGACCCATAGTTTTTGAGTAATAGGCGGAAAACCCAAAAAAAGGTAACAAAAATCGTGGCTTTTACCCCCTCCCCAAGTTAGCACAGGGTCCTCGTGGTCGAAAACTCAGATTCGACACTCCAGAGTACCCCTAAATGACGTGTCAAAATTTCATTGAGTTCGGAATACTTTCCAGGTAAAAGTACCTGGCGACTGGACTATCTTGTGAGAAATACTTGTCAAATTTATTCTCAATGCTACGATGTTCGCATATTTTAATTCTGATACCATAGTTTCCCTCCGATCTGGAATATTTCCATTTCATACGACTCTTTTTATTCATATGAAAGCGATCCAATTTATCCAAACAAATTGTTTCGTCGTTTTCTCGTTTAAAGTCACGCGAAGGTCAACGTATCGCACATCGTTGAAATTGATTCGATGACCTTGAAATCTCGAATAAAGTGACCTCGAGAAAATTTCTTCGCCCTTTCTCCTATTATAAGAAATAAGCGAGATGTTTGAAATGGCCAAGTCAAGTGAAATACGGAATAATGAAATTAAAAAGCGGCACAGGACTCGCGCTATTTCATTCGCGGTACATTGTGCAGCAAGTTGTAACACGCGAGGGCGGTTTGTCAGGACAATTTAGGCCGACAGGGAACAGTCGACTTTAAAGAATGGACAGTGCTTTCCGTCGGAGCTAATATTCGGAGGAAAGAAGGTACTGTACTCGTTCCTCGGTTTCAGGATGCCGAAGGTTAGCGGATCGATGGCGAGGAAGGGGGTGAATAGATGTCGGCGGCAGCTCTACTTCGACACGAAAGTCCTCCGTGCGTAAATTATTCAGGAACCGTCGAATTCCTGGCACCCTCGAGACCGAACCAAGCCACCGAGACTATTAACGCCTCAATTATTTACCCTTTCGAGACCGAGATTGTCCCGACTCTAAAGATCCTTCCAATTAGTTGGAAAGCGATCTTTAATCAAACCTGTCGCGCGATTGTTAAGCTACGACCGCCATCGTTCCCACACTGGAACGAAACGACTCGATGCCGATCAGAAATCTGGATTACATATTCCCGCGATAGTGTTTTGATTCTCTCGCGTATCTCCATCAGAATAGTCACGTGACAGAAACGAAACGAATCGCGTCGTGGAAGGGGAGGGTAGAGTGGAGCGGCTCTGTATCTACTCTACAAAACATTCAAATTGAAGTAACGAAAGTCGTGTACTCCGAGAATATTATGCTTGTTTTACAAGTTCAACCCCTGGGTCTGAAACAGGACCTTTGTTCTGAACAGAGCATCCAATAAATATTTATGTTATTAATTTCCTTCGAAATAAAATATAGCGCTTGGAGAAAATCATAAAATAAATATAAACTTTCTTTCTTTTTCTACGAAATTCTGGACGACGAAGAATTTGTAATAGAGACCGCGGTTTTGAACGTGTACACGTGGTACTTGAACCGTGTAGCACGAATTTAAGGATCCGTGAATACAGATCCGTGAACACGGATCGTTCGGCACGTTCGAGTCCGACAACTGAGGCGTTTTTGTTTTTCGATCGAATTCTTTTCACGGATCCGTGTTCACGTGTTCGTAGATCCATGTACACGGATTTGTGTTCACGGATCCATGTTCACGGATACTTAAATTCTTACTACACGGTTCACGTACCACGTGTATTTATACAGGGTGTCCCAACTAACTTGACCACCTTGAATATCTTTGTTGTATTCCAAGATACGTCAAATATCTGAAGGACAAAGTTGAATGGTAAAATGGGGCTTGTACGATACCAACAAAATTTTTGTTTTCATGTAATTTTTTTTAGAGATATTAAGGTCACCTTCATTTTTTTAAATGGAATGAGCTATTTTTTAATACATCAATCAATGCAGCTGGACATTCGTTATAAAAAAGTACTAACCTATGTATGTCGAAAAGTTAGTACTTCAGGAGATATTTCAATTTAAATAACTCTAAAATACCATTGCGGTCGTACTAAGACGTTACATAAGTAAGTAAACGCTAACGTCTTAGTACGACCGCAATGGTATTTTAGAGTTATTTAAATTGAAATATCTCCTGAAGTACTAACTTTTCGACATACATAGGTTAGTACTTTTTTATAACGAATGTCCAGCTGCATTGATTGATGTATTAAAAAATAGCTCATTCCATTTAAAAAAATGAAGGTGACCTTAATATCTCTAAAAAAAATTACATGAAAACAAAAATTTTGTTGGTATCGTACAAGCCCCATTTTACCATTCAACTTTGTCCTTCAGATATTTGACGTATCTCTAAAAACAACAAAGATATTCAAGGTGGTCAAGTTAGCTGGGACACCCTGTATACACGTGAAATAGGGATCTCTAATTTCTAATCACTGTAACCACAAAACAATGTAGTAGGGCCAGGGGTAAAAAAAACGATTAACAAGTTTTAACACTTCCAGTGGGCGGCACGCGTACCTGGACCTCGTTTTCCAGCTGGCTTCAAATAATAATGAGTCGCTTTGTAAACGAGCGTAACGCAGAGCGTACTGCGCCGTGGCATGTACAGCATGTGCAGCATATCGCCGATAAATTAGCGAAAAGTCGCGTCACGTCGCGGTAACTGCGCTGGCAAACATCAGACGAGCGTGTTTATTTTCCGCGTTTGAACGCGGAATGGTATCGCGGCAAAGCGAGTTAATTAATATCTCGTTAATTACCAAAACTCGAAACAGATTAACCGCGATACCCGACACTGCTCCGCTACTGCACCGCAGTGTTTCACGTTTCCCCGACCGCGTTCTCTCGCGCCCCGTTTCTATTTTTTCCGTCCTAGTGAGGGATCGCGAGGGCCAGGCCGCGGCGGAGAGAAAACGGCGGGAAAACGCGGCTCGCTTCAGCCCCCGGTATTGTTCCTCAAGCACCGGCCAATTATCCGAAGGACCTGGGCTTTTTTTACGCGTCGAAACGCTCGCGCGCGCACGGTCAAAATCCTGACAGATATGCGGGAATTATCGCGGCCGCGTACAATGCCCCGGCAACCAATCATCGCGCGGTAAACCGACATTAATCCCCGAGCGGATTTTACGCGACGCGGTCCGCTCCTGCACACGCCTACACATCTTTTTTTTCAAACCAACCCCCCCGCCCCCGAACTCGTTGTTCTGCCCCGGGCCGCAAACCGTGATCGACAATGACGTTGACGCGACGACCTGCCGAAAGCGTATTGACGTTGACGAATACGCGTCCGATGACGACCAAACGAGTCACGTGTTAACTCCCACGGAGTTCGTACGCCGGGAATATTTGCCCGGCAAAATGAATTTTGCCGGCCGACAACAATCGCCCGAGCCTTTTGTTCCCAAGGAACGATCGACGTTCCCGCGAAAATTGCAGAAAAATTTGTTCAACGTCCGGCGATAATTGCGCCCATAATTACGAAAGTGGTGCAAGTCAAATTTTCAAAAATATAGGTTTGTCTCTGTTATTTTACATCACATTATATTTTGAACTAAATTAATTCAATGTAATTTTTACGACATTGTAAAAAATGAACCGTTAACCGAAACACCCTGTATACTGTGTACTTAAGCACGTGAACTTTAAACTCGATTTTCTCTAAAACGAGCCAAACGAAAAAATGTTATTCCTTTTTTTTCGACATATTTTTGCTTGTAGAATCACCCCCTGCCCGGTTGTACTGCAATTTTGATAACACCCTGTATAGTTGTATGCATGAAGTAGAATAGGTTGGTCGTGATCAGACGTGTCAAACAATTCCTATCTATGAGGGCGTGTAAACTCACCTTTTGCAGTGAAAGGGTCAACGACGTTGATTTTTAATTAATCTCGAACTTCGCAGGACAAAACTGTAAAAATTAGCCGGCAAACATTAATGTTTGCATAATAGATCCGCAGTCCAATGGTAAGACTCCATCAATTATTAATAAGTCCACAGATGAATTAAGATAAACATACATAAACGACCATAAAAAATACGCTCGAGGTTAACGTTTAATAGGCACGCTACGATTAATGCCGTGACTGGAGAGCATTCGCATGTTCGCAAATGTAAACCAATAGGTTAACGTAGATAAAATTAGCCGGACGGCCCTCTTCGTTAATGTTTTATTCGATCGGAGAGGGCATTTTTGACCAGAGTTGGGCAAAAATTTAATCAACGATTGACGATTAACTTCATCAATCGTTTGAATCAGTCTCCGATTTTTCAATGACTTCTTTTTTTAATCAACGATTAACGATTAACTTCATCAGTCGATTGAATCAATCGCCGATTTTTCAATGATTACTTTTTTCATCGTACACATTAGGCAGTCAATCTTGATTAAAATTTTAATCGATTAATGCCCAACTCTGTCTTTGAGACATGGAAATGGGAGACCACAATGCTCTAGACGGAACAAAGTTATTTCCAAATCTGTCGGTATTGGACGACGTTGCTGGAAAAAGCGTGCTCGGCAGTGGCTTGTATGGAAGAAAACTCGCAGAAACTTAAACCAGTTATTTATCGGTGGATCGAACACATTGTTCGAACCTCTCTCTCTCTCTCTCTCTCTCTCTCTCTCTCTCTCTCTCTCTCCCCAGAGAGCTGATTTTTCCCAGGAGATTTTCGAGAATGCGCAATACGATGTATCGAAATGTAGTAAAAGAATCACCGATGCGGAAACGTTGTTACAACGTTACAACCCCGATGTTAATTAAATAACGCACCGCGGGGCCGCTCGAAAAGCCTTTGAACCGTGAACAAGAAAAAAAATTCGCAAAGCAACCACTCCGCGAATCCATTTTGCCCGCTATTCGCCTGAAAAAGCTGAAAAGAAGGAGACCGGTTTATCGGGAACGCGATATTCAATCGGCGCGCCCGTACATACATTACCGGACCGGATGAAAATAAATTGAACCGATGCGATGCGGGGAGGAGGGAGGACGGAAGGGCAACCCTTGCAAAATTCGATATATCTTTTTATACTAACTGCAGGCGCACTTGTCCGGTTTCCGACGACTCCTTCGCGTGGAAATCCTTCTGATATGCCACCAGAAACAAACTTATAATTAGACCGCGTTTCATGTATTTATGGCAGAAATGAGTAGGTGCATTTTAAAACGGTGGGAAGATTAAAATGATTACATTGATATATCTTCTTCGATTTATTCAAATTATACAGTCTCCCAAAAATGTACTTCCTTGAAAGGGATAATTTCTCAGGTGATTTGTAGAAATTTTTTCCGTTGCGAAAATGTTCTGCGCGGCTTCGTTAATAACTCCTTAATGAAGCCGCGGAGAAGATTTTCGCAAAGGAAAAAGTTGCTTCTCAAATGACCTAAAGAATCAGCTCCTTCAAGCACATTTTCGCGACACCCTGTATATTGACTGTATAATAATATACAATAATACCATCTATAATCTATCAACCAGACGGGAAAACTACAAAGTCATAGTGAATACTTCGAAGCCTAATCTTGTATACTTCCTCCACGAATGAAAGCACCGAATTTATTCGTATACCTAATAAACAGAGATACACCGCGTAAGAAAGTCAACAATTTCCAAGCGAACCACTATCCACAAATTGGCTTGCAATTCCGCCGGAGGAATTGATTGCAAACGCTCGGACTCGATAAAGGAAAATGGGGTCTCTTAAAACGATCAAGAGGTTGAAACGCGATGGCGGCGGAGACGGGAGGGGGATTGCGATTAACGCGAACCAAGGACCCGCCAGCGGAGCGTGGCGAGGTATCAAGGCGCGCGATGCGTAAATAGATTGGCGAGAGAAGAAACAAAGAGTGAGAGAGAGAGAGAGAAGGGGTGTGGGAAACATAGAAGATGCAATGCGAAATAAAAGCGACCGAGAGATTCGCTCTCTGCGTCGACGGAAACGCCGAACAATATTTATTTTCTCGGAGTCGCGGCATGGCTCCGCTGTCTGTTTAAGGGAAAGGAAATTTTATTTCGAACAAGAGCGAGAGACGAAGAGGAAGAACGGGGAAAAAATAACCATGAGATGGAGTGGGAAAGGAAAATACGCGCCGCATCGGAGGCGGCTATATGGGGGGTTGCATCGCGGTGCATCGCGCGTCGAATCACGACTGCAACGGCGCGCTTTGACTGCCGGAAGGGAAAAAGAATTTCGTATAGGACGCAAACTGCATCAGCGCAGTCGGGGAGCCGACGGGACGGAATTGAACGCGACGGAGAACGGTCGAAGGGAACGAGGAGGACCAAGAGAATGGGAAGAAGGGTGGGAGGAGAGTGAGAGAGAGAAACAGCGGGACACATCTCTGTGACCATTACTATCCCGGTACACTAAATCCTTGCCACTCGTAGACACGCAAACATTTTTCACCCGGGACCCAGCCGGAGCTTGATTTCCAGAGAGCGGGGCTCTCTCGCGTTCGGGGTGGCCAACTCTCTCCCTTCCCCTCGCTCTCATTCGGCCCCAACCTGTAGAGCGTGCAGCCTTCGAGGGTTACAAAGTACCCGGGAAATATTACCGGACAAAGAGCGACAAACGAGGCAACGCGATAACAAAAATCGCGCCGGATATCAAGAACGACTGGGGCCAGCTTCCGAGTCGAGCACACACGGATGCCTCGCGAATTCGCGATGCGATGCGATGCGATGTCATACAACGCGATGCGAGAGAGACGTTAGGATCCCGACCCTCCGACCCTACGACTTCCAACCGCTTTATGACACGGTCTTATTGCCGGTGGCGTGGTGCAGACTGCAGAAACCGCTGCAATTCTACTTATCCGCTTTTCGGATGGTGCTAACAATTGCGGGAATTTGCGGTACACGACCAGCGGCGGGAAACAGTACAGGCGTTCTGCAGGGTCGTTTTTAAAAGATGCCCGACACCTTGCTCCGTGCTCGAGAGATTGCCTAATGATTAGTAGATATGTTCTATTTGTTCACATCGTGGATACGATTTAAAATAGACTATTTACTCTACATTCCTACAGACAATTGACTACAGCAATATATCAAGATGTTATAGTATGCCAGAGTGTTTCTTAGCATATATCTGCAGCGTTAGCGATTTGACAATATTTCTAACCTGGTCGCCGTGTTCTTCCTCGCACGCAATTCTTTCACAGGCACAGTTGAAACAGCATATTGGGTTTGATGTCATATACAGGACTAAAATTGAATTTTCAGTGGACGTCCGAAGCGTCAAAGGGATAATTAGGCAACGCGGAGGTGATAAAAAGAGAGAGCGATTACAGAACCGTGCGCGGGGACAAGTCGGCGAGACAGAAGAATTGGAATTTTCCTGTGCGCGAAACACCATGCTTATTAGAGTTCCGAGTCCACTGTGGAGTCGAGTCTAGTCGAGTTTGAGTCGAGGCATCATCGGTGACTGGGAGGCGGTGTGCGCGGGGGTGGTTTCGCGGATTCCGGCGCGGGCGGTGGAAAAAGTTGACGTTCCGGAAGTTCCCGAATATTAAAACGACTCGGCGCGTGAAATTGCTTCGTAAAGGATTTCAGTCTTGGCTGGCTCTTTAGAACGTTACGATTGTGAACGGCCGTAGCCCGACCGCCGTCGGTCGCTCTGCAATATTCCACGGTTACTTTGTGCGGATCCCACCGCTCCCGGCTCATCCTCTCTCTCTCTCTCTCTCGCTCTCTCTTCTCTCTTACTCGGAGTGTAACACGAGCAAAAGAGGAGACTCGGTCGTAACGCTCTCAACGCGCAAACGATTATCGTTGTAGCGTGGCCAGGCCACTGGTCGGCGAATGAGCGTCGAATCAAATCACTGGCGGATATTATTTCCCCTGTGCCCGCTTTAATTCTAGCTGCGACGTTTGAAATCGTTCGCGACACGGTGCGCGTCCGTTTATTAAAGACAAGTTTAGTTCGAGTTAAACATTGTCCATTCTTGAGACTGTGGAGTCGGTATTTTCATTAGATATTTCGTCAGTGAATAGTTTTGCCTTTCAATACCTCAGCTGGATCGTCTAGGATAGCTGGGAGTCAGAATTGCCCTCTGGAGCACTTACCTGACTCCGTTGGAAGCTGCAAGGCCACGCCCACTTAATAAATTGGTCACAGAAACCAGTCATCGCGATTTCAGAAGCTAGATTTTTTGTTCTGACTAACAATGAATCAAGAGTCTACTAAACCACGCCTACTAAGTCACGGCTATTGATGCCACGCCTACCAAAACCACGGTCATTCATGTTGCGAATCACTGATTATTGAGAATACAGTAAAAATAAATCGATAAAAAAGGAATAACATTTCTTGGTTAGGCAGCTCGTTTTCGAGAAAGTCGAGTTTAAAGTTTGGCCAGGTTCGCGTGTTTTAGTATATGCAGAAAGTAGAATTCCTATGCAATAGCACGTGTATTCGCTGCATTTTCAAACTCGATTTTCTCGAAAACGAGCTGCCAAGCGAAGAAATGTTATTCTTTTCTTTCAACTTATTTTTGTATGTAGAACCACCCCCTGCCTGGTTGTACTACGATTTCCGGCCCACCCTGCATTTATGCACACACGATTTTTATGTATTTCTTTATAAATTCCGAACGGAGAAAAGTTTCTTGTGAGCACTTGTGGATGCGCATTGCCCTGTGGGGCATTGTCCCAGCTTCGTTGCAGCCGAGAGTACAGCAACCACACCTATTCAGGCCACTCTACACAAAGAGAGCAAGATAGATAGTCTTTGAAAGTTTGTTCTTTTTCAAGCGTCAGTCGTTCTTGAACACTTCTGCCCGTGGGAGCAATTCGAAGTGCTCCCCAAGCAAACATCGCCTGTTGCCTATTCCAGGAATAACGTTCTACCAACCAGTCACTTCTTTTCCCTTTTATTAACTCTCTTTGATTCCATGAAATTTCCATGCGTGATAGTTCGACGGTCGATCTACGGAGCCGAAATTCCCAGTAACTTGCAAAATTCCGTCCGGTTTACGTTATTAATATTTTTTATTAGCCCGACTCGTTTATTAGCTTTTGCGATCGAAATCCAGCGCTGTGCTCGACATTGCTGTGTTTACTGTCGGGCAATATTGCAATATTATAAAAATGTAAAAAATTCCGTTCCTCTGAAATGTATATGTAGTTAAATAACGTTTATGGGCTCGGTTTGGTAACGATCGGTTAAACGTACGTCACTCATTTTACTTAAAAAAAGAAACTAATTACAACTAACAGGAGACACATTCTCAAATAATACACGTTCTCATATTACATTAACACAGGGTCTGGAGAACACTAAAAATGACTAAAATAAATATTGCTTTATAAAAATAATGGGAACGTGTCTGTCCAAGTTTTTGCTCATTTTTTATGATATCGAGTCAGAGAGAAATAAATTTAGAATGCTTAAAAAGTATAATAAATTAAAAATATTAACCCTCATCCGTCCCTCGTGTCAATTTGACACAGTCTTCCCGAAATCAGTTACACTGTTCTGTTTGTAGGTAAATTCGTTCGAAACTTGGTGACTTTTATTTTTTTAATGCGAAACATATAACTGCAAAAACCTAAAATTTTAATGTTAACTCATCAATTTCAAAGAAAAAAACATAGAAAAGTAACTGTTTGACTTGCTATTTTATCGATTTCTTGTATCATTGTTTGTCAAGTTGACACCGAGGGACAGATTCAATTCGTGAAATGAGGGTTAAACCCGTAAACCCACAAGCTCCCTGAATTCTTTAATCGTAAGGTCGCTAGAGAAAGTGATCGGAGGTGGAAGACGGCCACCATAGTGTTAACTGTTTTAATTGGGTGATCTCGTCAAGATTCCTAAATTCTTTAATTGTAAGATGGTTAAGAAAAATGATTTTGAGATCGTTGTCCATAGCGATTGAACAATGTCGCCCGCTGGTTTCAGGAAAACCGTTTTCGGTGATAAACTGCACGCTAGCGAACCAGACGCACACCAGCGTCGAGGTGAAGTGTTTGGCGGGCTACGACGGAGGCCTGCCCCAGAAATTCATCTTGGAGGTGTACCACGGCGACGTTCAATCCTTGCCGAGCCTGCAGCCAGTGTTCAACGTGTCCAACACCGAAGAGCCGAGCTTCTTCCTGACGGGACTGGAGGCGACCGTCGAAGCAGGCGTGCATGTCGCGGTTTACGCGATCAACGCCAAGGGCCAAAGCAAGCCGGTCTACCTCCACGAGGTCACCTACCGAGATGCCGAGAAACGAACCGGTAAGTCGTCCGTTTCCTCATTTCTCCCATTTTTCCAGCACCCTCCGAGCAATCTTCGTCAATCGGAATTCACCGAGACTAGCGAGAAGGTCTTCAATATTTTCTTAACACGTTCGGGACCGGTGTTAATATTTTTTAAATCATGATACACACCTCGATAAAAATTCTGCGACCATAGCCACGACAATTCGAAGCCACTGTAGAAATATGAACGTCATTCTGAAACTTCTATAGGAAATCGGTATTTCCTCCAGAGATTTGATCTCTTCATCGTTCCGATTTGTTACGCCTACGACTCTCGACGAAAAATTCGGAAAATATTCTGTGACATATATCCCAGTAGCTGCAACGTGTCTGATTTTTTCCAAATTTTTACTTTTGTATAAGAAAAACAGACCGAAAAGTGGAAACGTACATCTGCCGAATGGAATGAAAATTGTTGACAACTATCTAGTAACTGCGACAGGGCACGATACAAATTTTCCAATTAACAGTCGCGATCGATAACTCGCGGGCGGGCGTTGACAAGAATCGCGAGTGGCGCGGACCGCGGAAAACTCGCGTGGCACTTGGCCCCGTGAATTAATCGGGAAATCGAGACGTCAGCTCGACGATTAATGCGTGACCAATTTCGCAAGACTATAACAACGCGAACGGGATTCGACGTGTCGGCTAGGCGGCAGAGGCTGATATCGCCCTCTCGTTTGCATAGTTCGGTGCGTCCTTGAGACACCGAGGAGACGAAAGACTACGTTGTTCTCCGTGGGAGAGGGGCGTTGTTCGCTACGGATCGGAAAAAAAGGTAGCTCGGAGTCGAGAGGAGGGAAGGCTAAGCGACAGAATGAAAAATCACGTGTCACGCGTGAGTTTAATCGAACGAGGAACGCGCGTTCAAGGCGAAACGGGCCGCGTTAGGCTGACCGTTGATCGATACAGTGACCGGCACCGATTGCCCAGAGATTAACAACGGTTCAGGGGATCCAGCGGGCAAGGTCGTTGCTGGGTTTCCGGCTGCGGGTTCCTAACCGGCTACGAAACGGATGCCGGCTGTTCCTCCCGTCCCTCCCCGCCCTCCCGTTCCTCCCGAGTGGGTGGTGTCAGCGACGGGGCTGGTAAGCAAGACGGATCGCCACCCCCGAGACAACACACCGAGACGAATGCACCACGCCCATTACCAGTATCTCTCTCTCTCTCTCTCTCTCTCTCTCACTTTCTCTCTCCGGCTGGTGTGTGTGTGTACGTCACGCTACTTAGGTCGCACGGCAGCGGCCGCGACCGGCTTGCGCTACTGCAAGCCGGTGCAGCGTCGCGGATCGCTCCTGGAAACCGTTTCCTTCGAGAATCCTGGACAATGGGACCTCACGTCGCTTTTAACTAGAGATGCGATCAAGTGCCGCACACTCTGCAATACTACAGGGTGTCTCAATATCCCTTCAACATCCGGAAATGGGAGGTACCTGAGATCGTTTGAAGCAACATTTTCCTGGGTTACCCTGGGTTCGTCGACAACTCGTTTCACCGACACGATTTGATCGACACCAACTTTCGTCGACAGTATGTTTTCATCGACATGACATGGTCAAATCGTCGACAAATGTCTTCATCGACATGATTTGACCGATACTATGTTTTCATCAACGCAAAAACGGACGATCTAAAAGAGACGGTAACTTTTTAAATATGTTACTAAACGATTTTAACATTTTTGGGAAGCTAGAGCAATTAGTCCACTACAGGATGTGAAAAAATCTTTTCAAAAATTGCAATTGATCGGAATTGTAGAAAATATACCAAAAGTTGCATTTTACGACTTTTCTATGAGGACTTATATTGAAAATTTAAAAAATACGTTTGTAGTAGACAGCGGATCCTTACGCAAAAATTCGGGAGTTCAACAAATATGCACTTTTCCTGTTATACCAAGAATAATGTAACAACATCATTCGATTTTGCTAATGTCTCCACAATTTCGTATTCGACCAATCCATTTTTGTCATAAATGCATAATCCCCGCTGTCTGCTGATAAATACGTATAATACTAGCTCGCGGATGAATTGTTCAAAGGACAGCATGTATTTGATTTTCTAAGAAACGTAGATTTGATTGTTCTCGCCGCGAAACGTGAAACGGGTCGCGCCCCAGAAATTCCAGATCGTCCGCCAAGATAGAAAAGGCGACGCGGAAGAACGTTCCGGGTGGGTTTCAGGGTGGTGCGCGGAGGGTCGAGAGAAGCCGGCGTATTTAAATGCCGCGAGTTTCCAGCTAATGTCCTAATTACGCGCTAATCGACTTTCGGCCCGTTCATTAGGGAACCTGTCGTTTCACCGATCGACTTCCAACGAGGGGAGTTTTAATGGTAAGTAGCCGTGACTCTCTCAGGCCCCACCCTCTAGCCACCCCCACCCCCTCTTTCTCTCTCACTCTCTCTGCCGAAGGTCGAATCGAAAGATAATCAAATGCGGTCTGACAAGGGAAGGATCCCAACTGTCCGACTTCGATTTTAACGAGCTCTTGCATCGTGCTGCATCACAGGTCTCTCATCTCACATGTCAAATGTACAGCGGTGCGCAAAAGTTTCGAAACGGAAGGATTAAAAGGGTTTCACTAGGTAATTTATAAAAAACATTACTACTGGGTTGGCAAGAAAGTAATTTCGGTACTTTAAGGTGAAACAGAGCTTTTTGTTATTCAAGCAATGAACTTTAATGAATAAGATATTTTCCCTTTTGCTCGATGATCTGTTGCAAAAAAGAATAAATAAGAAAATATTTTATGGATTAAGGTTCATCGTATGTTTAAACTACCGATATTACTTTCTTGTCAACCCAATATATGTCGGAATCACGATGAAAACAATGGTCATGATTTTTAACATTCATTTTAAGCCCCTTTTTATGGAGAATTTGAAAGAACTGAAAGCGACCCTCATGTCGCGATAAAAAAGCAAAGTAGCAAAATCCAGATTGCAGAACTGCAATAAACGTAAGTGTTCGAATGGTTCATTCAAAGGGTCGAAAATCGACAGGACTTGCGGGACGAGCTAATCGAGAAGCTCGTTAAAATCAAGGTGGGACAGCCGGGGTCCTTCCTTTGCGAGAGCCGGATAAATGGAAGGAGAAACAGGGAGAGAGAGGGAGAGAGAGGGGTGGGGGAAGTGGAGAGAAAGAGACAGGTGTAGAAGGTGGGGGTAAGTAATGGTCGTTTGTTCTTGAACGTCGAGAAGTTGATGTACGAGGAGTCGTGGCGGCTGGTAGCTCGCGCTTTGGGAAGGCTAGGGCGAGGGCTCTCCGGCTCGCCTAGGCTCGCTTAGGCGAGGCCGATGTGCTACCGCCCGCGTCGTCCCACGCTCGCTCTGTGCTCGCTCTACTCGCTCGCATCCCCCGCCTCGCAAATTGATAGACGCCGCCGCGACCGTAAATCACTTTACTGACAATTGATTTGGTGCCCTCCGTTTTACCTCGTTGTAAACTCCACGCCACGCTGATATTTACGATCGCGCGTGTACACACGACGTCACCCAGTGACACACTACCCGCTCACCACGACAAATCGTTTACATTTTTACGCCCGTGTCTCCTCCCCTCTATTCTCTCTATCTCTCTCGCACACACTTTTCTCTCGTCTACGACCGCGACACCGAGCTTTATCAACCGATGTGTCCGCCAACCGTTTCACGCGTTATTACTCTTCTGGTTAGGCCACGTTCGTGTCCCTGCTGCGATTGGAACTGAATGAAACGTGGACATTACGGTGTAATTGTTCCGGTAGTCAACCATATAGGCCACTAAGCATACACTATTTTCTAAATTTTTTATATAAGGAGACCAAGTTATTCGCTGTTCTCATCTAAATCGATAAGAATCTATTAGCGGACATCTCTTAAGAAATAAAATTGAGAAGGAAGATCGAAATGAACCTGTCACGATGATTTGCGTCTTTCTGCTTTAATAAACGTTGTGCTCGTTAATTCGACCATACGCACGATCAACAAGATTACGGATGAACGATGAGACGAGGAGAACCCACACGTCGATTGTTCTAATTTGTGAGACATTGCATCGAACGGTCAGCGTCCGAGGTAGAGAGGCCAGGACGCTAATTATGTATGCTAAAGGGGTGAAAGCGGAGTAGTTCGGCCTCCGACGAAATAAGTTGACAAGGGGAGAACTCCCAGGTTTTGCTAGGGGAGAGCAACAGACAGACAGAGGGGGGAGAAACGTGCTGCGTAGCAGACTTTGGCGACCGTGGTCGGGGGCAGAGAAAAATGACGGCGGGGGGTAAACAGAGCTAAGTGAAGTTAACGACGGAGCAAGAAGAGCGGCAAAAATGACCCGGGGAAAATTACCGCACGCGAAACGGCTTAATGTCCAAAAAGACGAGCGGCCGAGCGACGAAGAGCGAGGCCGGCGGTTGAACAGAGAGAAAGAGAGTGGGAAGGGATGGCGGAGAAGGCGCAGACCGCTGAATGACCACCCTGTACATTCCTATCTTTCGTGGATGGGTTCTTCCCTACCGTTACCTCTGTCTCTCCCGATTCCCGACCCTCTTTCTTCCTTCTTTTCTTTCCCTCGCGACCGTGTCCCCTTTCGCCTCTTTGCCCACCCTTCTACACCCCCGACATCCGCGCAGATCCGCCGGCGGGTGCCGTAGGGACCATTATCTGTAATTGCTTTCCTTAATTCGATGCTCGTTCCGTTGCGTAGCGAACGGAAAAAAATTCCTCCGACGCACCGGCCCCAAGAAAGGGGTTAACTAGCGGCCTTCGGGAAAAAGGAACACGAACGCCCTTGTCCCGAGGGTTCGCGGACCGTTCAATGGAATTTCCTGCCCGCAAAACAACCGGCCCCCATGCCCTATCGATCGTTATCGCGTTTAGCGTACGATGAAACGACTGGATTTGCTCCCGGGGCCAACGAGCCGAGGCCAAATTGCCCCGTGGGGCACTCTACCCTGGCCCCAGAACCGAGAATTGCCTGAAATTTGGCCAGGAGAATCGGGTTTCCGGCTCACTGTGCGACGTTCGTTCGAAAAAGGAGATCGATCATGCTGGGAAAAGTCTCGCTGGTCGTTTCTCGCGTGGTCGAGTGGAGGGTTGATCCGTTTGACGAGCTAGACGATGCTCTCCGGATGCTAATGTGAAACGGTCAAGTATCGACGTCGATGACGGTTTGGTATCCTCTTAATTGCAATCAGCCGGAACAGTCTCGAGAGTTGGTCGGTGATTGCCGGCGCGAAGCGTCCCTAACTCCCTCTCCCTATCTATCTGTCGGCTCCACGCGCTCTCGTAGCTGTACTCGTGTGTACACACGAGAGAAGGAGAGAGAGATCGTGCTCTCATGTGCAACAATAGAAAGCCGTGTGTACGTAGGTGAAATCGAGGAGCAATTACCGGCGCAATCTCCGTGACCCGAAGAGGATTGGCCCGTAGAGGGGCTCCGGGGTCACGGGAGAAGGAACGGACGCGTAGAAGAGGGCAGAGAAGAGACGAAGAGGAGAAGGCAACGGGCGATATACTCGCGGATCTTGAGAATCTCGTCCATAATAAACGCTTATCGAGGGGATTGGCCGATCGTCGCAGCCACGGAAAGGCTTAAGGCCAGGTACCCTAATCTCAATTATCGTGCGATCCGCTCCCGAAATTCCGCTAGTGTCGATGGAACCCTTTATCTAACGCAGAGGCGACCCAGACCTCTGCTACTCTTCCCTCCTTCTCTCCCTTCTCTCTCAGGATTTCGCTTTAATTCGAATACCCGCGGGCAATCGGTTTTGCCAAAATTATTCTCCGTGCCCCGGGGGAGTTCGCGCGAGCGACGACTACCGTTCCCGGATATTCGAATTATGCCTTCCTCCTCCTCGGCCCCCCGAAACCGCGACACCGATTCCTCGATCCATCGAATCAGCCCGGAGAGAACGTTTCATCCTCTGGCTTCGAGGCGTGCTTCTCGCTACCTACCGATAACGTTGAATCGTTGCTCCCGAAATCGAGTCGAGCCGCAAAAGATTTCGTGGACAGTACCCTAGCCTGTCTCGTCTCGCGTTTCCAGTCTCGTCTAGTCGCGGGAACAAAGAACGACGCGCCCTCTCCTCGCTTCCGGGAAATCCCACGATCCCCTCTAATCTGATACGACTCTGAGAAGTCGATGCAGCTGACGTGCCTCAACCTCAGATGCGATACCGCCTCGTCAGGGATTGCCGGGAAGCGTGTCGTGCACGCCGCCGAATCGATTCGCCCAGATTTCTCTTTCGAACTCCGCGAACCAGCCCCCGGAATTAAGCCGAACACGGTCGACTGTTCAGCAACGCCCACGCCCCACCTTCCATAACGATTCTTAATCGGTACGGGTCTATAGCATTTATTAACCCTGGATAAATAAACGTTCGTCTAATCGTCCGACGACCCCTGTCGCTTTCGAAAATTCAGTTTTATATTTTTCGAAATGAAGCAGTGGAAGAACGGACCCAATGTGGGTCGAGGGCCGTGAGTTGGACAAACCCGTCATCGTGCTACTCTTCGCCCGAAATAATATAAACAATAATATAAATATACAAGAGTTTTTTCATAAAAAAAACATCCAGCGACACTTCAGCAAAGATGGACTCGCATCTGGAGCCGGTAATAATTTCAGATCTTTTTCTGCTGGAAACTCTGGCAGATGCGGCGCAGTGAACCGTCGATCCTCAAGAGATTTCCGATCGATCACGGGGCGATGGTCGACCGCGGAACGCGTGGTTTGAGGTGGGGGATGTAAAACAGGGATGAAATTATACGAAACACGGGGGTCGTCGAACCGCGGCTGCCGAAATTGCCGATGGAGGGTGGCTCGTTTGGCCGGTAAACGCGCTAGCAAAATCGAATTCCGCGATTCCGGCTCGCAGGGCCGGAACGGGACCTGGGAACGGGAACGGGTCGCGGATCGTGACACGTTCGTATCGCACAAGTGCGCGCCGGGTCGCGCCGTGTCGCGCGGTTAACAGCGAAGCGACGACAGTTCGTTTGCAGCGATCTGGCGCGTGCCGTTTCGCGTGTTTACGCGTGTCGTTAGCGTAATCGAACCGCGGCGCGGCGCGGCGTCGCGCGTCGCGTCGGTGTAATTCATCGTGGGCGCAAGCGCCAGCGCCGATACACGTCTGTCCTCCTCACCCGCGATTCCGAAGCGGGTACCGAGCTCCGAACCGGCGTCGTACGTTACTTCAATTAAAGCCCGATCAAACCCGACGCGACGCGCGTCTCCGGTATGTGTACGCCGCAATGAAACATCGCGGACGGTGACGCGCGACGTTATCGAACGATTCCGACCGGAAGCGACGAGCATCGCGCAGCCGATCGATGTTTCCGGCGAACGATCTCCGCAACGATCCTGGAAAACGTTCTATATCTTGCTCGTTCGGGTACTACGACTGGTTAATAATAATTTAATTATATGTATACCATAAGGATCGGTTGCACCAGCTTCTTGTTACATAAATCTTATTACGGCGAAATCGGTATTGTCAATTCATGTCTCACTCTTCACCGAAGTCGCCAGAGACTCCTGTACTCTATCTTCCCCTTCTACCACGCTACTCCCCCACGCTTCCGCCACGGTCACGTGCTCGTGTCGCAATGTCACGTGACTAACCCGGCACCGGAATTTTTATTCTTCAATGAAATTCGCAGTCTAGTCAGAACCATTGAATGGTTATGTTAGTTTTAATCGATTGTATTTCCGCAATCAACGCATACAATTTTTATAGTGTGTTAAAATCCACTGTCTAGTCACGATTGTTGAGCGGTTATGTTGTCTTTCAAGACAACATAGTTGATTCATTAACTACATGTCTTGTAATTGAGCAGACAATTTTCTCTGGCAACAACCGGGTGAATGACGCAACCGCTGTCGAATGACTCGAAGCCGAAACAATTACCGATTTGTAACAGATCGCGGCAGGGCGATTGCAGGGGGGCGCGGGCAATGAAGATCGCTAGACTCTCCGTCGTACACCCTCCTAAGCCCGGACAATGTCTCGTAAAAGTTTTGCAATGGAAGTTTAATCGAGTTCCACGCGAAGAAACGTCTGGGCGCCGCGCCGGAGTACTAAAGATAAACCGGTCCTTGGGCCGTCGATCCTCGGGCAGGATCCCTTTCTCGGGCCGAGTCAGCCGAGGATCCCGAACTCGAGTTCGTCGAAGTTTAGATCGCTAATCGGTCTTAACGCGGGGAAAAAACGTGATCCGCGAGGGTAGTCGTGGTCCGAGAGGCGCAGGCTTTGCGAACTTCCTAAACGGTCGATGCGGTCGCGTTCGTCGCGGCGTGCAGTAAAAATTCCGAGGTTTTTCGGCGGGTTGGTCCGCCGACGGAGGATTTGTCCGCGACGAAAGTCGTCGAAGGATCTCCCGAGCCAGCAAGCCTTTGGCAAACGTTCCCTAATCCCCCCGGTCATCCGGCAAATGCTGGAATTTACCGGGAGGACCTTGGCCGAACGTTAGGTGAACGTTTCCCCCCGCGAAACGGGAAAGTCGGCTCGTCTCGGATCGGTTGGACTACTATACCTACTATACCCTGGTTGCTGGCTACGTATATCCGGTCCCCGGCTAAGACGGAGACTCGGTGTCACGTGGTCGGCTAAGTCACCAAAAAGCCCAGCTTAGCCGAAGCCAGATCTAACTTCGGCTCACCTGGATTAATTCGAACGTAAGGCTAACCCCGAATCGATGTTACCCCCTGTCCATCCCACGGGCTAAGACGACTTACGTTCCGGCAGCCGTTTTCAATTAATGAAACGCTCACGCGAGAGGTCTCTCTTTTCCAGCGCTGTACCCCGGTGATCGATCGATCTCGCCGCGGATTAGACGGGACTCGCCGCCCCAGAATTACTTCCTCGACCCTGGACCCGAGATATTAAAAGGGTTCTCTCTCCCTCTCTCTCTCTCTCTCCTTCTCCTTCTCTCTCTCTCTCTGTAGTCCGTTTCTCAGATATTGCTGTCTGTCGCTGTCCCAACGAGACTATCGTCTCCTACAAACTTTATGCTGAATCGTACATTTTTCATTCTGCAGCGGCTTCGACTCTGTACAGCTTGTTTTGCCGCTGTATTTGGATACATTTGTATTATAGCGCCGTCCAGGAAGATTCTTTATTATTAGCGGTCTTGTTTCCTCTTTATCTTTATGCAAATAAAAGTGTCCACCTAAATTGCAACAAACTGGAGTAAAATAGCAAATTGTTCTCTTTCTTAATATGTTTGGTAGATTGAAAATAATATTGTATAACAATTCTGCCAATGTTTTTACTATGTTAAATTACACTTACTCTTGCATAATCCGCATAAAATCCGCTGTCTAGTGATGTATAATACGTCGGTAATGTTATTGATCTAAACTGCGGATTTTAGGCATTTAGGAGTTATTCAGATTTTATCCAAAATGAATAGCGGAAGCTTCAAACAGTACATATATTAGGAGATCAATTTTTATTTTGCTCCAGTTTGTTACACCTGAGGTACAGAATTTTTATTTTGCTCTAGTCTGTTACAACTGACGTACAGAATGTAGTTGGTTCGTTTTATCTTTACGTGTTGTCCTATTCTACTGAAGCTTTAGCGTCCCCACGCCAGAAATTCTTTAAATTGTACATGGGGTTAGCTAGTATGTGAACTAAAAAGAGGAAGCATTATGCATTATACAGGATACTCGATGCTGTAAATATTTTAACCGGTGATTCTACGATGTATCTATACCGGGGGGTGATTCTACGCCGTCTTATTTTAGCTTGAGAATCAACCCGTTGAAATATTAACCGGACGTAGTCAAACACTCTGCGCGGGCATACAATTTTCAAAAAATTCATGCATATATGCTGCACCCAAGCGAGGCAAATAAATAAATTATTATATGCTGTAAGCACGCCAGGCATACTTCTGCAAATGTCATGCAAATACTTCTGCTAAATATCAATTTAGAGAGTAATACCTTCTGAGTATTGTGTCCATATATGAATAATTGGAGTCTCAAATGGGTATGTGTGATTCGAATAAATACAAAGATTGACAGAATTTAAGAGCATCATTAATTTTCAACCCGTGAAACATATTAAGAAAACAAATCAATTTCCATTTCACTCCTGCTAGTTGCAATTCTGGTAGAAAATTTTTATTTTGCATAAAGATGTCTACTTATAACTAGACTGCGGATCTGTATGCATTTATGAAGAAATTGGTTGGGTGAAATATAAAACAATAAAGGATAGAAAAAATTTAAGAATACCGTAATATTGTTTTTAATGTAACAAAGTCATTAAGGGATGAAATCAATTTTTATTTTATTCCTGCTTCCCACAATATATCAAGTAGGACGACTATCGCGAAAATAATTAAACAAATCCTTTGCTTGTACGCAGGCGTATTCTTGTAGCCGATTTTAAATAAAAATAGATGCGGAATACGAGACACAATAAGCTCGGCGTTTGCCGTGTTAAAAGAAAATTGGAGCACGATCGAAATGTTAAGGAACCCTATGTAGGTCGCCTATATTCGAAGCGTTAAAGATAACGGGACACTGATTAGCAAGCGCATCGGCGAAGGCTCCAGGATTCATCCGTTTTGATCGCCGGATATCCCGTAAGAGCTGTCTCGGAGCAAGAACAATCGCTTATCGCGTTGTTCAGCTAGGAAGATCGGCCCGTGCGATGAATCTTTTCTCGGGGAATCGTTCCGCGGCGGAAGACGGTCGCGAGAGGCTGCTTTAAATTCCATTAAAGCGACAGGAGGTAGCGGAGATCCCGTCGGATGTGAAACGATTATTATCGCGGAACGGGAGCAAGCAAGAGAAAGAGAGAGAGAGAGAGAGAGAGAGAGAGAGAGGGCGAGTCACACCGCTAATACCTTAAGAAATATTCTCTGTGACGCGTAATATATTCCGGGTGTAGATTATACCGTCGCGCGGAGACTAGTTATCCGGCAATTCAACCGGTGCGGTGCGGAACGTGGAAACTCCTCAAACGGTTTGGCCAGCGGCGCTAGTGGCCGAAACCAAGCCCTCTAACCGGTGCGACGAACCGAGCCGAGCCGAGCCGTTGCCTAACCGGAAGTATCATAACGACCCATTCTCGAGTGCTCTAAGCCCGTCTCTAAATACTGTCCGGAATTAAGCGAAAACGGTTGGTCGTGATTACAGGACCAACCCCGACCCGGCCACCGCCACGCCGCCTTTGAACCGGCAATCTTTCCGTGGACTCCGACATAATACCGTGGGACCGTTCTCGTCCGGCCGGTTACGTTCGCCGCTCGGAGAAACCCATTTGTTTGAACGCTGCCGTGGATGGGATGCTTTACCTCTTACCCCACACGCCCTCCTACCTTCACCGTTAAACGCAATGGCCCCGAGTGCTCGCCTAAATGATCACTACCATCCCCTTACGTGTTAACGCTGCGTTTCTGTACAATTGTTTTCCTGCAACCAGTCAAATTATATGTTCCACATAGCTCTGCAGCGAATTCGAACCTCCCGAAAAACGTTAAAAACTCGTTCTCCTAAACAAAACTTCCACAGATTTGAAGAGTTCTTTACAACGACTCCTTAAAAATTCAACTACGATTTTTATCCACTGTTTTACGAAGCAAAAATGAGGAACCAGTTCTGTGTAACATGTAAAGTTGGCGACTCACCTCTCACTTGGAGCTCGATAATGTGGAAGATAAGCTGGTGGATCACGACACTGGTTTTTAGTAACAATAACGTTTATGCGTAATAATAATGTTTTAATCACAGACGATGAAAGCGTGTGTCACAAGGACGATAGCGTGTGTACAGAAGAGAGGTTATGAGAGATGAGATGATGGTACATTAATGAGATAGTAGATGGCGCAAGGTATGCGACCTTAATTATAAGACGATCGTACTAAAAAAAATCGTACACCAATTTTTATTGTGCTTTCAATTACGGAAAAAAAATTTCAAAGCTTCCACAGACGTTTGAACGTATAGCATTCTCTCGCGTGCTATACATCGTAGAAAAAAGCTTAGAATTAAATTAATGATGGATTACGAAACTAGAAACCTCTGGTTTACAAACGAGTCCAAATTTATTGTCGCACGATCAGTTTTTATAGAATGATCACAGTTTAAATATGGATAAAATGAATCGCAGGGCCATGTGAATTGTTCGGCAATCTGTCTAGCTCTTTGTACACGGAGATTGTTTTAGATCGCTCGGCAATAACTCGAGCGAAACTTTTCAGTCCTGTGCGCTGTTATAATGTATCTTTGCCTTCCTTTTAAAAATTGCATATCTCGTCCGTGCACATTTTCCATTTCGGTTGTTGTTTTCATTTCTGCTTGCTACATAGGGGAAATGTTCTGAGGAAACAAATATTCTGGAATTGTTTGCGATGTTTTCGTGCTCGAAGCGTGTGTCTTGCAAGGATTTAACCTGTACCAAGAGATTTCATAAAAATTCATCTCGGAGACAAGAGTTAAATTAAATATCTTCTTACGAAGTTTTTGAGTTTAATTTTTATCAAGCCGAAGTATTAACGTACCCGAAAACCAAATATGTATTCATATTCGTTCATAACCGACTTAATGAAACTTTCATTCCCCATGCATTTAATTAACCCTTTGCACTCGACTGTCCCCCGTAAGAGGACATCCTATATCTGGCTGGCAATCCGAATGCCCCGTTTGAGAGGACATGATAAGATCTTTGGTGTTTTGGTGGGTGCACGATCTGAAACTCTCGTTTCAATGTCCGTGCTTCACATGACAGAACTTGTTCCTCACTTTTGCTCCATGAAACAGTGAAAAAAATCAAAGATCAATTTCCAAAGTGTCGGTGCAAAGAGGAGGCTTCGAAGAAGGAGAAATTTTTGAAAGTTTTTGGAGACGTTACATCATGTTGGAATCTAAGCTTTTCATACTCTATGCCATGACAATAGCCAATGAGAAGGCGCCCACTGATTTTATTAATCGGCTGTTCCCTCTTCGTTGCAGTTTTGTTTTTGCGATGCCACCGATGTTCAGTTAACTTCAGTTTGAGCTCTGACCAGGCAACAGACGCGACGTGTTCATTTTGCTTTTCTCATACATATACACTTTTCGTAAAGCGGAACATAAACTATATCTTTTATTATTAAAATATAGACGCGTTATTTTCAATGCATCATGTAAAATATCTTGGAGGAAAATAAACACCGAGGCTTCTTTAAAATTAACCTAGGCTTATGGCGTTGTACGATTTGTGAATATGCTTCGAATTAACCGGTCAGAGGTCCCACGGGCCGAAAAATAGGCGACAAGTTGAGGACCGCGTCGGGGTGGGGGTTGAGCAACTATCTAGCTGATTTAGGGGAACACCGTGTCTGGGCGTCGTGAAACGCGCCGCGTCGAATATATTTCCCCGTTGTTCCAGCGGGAAGAGGCTCCCGGTGCAACTTTAACGAGAAACCGTCGCCGCTTTCGAAGAATATACGGTCGCGAGCGACGGTGACGGGGGCCCGCGCAGCTAAATCGCGGTAATTAATCGGAGAATTATCGTTACAACGTGCCAGCTAACGGCGCGGTGTCTGCCGGAGCGTGTTCCTGCGCCGCTAGCATCATCGTGATTATTTGTATCGGTAATATCGCCCGTGCAAATTTATCGCGCTCTTATTGCCGGCACGTCGCGCACACCGTTGCGCACACCGTTGCGCACGCCGCGCGCCTCTGTGCTGTCTTTCCCGGAATTATTATCATCTCTCGGGCGTACCCTTCCTCTCGCCCGTTCCTCTCCTTACGCCCTAGGGACACGGTATCCGCTCCAATAAATCTATCTATCCATCTAGCTTCCCGACTAAAACCGTCTTGACTCGCTCACGCTGCGCGTTGCGACGGGACGCGACGCGGTGCTTTTACGAGGAACTTTTACGCCCATCTCGAGGACTTTCCTGTCACTCACGGGCCGCGCGTCTCATATATTCCGGCGACGGTTCTCCAGACCCCCTAGCTAGATCTTCCTGTACGATCCGCCGCGCGGATCCTCGCGAGGGTGTCTGCCGCGATAGCAAGCAACACCCGCCCGATAAAACACGAGATTCGTTCCAGAGATGTTCCTCGTGTTTCCCTCGACGTGTTTTCCGCCGTGTTTTCGGATTTCGGGAACACTCGGGATCCACGAGCTCTCACTCGGAAAGCTCGTTTGTTGCCGAAATTAAGGGGGATTCTCGTGTAAAGCGGAAAAATAAACAGATGTGTATTGCCGAGCGCTCGCAAGAAAGTCCGTGGCAGGAATGCGGTGACGTAGGCAAGAATGCGCGCCAGATTGGTTAGCTTGGAAGGAGCGCCCCTTCTATTGGCCGAAGCGGTCACGCACGCACACCACTACTTGCCTCTGTGCCGTCCCGGGGACTTTCTTGTGAGCGCTCAACAATGCAAATTTGTTTTCTAGTTTTTGGATGAATCTGTACCTATAAAATATTAAGCACCGAGGACGGTTAACCAAGGATAATAGGCTTAAATAGAACTGAAAGACAAGAACAAGCGCGGTGGTGGGCCTCGAGGGACGAATAATTAAGGGCAATGCGAAATTGGAGGCCCTTAGTTCTTCATAAGCTCGGGCACCAAGTGCTTAGTAGAGGGGCGGTCCGTTGAACGTCCCGGGGGTGGGTGTTTACGGGGGTTCGCCCTCGGCTTTAGCCTCCCCCTTAACAAAAAAAGGCTTAAATAGAACAGTTCGGTGAAATAAATCGAAATTAACGCCTTCGCGATTACTAGTTGCGAGCGTGGTCGGAGAGCGGGCGTTGCCTTCGGAATTGGTAGGATTTGTCGGAGCTTGTTGGACCGTTGTTGAGTAGAGGATTCCGAGGATCTTTCGGTGGTGGCTCGTCAGATTTTCAAGTTTTCACTAGCTCCTGCGGCCAGGCGAAATTGCTCGACAAGGCCGGTTGGGAATTAGAGCGAGAATCGGACGTACGCGGCGCGTGTTCGCGTACATACAGCATACAGTATACACAGCTATCGTCCCGTGTACGCGTCCTGCATAATACGGGCGTGTTTATGTATGTATGTAAATAGATTGCGGTCAGGCGGCTGTGTGCGTGTACTTAGACGCGGCAAGGTATTTCGCTGGGACGCGTAATGCCCATAAAACCCAGGGTTTAATCAGCCACCCTAGGCACTGGTGCCCTTGCTTCCTGCCTTCTCCTGCCCCCTTCCCACCTTCATCCCCCTTGCGCGCACCCCCACACCTATATCGTCCCCTGTTCCGTCCCGTTCTCGTTCCGTGTCTGGCCGTAATCTGAGGAACGTTCGGCGGCACGCGCGCCATTACGCTCGGCGTGTTGTAAGGCACACGCCGAGCGGATCCTAGCTGAAAGCTGGCTCGCCTGGATCCTTATTGAAACTGAGTACCATACTCTATGGCCCTCGGCTTGACACGCGGTGTCAAGGGCAATTTGCGCGAACACTCGATGCGAGCCGCACGCACTTCCTCCTATCAACGTCCTTCGGCTGTTTGGCAGCCTGTTAAAACTGTTCGAAGTAGCGACTATGTACAGGTGATTGTATACAGCAGTGCTCTATATTTTTCTTTTTACTGAGAACTTAAGTGGAACTCACCATAGGGGGTTATAAAGCTGTACATTAGGATTAACATAAGGTCTGATATACACTTGGTTGATATGACATCTTACAGTTACACATTAGTAGTGCAGGTACAGCAGAATATAACGCATTAAGTACATAACTCCAAATCTTTAAATTACATTGCTTGGAAAAATTTAAAAGA
The DNA here is from genome assembly GCA_963966675.1 of Lasioglossum calceatum. NCBI lineage: Eukaryota > Metazoa > Arthropoda > Insecta > Hymenoptera > Halictidae > Lasioglossum > Lasioglossum calceatum. The sequence continues at coordinate 16,182,470 of OZ016546.1, read as the reverse complement.
AAAGATGGCATGCCTGAATATTCGGTTTATAAAGTAACGATCTGATATTTAAGGGTGGGAACAAATTGAGCTTGCTTAATCTTTTCATAAGATCAACTCTTTGTGGTTCCAACAAGGTACATTGCCAAATGATGTGGTTAAGATTAGGAATCATTTATTATATGTAGGCGTGAAAGGGATGCCGCAAGATGATAATGATCAATAAATTTTCGTGATAAGGTTGCTATAGCAGACAAAAAACGCGCACGTGTTCATTGTATAAAAAGATACAGGAAATAAGAGAAGACCAAAAACTATTTATTTGATTTCCACCTCAATCCAAATAATAAATTAATCTTTTATTTGCAAATAAGAAATAATAATTTATTCAAATAAAAAGTTTAGTTATTATTTGCAATTAAAATCACACGTTTATTTATTATTTACAATAAAATTTGCCCAACACTGGGTACTGGCAGAGAGAGGGTAACTTCTCTCCCTCAATTCGTGCTCCCTCCCCTCGTCCGGCGGCACTGCGCGGCAGTCAGTTTGTTAATTGTTAATTGTTAATTATTGTAACTAAAAATGCGCTTCTATAATACCAAACCTACCCAACCAATTAAAACTGCCAGGTTGTCTCATAAAAATAGCAAGATTCAGTTTATTTATAGTTTCAAAATGCAGCTACCCATTTTTGTGGTAAATGCATAAAATCCGCAGTCTAATTACCACCGTGTAAAAATAACGAACTCGGTGTGTATGAAATCTGAAGCGTGGATAAAATAATCCTGCTCGAGAGGCTTAAGGGATAGAGCGAAGAACATCGAGGCTAAAAAGCCAGTCCTCGAAGACAACGATAACCGCAGCCGGCACGAATGGTAGCGGGGAACCATCATCGCGTCGCGGTGGATCGAAACAGTGTTTACCGGTAATTCCGAAAGAAAAAACTCTCCCTCGCGGAAATATCTACCGGAGAGATTGAAGCGTGGCCGGTGCTAAAAGCCCGGAGAAGTTATTTCGAAGTTTGAATTCCGGCGTGCAATAACACGGCTCGGAACGATACTTGGTCGCGATTTATTCAAGATTCGGGTTAATTCTTGGCTGGTTCGGACTCGGAGCTTGACTCCCTCTCCCTCTCTCTGTCTCTCTCACACACCGGCAGTTTTGGTCGATAGTGGCTGAGCGTGGGATCGGGCCTGCTGCTTTCGTCGGATAATTAACAAAACTGTTTTCTTGCAGTGCGAGAGCTGGCCAGCTGTGCGCCACTCGCACGGCAATTTAAGTGGGACAGCGGAACGGAGCCGGGCCGCGCTCGTTAGCTTTCCCTGGCGAGCCTTTTTAATTCTCGACTCCACGAGTACGCGACCACGTCACAGAGGACTTGACCAGGGCGAAACTACCCCGTTTTTCTAGAATTTCCGCTGATTATCTTGCGCGCCTGCGCCCCAAGCTTCCTCCGACTCCGCGGTGTAGCTTCTATGTACTTCGATACGGAAAGCGTGTATTTTGTATGAATAGACTGCGGGTTTTACAAAAATCAGTAGATCAAATACATTGCTATCCTATTTTAGACGTCTTGAGGTGATCAAAGGAGGAAATACACTTCCGCATTTCGGTGGAGAAATCAACAAAAAAAGTGTAATTTTTAATGTATTTCACGAACAAATTAACTTCGACACGGAAACCGTGTATCTTTTATGAATAGACTGCGGGTTTTACAAAAATCAGTAGATCGAATACAACAGTGGAAAGACTTTGAGGACATTGGTATCCTATTTTAGACGTCTTGAGATGATCAAAGGAGGAAATACACTTCCGCATTTCGGTGGAGAAATGAACAAAAAAAGTGTAATTTTTAATGTATTTCACGAACAAATTAACTTCGACACGGAAACCGTGTATCTTTTATGAATAGACTGCGGGTTTTACAAAAATCAGTAGATCGAATGCAACACTGGAAAGAGATGGTCTTGAGATGATCAAAGGAAGAAATACACTTCCGCATTTCGGTGGGAAAATGAACAAAGAAGTGTAATTTGTAATGTATTTTACGAACGAATTAAGATATCTGAAATCAGTTTGCGCGGTTGGATTCCTCACTAAAAAATACAGAACTTTCCCGCTTGAACTACTCCTCTAACTCTAATAGTTACCGAGATATTCGACCAAATATTGTTCCAAACTTTGAGGGCTGGTTTCATCCCTCGAATATAAACGATGGATGCTAAAGAAAAATATGTGTCTAGAATTCCATTAAGATCTGGTGATGTGACTTCTGAATCTGTTGGATGAATTATGATGAGATTTACGTGTTACTTCCAAAAATATGTACAGATTCTTTAGCATTAAATATAGTGTGATGAAGCACCTGACTGTATATTATATTATTCAGAAAAATATTCGAAACGAAATCGTCCAAAAAATGGGTTACCGTGGTTAATCCTTCGTTCTAATTTGCGTTTCTTCGGGCGAGCGCGAGTACCGGTTTTGCAATGGATTCCGGTCTGGTTCGGTCTGATTGCGACAAAGTGAGAAAAAGGGCTGTGTACACGCGGTATTTAATACACACAGAGCTGCCTAGAGAGAGAGAGACCGAAACAGAAAGGAGAACTAGAGGCACAGTGAAGGGAGAAAGAGGGAGAGAGCACTCGAGTCAACGCGCGAAACAAGAATAGAGACGTACGCGCGTACATTTCTCGCATTGCTTCAAATTAGGTGAAAGCTGAAGGGGGAACTCGAGAACATTCCCGAAACCCGATTATACCGGGCGCCGAGTGTTTTCCGGCATTTTCCACGCATCGTTTATATGTACCGCACCGTTACACGGTTAACGAGCCTTTGCCGGATCAAAGGACAAGCGTTTCGACAACTCCGCGCATTGCGCCGCGCGTCGCGAGGGAATCGGATCGCGAGCAACCCTTATACACGAGCGACTGATACCTCGCGCTACCAGCTTCAACCCCCTCAGCGATCGCAACAGTTTGCACAACTAATTTGCTGAAGAATTTAACACCCTGCCTTACACGTGCGTTCTACTTCTTCGTGGAAATTCCAATTTTTGTGGAAAGTAGAATGAGGGGTCTGATATTCAGTGCGTCATTGCAAGTTCAACTTCCTTGGAAGGGATGATTTTTCAGCTTATAAAGAAGAATAAGATGCTGAAAAATTCCCTCAAACCAAATTGATTTTTGTTTGGAAAGAAAAACACCCTTTGTGACAAGCTTCAAGTCGGTACCCCTACCGCAAGGGTAGTTACAGGGTAAGCATTGTATTTCGTCTGGTCTGCTCAACAAAAAATTACGAAAAAATTCATTAACATTCTACCTAATAGTACACATACCAGTGAATTATTTTAGAATTTTTAGTTGGAGAATCGAGTCGTTCGCTTCGGTGCGAGTCGTTCCATACAAAATACAACAACATTCCAGTCGAAAAGATTGCTTGCGTTAAAACTAAACCCACCGCGCGCTAAAAGCGATTAACATGTTTTAATTTGAAAAAATGACGAGGCTCTATTTATTTAGATTTTCTGCAATTTTTACAACGTAAAAATGGACGTGTGCTTGGATACAGAATTTTATCGAATCAATTTCCACGTAAGCACCTTCATAATTTCAATAATTACGAAATATGAAACCGGTCATTTGACCGGCAGTGGTAGGTTTAGTGTTAATAAACATGTCTCCTAGTACTTTAGGAACTCGTTCGCCAGAGTGAAAATATCACAGCAGGTTTGTTAAGGGTGTATGGACTCATTAGCGTTCGAGTAAGTACGTTCTTGTAAGCGTGCAACTATAATGAAAATTCTCGGGGTGGGGACAGTCGCTCTAGCTTGTGTACTTTTAATCATCGTGTTTCACCATCGATTTCTTGGCTGACGAGCAACAAGAAACCGCAAAGTAGCGGACAAGAAGAGGAACCGCAAGAAAATCCGGCCGCTTAATTGCTCGACAGGGATTTGGCGCGCGCGGCTCATGCTTGCGGGTAATTTTATACCCGTGGCACGCGAACAACCGTCTCTCGGAAAGCTTGCCGGGCCGGTTCATAATGATTATTATCGCGCCATTTGGACGGTCCCGCGATTACCTGTTTAATAATGCACGGACATATTACGATTTATTCGAGGAGAGCCGATCGGTCGGCCGATTATTACAGGTCCCGTGCATCGTTTAATTACCGTCGGTGATAATTTTAAATAAATTGCCGTTGTTCATTTGTCAATCCCCAGGCCCTCGTAAATTTCATCGGGCGCTGACTGAAACTGTGCGACCGAGCGGAATTTGTTAATTACGCCGGTCGTTTAAGCGTCGCGTCGCCCGGCCTGCCGGGCTCTCGCCAACCTTGTTAGTCTGCCGCACTAATCGTCCTGGAATTTATGTGTGTTCAAGGGCAAGATGCCGGGATCGCGCTGTCCCCGCTGATCGGAGTGGTGGTCGGTGCTCTGGTCACCCTGGTGCTCATCATTCTGGTGGTAGCGGTGCGCGTGCGACGGGACAGAGTATCGAAACCACGACACGAAAAACCAGCGGAACTCAGCGAACTGCCACCCCAACAGTATCCTCTGCAGAACACGCAACAAACCGTAGAAACTGATCCAGACGTTATACCAAATAAATTCGGTAAGTCTCACTAATCTCCTCCCCTGGTCCCCCTCAGGCCTATTTATAATCCCTTCTTCTAGGCGCTCCTATAGTCCTCTAGTTCCTGCCCTAGTCCCCTTCCTACTCCCTACCCCCTTCCCTCTCTTGGTCCCATCTCTTATCTCCTGCCCTGGTCCCCCCTCAGTCCCATTTCTAATTCACTTTTCCAGGCGTTCCTCTAGTCCCTCCTCTAGTCATCTTCCTAATCCCTGCCCCGTTCCCTCTCTTGGTCCCATCTCCAATCTCCTCCCCTGGTCCCTCCACAGTCCCATTTCTAATCCCCTCCTCTAGGCGCTCCTACAGTCCTCTAGTTACTGTTCTAGTCCCCTCCCCAATCCCTGCCCTGCTCCCTCTCTTGGTCCCATCTCTAATCTCCTCCCCTGGTCCCTCCTCAGCCCCATTTCTAATCCCCTTTTCCAGGCGTTCCTCTAGTCCCTCCCATAGTCCCGTTCCTAATCCCTGACCCGTTCCTTCTCATGGTCCCATATCTAATCTCCTCCCCTGGTCCCTCCTCAGTCCCATTTCTAGTCCCTTCCTCAAGGCGCTCCTACAGTCCTCTAATTCCTGTTCTAGTCCTCTTCCCAATCCCTGCCCCGAACCCTCTCTTGGTCCCATCTCTAATCTCCTCCCCTGGTCCCTCCTCAGTCCCATTCCTAATCCCCCGCTCTAGGCCCTCCTATAGTTCTCTAGTCCTTTCCCTAGTGTCTTCTGTAGTGATTCTCCTATGGTTCCTCCTCTAGACCCTCCAGTAGCCCCTCTCCTAGTCCCTCCTATGGTCCCTCCTCAATCGCGTACCTAATCCCCTTCTCTAGTACCATCCCCATCCTCCCCTGGTCCCTTTTTTAATCTCCTCCGCTGCACAGTCAGCTAAAAATTTTTGTCAAAACTCCACCAACAGAATTTTAGCTGCAAAAAACGAGTTTCCACTGTAGCACCCGTTTGCGAAACCGGTTTGCGCGGCTCGCTCGCCGCCGACAATTAGTCGGCCTAGTTCTACTTGCTCTTTCGCGCGGATATTCTACCCTCCCGCGTTGTCGTCGTCGTCTACTCGCAGTTTCGCGTCGCCAGAGCTTCTATTTAGTCGGTTCGCGCGTGCCGTGGAAAGTAGGTGAGAGATGGCTTCGCACACAATAGAATGTTAAACGTCGTATACGTTCCTCGATTTCTAACATTCAATTGTTACCGTAGGAACAATGCGCGTGCGCGGGAAACTTTCAATTCAAACACAGTAAAACTGTGTGTGACAAGTCGTCCCACATGTACAGCGAATTTTCTTTGATATTTTCCGAAACGTATTTCCCCTCGTTTGCCAGGACTCCCGCGGAATAGTGAACTTCGTCCAACCAGTCGAGTCGGTACAGGTAAACGAGTGCGAGTTTATTTCGCTGCTTAATTTTTCTCCTCTTTTAAATTGCACCGACCCATTTCTATTACGAATACATGAAATACTCCGTCTAGTGGCTGTGATAGATAAATTTGCATTACTTACGGGATGAACCAATGCAATAGATTCCACGTTAAATCTCAGTTCCTCCTGTTCGCAAGCTGTCTATGAAAATAGCTATCCGCAAGCTCCGTGGTCTATCAGCTCCAACTTCTACTACTTACTAGTTAAACTATCAGTTTAACTTTGCTACGGGGATGAAAATGACTGGCACCAAAAGTACGAGTTGAACAAAAATTCTACCAGTGCAGAAGGGGATGAATATTGCATTCTACTTTCGACGGTAGACGAGCAAGCTATTTTGGAGAGTTGGCTAACGTTCGTGGCCGGGTGTTTAGCGGGAAAAGTTATTAATAAAGAAGCGATATGGTGTCGCGAGCCCGTATCGAGGTACTTGAGCGAGTTTGGGAGCGCGGAAGGTTCGCGACAGCAATATTTCGAGCGGGTAGGACGGCGAACGCGGGAGAGGAGAAAGGAGTTCTTTTTTTTTTATTCAGAAGCACGCGCACCGTAATCGATCGCAAGCCGGCGTTCATCCGCTCGAGTGCACTTCGCGTTCGAGAGAAGGACATAATATGGGGGGAGGAGAGGAGAGGAGTGTCACCGCAAAAATAGAGACCGGAGCCTAGCCGCCACGGCTGGCGGAAGATATTTAGGAATATTCGCCGGAAGTCGGGGGTTCGCGAGAGTATCGCGAGAGACGCCGCGCCGTATCGTATCTGCTCTGTTTTCTCGGGGACGATGGCATCGGTTCCGCTCGGGAGCGGACGCGATCGCGCGTCGAGTCCGTACCCGCAACGACAGAAAATGCTTTCGCAGCGTATCTAGCCGGGCGACCCAAGCCCGCGTGGCCCGTTGCTTCGATCCCCTTTGTTGGCGATGAAATATGGCAGCGGCGTCTCGGCACCCTGCACCGTACACCGTGCAACGAGCGCGCCGCAGACCTTGTAAGCCGCGGTAATTGAATAGAATCTACACGCGGCCCGCGTCTACAAATAGAATCCCGCGATTAGATTAATTACGCGTTCACCCCGTTACGTTCCCCTGTAATAACGCGCGCGCACCTCGTTCTCTATGGAGTTCGTAGCACCCGGTTGATTGTTTACACCGCGCCGGTTATTGCTTACGCTAAACGCGCGAAACGATTGCACACGAGCGTGCACGACAAGCACTACAACTCTCCGATAAAGATTCTCGTGGCGTCGAGCGATTGGAATATAAATCGCCTTGCTTTTGATTTCTAATGGGACCAAGTGAAAGAGGAACTAGTGAAGAATCTAGAGAAAAAAGACTAGACAGGGGACTAGGAATGGGATCAGAAAATGGGACTAAAGAGGGACTGGGGAATGAAGTAGAGGAGGAGCTAGGGAGGGATTAGAGGAAAGGACAGTGGAGGGAGTAGGGGAGGGACTATGGGAGGGTCCACTACGTGATGCCCAACCAATCCCCTAAAATATCTTTCTTTTTTTTTGGAAAAGGTCAAAAAAATGCGTTTATGCACACCCCTGAAGGGGGTAGTGTGGGACTAAGAGGAACAGGTGGTCGGTTCCCCCACTACCCACTAAAAATCAATCCTCTCCCAGGACGGCTGATAAGACGCCCCTCTACTAACCTTGTCCTGATCAAGCTGAGCCATGTAGTCCCGTTTTCCACATTTCTCGCATGGTTCAATAATCGGGTCGAATCCACGCCTGTTCTTTGCCCTTATCCCCTAAAATAGCTTTCGGTCGGTTGACTGTTGCAGAGGGCAATCTGGTGGAGGTGAGTCCTCCGAGCTACCCGGGTGGCTACCCTCCGGGACACTGGGTCACGCCGGGGCCCACGCCGAGCATAGACGAGCTCTGCCACAAGTTCGCCGGGAGGCCGACGGAGCTGAGGTTACCATCGAGGAGCACGATACCCAGCCTGCAGAGCATGCCCATGACGGGAATGATGGTGGGCCAGGGGATGGTGCTTGGCAGCGGTCAAGGTGTCGCGATGAGTGCCGGCCAAGGTGTCGTCGTCGCCGGGGAATGTCTGGACGGCGAGGCGATCAAGCGGCGACTGATGGCGAACAGGCTGCCAGAGAGCTGCGTCTAGACCAGGCAACCGCTCTTCGCCCCGGGAGCGTTCCGATTTGCTCCCGGGGCAAGTTTCGTCGAACGAGAGACACTCGCGAGTTCGGCGTCGTCGTCGGCGACACAAGACTATATGGTTCACTTCGTATAGGACGCTACGAGTAGGCGTGGCTTCGCTGGGTTGGGTCTCGCGAGACCCCGGACTCTGCCCCACGGGGCAATCTTTGTCCACTTTTGATCTAGACCGACGTCTCTGCGGGAATAACGTCGGAGGAGGAAGATGGCTGCGTTGTGCTTAGAGCGTAAGATACCTCGAGTAGACGTGACTTCGCTGAGTTGAGTCTCGTCGGAGCCGGGGCCCTGCCCCACGGGGCAATCTTGATCCATGTCGGATCTAGGGCGACGTCTCGGCGCAAATAGCGTCAGAGGAGGAAAGGGATGTTGACTACGTTGCACTTCGAGCGTATGATAACTCAAGTAGGCGTGGCTTCACTGGCCTTGATCGAGAGGCAGGGCGATGCTCTATAGAACCAAGGCTGTTCTACAGCTTCATTTTTAGATGAACGTCTATTCAGAATCACAAATGGAAGTCTGTTCATCTTATTCTCTGTGTAAAGACCACCCTCGATGGGCGTGGCTTTGCTGCTCCCGTTGACGGAGCCACAGCAATGTCCCAAATGGCAAACCGTGTCCACGCCTGCTCTAGAGCAACTTTACAGAGGAAGTATCATACAGAGAGGGGTAGAGGACTGTCTATTCCCCTCTACTTGTAAGAAACGCTCCCCGAATGGACGTGGCTTCGTTACTCCCGCCCTTAACGGAGCAAGAGCAGTGCCCTTCGGGGCAAACCGTGTCCGAGCCTAGTGTAGACCCTGGAATTCGCCTCCTCGGCGTCGAATCGTGCAATCGGAGCCGAGACGTCGCCATTCTAATGATCCGTGCATAAATCGAACTGCGAACAAGTCAATTGCAAGACGATGACGATTTTACAGACAATCCCGCGTCGTAACGAAAGCCGCGTTGGAAACGGGAACTTCCCGGCCGACGAAACTGTTTGAAGAGCGTTGTTTCCCTCGTAGTGTCGGACAGAATGTTGTTTCTTTTTGCTCGGAGGAGGCGCGGAGAGGAGAGCATGCGGACGAGGGATCCGCTCGCGGAAGAATTAGGTGGAAACTTGCCAGTTCTCGAGTTCTCTCCGACGAGCACGCTCGCGAATTTGCGTTCCCTCTTCTTCGAGAAACTTTGTTCTCTCTCTCTCTCTTTCTCTCTCGATTTCTCTTCGGGCCGGTTTCTCCCAGGACCGACCACCGATCCGACGATTCTGGTCCTCCCTCGCGTATACAGGGTGACTTCATTTAACTATACCACACGAATTTACTCATAACCTACTCATTACAAAAAAGTTTCAAACAAAAGCTTCTTTTATATCAATTAAGACATGCAACGTGGTCATTAGCAATTAACAATTTTCATCCCATATACCTTCGGCATTCAATGCTCTTTCAAATTCCACATTATGAAGTAAAAATTCAAGGTCCGACAACAAAGTGAAATCTTAAAAGAGCTAATTGTTACATCGTGTGTACCGGATAATGCCCAACAACTTCTGCTCGAAATATTTTCTGACGCAACAAGTAGGTTACGAGTAAATTCAGGTGGCACAGTTAACTCCGTCCGGTATTTCTCAGCAGAGGTACGTGATTCAAGTTTCGGGGGAGAGACGCATCCGTGCGAAATGCTCCGCGGAAAAATCCGAGAACGAATGGCGACGGTAATACATCGGGAAAACGCGACTATCGAGCGACGACGCGACGCACAGTGGGAAATTTGGCCCGAAAACTTGGAAAAAAGTCGATTTCTAAATTTCGCGTATGTCATAAAACTTTTGTTGTCCGTCGTAGTTAAAGGTCTGAAGAATAAGGCTCCAATGTTGTACTTGTTGTACAATGTTGTATTTGTACACCCGTGAATTAGTAAACTTCATCGAAAGACGAGAGATTTTAAGGCGCGCTTTGCGTTTTTAAACAGTCTCTAAAACAGCGTCCGTTCATTGGCGATTTCCAAGTGTTTTAAGGAAAATTGTGTAAGTTCTTGTATTACAAAAGTTTTTCAAAGTTTTTCGGATCAGGACCGAATCCTTATCGAGAATATTAGCGTGCACCCCGGATTTTAAACGAGACGGTACGGGGAGGGGGAATTCTCGACGGCAAAGCAGCTCCGATCGGCGAATTGGAACGGACGTAAATAAACCCGCGTCTCAGCCCGAAGAAAGAGAAAAGATGCTCGAACGACGCGCCCCTTCCCTTCTCCAACCCCTATCGTTCCTCTTCCGGTTGCTGGAATGAAGATGGATGGAGGAACGGCGGGGAGATACGCGATGGAACGGCCGCGAGTGCAACCCAACGAAAGTAACGGAGAATAGCTGGGGGTAGGGGAGGGGTGTGCCACCGAAAGACAATGCGATGGTACTTTGCCGAGTTGTTCGCGGGGGCGTGAACAGCAACCTTCAGGCTGATCAATCTACCCCGCACCCGGAAAAAATATTCGCGACGAGACAAGAGACTTTGTACTCTGCAACACCCATAAGTACGTCTGCGGCTGTCGCGTTTGCTGAGTACCTCGGAAAACACCTCGTACACTCGATTTTCTTCGAAATAATTTTTTAACAACTTTTTGATCATTGATAAAGTTCAAGTAACGATCTAGAAAGTTGTCTGAGTTTGGTACAGGGTCGATTGTGTGTGGAGCTTATGAAAATGTATTTTAACAATGTTCGGAAATTAATAACAAATACTGTTACAAGAATCCTGCAGAATCGAAATAATCGTGATCTAAGAAAACGAGAGGTTCGAGGTCTAAGAAAATTGCCCGTCCCCTCCACTGCAGGGCATATTTCTATCTGGTGTTCGGGTAAACAAAATTTTAGATTCGAAGATTTATTCTAACAATCTGGACGATAAATATATCCATTCCCCGATGCATAAAATAAACCATTTTTATTTTCTGTCGCGTCAAATAAAATACTGTAATCTTGTATTTCGAATATTTCTTTCGCGGCGAAAATAAATCGAGGGGAGGGGACGCGGTTGTAATTCAAGGGAGCATAATATTTCGCAAAATTTCCATTCTAATTTATGAAACGCGATGAAATGTTTCATTCGAAAATGTTCAACGTTTAGATCGCCCCGGAACGGATCAGCGAAGTTAAACAAAAACATTTCAAAAATGAAATGATGTTCTTTCGCGCGGGTATCCTTTTAAATGAAACATTATTCGAGGCCTTCGACAGATGGTTCGCGCCCATCGGAGCTGTTAAATAAAATACTGGTTTAAAAACATTTTCCATTAACACGTGCGCTGACGCGTCACTGCTGAGCGAGAGATGGGTAAAATTTCCAGGAAAAAAAAATATTTGAGATAGTACATGACATACAGTTCGGATGAAATAGTATTTCAAATAGACAGCAAAATTTCCGCGAGCGAAATGTTTTTATGTTGACTATTCGGTGCGTGGATATTACATAAGTTCTATTTTAATAGCCCGTTACACAAAATTACACAGTTTTGCTGCGGCAGCCAGACGCGCACGGGACAAATGATTTTTATTCGAATAATCTGACGCGTCGAATAAAGTGATTGTTTTTACATGCGTACCACCGAATGATTTTCAAAAAAATATGTGGTCCGTTCAGTTACATCTCTTCGAATGTCAAAATACTTCAACCGTTGTTTTAAACCCTCTTTGGGTTGCATAAAATATTTTACAGGCTCGCGCGTCCAATTTCAAAGTGGATAGGGTGTTTACCGTTTTTTGCGTGAATTAATTAAACTGCGGATTTTCTAAAAAAGTGAATTTACTGAAACACGAAACTGCGAAGAACTTCTTTGATTACGTTATTCTTATATAATGCATAAAATAATGGAAACGTTCAGAATTACATTTTTCTTATGCTATACTATCAGTTGAGTTGAATAGTTGTTACAACTATTAAAAGAGCAATTACATTTTTATTTCTATTGCAGGATGATTTATAGCGTAACGATTATTTCGATTGTGCAGGGTTGTTGGGCAGGTGTATTTTTATTTCACTAATGCGTAGACTGCGAATCTTTAGGCAAAATAAAAATTGTCTGCGTCGATTGCAAGAAATAGAATGTACAGTGTTCCCGCGATTGTTGTGAGAACATAGATTTCTTGGATAACTTCTCCAAGTGTAAACGACGATCCTGGGTAAACAACGGTGCTAAGCGGGAAATTGTTTGACAATGATACATCGAGAGTACCATAAAACCCCAATTTAAACACCCAAATACCTTAATTTCTTTGTAGCGCGATCGACCGCCCAAGGGGGAACCCCCTAGTAGTGGGGATAAAAAAGTCACATCATCCGAATACCCGAAAGTCACATCAATCGCGGGAACACTGTAAATCGAACGTTATTTTTTCCCATAATGATTTTAATAGAGGGGAAATAATATATTGACATCTCCAATATTTAAAAGTTTTCAACATTTCTCAATTTCATATACTCAAGTTTGCTATAAATGCTTAAAGATCCGCAATCTAGCAATGAGGAATCAGTCCGCGAAGGAAACTGCTTGTTCTCGAAAATGATTTCAGAAGGGATTGTGATTCCAAAACTATTTTGATTTTACTTTCAGAGAGAAATAAGAGAAATGAGTTAGTGGTTCGAAGATGTAGCTTGCTCTCGAGACAGATAGTATGCAGAAAGATTTATAGCGTAATGATTATTTCGACTGTACGAGGTTGTCGGCCAGGTGGATGATTTAAAATGTTTTGTTTCGAAGATTCCACGCACGATTTCGACTGAAACCGACTATTTGCCGTTCGGGACGGTATTTCACCGATCCGTGGCGCGGAGACAGCACGACTACCTGTAAATAAATGTACGTACGTGTTCATAGCGGCAGCCATCCGAATCCGAATCACTCGTTGTAGGATAGGAAGGAATGAATCACTGTCACCGCGACTCCCCTCCTAATTTGATTCGATTCCCGTGGAACGAACGGGAGTAGGAGGGGTAGAAACAAGAGTCGAGACTAGACGAGGCCGGCTCGGCTCGGCTCGGCTCTGCTCGGCGGAGAGAAGCCTTTATATACTCGGGGGCTGAAAAATTCAATTTATAAGGTCAGAAAAACCGGGCTTCCACGTGACGCTTCTCGGCGAAGTCATGAAGCTTGACGGCGAAACTGGGAGCGAAAAAAAAAACCAAGACGAAAAGTGACAAAGTATATTCCTAGGAGAATGAAGTGACGCGAACTTCGTCCGAGACACCCTCTCTACCTCCCTCTCTCTCTCTCTCTCGTCGTCCCCTTTCTCTGACTTTTAACGTGCGAAACGTGACGAGGGCCAGATTCGCCCATTAAAATCTCCACTTTACTTCACTAATCATGCCCAGCATAAAATTTTCAACAATCAGCTTAAACGACCAATTTCATATTAATTATTACATATTCTATTCCATCGCGTGTCATGAAAGTCGATTAGGGAATACTGGAAATTAAAAGACGGTTCAAGGAATAGTAAAAAATCGACGATCGGTAAAACTGGAAATCAAAATTGCGGAAGAAAATACGAATTTAATCATTGACATTGACTAAATTTTTTGGCCTGACGAGGAGAAAAGGGGGTGAAACGCGCGAGGGAGTGCGAGGGAGTATCAGATCAAAAATCGCGAGGGTGCAAGACGTGAACTTATCGTTAACGTCGACGAGCGTTTCTTTTTTCGGTATATTCAGAGGAGAAGTTGGGAGCGAGAATAAAAAACAAAAGAAATAGAATAACGAAGAAACAAAACAACATGAATATAAATACGAAGAACACACTAACACACAGACAGACACAATGGTAAGCTACAAGAAAAAGTCGTTGCTCGTTAGTTAATGTCGTATCGTTGTACAGAAGTATGTATCGTTGATGAATTTCTGCGCGCGTGTTCCGGACGTCGCGAGATCCGAGAAACGAGCTGCGGGCCGTGGCAGGCGTTACTTCGGGATCGAGACGCGATCGAGACAGGATCGTTCGATCCCCCAAAGAGTTCAGAACGGCGACGTTGTCAGGTCGTCGCTTCCCAGGAACGCTCGCCGATCTTCGCCGATTAGAATTCGACTCTCGCCCGCATCGTAGAACTTAGACACGCTTTACGAATCCGAATTACGATCGAAGGAGTAATTGATCAATGGACAAAACACTTTTTCTATCGGACATCACGGTCAAAATGCAATTCTAGGTGAGCTAACAATATCAAGTTTACTTTACGTCGCTCGAGATCATTCATTTCCGGAGTGTTATCGATTAATTTGTTCAAAATTTACAAATGGACGAATCAATAGACTTTATTAATAGGTACCCTGAATAAATTTGCCAGTGTCGCTTATTCAAGACTTGTCTCCCACTCTACCTCATCCCTTCCGCCACGGCCTGGCCACGTGACGCGTTTCGTCTCTGTCGTGCATGCGTCAAATGCCACGTGACTATCCGGTAATGACAGAGAGGAGTTGGCCGTATTCCCCTCAATTTCCCTGGTCTGGCGACACTGAGCAGAAAAGCAAAATGAAATATTCCGAGGAACAGTTTCCAAAACATTGCCAGATTATTCTTAGAATATTAATTGACTGTAGGTCCAATTATTGTTGTTTACTTACACGTAAAAATAAGCGAATGAGCACAATAGAAAGCAGAAATGAAAACAATTTAGCTCAGCTAGAGTCGCATGTTGAACCACTGTGCGCTCCCGCGCGGCAAGAAGCGACCTGATCGACGCGCGATCGCTATTTCCGGTTGTTGTGCGGATCAAGATCCATCTCTGTGATTTTAATCAGCTCGAGGTTCGAAATTCAACGTTCCGAGTAATTTTGCTCATCTTGCTAAATATGTCGCTCGACTGTGACGTTAGAGGTGCAGAAAACGTGACAAATTTTTTATGGAAGTCGTCGATGTCGTTTTTTTAAATGTAATAGACCTGCAATAAGAGGATTTATCTGCGGTGAGAACATTTTTGTTGAATCTAAAAATTACTCGGGATCGTTGCAAGTTCGAGCTGACTGGAACAGTGAAGGTGTACCGCGATCTGCACGATCGCCCAAGTTTTTTCACGTCCACGACGAACTCAGCCTAATTCCTTGTACGTCCGGGTGTCGCGATCCGATCCGATCTAATCGTTTTTCAAATTGACGCGCGCAAGCCGAATGTTCTCGCGCGAAAAACGCTCAATAAACGTTTCGTTTCGTCGATTCCTGCGAAAGGGAACATCGCACGGTGACACATTCACCCGATCCAGCTGCCGATTTACGATATGTACTTCAAATCTGCGAGAACGGTTTCCGAAGGAGATCGCCGTTATTTATTTCCTGTGATCGTTTAATAAATACACAAATACTTCTAGGCATACATACATATAGGACAGAGTCGCCAGATCAGGGGAAAAAGTTACCCCCTCTCTGCCAGTACCGGATCAGATACGTGACATTGTGACGCATGCACGACAGAGAGGGAACGTGTCACGTGACCGGACTGTGGCGGAAGCGGGGAGGAATAGCGTACTCTTATAGAGTGAACTGTCCAGTTCATAAACAATTAAGCTGCATGTCTTATACAGTTGGGAGAGAACTGATCGCACACTTTAAATCAGAATAACTTTTTTATGAATGGACCAAACGACTTCAATTTCTCTGTAAGGCTAGAAGAAAATAACGTCTAAAAAATATGTTGACAAAATGCATTTGGTCGGAATTGTAAAAACAATAGTAAAAATTGATTTTTACAACTTTTTTAGCTGGGCCAATAACGAAAATTTAAAAGATGCGTTTGGTCAACTCGTATAAGTAGCATACGCTCTGAAAATTTTATTGATATTGGTTAATTGGTTTACGAGTTATAAACGATCATAATTGGCGAAAAGGCCGAAAATCTTAAAAAATTGCTATTTTTACCACATTTTCTCGTTTATAACTCGTAAACCAATTAACCGATTTCAATACAATTTTCAGAGTGTATATAATTAATACGAGTTGACCAAACGCATCTTTTAAATTTTCGTTATTGGCCCAGCTAAGAAAGTAGTAAAAATCAATTTTTACTATTGTTTTTCACAATTCCGACCAAATGCATTTTTTCAAGATATTTTGTAGACGTCATTTACTAATTCTTCTAGCCTTACAGAGAAATTGAAGTCGTTTGGTCCATTCACAGTGTGTGTGATCAGTTCTGTTCCGAACTGTACACGTATAGCGCAAATTTCAACACGAAGTGGGCATCATAAACATTGTGTTTTCGTTTAATAAAAATCCACGTTCATTCGCTGGACAGGTGACCCTGCATACTTTTAGTGAAAAGCGTGAATGTGAATAGCGCTTTGATAATTCAACGCCGAAGAGTGTTCCAATGATTTTTTAAGCGATCTGGATCGAGGAAATGGTTCACTGTGTACCGCCGAGAGCCTGAGACGATCTACGTTTCCACCTCCGTTTTTTAGTATCTTTACCCGTTTCTCTGTCGAAGCGATTCCGATATCGTTAACGTAGGAACCGCAAGCGAGCGAGTGGTGTGTATGTGTAAGTATGTGCACGCATATGAACCTTTTTGGAGACAAAACGAATGTACATAATCAGCATGTGGCACGCGCGAGGTCCGTGTAAATCGACAACTATATTTTAAGTTCACTGTATAGGTGATTTCATATCAGAACTCCATATCGTCTACTAACTCATATGTATATACTACGTAAAGTTTCGATCTGAATAAACTGTTTAACTGTCCAAGAAAACACTGCGTCTTCGATCTCACCTGATCACATCCCCTAATCATTTCCTCATCCGTGATAATTCAGTAGACTGCAGACATTTTATGCATTTATTAAAAAACGTTTGAAGAATGTAAAAATATTGTATTATTCTCAACTTATTGGATCTATTAAGCCAAGGGTGATCATCCCTACTCTTCCCTCCGGCTTAGACAGAGGAGAGTTACCCCCTTCTCTTCTTTTTTTTAAAGTTTAAGGACTGTCAGGGGGAAAATGCATATTACGCACTGCCATCCCTCCTAAAAATAATGGCCGGAGGGAAAGTGTGGGGCTCGACCGGTACTCTCGAATGCACCGGGCCCATACTCACTAAAAAAACAGTCCAGGACTCAAAATTGAGACCCGGTCCACCTCCTACTGGGTGGAGTTGCCCCCTCTACTTGGCTGACGAACAGAGGTGGAAGAGTGGGGTGGAAAGCAAGAAAATCGTTGCCCAATTTTCGTCTAACTAAAATTCTTAATAGGCAACCTGCATTCTTATCGGACTTATACAGTTATTTCAAGCTGCTATTTTCGATCCCGGTTTGAAAATAAACTTTACCGGAGCCAGTGGCAAGGTCGATGGGAGATTTCGAGCAGCGCGAAGGTAGTGTGCGAAGAGCTTAATTAACAACCTCGGAGAAAAATGCCGATGGCCGGGAATATTTCGTAGGAGATTTGTTCTTGTCCGCGAGCCGTTCGTATCGGTCGCTGCCACGCGATGCTCGAGCAATCGAGCCGGTATACATCACTTTTTATCGTCGGATCCCACTGGCTCGATATGCTTATTAATAGACACGACCGGCGCCCTTAGATCCTCTTTCGAAAAAAAAATATGGCCGCGATTACTCTGGTAAATGAGAGAGCCGGCGATCTACGAGGAACAGGGACATGCATCGGTGATCGGTGCTAGGGAATGGCAGAAGAGGATGGCCGACGGGTACGAAGGGAACGAAGGGTTGAAAAATCGATCGCCTCGCCGTATATCGAACGGGCCACGCGGCTATCTTGCTCGCCGTAGTAAAAGCATTTCGAATCGATAGGGAAATAAATCAAACGTTAATAAATCAACTTTAGCGCACCGAGGATCCCACTCTGCTAGGGAGAGAGAGAGAGAGAGAGGGGGGGGGAGAGTACGGCGTGAAAAAAAGCACTGAGACAAAGCCGCTAGGAATATCGTTTCCAATAGCGACCGGCATTTCCGATTGATAAAATCCGTTTGATAAGCGTGCCCTCTCTCGTCCATTAATTCACCCGATGAACACGCAAGAGAGAGAGAGAGAGGGAGTCGGTACGGGAGGACCGAGGCGAAATTGCGCGGCGGATCCTATCGAGGAGTCTAATTGCCGCGTACTTTTCATTCGCGAACGGCGCAATCATTTTGGATTCGAACGGACCCGAGGAACGACGCAACGCGACGCAACGGACCGATTTGCAGAGGACACCTGCGCCTAGAGGCGAGCTGCTCTTCGTTGCTCTTAAATTAATCGCCTATACTGCGTCAACAACGTTAGATCATTCCCCTCGGCTAGAGGCTTACCCCTGCAAAATATTTCTGATTTAACCCGTTCGCGTAGGTGTAGATACACTGAAATTTACTAGAAAGGTTAAAAGGAGGTTAATAGCTTTTGTCGTGCTTCTTTAATTTCGCGCACGCATGCGCTAGCTACAAAAGTTATTAGAACTTTAACATCATTTTTTAAAAAAATATTTTCTCCTTTTGACCTTGTTTTTCGCGTTCAAGATCAATTTTGGGGAGGTTCCTATGTCATTTTCGATCAAATCGTAGGTGTAGAATCGCGCTATGGTAGCCGTGATTGTACATATAGTTTTGTGACACTTGAATTTCAAGGTCAAAAGGTCAAGAATTTTATCTCGATTGCACCGTATTCTATTCATCGCAAGGATAAAAAGTGCAAAAGAAACCATCACCCAAAACTCGATTGCTCTCTTAAAAAGTTATGATGTCAGTCAGTGGTTCTTAACCTTTTTGAAGTCTCAGGGAATACTTCTAAAAAAAACACATCTAAGAAACAAAAACATCCCGCGTAGAAATAAATACTCTTTTAAAAATACAGGGTACCTGCGATAATCTGACAAAACATTATTTTAAACAAAAGTTGACCAGTCTTCGTTTGGCTATACATTGCAATAAATAAAGTTCGAAATTATTTAATTATTGTCAAGGCCACCTTCATTTTTTAAAATGGTATTT
This sequence comes from Lasioglossum calceatum, assembly GCA_963966675.1. NCBI lineage: Eukaryota > Metazoa > Arthropoda > Insecta > Hymenoptera > Halictidae > Lasioglossum > Lasioglossum calceatum. The sequence goes on along the minus strand of OZ016546.1, from coordinate 16,163,334 downwards.
CAAAGTCATCCGAAGGTCATGGTATACTAGGTCGTTGAATTCGTCTTGATACGGGCTATAATACTGTTAAGTCAAAAATACAAAGTGCCATTTAAAAAAAAGAAGGTGGCCTTGGCAATACTGAAAAAAAAAGAAAAATTTCGAACTTTTTTTTATTGCAATGTATAACCAATCGAAGACTGATCAACTCTTGTTTAAAATATTTTTTGTCAGATTATCGCAAGTACTTGAAAAATCGTGAAAAGTGTTATGTGGGACACCCTGTATATAATTAAATAAATTTAATATATTTCGCGGAATTTCGTGATGTCATTAGTAATACAAATATTTAGAAGAGATAAAAATAATATTTGTCGATCAAATATTAAAATCGAAAAAACTGTGCTCGATATTTTCGTACATAAATATTTTCAAAAATAATATTTAATCGTTGCAGAGATATAAGAGAAAAAATATTTCAAATAAAGCACATTTCGGGAATCCTTTAAATAAAATACTATATCAACTGCTATCTTAAAAACTGTTTCTAACAAATAAAATATTTACCATTCGACATAGTACTTCAGCCAGCCCTGCTCGATCCGATGCTCGACCAAAGCTTGGCATAACAGGTACTAGATCGAAGCGTCGCTCCTGAAGTTGTCCCGAGGAGATCGTCGCGTGTCACCGAAGAGGCCAGCAGCTAACCTTGATATCATTCGGCACCGGATAAAATTGCGGCGACATGCGCTGAAGGGCAAACGATGAAAATTTGAGGTGGCGGTCTCTCACGGTCGGTTTACCGTCGGAAAAAAATCCTCGGGTGTTGTGTGCACAAGAATCGAGGGAGAGAGAGAGGAGGACGCTCGTCCCTCGCTGCTTTCCGGCCGCGATAAATTATTCCCAGGGAGGTTATACGATGCAAAGTGAATGCACGTAATCTTTCGAAATTCCGTAAGTTTGTAAGGAACGCCACCGGCAGCGGTGGCAGAGCCGTGGCAGAGCGGTGGCAACACGGGGACGACGTCAACGTCGACGACGACGGCGGCGACTGCCAAAGGAAATTGCCCTTTCTCGGACCGGCGAGCTTCCCTACCCTGAAAAATTCAAAACCTCGAAACCCGGAAAAATTGCTCGGACCCGATGTTTGATTCCCCATGCTGCCCGACCTTATTGAAAGTCTTTTGACCCGCCGCCGCCGTCGCCGACGCGACTAAAGCTGGAATTTACTGCGATTTACTATGCGACGCATCCAACTCGCGTGCGTCCATTCGTAGCGCCGCACACGCGGGTAGTTTAACTAAGCGTGAAAGACGCGTATTTATTACGTCTGCTTTGTTACAAACATTTTTCTTTCTTGTCTGCTGATGGCATTATTGGCAAGCATAAATATTGAAGCAACATAGAGGCATTCACAGATCAGGCAGTTACGTTTTATTCATTTATTAACACGTCTGTAAAATTAATTTCATGCATAATAATCGGAGAATTCACGACATCAATCACAACTTATTGCTAGATTGTAGATGTTCATGCAGTTTTCAATTTTTGTATATATCAAAAAAGCGTATTCATATAGAATCCTTAATGGGAACAAACTTTGTAGATGCAAAATAAAGAGAACTCGTACTTTGTACTTTGATATCCTTTCAAAATGTCCACTAGCCATAAATGCAAAAGGTCCGCAGTCTATCTATTGATCTTGCTCGAACAGTCCCAGATAAAAAGCAAAATGTTCTTCTTGAGGAGCCCTCAATGTTTTCCCTAGGACTCTGACAAATTTTGAAAAAAAATTCTATTCGACAAAATTAAAGTCTCCTCTTCTTCAAAGTGTTGGAATATTACAGAGTGTATGTAGTCCTACCCCAATCCTCGCCGAGGACCCGACCCCTTCGAGCTGCACTCTACCGGTTTGCGAACCTGCCGAAAATGAAGCGGGGAACCAAGTGCATCGCTCAGACCATCAACCTGTCGAATCCGGAGACCTGCGTACGACCGAGGAAGATCCAGAAGCTGGTCGACGCCGAGAACCAACCCTGTCCACGAAAGGGATCCACACCTTATTGGACCCCTAGGCCCGTCGCCGTCAAAGTCTGCAGCAGGAAGGATATGCAGAGGACCTGTCCACCCAAGGTAACGAACCCGTAAATAAGGGATCTTTCGGTTAAGAAAATAAAATTATCGGAAGATACCAACTAGGGGTAGCGCTGGGTTAGTTAACCCTTTAACTCCGGGTACTTTATGTAGTATACACATTTTAATTTCAAATTATACAGTAAATCCTCTATAATCGGAAAAGTCTCGGGGAGGTTCGTTTGCAAAGTTCGTAGACGGACACTATTTTTCTACGGCACGTCTACGGCACGGGCACTGTGGTCTACGGTCTTAGTGGGGGACGTTGGAGTGTGCGCATGGTGTTAGAATAGGATAGTGGAAGGGAGAAAGAGGAGGAGAGGAAAGAGATATCCATTTGGATATCTTCTGGCGACACTGCGAAGGAGCTCAGTTTACTTACTGTGAGTTAATTTGGATTAGGACGGGGGGGGGGCGACAAGGACCGGCGGTTCTGCTCGGTAAGCGGCCCGCGGTCGTCGCAACAAACCAAAATGGCGGCGGCCTTACCTGTCAAAAACACTGCAGATTGCTCAACTTTAAACAAGCATAACTCCTGAACCATTGATCCTACAGGATCGAAACTTCGATCTGCAGCCGGCCCGGGTGCAAATCTACTCGATGAAATACCAAATACATCATAATTTATAGGATAAAGGCACAAATTTTGAGTCCGGTAAGGTAAAGAGTCCAGTTTCCCTGAAGAGGAATCTCATTTTCATCCCCTGGTAGGTTACAGATTTTCGTCTGCGATTTTTCCGGCGGTTGCGAAACAGGGTAACTGGAAAAGCGCGTTTTCCTCGGATTATCTTGAGATTTCCTTGGGAAGTGGCTCGTGGATTGTTGGCGAGGTAAAGGTTCTACTCGACCGAAACAGGGTATTTACTATTAATGAGATTCCGTCCGGGTTGCGTCGACTCGTTAACAAGGGACCTTCGGCGTGGCGTTCCCGAGTGTTGCCAGCACCCGCACCGAGCACTGACATCAGCGTGAGAGCGACGAGCTGTCTTTGCGCGATATTGACGTGCCGTGCCAAGGGGGATGGCAGCGGTGCTCCGGCACCTGTACGGAATTGGTTAGCCGATACGTAGCTGCGTTTACCTGAAATTAGCCCGACAGTCCGGCGTACACAGGTACGGCGGTGCCGATGGGTCTCTAATGGAGGGGGACAGTTTCGAGTTCGCGTACTTGTTAGGGACACGTACGTACGTGACCTTACGAACCCAGGTCGAAGCGTTTAGCTAGTTCCAACCCTTCCTCACCGAAAGGCGACCTGGTCTCGGAGGTTTCCCGCTGTGTTGCTCTCCGCTGGCATTGTTTCCGATCAGAAATAAATTGGGTTTAACAGACTAAGATTGGTCCAGCGGCCCCACCCACAATTTTTATTGATGTTGTGTGGAAAACAATGGTTTTAGGTTGAAAGAAAACCCCCTAACATTTTAAGTCGCTAACCCTTAACTGTATCATTTTTTTCTCGGTTGTTAATTAAGATATTCAGATAAAAGAAAAGCAAAAATACTCAAACTTGCCTCCTGTATATCATACATTTTTTTCACCATTGTGATCTAATTATTAAGGATAGAAAAAAATAATTTAATTTTTAGGGGTGGGTATTGCAAGCAACCCTTCGAGTGACCACTTCCAAAAAATTCAAGAACAATGTTCTGTTGCTTATCTAACATATAAAAAAGTTTCAAGATGGTCGGAACATAGTTAAATACTGCAGTGTTCCTTACGACTCTAATTAATAATTCTTATCAGGATCTTAAGTCCCTCCCTTCTTGCTCAATTATTTCGTTTTAAACGCGACGCATCGTATTAGATTCTGTTCTTATCTTCCCGAATTTATTAATAGACATTACGTAGGTGTAAATGAGAATTTTAACTCTTAAAAGGTACAGAAAAAAGCTTCGATAGAAATACTAATCTCTATCGCGTCCATTGATTTTATCAACTGCATGCTTTGCAAAAGCCAATATTTAAACAATTCTTCGTACGTTCCCCGAAGCACTATTTCAACGTACGAAAAGTTCGGCGACTTTCTGTCGTAACGTTTCGATGCAACAAATTCTTAGGGGAACGTGTTTTTTTTCCGGGATTGAATGATCGTTTATTCCGCTCAAGCACGCCGAAGAATCCGAGCGAGTTTTGTCCGCGGACGGATTCAAATTGAATGTTGATCGAGCAAGCGATGAAACAATTTTTGAGCGGGCCCAGTGTATTCTCTCGCTGGCGAAACGGACGTGAATTCGGAATTTCGAATGGTTATACGCTAACGAACGCTGTCACCGTGACAAAGTGGTAACAACGGCGCGTTGCAGTTCACGTAATAAACGCAGGACCCGGATAAGCTGCTGAGGCCAGCGAATCAATCGTCCCGACAAACGGTCGTAACATTGTTAACCGTTTGAGTGCTGTGGGCACATATTGTATGCGGGCTTGCTTAGAGTTTTTTTTTCCACGGCTTTCAAGTGTTTTTCGGGAACGTACTGTCGAAACATTCGCTGCTGTCGAAAAAATGGGACACGCGGCTCTCGTTCGCTAGGCTACCAATGGAAAATACAACGTCGAGGAAAATTGAACCAATGAAATCATTTTCCAGAAAATCATTATTCATGCATAGGCAGCAAACCTTTACGCGTTTATAGCGTGCGCATATTTTGAATCAAATATATTTATTTAATCAAAAATATTTCCATGATTTCTCCATTTCGTCCATATGAAACTGTTGCAATTTACTCGTACAATATTGAAATAATTTATTAAATACAAATGTAATAATGTGAAAAATATTTCGAACAGTAATCAATTTTACTAGGTCGAAATTAATATATTGATGCTGGTCAATTCTTTCTAGTCTTCATTTTGGTGATGAATGCATAGAGTCTTGTAATATGATAAAGTATATGAAAGAATGCTCTTGGAGATTTATTCATTACTAATTAAACAATTAGCTGATTAATTGATTCGACAGCTCTGCGACTGTCCCCCGAAACCGCCGCCAAAGACGTTCGGTCAAAGACTATGCGGAACGCTATTGTTCCTGTTGAAGAGCGGCGTGGCTGCCGGTTTGGTTTACTGGACCCACGCTGAAGGATTATGGGGCTCCAGCGACGACGTGGAGGATTTCTATCAGCGGATCCTGGCCACCATATCGCCGGCCTCAGGCAACGAGGCAACCTGTCCCGAAGTAACAACAGAAAGTCGCGCGATATTCCTAAAGTGGCCCCTAGACGATCAATAATATAGTCAATATTCAATATGATTCGATATAAACGCATCAATATTCTCACCAATACTCATTCTGGCAAAAATATTCGTGCTGCATGGTCGGGGCTGTTTCATTCTTTCGTTTTTAATTGTTCAACCGTAAATGTATTTTGAATATCGATCGTTATTAATAACACTGTGTTGATGATCTCGGCGCAACGGTTCGATCGGAGATACAAATTAAAGCAATTTTGCTAGTTTGATTAAACTTTCAACGTTTCGATCCTAATATGGATCCTTTTCAAGAAAGAGGAAAAAACTGCGTCTGTAAATTTTAATGGAAATTTCAGTATTAATGTACCGAAATGGAATAAAATACAAACTTCAAGATACAGTAATAAATTACCAACCTGCTTTACGAAAAAATTAGAGACAAGACAAGATGTAAGAGCACATGTTGTTTCAATGCCGGTACGTTGAAATAACGTTGAAAGTTTAATCAAACTAGCAAAATTGCTTTAATTTGTATCTCCGATCGAACCGTTGCGCCGAGATCATCAACACAGTGTTCAACCGTAAAGTCTGGTTTACATTGTTTCAATGCATCAACAATTCTTTGCATTGCAATTGCTTTTTTATTTTCGTTAAAATAATCTTTTGACTTCACACGCTACAATTCCGGATAATCACGATATGCCGCTATAAGCAGGGTTGTGAAATGCCGAACGGAACCCTGATCACTAGAAGGGGAGCTCGGTGTGCCAGCCATGTTCTCACTTCGCGGTCTCGCAAGCAACTGATTTTGAAGGAAATATTGACAATAAACCTCCTAGACGTTCAAATGGTTCTTCAATATTGATACGGCGCTTCGATACGCTCGTAGACGGTCAATGTTTCCATCAATATGGTCCTCCGTCAATATTGAAGCGAATATTGACAATATTATTGATCGTCTAGGGGCCACTTAACGTTTCTCAAAAAATTAATCCGACGAACTCTCTCTCTCTCTCTCTGTGTTTGCAGAACACCTCGACCCGATTGGAGCTGTTCAAGCAAAACCTGGTCCATAACTACAATCGAGCATTGTTCACGACGATGAACTGTATCTCGAGCACGTCGTCCAAACTGCGCGAACAACTTCAAAGAGTTTTGTCGGACAAGGAGGAGGAGGAGAACGTCGAAGAAAAGACGAAAGACGATGACTACAGCTAGCCAGATACAGCTGGCCCACCTGGAAATGAGGGGCTTCGGCAACGTATCGCGTGTCGTTTGCTACCCCTTTCACAGGAGAATCCGTTTAATTCGTGATTTTGTGAATGTCCCTATACACCAGTCTAACGTCGAGATTTCTAAAGCATCGCTCATTTGGATGAGTCTCACCTTTTCCATCAGAAAATTCATTCTGATGAAAATCGGGGAAAAGTACAATTCATTTTGCTGTATTTGAAGGTGATGATTGAAATAGAGCATTGAAAATTATTTTGGCAATACCTCGTTAACTAGGTTTCCATTTGAGAATGGAACCATAATGTGGTGACCCCACATCTTTCGTTTTAAATCTTACAAGTATTTTCATAGCTATTCAAAATTCACAATCACAAATTTTCAGGACTATCTGTATGGGGTTAAGAACCTGTATGGGGCTAGGAAAAATTAATTTATACTTTTTAGTCCGTTTTTGAAACATGATATTTTTAAAAAATCTATTTCTATTTAAATTAATTTATACTTTTTAGTCCGTTTTTTAAACGTGGAATTTTTTAAAAATGTATTTTATACTTTTTAGTCCGTTTTAAGAACCTGGTATTTTTTAAAAAATTATTTTTCATATTGCTACAAGTAACGGAAATGTGTAGGGTGTGCGAGTTTCGTGGACCACCCTGTATAATTCTGTGAACTCTGTCGAGGATATACTTGAAAATTGCATTACAGCAGGCCCCGTAAACGCATTCAAATGACGATCAAAGAAACACACCCAGATCCGCAATTTCCTGACTAAACGAGGGTGTTGGGGTTGCCGGAAATCAGGGGGTGAATTCAGTCGGCAGAATGATCCGGAATGATCTCGGGAGACCGTTAAAATATCGTTTAGCATAATCGAAAATTTATAAAAGCTCGAAGAAGGGGCTCTGGATATTTCGCGGGAGGGAAACGCCGATGGAAAAAAAGATTCTCGCTCGAGGGGACGCACGGATCCAGATCGGGTTTTCTCGTTCCATCGGATCCCTCTTCGATCAAGAGAGACGCCCTAGTTTCCGCGGAACGATACGTCCGGATAAATGTTTAAATGTTACTTACGGCGACACGCTCGAGAACGCGTCTCCCGTGTATGGGTAGCTGTGACAACAATCGTCGGGGTGAGAGACAGAGAGAAAGAGTGAGGGGATGAAGAGAGAACGCGGGAAACAGGGGAACGAACAAACTCGATCAAATCTAGCCTCGGGATAGGCCCGAGGGGGGAATCAAATCTGTCAGTCAAACCCTCTAAGATCCAGCAGGTTTTATTTAGCTCGTGGGGTCGCCACTCCCCCTATAAAACCCTGCAAAAACTCCACAACCTGCCGCGCCCTCCGCAAACTTTCAACCCTTTCGACCTCGCTGTCGTCGACGAATTCAATACCTTAGTCCGCAACTGTAAACAAAACTCCTTCCCGCTTCACGGATACTTTGCTTCGAGTGCCGCACAGTCTGAAAGTACAGAGTGTCCCGAAAATGTACTTCCTTGGAAGGAATGATTCCTGACGTCGTTTTAAATAATTTTTTCCTTTGCAAAAATGTTCTCTGTAGTTTTATTAAGACGTTACGGTGTTCCCGCGATTGTTGTGAGAACCACGGGGTATCGAGTCTCAGGAAACGAAATGGTACCACGTTTCTTTACGTGTGCCGAACATAGATTTCTTGGATAACTTCTCCAAGTGTAAACGACGATCCTGGGTAAACAACGGTGCTAAGCGGGAAATCGTTGTATTGTACTAATGCGATTCTACACCTGAGAATGATACATCGAGTATCATAAAACCCCAATTTATACACCCTAATACCATAATTTCTTTGTAGCGCGATCGACCGCCCAAGGGGGAACCCCCTGGTAGTGAGGATAAGAAAAGTCACATCATCGGCATACCCGAAAGTCACATCAATCGCGGGAACACTGTATTAACGAGAAATGTGGACCAATCAGAGCGCGGCTACTCCTGACTAAACTCCTGAATAAAGTCTCGAAGAACATTTTCGCGAAGGAAACAGTTACCTACTTCAGATGACATCAAGAATCGCCCCTTCCAAGGAAGCACAACATTTTTGGGACACTCTGTACATTAATTACATTAACAAGAATGAAAGGATTGTATCGGCGGCAGCTTCGAAATTGCGGGAAGATTTGCAAGAGAAGAAATCAGCGAAGACAAAAAAGAATCCGTGGACGTTCAGGGGCGGAAACAAAGCGGGGTCGGTCGAGGGCCGCGTGTAAACGGCGGAGGAACGTAGGAGCGTGTCGGATGCAAATTTCACGGGTTTGTCCGATGGCGTTGATGAATAAGGAATCGTGAGATTGCCGTAGCTCGTGGCAACACGTAGCAGCAGGAAAAGTGGCGCGGAGCTCTCGTCGGAAACTCAGTTTCATCGAGTAACCGAGCCTCTCCGCCCCATCCTCCTACCCTCTCCTCTCCCCCTCCACCGTTTCTGCGGTAATCTCGCCCCCTTTATATCTTCCTTCTTATCAGCGGCTCGCGAAACGAGCAGGAACCGAACGAGGATTCCGCGAACGAAACTTGACTGAGTATCCGCCATACGTAACGCTACCGTGGGGTTCTTTGTTCACGTCGACGCGTATCTGCGGCGCCACCTTCCGAATCCTTCTTCCCTCTCCCGTTCGCCCATCCAGTGCACGAGCATTCAAACGACTAGGATTTTAAACACGTTGCTAAACCCTTACCGTATCATTTTCGCGACGGCTGCAGTGATTGGAACGAAATTAATATTTATGGCTACATTTACTCCGATGCGTAACCTTCACTCTGCGTACATGTACTCTAATGTTAACTCTGTACTGCAGTGAAATTACAGCCTATGCATGTGTTCAATGCAAAATGTAGCGAACAAACTTTGACTGCGTAAGTATTTGTGAAATTTTTTATTGATTTAAAAAAATTCTCCATAAATAAAAATGATTTTCATCATGTGTGAAATATGTCACAGATAGTATTCCTAAAAAAAGAAAAAGGGAAAAATTGGTATACCCTTACTTTTAGTTTGTAGAGGTTACTCGCTCTGTATACTTTGGTTTGCACCTACTGTTGTAATAAATCTATTTAAGATTTCCTCAATAAAAAAGGAACTTTCCATTCGGCAACTTGTCATGTACGTTTTATTAGTCTGGGGTGCGCTCACACCCCTGTATAGGGTGAAGTACAGAATGAAGGTTAAATATCGATTGCGAAAGAATAAATTTTATTTCGTCTAAAAAGAAAGGCGAGGGAACTAACGAGAATTAGCAGATGCAATTTAGAATAGTTAAAAGAGCTTTAAAGATCACTTCGCTTACATTAAAATTATCAGTGAAAAATATAAATTTATATTTAGCTCCGCAATTGATACGCAGACTTTTTATCTTGCAAAAGGATCCTAATAATATCAGTCAAGAAGATACGAGCCGATTAAATGTCAAAGCAGCGTGTCAATGTTGTTGCGCCTCGTCCGAATAAATAAGATTTGGTGTGAAAGGACGAGTGTTCCGCCATCTGAAAATTCCCTTACCCGACGACTTTTGTCTCGCTATTAGTGCAGCGTGGATGTGGGACGCTCCAGCGTAACACGGTTTGGCAAACACAGCCCCCGCGCTTTCATTTTTTTGCCTTTGAAACGCAATTTTCGCCGGGAAAAGGCGACTCCCTTTGTCGTCGATCGAACATTGTTGTCGCTCCTCGGCTTGTTTCTTCCATTATCGCGCGAGCATAGTTCGCCGGAGCTCGAAGATCTCGCGACTGACCTTTGATGTTCGTAGCTTGTCGACGGAGGTATGCAAAGCAGCCGTAGAGAGGGGTCGGGCCGGCTCGTACATCAACTTCGTCTTCCATTAAATCCGTGGAAATCGAATTTATGGGCCCTCTCCACCGATCCAATTTACGGGGGCGCGGCTCCGTGCTTTAATCGCGGGACGTGAAAAAATACAAACTGTCGAGCGTAACGTATCTCCCGCGCAACGGAAAATAAATTTGCGGCTTGACTAGGTTACACGGCAAGACACGCCATAAAAATCGCTTAAGATGCAAGCCTCCCCGCCACCGGGAAATCCCCTGTGCGCCCTATAGCCGCCGCTGTCGGCCGCGCCGCGCCGCACCACCCCGGCCCGACAAAAAATGAACCTAACATGAACGGAATTTTAATCCGTCCGCGTGTTTCGTCGGCTCGCTTGCATCCTCTATAAGCGGAAATGAGAAACATCCCCCACGAAACGTCTTCTCCGTGATGCTCCATAAACGCGCGTCTACCTTTTCTATGTAGTTCTACTCGAGTCTGTGTTATTGCCAATACTGTGGAACTTCAACCCTTTGCACTCGGAACTATTTTAACCCTCGCAAGGGAAGGTCTAATAAGACATACAGTGACTCGAATTAATATTCGGACGCTCTAAAAAACACGATAATTTTTTAAATATTGTATACTATACGATTTGAACTGTTTTTGGGAAGCTAGAGCAATTAGTTTACTACAGGATGTGAAAAGAAATTTTTTTTTAATTTTTTGAAAAAAATACTAAAAGTTGCATTTTACAACTTTCTTCTGTGGACCTATATACTGTGGCAATTAAACATATTTTTAAAAACTTATCGTCTTTTTCAGAGCGTCCGAATATTAATTTGAGTCACTATAAATAGTAAAGTGGGGTCTCTTAGAACCCGACAAATGAATTTCATAAATAGCCTCGTTTTTAATGATAAAGAATAGCACAGGATAAAAAATAAACAAACAGATTTAATTTTATTCATATAAAAATTCTTTTCAAAAATCTGAAAACCTCCGAGACCCCACATTACCTTGCGAAGGTTAACTCGAAAATGAAACATTTCTTCCGACCTAGAATATTTCCATTCCCTATGATTTTTCAAATTTTATTGATACGAAATCAGTATAATATTAGGTGAAGTAAAAAGTTCTGAGCTTTTTACTTCACCTAATACCTCATGCACTAAATGTTTGGTAATTGATTTTAGATACCGACACATTTTATAATGTAAACAATATTTTGAACAATGGTACCGCAATTTTTACTGGCGTCTCTCAGACACCATTCGAGTGCTAAGGGTTAAAAAACTCTTTTCTCACGGCAAAAGAAAAATAAAAAATTATAAATGTTTTTATAATTGATGTAGACCATTTTCGTTTCGCATAAATGTGTATAGTCTACTCGCGAACAACGGGGAATGCACGAAGAATTTGTTGCTCGTTGGTTTTGAGACAAGACAGAGCCTCGAACCGCGTGGGCGTTCTTTGGACGAGGATGACGTCACGGGGAAAGAACATTGGTTCCCCGGGCCGAGAAAAAGCCGAGATTCGTTGGAACGTTCGCCGAATACCGGAGAGCGAAGTGGAGAAAAATCAAGGAACGAAAAACGAGTACATACCCAGGTAGATGAGGTAGAAGAAGGGGAGGGTGGGGGAGGGCACAGGGGTTGGGGTTGGAGAGGGGGATCGATCGTGTTCAGACGATGTCGAAGTAATTACGACGGGACAGGAACCGAGAATCGGACCATAACTCGACGAATAATTAATTTATAATTAAGAGAAGCCGTAGACGTCGCAGGGAGAAAACGCTCCGACGGAAAACGCGGACCTTCCCAACCGGATCTTCTTTTTCCCTTTTCGGCCGCATACTCCGGAACGAGAGACCATCATCGTCCGCCGGGATGAAGGTGGACGCTGATTGCCGGACGAATCGCGAATTCTCCCGTGAATAGTTCGCAGCCCCGGAATTGAATACGATGGAGATGGATGTCAAGGATCCCCCTGGTCCAAATGAAATACGATGCAGTACACGCCAAATTAGGGCAGGGTTTAAGCCGCGCCGCTCCATTCGATTTTGTTTACGGAATACGGAACTTCCGCCATCTTTACTTATCCCGGCAGAAACTGGCTGAAATGTTTGGTGAAGCCTCTTTTCGGAAAGTATTCACTCAATGTTGTTCCAGTGAATCACGAATGTATTTCAACGCACTTTAAAACAGTACAACTTTTTTATAATTGTAACAAACGACCTGATGTTTTGTAAATTGGAAGCATTGGTTTACTAAATGATCTGCAGAAAAGATTTTCCCAAAAGTACAATTTACAAGGTTGCATGCAAAAATAAAAAAATGCATTTTTTAAAACTTTTTTATTTGGTCTCTTAATGAGAATTCAAAATATATGTTTTGTAGATCTATGTTAGTTATACACACGCTGAAAATCTCATCAAAATCGATTAACATACGCCAGAGCTGCAAGAAGTGGAAGTGCGTCAACCAATTTCGATGAAATTTTGAGCATGTGTATAACTAACATACATCCACAAAACTTAAACAAATGTAGATTATCTTCAACATAGCAGACGATTTTCTAATAAATTTGAAAATTGAGAAAATCCTGTTCCTTGCTTAAGCACGAGTGATTTAAGGACAGACATTTGAGTTATTTGAGTTGTTTAAAAAGAATGGTATATGTGTATTTTACAAGACGGTAAACGTACAATAAATTTACAAAAAATATTGTTTGAAAAGTCTGTTCGCTTACTGTTGCAGAAAATACACATAAATATACAGTCCTTTTCAATTATCTTTAGATAGATTAAGCCCCGCTGCTCCACCATTCGATTCGTCCCAGCCATCGGAAGCTACTCGACAAAATGGCGGGATTAATTGAGAAATTTACTTAGCATTGTTTTCGATCACAACAGAGAGTTCAATTGATCGGGGGAGATGCAGGATCAACTGTCTCGAATATTTCACGCGAGTAAATCCGGGCGACGCGGATTAAAAGCGGCATTATATCGTTTCGCGGCCGAACAACAGAAAAGGACGAGGAGGAGGAGGAGGAAGAAGAAGAAGAAGAAGAAGAGCTGCGGAAAACGTGGCACGAAGAATCAACGATAAAAGCGGAGATTCACGATCGCTCCTCCGATGGATGGACATTAAGAAAAGCATGAGCTGCGGCGGAGGTTCCGAGTAGGTCGTAGACCTTGTAACGAAGGTTATAGGTACAAGCAGGAGGGGAGAGAGTATAAGGAACGAAGGACGAGGGAAAAGGGACCCCGGGAAACTAATTTTCGCGATATTAGTCTTACGAAATTGGTTATTGATGTTCCATTCGTCCGCCGATAATGGCGGACGGAAGCGATTCTCCGGTGAAAGGTCGTAAGTCCACGAAGGTCGAGGATCCCGGGGAGGCCAGGCCGCGCCACCCCTAGCCACCCCAGCCACCCTTGCCTCCCAGGCTCGTCTTTCTTAAAGGAATTGCTTCCTTAACGGGCGTTAAATCGACTTTCCCGACCGGTCTTCCCGGCTCGCGATTGACAAATATTTCGTGGTCTTCCTCTCTCTCTCTCTCTCTCTCTCTCTCTCTCTCTCTCTCTCTCTCTCTCCTCTCTCTCTCTCTCTCTCTCTCTCTCTCTCTCTCTCTCTCTCTCTCTCTCTCTCTCTCTCTCTCTCTCTCTCTCTCTCTCTCTCTCTCTCTCTCTCTCTCTCTCTCTCTCTCTCTCTCTCTCTCTCTCTCTGTGTTGCTCTACTGCCACTCTCCGCAGTACACCGCTCTTCCAGACCAGCCTTTCTCGCCCCTTTCTCGCATTACCCTCTTTTTCACAGGGAATCTTTTGCTCGAGATGCGCTCTCTCTCTGCAACCCTCGCCGGCCTTCCACCTGGAGTAGCGTTTGGCCTTCTGGCGACCTTCCAACAATCCGTATACCTCTCTTCGCCAACCAAGAATGCCCGAGGAAAGGAACCGAGCGAATCGATAAATTCGTGGAACGACCGACTGTCCGCGAACGAAACACACCGATCCTCTTCTTCTCCTCTCGAACCACACCGCCACCAGTGATCCCGAATCGCCGAAACGTGGCCGAAACCTCGAAAATGTATTTTTTAAAAAACCGTGGAACGGTGGTCTTGCGGTTTATACCTGCAAAATGGTTACAGTTCAAATTTTGCTTTGAACCGTCGCGCAGTTTTTGTGAACGTGCGGTGTCAGAGTGCTCAGTGGTGAAATAATTATGCGAACTTTTATCTTGGTGTATTCGCGAGAATTTGCTGTGCATAATATCATCTTTTCTGGGGATTACGTTCTGAGAAACACGAAATTTCAACGTTCTCCCTTATTTTTTCCCCGTGGACCGGTGTCATGGGCGAGAGTAACGTGATCGAATAAACGTAAGAGATTCCCGCGAACGCAGGGAATATGTATCGCGAGCTGCCAGTGCCGTAGGGCGCGTCTATAAATAAACAAACGTGTCAGCTGCCAACATGCTTCCACCCCGGCGGACGGGGATCAAGTGAGATTCGGATAGGGATCGGTTTCCAAAAGAGGACGCGTTTTGGACAGATCGTAATCCGGGGATGGAACGACTCGATGCTCGACCAATAAGTTGACCCGCCGCGCCGGAGGCGGCTGGCCCGGTTGCATGATTTGCAACGACGGACGCCCGTAAATTCGGATTAGCGCGAAAACTTCGGACCGCCACGGCTTTCGTTAACCACTTACACGGGACTGCGCGACTTTATTCTATCTGTGCCTCCACTTCGACCCCTGTACCTCTATATTTCTATTTTCGCATCTCTACGATCACGCTTCAGAAACCTAATCTCTAAACTCCTAGATCTTTAGGTCTTTGTACCTTTAGCACTCTAAATGCCTAGATCTCTAAATTTATAAAGGACTAGGTCTCCAGATCTCAAAAGCCAAGAACAGGAGTGGTTAACTCCGTGGTAGGTGGGGCGTTAACCGCTGACGATTTTGAGACGACGCGACGGGCCCAAGAGGCCTTGGGCGGAGGGGGTTTAGTGGGTATGGGTAGAGGGATATGTCCCCATAGTCCCGTTTCCTCCAAATTCCATCTAGAGGGAGCCGAATCCCACACTACCCCCTCCAGACATCATCTGAGTAGGGGGTGTGCATAAGTGACATTTCCCCACTGCCCTCAAACAAAAAAAAGAAAGGTCTCCAGCTCTTGAAATCTCTATATTTGTAAATCTTATGTCGCTACAATTTTCCAGGTCTCTAGATCCTCTAGTCGAGCCGCATAGGTATCCTGATCCGAAATACGGCGATAACTGACTCCGAGCCGTCGCCTTGTATCGGAATAAAAAGCTATGGACATTTATTTAACGGATGAAATTACAACACTAATTATACAGTAATAAGCAATAAGAAATTGATTGGGAGAATTATAAAACAGAGTAAAAGATTTAAAAAATTCGAGAACGTTGTATTGTTGCTTTTAGTTTGTCAAAGTCGTTAAGGGATAAAATCAATTTTTATGCTACTCCTGCTTCCCAAAATCAATGCAAAACATTTTTATTTTGCATAAACATCCGCAGTCTAGTAATAAGCCATGTGGCACACATAAATAAGGAGTTATGTACTTGAGTCCAGTAGGACAGTCATATGACGACTACTTACGAAAAATGTAATAGATGTCGGCTAATTATATACATAATTATAATTAGACTGCGGGTCTTCATGCAAAATAAAAATGTTTTGCATTGATTGCGAGAAACAGGGAAAGCATAAATATTGATTTCATCCCTTAACGACTTTGTTACATTAAAAAAACACATTACAACATTCTTGAATGTTTAAAATCTTTTGCTGTTTTAAATTTCGCCCAACTAATTTCTTCATGAATGCATAAAGATCCGCAGTCTAATTATAATTATATGTATAATTACTAGATTGCGGAACTTTATGCAAAATAAAAATCGTTTGCATCAACTGCAACAAGCAAAGGCCAAGTAATAATTTCTTTCATTCTTCAATAATGTTCACAAGCTACAATTAAGACGTTGATGTTCTTAAATTATTTAAATCTGGTCACTGTTTTAAATTGCAACTACCCATTTTTGTTATAAATGCATAAAACCCGCAGTCTAATAATTACTTTCCAAGACTCGTCTCGAGACTTGTGGGGCACCCTGTATATCAGTCTATGTCGGCTACCTTCATTCGCGTCCCGGTCGAATCCGGCCGAAATTCTGCGGCAGGGTGGGCCGGCTCTCCGCTCGTCGCTCGTTCGTATTCATACGGAAGCACGTATGAATACGCTTTAAAGAGGACCGAGCGAAAGAACCTGTCCGGCCCGGCCCGGTCCGATCCTGGTATCCTTGAAAGCTAACCCCGCGGGACGTAGTTTCGAAAGAGCCGGACATTGCACGCGCGGCTGCTCTACCACCCTTTCCCACCCCTTCGAACCAAAGTTTAATCACGTTGTCGCGGAGCCCGCGACCACCACCTTCCAAATGAAGCCGCGTTAAGCACCACTGACCTTCTTTCCGAGTTCCCAGCTCTCTCCTGTTGCGGCGCGAACCGAGTGAAAACGCCGCCGACCAAGAATAATTTATGTTTAATACGGCACGTGAGCCCGGCCCGGACTCGGCCAGCCACTTTGCGACCGGAAACGTAACCGCGATTGGCCCGGAGACTCGCTCGTGTCTCTCGATACCCAAATATCGATCCTTCTCACGTGTTCTCGGTGGGACCAGCGGCGTAAAAATATTTTAACAGAGTCACTGTGTATTTACCTGTACATCGTGCACGTGATTCGCAGATACAATCAGTATTGAATAACATTAGGTGGTCGCAAATAAAATCGCCGATTTTAGAGTGCGAGAAATACTTTTACAATTCTCAAGTTTACGGCATTTTGGGATTTTTACACATCCCTTGGGTACTTTCTTTTTTGTTTATCAGAATAAACACTGAAACATTGTCGAAAGACGTCTCTTGTTTACAAATTGCCGTACTATCTAGCGTTTTCAGGAATGTGTTCAAAATGGTGGTCGTCAGCATTTGAACATGCTTGCAACCTGCTTCGAAAGATGTCTTTCGACAATGTTTCAGTGTTTACGTCAGCGGAACCCTGGTAGAGTACAGAAAGCATGAACATGGTCTTCGTAGTTATGCTTTTTGAAGAATAACTTCCTTCGAAGGTTATTTGAAGGTCAACATATTAAACATAGTTGAATTTGTCTTTTCAGTAGCTGTAATGTTACACTAATCAAAATACGTCGTTCCATTAAAAAAAAACATCGATGACCTTGAAATATCGGATAATATGACTTAGAGATAAAAAAACCTTCTACTTCACAATAAATGCCCCACAGAACCAAACATTTTCTGCCTGAAACATTTCCTTGTATTTCTAAAAACAACGGAGATATTTTCGATGTACAGTGAACCACGAAAGTATTTGAACCCTGTATACGGTGAGTCATCTAACGTTGCCACCTCAAATATCTTTGTTGTTTTCAAAGATACGTCAAATGTCTGAAGGACAAACTGGAACGGTAACATAGGGCTCATAAGATACCAAATAAATTTTTGTTTTTATGTAATTTTTTTAGAGATACGAAGGTCACCTTCATTTTTTTAAATGGAATGTCCTGCTTTTTATACCATAGATCGATAGAGTATGAAATTCTGAGTATAGAAGTGTTGACCTTCATATGTCCTAAACCTAATAGTTAATTAAAATAAAGATATTATCCAAAGAAGAAAGAAAATTGTTACAATAATATCTCGTTAACTATTAGGTTTAGGACATATGAAGGTCAACACTTTCATACTCAGAATTTGATACTCTATCGATCTATGGTATAAAAAATAGGACATTCCATTTTTAAAAAATGAAGGTGACCTTCATATCTCTAAAAAAAATTACACAAAAACAAAAATTTTTTTTGTATCGTATGAGCCCCATTTTACCATTCAACTTTGTCCTTCAGACATTTGACGTATCTTTGAAAGCAACAAAGATATTCGAGGTGGCAACGTTAGGTGCGTCACCCTGTATATTACAAACTTACAAACTCACAAATTAGAAACCCGAAGGGACAGTCTACCCTTCTTCAAAATCTCGATCGACCGAATCGAAGGATCCGCGGGGAGAGGGGAAGGGCAGCCAGCGCAGGGGCTCGAATATTAATTCCTATCTGCATAAATGCATAATGATAAATCCGCGGGTTTGCTCTCGAATCCTAGCAATGTTGCTGAATCAGAGAGCACCGAACGCGCGACACCCCCAACTTCTTTCAGAGTTCAAGCCGCCCCAGGGTTGGCTTCTATTCCGCGGAGGGTTTCCCTCTTGGTTTACCGTTGGCGTTCTTTTATTTTTCTCTCCCGGTACCGTCGTCGCACGGTTAATAATAGAAATTAATTAAAAGGACTCTCGGTAATTGAAGCTGTTGGCGTGGTAACGTCGCGCCGAGGCTGAGCCGAGACGGAAACTTGGCCGGGCTTGACTGACTGTGCGAGACTTTGGCCGGCCAAAGTCAAAACCCCTCTCCCTCACTCACCGAGATCGGTCGTTAGCATATAATTAAGGGCGATTTTGTCCCCCGTGGTTGTTTGTATAGTCCCCGGATTACCCGGCCAGCTTTGGTCGAGAGTCGAGATTCGAGATTTCCTGTTACGACCCGGGACTACAACCACTTGCCCATTTGTACCAAGACAATTTTATCCGACCACTTCGCTTGCGATTTATTTTATAGTTACGCCGATTACAACTTCATTTTTGAGAATAAGAATAAGAGCAAGGTAAGGAAATGTAACTTTTAGGTTCTCGTAGGTAAACGTCGGAAAAATTATTTTTGTTAACCATGAAAAATTGCAGATTGTGTTGACGACAATACCTTATTGTTCAATTAATTTCCAGAGTCCGTATTTTTCGAATGTTTTCCGGTTTTTCAATGTTTGCCACTGAAAAATCGGAAAAAACTCTCGAACATATTATTCGATATGGTGTTTCCGTCAGATTTTATTTAACCGACTTCGAAAAAGGAGGAGGTTACTCAATTCGATCTGTATGTGCCTTTTTTTTCTATGTATGTTCACCGATTACGCCGAGATGGATGGACGAATCGGAACGAAACCTTTTGCATCTTGTAGAGTATATCCCCGGGGTGGTCCCGTGAAAAAAATGTTGCATTTTTTTATTCCCAACGATTTTTTAGAATTTTCAGTTACTATTGCATAGGAAAACTTTTATAAAAAAAAATTAAACGGACTTCGAAAAAACGCACAAAAAAATGCACTAAAGAGTATGAAATAATGTCCATTTAATTCATGTGAATACACACGAACTTAAATACAGTACAATCTTTTTGATCGAACCTGTGGCGCCGAAATCATTAACTTGTTTGTTTGCATTACCTACGACCGACATAACGGAATATTCATTAATGAATTCGAGTGTACGAATTACAAGAAGCTTTGTAACGAAGGTGCTACTTCAACTTCAATGCTAAATTCCAAAGGGACTGCGACGATTTTTCAACTGGTACTCGACAGTTACAGGACGAATTAGCTCGGGCCGATTCGTTCTCGTGTTACAAATCGAGCTGGTAAAACGGCACGTATCGTGATTACGCAACTCTAAAGAGGGAGGGGTTTTTTCGTTGATAGGTCAGAGCTAGTCTAAAGCGTATTTAAATAGAAAAAAAGGAAAGGGGAATCTTAACACGACACACTAAAGAACCGTTGGAGAGTCTCACCTATGATATTTCTGCCATCTTAACATCCATACAAAGATTGTAAATGCTCAATATGTTATTTTATTCGCTAGTTAGCGAATCATCGGATCCAAGTACTTCATGGAATTAGTACACGTGAATCATTAATCCCTCATCATCGCAAGCATCCCACCATAAATACATATTGTATTGGGTTGGCAAATAAGTTCGTTCGGTTTTTGTGATTCATTCCACTGTGAAGAACCGAACGAACTTATTTGCCAACCCAATACATTGAGCTCGAAACCTCAGTGCTAATAATGCTCAAAAATCGTGTTGCATCGGTAACGTTGGGTGTTGATACTGAATGGTAATGGAGTCTCTGTGGGGCGCTAACGCCCCAAAACCGACGGACACCGAAATACATTGGGTGTCAGGTCTGTTCCTATATCTCGTCTGAGGTGGAGGTTCGCGCGCGTGGAATACGAGGCGATGACTGGTCACTTGCCGATTCTTATCAAGGATATCGCGGACCAGTCCATAAATTCATGAGCCGGGACACACACCGCCGACTGATATTTACGAGGTCCGCAGCTGGTAACGTTCGTCCTACTTTACGACGCGTCGTAAACGAATCCTCTTATTATCTGTCCCCTTATATAGTATATACATATACAGGGTGTCCCAAAACTCCTTCAAGTCCGGGAAATCGGAGGTTCCTTAGGTCATTTGAAGCGACATTTTCCTTTGCAAAAATTACCGCCGCGGCTTTTTTAGGAGTTATTAACGAAAAACACGGACCAATGAGAGCGCGATTTGGCACAATCGGCCAATGGACAGTTGGCGCACCGGGCCGACAGTGCCAGCTCGCGTCTAGGTCGCGCTCTGATTGGTGAGATCGGTCTGTGTTTTTCGCTAATAACTCCTGAACAAAGCCGCTGCGGCCATTTTTGCAAAGGAAAATGTCGCTTCAAATGACCTAAGAAACCTCCCATTTCCCGGACTTGAAGGAGTTTTGGGACACCCTGTCTATATACTTTATATCTACAGGGTGTCCCAAAATTACCTTAGTTTAATGAAATGGGAGGTTCCCGAGATCATTTCAAGCGACATTTTCCTTTGCAAAAATGTTATCCGCGGCTTTGTTTAGGAGTTATTAACGAAAAACACGGACCAATCAGAGCGCGACCTAGACGCGAGTTGACACAGTCGGCCCGGCGCGCCAACTGTTTATTGGCCGACTGTGCCAACTCGCGTCTAGGTCGCGCTCTGATTGGTCCGTGTTTTTCGTTAATAACTCCTAAACAAAGCCGCGGATAACATTTTTGCAAAGGAAAATGTCGCTTGAAATGATCTCGGGAACCTCCCATTTCATTAAACTAAGGTAATTTTGGGACACCCTGTATATATATATCGGCTTTTTGCGAATGGTTTCGCGGCCACTTCCGGCAACTGCAGTGTGGCAATGGCAGCGGTAGCGACGCAGGGACGGTGCAATTTACGCAGGGGCTCGGCCAATTGTTGAACCATATCGTGTCGGTGTATCGGCCGCCGATCGCAATCGCGAATGGTTTAAAATTACACCGATCAAGAGATACTGGGATGGGACTGGACGGCGTGGCGCACGCACCGGCGGCGCGGCGCGGCGGCGTTTCAAATATTTTTTCCGACCCGCCGGGGAAACGGAATGAAATTGGCCGTGTCGAGTTCATAATTGGGTTTACGCGAACTATCCTGACTCGATGGTTTTAATAACGATTTTTTCGCTGCGATACCGACGGTACGCGCCACGTCGAACGTTTCATGCGCCGCACCGCGCCGATAGCGTATCGTTTAATAACCAGCCCCCCGACCGGCCAGAGTAAATAGTTCGATCGGATGCCCGACCTCTTCCAAAACTAACCGGCCGCTTGTTTTGAAAACGCGCCGAGATAAACACGAAGGAACCCCGCGCGATCGTTCCGTTAACCCCGAATTTTCACTGAAATAATTGTACACGAATGGCGAGTGAACAGGGACAGATTCGCAATTTTTCTCTTCTGTACTAGTCTTAACCCCGCGCTCTATAATATCGTGACAGACTCGCGATCAAGATTCTCAAGGGAGTCTAATAAATATGTATGTTATTAATTTCCTTTAAATCGAAATGAAATCCTATTTTGGTTTTGTTAATTACGTAATTTGCAATATAAGACGACGAGAAGAGGATCGTGCGACACGGATACAATTATTTATTATACGAATCGACAACCATTACGTTGAAGCGTTGTTAATATACAATAAAAAATATATTAAATATTGTAGTTTGTTTATTAAATCCTACTACGTTTTCAGTGTGTTGTTATTAATTTTAAACATGTCTTTCTTATTTTTAATGTGTTGTACTTATATAAGTGTGCAATAAACTTTTATACAACCACTATTTTGTAGTAACAAAGTTATTTCCGTTTACACACCTTCCCTTTTCTTACCTTGAACACTTTTGTGCCGCCTGGATTATCGTTGAGTTTTCGACAATTTTCGAAATTTTCGACGATTTACGACCGTCTGACTTGTCGTTGAATTGCACTACTAAATTTCGTGCCACCTCCTTCGATATCATATTCTCCTAATACAAAACTCAATTTTCTTAACAAAAGGCTGATTATCCGAGATACAGGGTAGGAAGAAATAATACGATAATTTCGGGGATGGAATCTGGGAATAATGAATGACACCAGAAAAAGGCAGGATTAACGTAAATGTTCCAGTAGTGACGAGTCGGTGGAACTCTGTTGAAAAAAAGAATCAGTCCAACAGAGGCAGTGTTTTATTCCAACCGGTAACGATGTCGGAACTTTTGCGTTTGAATGTACAACCATTATATTACACATGCATAGGAACGAGAGGATTATGTCATCATTATAATTCAAAATATAGTGTTTTTGCCGGAGTTGTAATTATTACTTGGAAAATTTTTCATGCAATTTAATCGCATTCCGTGGTCGAACGCGAACTGAAACGTTCGGATCCGACGACGGTAATGAACCCTAATTAAATCGCATGTTTGATCCTGATAAACGGGTAAAATTTTCCAAAAATATGCAACGAGATTTCGAAAGTTAATTTTTCTCGAATTCTGTGGCCAGAATTTCTAAAAAGTTCGATTACAGCGGAAGGGCGGAGCGTGACTCGACGAACCGCAAAATTTTGTTGTTCCAGCGAAGGGGAATTGCGAGTTCGGCGGGAATCGCAACGGTGGAAAAGGGTAGTAACGAGCGGGGGCCAAGGGAAGACAGAAATATCGCGGCGAAACGCGGAAAGAATAGAAAGGGGAGAGCGGGATCGCAAAGTTTGCCGGCGTGCAGGGTTCGACGTAACTGGCGGTCGTTTCGCGACCTGCGAGAGCGAGAGAGAGAGAGAGAGAGGAAGAGAGGCGATGAGCGGCAACAACAAAACGGACAAACAGAACGAAACACTTAGGCGAGAAAACGTGGAAAAGTGGTGGCGGGGGGTGGGACGGGCGAGAGCGGAGAGTACGTATAACGACGTTCAGGGGACCAGCAAATTCATCTCGGTATCGCGAAACTCGGTCGTTCTGCGAGTTAGCCCGCGGACGCCGACACGGGACGAGATTTAAAAAGTTCGGACAAAGTGCATCCGCCGCGAGTCCCTAGCTCAAGGTGTATCCGCGTTCGTGTTCACGTTCGCACCGACGCGACGTGAGCCGTAGCTCAGACTCGCCAGATTAAGACTTGTGTCCCCACTCTACCTTCCCCTTCTACGACGCTATCCCCCACGCATCCGACAATATCACGTGATTAATCCGGTAGTGGCAGAGAGAGGGTAACTGTTTCCCCTCATCTGGCGATTCTTGTAAGAACCAGCAAACAAACCAAAATTACAGATTTTTTAAAGAGGATAGAATGCACGGTCGCGGCACGTAGACCTGAAAACCGTGACGTTTGGGGCCAAAGTAATTGATAATCCGCGTGTTCCCCGAGAACGCGATGGAAGCGGCGAAAAGTCGTGAACCGCGGAGCTCCCATCCGCGACGAAACCAAGCCGGGACTCTTCTCGGTGGCTCAAAGGGAAAGAGCGAGTGATCCATCTTCCTTTCTCTCCGGCGGACGGCGACGGCCGTCTCCGTTGCTCCTTCGCTGAAATAATGATAGCGGGGATGAAATATACGCGTCTGCGGTAGGTCGCGGGTTAGAAAGGAGAAAGAGGTGTTCATTTCACGCGTGCCTGCGTGCAAATGCGACGGGGCCGCATTCAAGGCCTCGCTCGTGGCTCGCCTCGCCCAGCCTCGCGCGTATCATCTCTTTCGAAGGACTTTAAATCAGGCCTGGTGGAGGGTTGAATAAACCAGGCGGTTCGAGGATACGGCCGGGCGACGCGACGCAACGTGTACACGGAATTCCAAATGAAAATGGACACCGCCGCCTACTCGAACCTTTGACACGAGTCCGCACAGCTTTTTTCCCCGCCATCCCCGTCCCGTGGCTCTTACAAATTTCGATCGGCGCGGCGGGTGCACTTTTCAGAAAGTTTCCCGTGGATCAACGGGAACGAGAACGATAACGGCGAGCGGGGATCGATCGCTGTTCAAAACGAATTCGATTGAGCGCGCTCTCGACGGAATAAATACGGATTAAATTGTTTCGCCGGAATCGAATCGAGCAATTTCCGCGGCCTGTTTTTCAACCGGCGGAAAATCTCGCGTCCCCGCGTCGATGATTCGGTTCGTTTGGATCAATCGGTGAAAAAAGAGGGGGGGGAGTGGTAAAACGGTGCGAAACGCGGCGACACGGCAGAAAGAAATCGACAGCCCTTCGGAACGAACACCTTTCCGCGACCGATGAGGCTACATTAATTGCAGCCGACGAATCCAATTAAATCCAGAGGCATCGCGCGCGCGAGAGAGACGCGCGGAGGGACACCACCCATCCACCGCCATTTTGTGGTCCGGCTCGGGACAGGAGAGAGAGAGGGGACAGGACGAAACGAGAGCCGCGTCGTTGCCCCGACCCGACCCGACCCGAGCCGGCCCGGTCCGGCAGGCAGGCGGCTGTAGGATGGAGGGCTTAAAAATATGATTTTAATACCACTGCTCCGAGGGTCGCCGTATATCACGCTTTTGTCCGCCTACTATTGTCTCTACGCCGAACCCATACCCTCTCGAAAACCGCTCTACCCCCCGTCCCCCGCTCTCCTCCTCCTCGTCCTCCTCCTCGTCCTCCTCCTTCTCCAACGTCCAGCTACGTCCCCTTTCGACGGTGCCTCTGCTCCCTCTCCCCCAGCCTCTTCCTCCAGCCGTTAACTTGCCCCCGACGCCGCCCCTCACGCCTCGCGGGGCCGGCGACGTGTCACGCGTGGACGTCGACACCGCCGAGCAAAATGCGCGTAATTGAAAATTTTCGTACGCCGAGTCGTCGTCGTTCCATTCGGAAAGAACCGGGGGCCGCGCGATTAATCCGCGGGAAATCGAGCACCGCCGCCTCTGTTTGCCACCGACAATGCTCGTCCCACGTTACACGCCCCGTGGAATAGTGGTTGCCTCGTTCTTCTTTCATTTTGCCAATTAGCAGCTCCCTGCGGACACGGAGACGCTCCGCTGCCCAGGGACAATGGTCCGGGGCAAATCGTATCGAAGGACGGGGCTACTTCATTTTCTTCGTGTAAGAGTATCTTGAGTGGGCGTGGTTTAGTTGCACTTTGATTCCGTGGAGCCTGGGCTACATTAAGGCGGATACTCTGTACCCATGTACACTCTAGAACTCAACATTCTCTAAAAACTTTGTACTCTCTTTACAGAGTGGGCGTGGTTTACAGAGAGGGCGTGGCATGATTGCTCTCTCCTTCAGTGGAACCGAGACAGCGTCCCGTAGAGCTATCTCGGTTCATATCCCGTTTTGATCCGATAGTTCCTCTAACTGTGAAAAGAGCAACAACTTTCTGTATACACCGCCCTAAGTGGGCGTGGTTTAGCTGCTCCCTTTTTCAACCGAGCCAGTGCCCCTTACAGCGATCTCGGTTCGCGACTGTTTTAGATCGAATATTTCGTGAAAATCTGACTCTGAAAACTACAAAGACAATACTGCGCATATACTTGCTAGAGTGGGCGTGGTTCTGGCCTAGTCAAAGTAATGCCCGACAGGGCAACGGACGCCCAGCATCGATTTCGTCGTAGTTCAAAGACAAACTTATTGTTCCGAGTGGTTGCAGTGTCGCGGATATCGAGAGCCCTCGCAGGTTAGTCCTGATCCCCGGAGCTCGGCATTTATCTGCAGCAAGGGTGGTTACGCGACACCGTTGCGGCGCGCATTATTCGTTATTTATCGAAGGGGTTGCGGCGCCTCGACAGCGGCGGAACCGCGTCGTAATTATCGGGCTCGGAATCGCTGCTACCTTATTCCAGCCGTGTGGTCCTTTTATCTCGCTTCGTCTGTGCCGCGACCAATGTCCCCCGTTCATCGGGGCAAGATCTCGCCAAGGCCGTGTCGGTGAATTCGCTCGACGGAGTGAATTAATCGAGTCCGTCCTAGATCAACTCTTCTTACCAAGCGATTACGTTTTTTTCCATGTGCCCGTTCACAGAACGGGTCCTGTATTCCTTAACCAGAACCAACCTCAGCACACCGTCTTCCGACCAACCGTCTTCTCTGTTCAGCTGTCGACAATTACACAATTGTAACACTAATTCTTATAATCAGAATATATCTGTGTTCTTTGATAGGTAACGCAAATTCATTAAACCCATAATTATTGTCCAATATCCTAATCGAGTAATTGAACGTCCCCACACGATACAATCTTATCGCTCGGATTGTATCATTAAATTATACTAGTTACGAGGCTTATTAACTATCCTAACAGCTCCCTGATTTCGCATCAGGTTTGTCTGTACTTTTATCCAATCTCCTAGCGGCTCCCCAATTCCGCATTGGGTTCGTCCGCGTACCTTTAACTAACAAACTGATACCATATTCCTAGTGCAACAATTTGTCGAAAAGATGCGCTACATTGCCACACGAGCGGCCCTGATACAAAACCTAGGGCCTCCCCATAAAATTTGCCACGGGCCCCGTGCTGGCTTGATCCAGCACTGCCAGACTTCGTAATGTCTGTTTATTTTTGACAACGAACAATAAGTTCATTGTGCTTGGTAACTTATTGACAATCCAACAGGAACCAAAGGGGAGGGGCCAGGGAAATGGTGGAGGTAGTGCAGCGACAGCGGGGAGGATGTTCCCCATACTCTGGCCCACAGCTGGTTCTGGTGATCCCTTCGACTCTTCGGGACTCGGAGTGACGCAACGTGTAAGTAATTGTTACTCCATCGCGGAGGTTGATTATAGTAATTTGTCGCGCTACCTCGATCCACCTACTTTTCTCCGTCCTCCGCCGTCTTCTCATTTACCTCACGCGGCTCTTTGTCTCCGCGTGCCGACTTCCTCGCGGAAATTAGTTTTGGTTTCGTATCGTGCGCCGCGCCGCGCCGCGCCGCGCGGAACTGCCAGACTTATTTCATCGCCGAGAGCGTCGTCGCGCGTTCCCCGCTCTGCAAATCTCCTTCGAATTCCGTCTGTTCCATCCGTCACAGGTAATTGATCCTAGCGTCGAGACGCTCCGCGCCGCCTCGGCTCGAGACAATGTCGCGGTACGCGACGCGCCTCCTAATTATTAGTGCAAAAATAATCGCGGTTTTACACGGTCGGATATGAAACCGTACGTGCCACCTCCGAATGCAACAGTTACGATTAATTCAGATTTTTAAAGTACACGGCGCATTGGATTATAAATATGACAGGATTGAATTTATGTAGATGTAGATTATGTAGATTCGTCATGTTCATTATTAGACTACGGATCTTTATGCATTTATAGCAATATTGAGCAGATAAAATTCGAAATTGTTGAAATATTTAAAAATTGAAGTGTCACGTCTGCCGACGTGTTGCCATAGGTTATAAGCATAGTTAATAAGAATAGGATATTGTAACAGTAATTATTAATAATATTCGTTAGATGTAAGTAGTCATACTCCGCTCCGATCACCACATCCGATTCTCACGTCATACCATACCTTCATTCTTATCTTAACCCTTGTATAATAATCATATCTTAATGTATTCCCCGTAGCCGTATCACGCAACATTCCCCGTAATCATTAATCTCACATCTCATAACATCCGACACATAGCGTAGACGATAAGACACCTATATGTTCGACCTCACGATCCCGAAACGAGTCCAGTTAGTTCAGTTATTCAGTTCAATTCAGACAGTCGCTGATCGAAATCAATTGTTTTATTTCAGTTGAATATCAACCCACTGTAAAAGTAAGATGAACAACCCCAAGTTATGCTGGAAGCAATGGAGCACGAAGGCTCCAATAATTTTAAGCTGACGAATACAGGGTGTCCCAAAATTCCTTCAACAGCCGGAAACGGGAGGTTCCTGAGATCATTTGGAGCAACATTTTCCTTTACAAAAATGTTATCCGCGCCTTTGTTATTAACGAAAAACACGGACCAATCAGAGCGCGACCTAGACGCGAGTTCGAATAGTCGGCCCGGCGCGCCAACTGTCTATTGGCCGACTATTCGAACTCGCGTCTAGGTCGCGCTCTGATTGGTCCGTGTTTTTCGTTAATAACAAAGGCGCGGATAACATTTTTGTAAAGGAAAATGTTGCTTCAAATGATCTCAGGAACCTCCCATTTCCGGCTGTTGAAGGAATTTTGGGACACCCTGTATAGGGAAAGCAAAGCTTCGGAGCCAAGGTATTCCACCTACAAATTTAAAATGCAGTAATGAAATTATTAAAAAATCCAGAAACTATCTGAACACACGAAATAAAAATCAGGAGTAATATTTTTAGTTTATTATTTAATGTAATCTTGTTTTTTGATACTAAATGTTGCGTTCTATATTTTTTTTCTTTTGCTACTATTGTATTATTATGGGACAAATAAAATTCATCAACTGCTACTAATATTATGGGACCCGTCGCGAAATAACACCGAAAAGGGAGTTCAGAGCGACGTTAAATAAGTAAAAAAAAATAAAATATTATGGGACAGAGGGACTATGAAATAATTAAATATTAGGTGAAGCAAAAAGTTCTGAGCGTTTTTCGCTTATATAAATAAAACGAAAAATGCTCAGAACTTTTTACTTCACCTAATACATATACATATATAATTCCAATAAAATTTGAAATCAAAAATGCGAGACCGGTCATTAGCGCCGGTAGGCTTCGTGTTGATAAAAATTAAAAGTGATTTATTAGCGTTCTTCTCGCTGTGGAACCTACAGTCTAGTCTGTTTCCTTTTATTGGGCATTGTCCACGCGATAGAGACGCTTTCTCCCGAAGGTTTCTTGCAAAATGGTAAGCGACTCGGTTCCTGACCGAAAGTAATTATGGCCGATGTAATTCGGCGCGGCGGCCGAGAGTCAGCCCTCCATTTAATTTCCTCCGAAAACGTCACGGACGCGGCGCGTTAGCGCCGAGAGATGTTATCTGTAAGTTGCACGATAAAACTATACGCGGGGGTGGACGGCAGAGTGCACATAACGGTATTCCCAGCCTCGTCGTCCCTTGGTCCGTGAACTCGGCCGTCCATTACTCGGATCCGCCATTAAATTTTCTCCAAAATTACTCTGTATAGATGAGTCGATAGTCGTGGGCAGAGAGGGGAGCACCGTTAATTTCGCTCCGCGATTATGACCGCACGCTGCCAATTAGACGATTCGGACCAAAGGAACGAACCTACCTCGTCACAGGTATTACGGAACTGTTAAAACGAGGCGAGCGAAAACTTTCAAATATTTTGAATATTACGTACTCGTTCGAGTACGAATTTTACTAACTGTTGGAAGTGGACCTCATCGAGTTTCTTCAATAATTTAGAAGAATTAGTTGACAGGAATGCCAGAGAATGTAATAAATAGACTGCGGATCTTTGTGCATTTATAGGAAAATTGAGTAGATGAAATTCAGAATTGTTGGAAAATTTTCAAAATTGAAGATGTCAATGTATGATTTTTCCTCCATTAAAATCGTTAAGGGAAGAAATAACATTCAGTTTGGTTACTATTTCTTGCAGTCGATGCAGACAATTTTTATTTCGCATAAAGATCCGCAGATGAAACATTATTATTGTAATACAATTATTGAAATAATAAAAATGATTTTATAAGAACTGACTGTGTAAATATCTTTAGCAGAGCACGTGTTGTAATAGGAGCCGCAGAGAGTCTAAATAAAATCAATCTTGTCATTTTTATAAGGGAACATGTACCAGTTACTTTCAAGGCTCGATTAGGGCTGTTACTTTCCTTCGAAGGTCGATGATTTTGAAGCTTTCGAAGCTTCGATTTCGGAACTTCGATTTCAGAAACTTCGAAGACGATGAGAATCGAAGTTTCGATGCTGCGATTTCTGAAACTTCGAAGGTGATCAAGACACAGAAGCGAAATCAAATTCTTTTAAATATCTGCTTAAGCTGAAGCCAATACGCTGATGTCTTTAAATCTTTTAAATACGTCCACTGCTTTAAATTGTGCTTATCTATTTTTGTCATAAACGCATAAAATCCGCAGTCTAGTGATGAGAATTGAATTTTCGAAGCTTCGAAATTCGAATCTCCGTAGTGAATTATTAGAGCACGAGGCTTTGAACTTCGTAATTTCGCTGCTAAGTTGTATTTGATACAATTACAGACACTCCTACATTTCGAAAAAATACGCCACCACGATTCATACGATTCGAAGATTTCGAAACTTCGTGCACTTCGAAGACTTCGAAACTTCGGACACTTCAAAGCTTCAATACTTCGAAACTTTGTACACGTCGATGTTCCCTTCGTTCCTCCGAATCTTCGAAGAGTCGAAGCTGCGGGAAAGTAACGGCCCTAGGCTCGATAGCTTTAGTGTTAAACTGTAGTGCCAAGAACAGGCTCGTGGTAGTGAGCTGGTGGATACACTTCCGCTGAATGCGGAAAGCGGGCCAGTGGAGTTGTGATGGCTCCGGCGGAGGAAAGGAGCAAAAAGGGTCTGTCAAAAGGCCCTGGGCGGTGGGGTTTTAGTCTCGTTTTAAGTCCCCGTTCCCCCAACTGTCATCTGAGGGGGAGCCGAGTCCCACACTACCCTCTCCGACCACCATCGGAGGAGAGGGTGTGCGTAGGAGCATTTCCCCACCGCCCTTAAACAACAAAAAAGAAAAAAAAGGTTTAGTGTTAAACCAGAGAAAATTGATGAAATAGTATGTACCTATTCATTTTCAAAAGTTGTTTAATCGTTTTGTGTGTGTGTGTAGCTCGATACGATCGAACGAATTGTTAAGAAAATTTATTTCAACTATCGAGCACTGACGTGTGTACGCAAATGTCAGGCAACGGAGGGAGTGAGAGAGGGGTGCAGTTTACGAGCCCAATACGGCGGCAAGCTTAGGTTTCTTTATCGTATGGAGAGAATCCGCTTATCAGAAGGTCGTTATCCCGTTCTTGTCGCACGCCGTGGCCTGCTCCCTCTTCTCGGCCGGTTGACCGCCGTTATCGTTGCATTATCGTGAGTAACATTGACCGTTCGAGTGCACGGACGCTCGGAGTTCGCGGACAATTTTGTCGGTTGGTGAAAAACGAAGACGATCCGGCGAGGGACGCACAGTCCGGTGCACAGAGAGACCGGTTGCACCGTTGCACCGTTGGCGCATCGGTCGGACAAAGGCGAGCGTAATGGCGGCTGGAGACTGTGGAAGGTACATCTAGGTAGAATGGTACACACGCGTGTGGAGTCGACACACGATGCTCTCTCGCCCCCTTGCTCACGCCTCGCTACGTGCAGTGATAGGCGTTTTCCAGGGAGTCGCACGGTTGCCGCCGAAAGGCTGGGCCCCCGAGCCTGGGCTAGAGCCGAGACTATAATTCTGCGTTATCGGCGAGTTCACGGGCCAACGCATCCCTTACCGGAAGAGCAGTTGATCCTGCTAGGCTGTTGCCAACCCGGTTACTCTGTCAGCTCGACCACTCTCGAGGATCGTATGCTCCCTTCTCCTATCTTCTTCCTCTCTCTCTCTCTCTCCTTCTCTCGCCTCCTCTTCTATTTCTGCTGGCATTCCGGCGATATTTCAAAAGACATTTTCGTTGTCCCGCGGCCTTCATTCGATGAAAGGAACCGTGACAACCCGCATCGATCCGTGCCTGCACACCGTGTTATTTCAGCGATCCGGCGGGAACGAAGTCAATCTTTTTTCCACACGCGGGAATCTGCCCGAGACTCGTTTCCGGAACGATCGTATTTTATAGAAACGCATATTTCGTTCTTTAGACACTGTCAGTATAGTATTAGAAATATTCTCGGTGCGACGCTCCTGGGAAAATATCGAGCCGGCACCGGACGCGACGGAGCGTAGAGTATCGTTCCGTTTCGAGGTTAAGTTAAATATTTGAATTATTCGCGTCCCGAAGTATCAACGAACTGTCACGTCCGCATTAAGATATCTTCGGTACACGCCGGAACTACTTTAGTTCCAAAGATCGTTCCCAAGTTCTTAGGAACTTCGCATTCCTCGGGCCCTTCGAGAGCGGAGCAACCCTTCGAGAGCGGAGCAGCCCTTCGAACTCCTACACGACTATTGGCAAAGTAGGCTCCACAGTTCTAAGACCCCAGAACGACGGTTCGTCGAACTCCCATATCTGATACGCACGGTGTATCGCGGAAGCCATAGTACCGACGATTTTTTTCTAATAAGGCAAAGCTGGCAGCGGCGCGGACCGGAAACGGCGGAACCGATTAGGAACAGCGTGCCAGCTCAATTTTTGGGGAGCAATGCGAGCACATCCGCAGATCTGAAACAGAGGAAATCGATTAGGAAAATCGAGCAATGCTAAAAGTCGGTAATTTATGCTTCTGGATTTTTCTGAAAATCGAGTTCGCAGTAAAACATTCTGAAAAAAATCACAGGTGTATATCCTATTAGGTGAACTATTCCTACCCTACATAACTACCCTTGTGGATGGTACACCGACTTGAAATTTCCCACGAGTGTTCTCTTTTTTAGGTCTGAAAGTCTTACGTCCTAAAAAGATGTCTTTAATTTAAGACCATAAACAGTGTGGGGTTTTTATATACTTATATAATCTATTAATTATTATGATTAATTTATATAATCTAGCAGTATTAGCATTGGTATTATGTATTTGTTCGAGTTAGTGTTTTTCCTTCAATTTCAATTTCAACTTCAATTTTTATTATCTTTATTGTGATTTTAATTGCAATTGTTATTTTTATTACACTTTTCATGTCAATTCCACACGCGGTCTTCTAATAAAGCTATTTATTGCTTATTGGTTTAAGTTTAAACTCGTTTTTGTCGAAATCTATTTTTACTCTTCCCTTCTTTTAATTTATTTAACATTTATGCACCTTTAAGACTTCTTAGGGACGTCTTAAAGATCTCCCAAATGTCCTACGAACGTCCCTGAACGTCTTCTAGACGCCGACAAGACGTTCAGGAGATGTTCGGAAGACGCCTTTTTAGGACGTGAGATTTTCAGACCTAAAATGGACGTCTTCAACGACGTGCTGTGCTATCTGGGCGAATGGTATGAAGACAGACCAATTTGACGATTCGACCAGCTCATCCGGCTACGTATAGCCGGATTTTTGAGAAGCAAGGTCGCAAAACGGAAGCAAGGAATTCGATTAGGAAGAGCAGCGAGATGGAGCGTGCATGAGAGTGGCTAGCGGGATCGATAGGTCGGTCGTTCGACTGTGGCTGCGAGGACACGCGTTCACGGAAGACGGGTCATCTTAATCACCGATTCATCACTCGCCATTGCCCCTCGAGGCGGTCGCGCGTGAACCTGCTTCGATAGACGATACATCGGCGATACTGACACGCGCGCAGGAGCATCGTCGCGTCCAGACTGGATCGGATCGGGAGCGGGACCGGCTACGGTGCGCGCCGGTAAATTCTCGATCCCGGTTGCTCGAGATACACCCCCGTCGGACAACCTCGTCGGACGAGGTCGATGTCGGGGACACGCCGAGCCACGCTCCAGGCGACCCCGAAGTTCAGGCTGGCCAGGGACGCGAGGCCGAACCCTACGAATTTGATACGAACGTTCCCTGCTGACGCGGACGGTCCGAGCCGCAGCCCCGTTTCCCGATAACAACCCTTAAATCATTTCTGGCCGGGGTCCGGCGCCGCGTCATCCGTTCACCACCGATTTCCTCCGCTCCGGCGACGTTGTCTTTTTAACCCCCTGCACCACTTTCGGAAAATTACGCTGGAAGAATTTCCTCGGTTGCTGCGTGGGCAGGAATTATCCCCTCAGATATATATACAGGGTGTCTCAGCCAAAGCAGGCCACCTAAATATCTCCTTTATTTTTAATGACAGGAGAAATATTTATGGCATAATTTAAATGGTATCGAAGGAGGGGTATCATAGAAGAACAATTTTTTTCAAGGTCATCGTTATTTTTATTTTGTTATTCCATCTTGTAGCAGAATAAATACATTTGAATATGCTTAAGTCATTATCTTCAGAATTACTCTTGAACTTACTGTTTGTGTTATAACATTATAAGTTATAAGTGCACACGTTTTAAGTGGTCAAAGTGATGTCCGTCGGCAGCAATACATTTTCTGACACGATCAATCATGGATCGCGATACTCTTTCTATCGTTTCCGATGAGATAGCAGCACAAGCTCTAATTATGCGATTTATCATGTCCTCTGGTGTGGCAGGTTGCTGTTGGTAAACTCCATCTTTTCGTTTTCCCCAAAGAAAGAGGTGTGGGACCATTACGTCCAATCCAACGATTGGGGAATTTTCTATTTAACACTTGAACCGCTGCTCGTGAATAATGAGCTGGGCAACCATCATGTTGGTTGGTTGGTTGGACATCACTTTGAGCACTTATCACTTATAATGTTATAACACAAACAGTATTATCACATTTTTTTGGACTCGAAGTCACCTGAAGGTAATGACTTAAGCATATATTCAAATGTATTGTTTCAGCCGCCACAAGATGGAATAACAAAAAAAATTTTCCCGATGAAAAAATAACAATGACCTTGAAAAAAACTATGGAAAAATAACCGGACAAAAAAATTGTTCTGCTATGATATTCCTCCTTCGATACCATTTAAATTATGCCATAAATACTTTTCCTGTCATTAAAAATAAAGGACATATTTAGGTGGCCTGCTTTGGCTGAGACACCCTGTATAGTTGTCGGAGAATATTGGAAAACGGTGGAGCTGATGGAACGTTCTGATACGGGCTGTCACCTGAATTCGATCCGGAGCTTTCCCCTTTTCGTTCTTTAATTATTCATCGGCAAGTCTGTTTTGTTATTGGTCAGCGATGAACCGAAACGTGACGCATCATCAGTGTGTCTTTCGACTCCTGACGAATCTTCTACAGCCTTCGAAACAGTTCTCAACAGTCTTCAAGAATCTTCAATAGTCTTCAACAGTCCAGGCCCAACAGTGAACAGTTCAACCTTTTCAGTCCGCGAGTTCTACTGCGCATATTTAGGATCGGATAATTGTTGAGTTTCACCTGAGGAGCATACAACGAAGGTTAGGGGTTACCTATAGACTAAGAAGAAAAGCAATAACCACGTGGATCGAGCCACCCGAGTAGCCAGCCGAGGAGTCCCGGCAGTCTCTGAGCATTCTAGCTACGTAGGAGTCCTTGGCAAGGACCCACAAGCGTACCCTTGCCGAGCCGAGGGGCTGAAGTTTGCGTCACGTTGTTTCCGAAGCAACTGCCGTCGAAACGACACAGGTTATCGATCTAGGAGAGCACCGGGAAGCGACGATAGCGCCCGAGACCAAGTTCCCCGGCAAATTGGAAGAGCCTTACGGTAATCGCGTGAAATTGCAAGGCGTCATCCCGACGAGACCGCGTCTCGTCTCACCTACGGTATATATCCCGACGAGAGAGAGAGCCCTCTCACCCTGGAGAGCCGAAGGGGGTGAAAGGGACTGAGGGCGAGGGATAGATAGAGGGAGGGAGAGGAACAGTGTACCTGTGCGCTCTACGCCGAGTTTACATCGTGAGAGCGGGCGCGGACTAAACTTTCACGTACGGATCGCCCTGTGGATCTAGGACTCGACGACTCTCGGCTCTTGGCGGGCTTGCAGCCAGGCATCGACATGCAAACGAGGGACGAAACGTTCCGAACGGTTCAAACTTACTAACGCCGAAGATGGAAGGGTCGACTAGGCGTTTGGCCCGTTGACGATCCACCCTCGCCACCCCCGTCCACCCCCATGGCCAAACTTACCAACCTAACACGCCAAGTACCAACACAAATACAATTAACCTTTTCGCTCAGACGACGTAATCGCGACAAAAACCTACCGGCGACGATCTCCCATCCCCGGTGGTCCACGAAAATAGAAAGAAAATCGCCTCCGACTTCCCCCGCCGAAAATAACAAGGCTAGCCGTAACAGCGAAACTTTTGATGGGCTTTCGACCCCTCGGTTCCGACGTCGCTTATTGTGTACCGACTCTGAGGTATGTTTCATCTGTGACATTAGATATTTTAACTCCTATTACAAAAGCGTAAAAATAGCCAAAACAATTACATCTCCCAAACTTTCGGCTTTTTGGTATCGTGCATAGTTCCATTGAAAAAATTAATGTTGACCTTCATATGTCCTCTACGCCTCCACAAACGAAAAAGCTATTGTAGGGGTGTGAATGTTTAGAGTGACTTTGGACGCAACATCGTGGCGCCAACGTGTTTGGCTCCTGCGTGAAAGGAAGTCCGTTTGGGCCGATTAGGCCGATTTTCCGAATGGATGCGAGACTGATAGAGAGAGAATGAGAGTGCGAGAGGGAAGAGTGGAAATGAATAAAAGGAACGAACACAAGGGCTGAGAGGTGGAAGTGTGAGAGTCGAAAGAGAGTGAAGTTGCGAGTTGCGAGTTGCGAGAGCTGAGCTGTGAAGAGTTAATAAAGGGAAAGTATTAGAAGTAAGCCAAATTATTTAACCCGATAAGCTACACTCAAGGTGTAGGTGTTCCTAAAATATTCCTACAAGCTATTGACATGAAATTACGTTTCCCTCGATACCATTCAACTTTCGTTTGAAACATTCTCCGGTACTGTAAATCATTTTAGAGATATTCGGGAGTATGTTCTAATGGATAATATCAACTAGCTGCATTAAGTAAATACACATGCATACAGTCAAGTTAGTTATAGGAAAGCCATTAAAAGTTTTGCACTGGCCTGATTCTCCCGCACACATGACGCAACCCTGCACGACCACGCGCGCTTTTGCTAAAACGACGGATCGAGGAAAAAGCTGATTTGCGGCTCGCGAGTCGCGTGCGTCGTGGAAATTAACGGGTCCGAGCAAGACCCGGGGGAATTTTCGTCCGTTCGACAAACGCCATCCCTCATACGATAGAAAATAGCACGCCCGACGAATTTATGGTCGCGGAAGGTATTAACGAGCAGGGGCAAGTTTCGGAACGGCGAAAGAAACCGGCAGAAACCGTCGCCAAAGGACGAGCCACGGAAAAAGCTGCAAGAACCGCCGGTGACGAACGGCGGGGAACAGAATGCCATTCGTTTTTCGCGAGTCCCTTGTTTTCCTTCATATCGCCCACCCCTTTCTCGCGACCGTTCCGCAGGACGAAGATCCCGCAACACGATCGTTAATCCTACGATTTTAATCATTATTTAACAATGTTTCATGTTCGTAGATATTGACAGAACATTATTCTTCATTTTGTAGGGTGGTCACTCAAACGGTTGTTGGCGAATACCACCGCTGAAACAAATTTTTTCAACCACTAATAATTAACTGCTTCAAAATTCTTAGAAAAATGTACCAAATAAAGCAAGCCTGCAGCTTCAGTTTCGCTTTTAGTTCATCTGAATATCTCGAGTAATAACTGAGAAAACAACAGGTAAATTTTAGGCTTTTCATCTGCACGAAGGGGTGTTTTAAAAATAAAAATAAAAAAATATATAGAAAAACTTTTTAACAACCACGCTTATATTAAAATGCACTAGAAAGGAGAAAATAATTTTTTTCCTGGTTTCCTCCCAAAAATTTAATATAAATTTAAATAAAACCATGACATTAGTGACTATAAAGATAAAAGCGCGGAGCGCCCACGAAGATTACGTCAATATAGTTAAGCGCCCCACGATTTTATTTTTATAGTCACTAATGTCATGATTTTATTTGAATTTATATTAAATTTTTGAGAGAATCAGGAAAAAAATTATTTTCTCCTGTTTAGTGCATTTTAATATAAGCGTGGTTTTTAAAAAGTTCTTTTTATATATTTTTTTATTGTCTGAACACGGTGACGTACTACCGAGCGTCGCGCGGCTAGCTGTGACGGTTAATATTAAAATTTTTTTCTCCTAGACGCACAGTTTCTTTTTTAAATGTGTTTTCTAATATTGCATCGTCATCCAGTTCTGAGCTATGTTTAAAGTTGCAAGTCTCTAGCTCATCGGGAATTGGTTTAAAATTCGATTACAAGATTTGACGAATACAACAACGACAACTGACACGGCAAGCTGATATATAAACGTGGTAAAAAAATGTTAAAAATTAACCTGCTCGACCCATTATCGAATTTCGCTGGAGCTACGAGAAAGAAACATTTTTATGACAGAATGTAATTCGTCTTGACATTAGTGACATGATTACTTAATTAGTAGACTGCGGATTTTATGCATTTATGACAGAAATAGAAACGTACAATTTAAAAGAGATTTAAGGACATCGGTGTATTAGTTTCAGCTTAATAAAATAATTAAAAGAAGAAAGAATTTTTAATTTGGATTCTTTGGCTTGGAATCGATGCAGACAATTTTTATTTTGCATAAATATCCGCAGTCTATTAATTAGTATCGTGCATTTGAGAAAGTGCATTCGTTTTTGCATGTCCTTGATGAAGAAGTGGATAGAACTTCTGGACGAGCGAAATAGTTGTGTTCTAGAGTGCAAATAGGTCGAGTTGAAGGGGCAGAAGAAGACGTTTGAATTTTTCGTTTCGTCGATATGGAGGAACAGCGAGTTCCAGACTCAATAGTTGACACAACAGTTTAAGACTTCACGGAGAAGTATTATTCCGCTCGCTTTTCTGTGTAGTTCCTTTCAGCGACGGAAATAGGGTAACCGCGAATCGTTATTATTCCGACTGCTCTTTTCCGCGGGGTCGTTTCTCTTTTTCCCGGAGCGCGGGCGCATCGCAAGAATGCCAGCCCGAGGATATTGCGTCCCGCTCGTTGTCGTCGTCGTCTACGCAGCAACAATTTAGCGACGTTCCCCTCGATGCTAACGATCGTCGTGGAAAGATTGAGTTAACGGAAGATTTCATCGTCGTCGTGCCGGTTTACGTCTCAACGCCGGCATTCCGCCATTGTACGGCGCGCGCCGCGTCCTGTCGCCGTAATTAATTGAAATTTTCTCGTTGAACCGCGGAGGAACCGAGAAACCGAGAGGTCGAGCGTCGGTCTTTTCGTTTCCCCTTCGTTCGGCGAACGGGAGGAGAATGCGGCGGGGAAGAGAGAGAGAGAGAGAGAGAGAGAGAGAGGAGGGGGATCTTCTTGTTTGGCAGATTCGGTTAATCTTTCGCCGGACGGCTGTTGCGGCCGAGTAAAAAAGATTGCTTTTGTAGCCACGTTGAGAAATTTAGCGAGTCGTCGCGGATGTAATTTTTATTCATTTCCCGAGGCAGCTTAACGCCGGAACTCCGCTACGAAAAGGATTCGCGAAGGCTCCGCGTCGACGGCGTTCGACCGCGGTGGCCCCACGATATTGCGTTCCGTTGTCTGTCTGCCTGTCTGTCTGTCTGTCACGGTTCCTTCGTTTTATTTCAGTTAATAGAAACACGGCGCTCTCGCCTCGGGAACCGCGACCAACGATCCTGCGAAAATTTCCCTTTGAGGGCTTTTCTACCTTGATTCAATTCAGTGGGAACAGTTCGGGCAACGAAACAAAGAAATGAAACCGTCGAGTAACAGCCGTTCTACGGTTACCGCTTGATAAAGACTCGGTCTCGGGGCTCTAACGGCCCGTAACCACGCCCCCTCACCTCCACGCGTGTCTGGTCCACATTCGACGTTCGTTGAGCCGGTGTCTCCGACTTGGGTAGACTCGATTTTTTACTTATCGTCATTAGTGGGCGTGGTTTAATTGCTCTCGATTTCAATGGAACCAGGACACCAACCCATACAGCAATTTCAGTTGGTGTCTTGTCAGTGCCGGATTAAGCCAGCGCAAATGTAGCGTACCTTTTCAACAAACACAATGAATGACCTTTTTCTTTTTAGCAAAAATATCTGTGCCCCCTGGCATAGACAGGCGCTCATGTATCGGCGCCTCTTCGATGAAGCGCCGTGTGGGGCCCTGTTTGTATAGCGCGGGACCCCCAGAAACGCGGGGACCTGTTTAAAATTAAAATATAATTTAATATGAAAATTAATAGTAGAACAAAATTTATAATAAAATTTCAAATTGAGGGTATTTTAAATTAAAATATAATTAAATATGAAAATAAATAGAATAGTAAATATTTTATAGTAAAATTTAAAGTTGATATTTAAAATTAAAATTTAATTTAATATGAAAATCGAGCATTTGCTACCTCTGCTACGGGGCTTAATCCGGCCCTGTGTCTTGTTTATGTTCAATATTTCGTAGGCGTGGCATCGTTGCTCCTGATTTCGCCGGGAACAGGCTACTGCTCTGAGGGCAAATTACTGGGTCCAGATTTTAGATCTTCCAGACTCGATTAATCCTGAATAATTAATTGTTCGGTTATCTGTGTTCTGTTCCCTGACGAGTGAAAATATTTTGTTTAAATTATACTCTCGTCGTCGTTTCCACCGACGTTGGCTTGGTTCTCGATGATTTTCGGCAGCGCGCTATGCCGAATGAAGCCAGGGAAGAATGAACAAGTTGAAGGCTGAAGAGGAAGGCCACGGAACGGCGCTATCGATGGTTTTCGGGGTCGAGGAGTCGCGAAGTTCGGCGACGGCGATTCCAATTAACCGGCGACGAGGCTTTTTCTCCTTTCCCGTCCGCCCAGTCACCTTCCTCCGGCGTGGAAAAAAAAGAAATCCTTCTCCGCGGATGACTATTCACGACGGACCTCGGAGCTGCTTGCTCGTTTCCAGCACAGGTTCCGCAACAATGCCGGAGTAGGAATAATAGACGTCGGGGAGCGTCTTTTTCCGAGAGCGAGGAATAGGACAACTGCTACTCCTGGTCGTAAAAATATCCCGTTTCCTTCCTCGACCCGGTTTTTCTTTCGCCGCGGCTACTTTCGTCTAGTTTCGCCGAGTTTCGCGGAGTCGCCGGAAACTTTCTCGAATCGAATGGAAGGATCTTCGAGCGATCCAACAGCCCCCGATCCATTTTCTTATCTACTAAACATCCACCGATCCCGAAGATGCTAAGACACCCTGACGATTCTACTTAACATTTTCCTCTACCAGCTACAATTGCTCCAGACAACAATTTAATATAATAAAATCCATTTTCTCGTGTGCTGTTCTGTTGACTTTATATCGGTTATCGGTACACTTTGTTCGAAAGGGTTTTCCGCCGCGTTTGCGCAGCTCGAACGTGTGGGCGCCTCT
This sequence comes from Lasioglossum calceatum, assembly GCA_963966675.1. Taxonomy (NCBI): domain Eukaryota; kingdom Metazoa; phylum Arthropoda; class Insecta; order Hymenoptera; family Halictidae; genus Lasioglossum; species Lasioglossum calceatum. Next base: position 16,121,708 of record OZ016546.1, on the reverse strand, counting down.
CTATTCTCGCGGACACTGCACTAAAGTCTATCCGTGCTATCGCGTCGGATTCTCCAGCGAGAAGCAACAGAGAGAAAAGAGAGAGATAGAGAGGCACAGAGGAACGTGACGTTTCAGTCTCCCCGAGAATTTTAATTTCATTTCTTATCCGTGCGAAGAAAGGCGAGGGGCTGCTCGGAGGGCCGAGGGTTCAGACGGAGAGTCAACTGCGCCCGTTTGTCTCGACGTGACGAGAATGGATACCCGCGGACGACACCGAACAAAGATGATTACACCACTCCGCCGGATTCTCGCGCGTCTTCGCAGCACAGTGTTGCCTCGAGAAACCGTCTATCCAGGTTACGATAGAACCGAGACGGACGCGATCGTTCCTGCGCAATACATACACGCGATGTTCGAGACGATCGGTTTCGGCTTCCAGCGACTGCGAGTTTGAAACTGTCCCTCGGGATTCGAAGCGAACATCCAGCTGCAGATCTATTCCTGAAAGTGCCATACACTGGTCAAATTTTAACACTTCACACCTACCGGAAGTTTATCGAGATATCCAGCTGTTACGCTCCTTTTGACTTGTTCGCATCATTTTAAGAAGAAATACATTGTCATTGAGCGTAGTAAAACATTTTTATGATGAATACAGATCCGCAGTATTGGTAATAATTATTGTGAGGCATTTGGTATGAGTGTTGAAGAAGGTTTGAATGTTGACAGCTAGAATGAAGGTGGAAATTATAAAGCGTTACAGACGAATATCTCTAAAAATATTGATTGTACGCAAAAATGTTTCAGATGAAAGTTGTTCAGTACCGAGGGGGACATCATGTGGTGGGACTTTTATTTTTCCCGGCGGATACTCCAAGGTGAGGTGAAGATCAACTTTCTTTTATTAAATGGAATCAAATTCTGAGTATAAAAGTGTTGACCTTCATATGTCCTAAACCTAATAGTTAACGAGATATTATCCAAAGAAGAAAGAAAATTGTTTCGATAATATCTCGTTAACTATTAGATGTAGGACATATGGAGGTCAATACGTTTTTACTCAGAATTCGGTAGTCAATCGATTCATGATATAGAAAGTAGGTCTTTCCATGTTAAAAAGTCAAGGTGACCTTCTCCTCACCTTGGAGTGTCCATCCGGAAAAATAAAAATCCCACCACATGATGTCCCCCTCGGTACTGAACAACTTTCATCTCAAACATTATTGCGTTTAATCAATATTTTTGGAGATATTCGTCTGTAACGCTTAATAATATCCACCCTGTATGTAGAGAAATGTTTGTTAAGTTAATAACCATAGCCTAGTTCATTTATATTATTTATAGCAGTCTGATAATAATAATAACAGTCCTGACGATCATTGCCGGCTAACCGCGGTTACCCCATTCTCCTCAACGTGCTTTTCAGCGTGGACTCGTCCATTTTGTAGAAAAGTGCAAGGACCGGGAGCTTTTCTTTTCGCCGACGCGACGAGAAGTCTCTCGCAGACTTTAGGACTCGATGGGAATGCGGGCGGGCAACAAGTTGGGCTTCGGATGCTGTGAATCGGCTGGAAGGAGCAGTAGGGGGACGAGGAGGAGGAGGAGGAGGAGGATGCGGAGGAGGAGAAGAATCCTGGCGAGTCTCTCTTTGGTTAGGCAAGATCTCCAATTAGAATGGCAGCGTCGGCGGCGGTGCGATGGACGGTGTGGCTCGTTCCGGCGAATCCGCGGCGTTACACGGCCCATTAGGAATTACTCGGAGACCGTGGCTTTCGGAAAAACGTTCCACTCGGTGTAATGGCCCCCGGTGGAAGCCTCTCGGCGTGGCTCCAGCGCAGGAACTTCCGTTGTATACGTTTACTGGCGCGGGTCGCGGCGACTATTTCATTTTAAAGTCAAAACGCTGCCCGAGCCGAGCCGGGACGGGCCGGTCCGGGGCTCCGAACATCGTAAGAGGGTTGCCGGTACTATTATAACTTTGTAATGGCCTACTAGCGCGTACTTTGCCCTGGATATTGCCTTAAAGGGCGCAACCGTGAAACGTCCCCTTTCGTAAATTTAACTTTCAAACTCTCGCGCTCTCTTCGGCGCAGGATTCAGCTTCTTCGGCTTCTTCGGCTTCGGGTCCCGCAACGCTCCATCGCGTTTTTCATGGACTCTTACGCTCTCCCTCCCTCTCTCTCGCTCTCTTTCTTCGCCGTGGTCGTCGTCGTCTTACTACGACCAACCGTTATCGTTCCATGATACGGATTAAACTAGTAATTACGAGCCCTTTATTTACCTGGCCGCGACCGCTGAACAGCCTCGTCGATTAATCTTGCCGCGAGATACGACCCTCGAGTCGAGGCGTTACACCTTTATCGCGCATACTGCAAATATAAAACGGTGGTAAATGACGCGTGCACGCAGAGCCACGCGCTCCGCTAATTGGGATAACTTCATCCATCGTTGTGTATCTGATCCCTTCCTGGCCACTTGCGGCCTGACCCGTTCATTAAACTGCAGACACGCTGCTATCGCGTTACCTGAGAACAAGCGAAAACAAGTCGTTTCAGGTGTGCCATTCTTATAGACGGAATAGAGTATATACCTCTGCGGAAGACGCGACCTGATGGTCGATGCGTCGAAACGATTTGCAGGAGATTATACGCGGAGTACGTCAGACGCAGGTGAGAAAAGGTTGCAAGGCCTTGGTGAAGAGGTTTTTTAGTGGGTAGTGGGGGATCCGCCCATCTCATCCCCTGAGTTCCGCACTACCCCCTCCTGGGGTGTACTTAAAGGTATTTTTCCTCTTCATCGAAAACAAAAAACAAAGGTGTGCCATTCTTAGAGCGTGAGCCAACAATAAATATTTTATACAGGGTGCGGCACAAAATATTCTGACAATTGATTCATGGGGATATTTTCTTTCAATGTCATCTGAAAGTCATCGTATAGCAGGTCGTTAAATTCATTTCGACGTCGCCTACAATATTATGAAGTTAAATATACCCAGTTCCATTTAAAGATATGACAGCGACCTTGATTTTTTGTTGAAAATCGATTTTTTTTATTTAAAAAATTGCAGTTTCTTGTCGGTTAAATACTGATTAACTTCGGTAAGAAACACTTTTCTGCCCGACCATCCGAAGGGGCTGAAAAATAGTGGGGACTAATTTGTGCCGCACCCTGTATATTTCTTATTTCATTTAAAACTTACATGCAGTGGATCCAAGAAGTATTACACTAAATATCCGATACTTGAATAATTACCTATACAACAGCAAAAAGAAAAAAATCAATCAGATGGTAATCAATTTGAGATTAGACAAAAATAGTAAATGCTGCTGATGGAATTGTTCGAACGGTTTGAATATTGATGTTTTCACAGTTTCACGTTTTATTGCGTCGATTGAATGTCTTGCGGTCGCTGGATCGTTGGTAAATCTAGAACAACATTTAAATTTTTAGCAACGAGCGAGAACGTTTTTCTATATATACAATTTATCTTGTATATTTGCAATCACGAACGCTCGGTCGCAAAAATAGGAGCGCGAACGCGATTTTATTTTATTCCCCGAACTAATTGTCTTTTATTTTCTGTTCATAAAAATGTATACAAACTGCTAAACTTTATTAAGATCTTTATTTTACTGCATATTACATGGCCGGACGTGCTGTAAATGCATAAACATCCACAGGCCAGTCGTAAAAGAGATTACATCCGGGAAGAAATTACACGGTTGTTTTATCGGTTTACATTGCCGGACAGCGTATGCTTGTCCTCGCTCTAACTCCCTTAATGCTCTCGGAATTTACGTAAACCATTTTGTAAGGATATTCCGGGGATTACAAGAACTAAAACCGCGCGAAGAAAAATCGATTGTTGGGAGCCGGGTTCTAACATAATGACTAAAAATATGGAACACTTTTACATCTCTCGTGTTCGTCAAAAATTAATTTCTGACAGTCAGGATGGGCGCTTTCAAAATGACTTAAAAACTGTAGGAGCCCATCTGGTAGGAGCCCGTCTGGTAGGAGCCCATCTGTAAATGGATAAAAAGATCTACATTTTTATTGAACTTTATAAAAATATAGAACCTCAAAAAATACTCCTCCGAAACATCGTAACGTTGTCATTTCAATGAACGTCCGTATGAAATACGGACTCCAAGTAAAGTTTACCCGAGATTTTCACCAGTTACGCGAGAATCCGCCCTTAAGTTCGCGAGGAGGGTCGGCCGGAAGTCGACCGATTAGACAGCAATCCGTACGGTTGTTATCGAGCCGTGTTCCGTGTGTCGGGACAACAAAGCGTCTCGCATTTATTAGAGTCAACAATTTCGCCGGCTGCGGAACGGATTAGCGGTACATCCTGGAGAAACAAATGACCCTCTCCGTCTTAGACAGCGGCGAGAGGGTGTTGCACAGTGTCTCTTCCCATTGCTATTTCATCGCGTCCGTTCGCAAGAAACTCGCGATCCCAAGTACTCTTCGTGCCTCACAAGTTGTCCCTCGAGACGGCGCGGCGGCACAGGTTTTCGAAAGGACATCTTCGCTTGCAGCCAATGGTTAGACCGTGACGTCACACGCTTTAGCCAATAATTCGGCTACAACCGAAGGTACGAGTGGAATAACCCAATTGGACGGCTCGTTGCCGCATTCCTTTCGAATTCCTGGCAGGAGAGACAGCTTGTGAGGCGCGGAGAGTACGTATCTTGCGAGATCAGTCTGCAACTGACAACACACGGCTGTGTTATCTCTTATCCGGGTTCTGAAATTCGATTATTAAGAGGATTGAGTTCATCGTTCCAGGAGCGGAGAAAGAGAGATGCAGGGGGAGATCGACAAATAAGGTCGATCAATCGCGAGTGGAAACTGCGCGCGGGCGGCGAGTCCCCGGGAAAACAAATTCGCTCCCATCGCTTATCATTTCTCGGCGATTACTCGGCGTCCGGATTAGCCGCGCATTGTTTCGCGAGAGGGAACAAATTAGCCGGTTCACGGGGCGAAACGCGGGCGCGTTCAGTGTTCCTCGTGTCGGGAATACGGGAATAGCGGGAACAGCGGGACGCTCCAACGGTTCTGATCGTTCGTCAGGATTACTTTAGCTTCTCTCGAGATGCTTCTTGGGTAGCGGTGTGGCAGCCGCGACGGGGAGAAGGAGCCGGGCGAGAGCCTGCAGTGGCTGGCTACCACTCTGCTACCCGGTGGAAAGCTTCACGGAGAAATCATTTAACTGGGAAAGAGTTAGACGGCAGCTTCGGCTGAGGAGGGAGCACAGAGAGAGAGAGAGAGAGAGAGAGAGAGAGAGAGAGAGTGAGGGAAAAGTCGGAGGAAGTGGGCGAAGAGACGCCTGGTAATTATTTCACCAGCACAGTCGAAGGGATGAGGGAGTGCAACTCAACCCTCTACTCTCTCTCTTCTCCTACCCTTCTCTACCATCTACAACCCCCACTCTCATTCGTTGCCGACGTCGTCTCTTCAACCCTCTGCCCGGCAGCGGCTCGATGCTAATTCTTACTAATTGGTTGCATTACTCTCGTTTCATTCACCTGTGCGGTTGCTTCCTTTCCTTCGCAACCTCCTTCCCGATTGCTCTCGCTTCTTCCCTCGTCGTCTCTTCTGCTCGGTCGGGCTCCCCCTCCGGTCGCATTGCATAGTCAGCGATTGATTCCGGATGAGTCAACTCGCTGTTCTGCTTCTGCTTCGGAGCTGTGTTCTCCCGATAACCGCTATCGGCCCGTTTCCCTTTTCACTAGTAATCCGTTCCCCTCGTTTTTCAAAGTTCATTTGTTTTCCGGGAAATTAAGTTGACGCGCCGAGACTCGACCGAATCGAACGATAAACACTACCCTAAATATCACTAAAATGCTTTCTCATTGTTCTTTTCAACCCCTTGCCGTAACATTTTCGTTGCAGTTACAGTAATCTTTAATCGTCTTTATCCCCAAAAGTGTCGCAGAAGAGGAAAGAAAATGTATATTTTTTGTATGGCTACATTTATTTTAATGCTTGACGATTGATTACAAACGAACCAACGTTTTTATATCATCTAAAAAGAAACGCGTAACATTCATATTTGTTAGACTTTGTTAACCCCTTGCCGTACTCGTGATGAAGGTTTTTAACAAACTCGAACGAATATGAATGTTACGCGTTTCATTTTCGATGAAATAAAATTTGATTCGTTTGCAATCAATATTTAAGCATTCAAATATATATAGTCATACAAAAAATATACATTTCCTTTTCCCTTCTACGACATTTTTGTGCATAAAGACGTTCTAATCACTGTAACTGTCAAAGAAAAGGTACGGCAAGGGGTTAAAATGTTTATCACGATTCTAAGACTCGTTAAAATACGGCAAGGGTTTACTGGAACATGTACATACAGAGAAAAGTGTTCAAAATCATGACCTTGACGATACTTCAGGGTCATTGAAATCGGTGAGAAATCGCTAAAGTAAATTACCCAGTAGATGGAATTTAAAATAGAAGAAGGATTGAAAGTATTATAAATATCGCTGTATCGCTTCTTGTAAGTACATCAGTCTTGCTATTCAATGAAATCCTCAGAAATTGAATAATTAATTTGACCGTGGTAGGTTTAGCGTTAACAGGAACGACCTCGTCTTTGGTCATGTTGCATAGTCACAGGTGCCACTACCTGCCAGAATTCGTCACGTGTCGTAGGAATCCGCGAACATTCACAAAATATGCTAATCCCGACGAAATAGAATATGCAAGTCGGACTCGCGATCAGTTAGCGCAGCGATCATGGTGCGAGAGGTTCTTCCGCGTGTGCATATCTATTCCCTGGCTTTGATCGTGTCTGCTTTTCACAGTAAGTGACCTCTGTCCCTTCGAATTAGAAGATCTCCTACAAAAAAGAGAATTAACAATATCTATATTAACACTTTACCCACCGGAAGCCTATTAATAGGATTTTTTCAATAATTGTGCTGTAAATATCTAAAGAAAGCATAGAAAGTTTCTTTTACATTTCAATCTTAAATAAAACTATTAAATGACGTCATTGAGGGTGACTTGTTAGCTCATAATAAAAATTGCTGTTGCTATTGAAGGTTCCATTAAAAAGTGTTTAACCAAGCACCATCGATTTTTCAAAATTATGCAATAATCACCGGTCGGTAATGTGTTAATGTACGAAATGAAATAATTTTTAAACTCACTAAAATTATTTAAAGAATTTCAATTCTGCACGGAGATCGGTGTAGTAATAATCTTCGTTGGCCCGATACGATAGCAGTCGGTTCAGCGTTTTGCGAGCCAACGTAGATTAGGAGTAGATAAACCGTAACAGTTAATTAGGAGAGAGACGAGCTACAGTGAATTTTCTCTTCACAGGAGCAAGTTCGTCGACAGTCGATTGCACTCGGTTCGATATCGGCGAGCTCGAAGACTATTTGTCAAAAGTCCATCCGGAGAACCTGCCGGCGATCGATACGATGATTGGCAAGTTCACATCCCCGGTGACCGAGCTGCCCTTTGGTGCTTTGAGTACCGACTGGCGGAGACTGTTGCTCCTGCAAAGGGCGCAACCCGAGGGCTCGATTTTAAGAGAAAAACTGGGTCGTCTTTTCAGAATTCTGGCGGTCGCTTACTTTCAAACCGTGGAACCCTCCGGTATCACGGAGCCAGCCATCTTTTCAACCACCCGCAGGTTCGTATCAGAAAATATACAAGACGTGTTCGAATCGACGCGCGACGGTTAAATTATACCGTTAAAATTTTCCTTCGCGTTTAACCCTCGGTACCAAATCTCTCGTTAAAACTAGGTACATTCAATCTTATAATATTAAAAGGGTGTAGACTCTGGTATCCAGGATTGCAAGGGTGCGGGATTCGCCTTCTCATTTCTCGAAAATACAAACACGGGGTTTTTCACTAGTCAAAAACGCTAGATGAAAGACCGATGTAGGCCGCTATCTGTCCCAAAAGTCCTATTTTTTCGTTTAGGAGGCGTAGTTTGCATTATTCGGCTATTTCCATAGCTACATGCGCAGTTGCATGCTTCCGAATAATGCAGATTACGCCTTGTAAACGGAAAAATAGGACTTTTGAGGGAGATAGCGCCCTAGTCAATTGCGTAATTGAATTACAGTGTAATTGAATTAGCACAACTCTGCTATTGAAAAACCCCGAGTTTGTATTATCGAGAAATGAGAAGGTGAATCCCACCACCCTTGCAATCCTGGAAAAAGAAATCCTCCGTGCTCCATTAAGTTACCAAAATAGAACTATTTCGTTTCCATCATCCTGCTCCATTACAAGATAAACGGTATATAATTTGGTTGTCTATGATTCAATTACGATCTCAAAGTTATTAGATTGAATTCATTACAGATTCAAGAATGAAATTCTCGCGACTGTTGCACTGTCAATATTTCGAAGTACTTCCAGAAATAAGAGCGACTCCGGTTACTATTTGTAGCTCCCGTGAAATCGAATTCCCGACACCGAGCGTGGTTCATCTTCGACTAATTAGTTATTCTTGATTCTGTACGTTGAACGGCTCAGACTAGGCTCTTTGCTTTATTTCGACAGTTGGGATGCTTCTACCAGCGAGAGCGTCAATAAGTTTGAAGAGGATCTAGAGGAAACCGAGAAACTCGGTACCCCAGCTACCGATTCAACAGAAACGAATCGAATCTCCGAAAGTTTCACTTTAACCAACCTGCCCGGCCTCGAAGAAGCTTCTCGCGTGCCAGAAATCGGACCAACAGCTTCTGATGCAACGGTATCGTACGGCGAACGCTTCGATTACTCTTCGAATGCTATCGACTTATCTTCGATCACCATTAGGTCCTCAACGTTTGATACAACCTATAAAATTCAGTCATTAGCGAATCAGAACAGCATAGAGAGAGAGAAAAGAATAGAAAATATGACAGATTTTAATAATTCTGCATCAGACAAGGACGATTCGAGCGATGACTCGGTTAGTAATCGAGTTGGTGCATATACTCCAAAGGTAATCAGCTCTAAAGCTTCCGACGCAACGAAAGCATACGGAGAACGCTTGGATTCCTCTCTGAATCCTATCGACTCATCTGTAATCACCGCTACATCCTCAACATCCGATGTAAGCACGATCGCAAGCTCTACAACGCAGTCATTAGCGGGCCAGAATAGCATTGGAGAGGATAAAAGCTTTGAAAATTTCAAAAACATTTATAATCAAACATTCGGGAACTACGACGAGCTGGCTAGTAACAAAATCGACGAAGACTCGCGGCAGACGGATCAGCTCACGACACAACAACGAATGAATACATTTAGCATAACATCCTTATCCTTTTATACAACAATGATCTCGACGAATACAAGGTCCTCAGAAGAATCATCAACTAGTGCAACCATCGAGAGAGACGGAAGCCTGACAAATTTAAAAGGCATTAATAATTCGGTAGTGGGCAAAGAGAATGGTCTTGTAGAGTCTCTGGAAATAAATACGTTGAATACAACAGCGTCACCTATTTATACAACAATGATCTCGACGAATACAAGATCCTCAGAGGAATCATCGACGACTGGGGCTATTATTGAAGAAGACGGAAGCTTCGCAAAATACAAAAACATTAATAATTCGGTAGTGGGCAAGGATGATGATCTTGTAGACCCCCTAGAAATAAATACGTTGAACACAACAGCCTCACCCTTTTATACAACAACGACCTCGACGAATACAAGGTCCTCAAAGGAATCGTCAAGTAGTGCAACCATCGAGAGAGACGGAAGCTTGACAAATTTAAAAAGCATTAATAATTCGGTACTGGACAAGGAGGATAATCTTGTAGACTCTCTAGAAATCAATATGTTGAACACAACAGCCTCACCTTTTTATACGACAACGACCACGACGAATACAAGGTTCTCAAAGGAATCATCAAGTAGTGCAACCATCGAGAGAGACGGAAGCTTGACAAATTTAAAAAGCATTAATAATTCGGTACTGGACAAGGAGGATAATCTTGTAGACTCTCTAGAAATCAATATGTTGAACACAACAGCCTCACCTTTTTATACAACAACGACCACGACGAATACAAGGTCCTCAGAGGAATCATCGACGACTGGGGCTATTATTGAAGAAGACGAAAGCTTCGCAAAATACAAAAACATGAATAATTCGGTAGTGGGTAAAGACGATGATCTTGTAGACCCTCGGTTCACGACTCAAGAGCACCAAGAAATAAATACGTTTAACACAACAGGCTCACCCTTTGATACAATGATCTCGACGATCGCGATGTCCTCAGAGGATTCATCGGCTATTATCGAAGGAGATGAAAGCTGGGAAAATACGAAAATCGTGGCATTGGAGGAGAGTGATTCGGTTAACAAGCATCAGGGAGGGAAGATGGCAGCCGTAGGAAAGGAGACGGTCGGTTTCGCGAAAGACGGAAGCTCCGATCATTTCCGAGGAGCGGAGGTGGCTACGGTTGCGGCTGAGGCTGCGGCTGCGGTCGGTGGTTTTGTCGCGGGTAAATCGAGCGTGGCCGGGGCAGCCATCGTCGAGAAAGACGCTCAGCCAATTACATCGCCGGTATCAGAGTCCGATACACCGGTTACGCCGTTCGGTAGCGATTTTTCAACGAGCAGAATCCAAGATTATGGAACTATGAACGTCACTCTAGCCGCGGTGGGGATAAAGGAATCGGGCTCCGTCGTTCCGACGAGAACTGAAATTGCGATCGCGAGGGGCAGAGGAGATTCCCCTCTAGTTTATACTCCCATGAATTCCGAAGATCAAGAGAATACTGCGGAGTATCGCTGCACTCCGAATACAAGTGACCCAGAGATGACCGACGTAAAAACTACGATCGAGCAGAGTCGCGTTCATACTGATAGAATTCGAGGAAACGAGGTCCCTGGCGACGGTTCCCTCGGCCAGCAACCGGTTCACCGAAAAGATGGCGGCGGCTCCTCGACTCACCGGAGCATCCAGAACTTCGTCCCCTATCGGGACGAGATAAGGAAACCTTCGGTTTCGAGGAAGCCGGAGGTAGACAGCGAATTTTCGAGTCGCATTGCGATCCCACGAATTGTTGCCTCGACTACCGGATCTCCGAGCAATCGGCCCGATCCGCAGAAAGATAACCGGTCCCGAACCGGTCCCGTCAGGTCCAAGAAACGCGGCAGTTTGAATACGGACGTCGAGAAAAGCTTTAGGTGGTTCTACAATGCCGAGAAAGATGGGGGACGCGACAGGTAACGAATCTACTGTTTTTCGCTTTAGGTAATTCGTCTCTGATTCATTGTGGATGGTGAAACTGTGATTGTTTGAATGTTGCAGCGACCAACGAGGAATTCGCATCGAGTGCAGTGAAAACGGACACGACCATGATAATTCAGTTTTGTAAATAGAAAAGATGTATGTAAGTTTTAAATGAGATAAGAAATATGATTTCTTATAACGATATACAGGGTGTCTGAGTGTACGAGCGTTTCCTCACGGTGACAACAATAGTTGTTCCAATTGATCTTGAGAGATCAAAAAGACGAGAAGTGATTATTTTTTCTCATATTGTTCCAAATAATCAGCAAGATCTTCTTTCGGTATTGATCTGAATGTGTCTGTGATGTAAACGATTGCCCAGTAGTTCAGTCAATGAATGCTCTTAAGGAGTTGTCGAGGGAAACTGGAGGAATACAATTCTTAACTTTGATAATCGTCTTTTCATTCTGCTGAATTTTACAATCTTTTTGCAATGTCAATATCCAGTGGACTAAAAAGAGTACCTTCCGGGGTTGCATAATATTTTGAACACTCTACAGTTTTGTGGGAACGATGGTCACGTGGCATGTAGGCTTGCAGATGGCGTGTTAACGTTGGGATCCTCGTCCATTGGATTGTAGATGTTGGCCACATAATCGCATCGTCTTGTGCACGCCGCGGCGTCCAAGCAAGCGCTGGCCAAGTGCCATGAACGCGAGTGTACAGGTGGTCCGCGAAATCCTTCAGAGTTCCGCGAGAGATTTTTATTGTTACGGGGCATATTGCAGGGGACAAAGGGTGGTCGTCGTCTATTTACAAGGACCCCTCCCACGTCCGCAGAAAGAGGGAACACTGTAATAGTAACAGCAGCAACGGTTGTAGGAGTAGCGGTAGTACAGCAGGAACGTTTTGGTTCGCAGTCATTCAACGGTCTCTCTCCACTGTTTCCCGTAACAACCGAGTCTCCGCGCTATCGCTTTAATCGTTTCAACGCTACTCTACCGTATCCTCTCGGTCTTTTGTTCGCCCGAGGCTCGAATTAATGCAGACTTTTCCGTTCGTCCTACGGCGAATTAGTCGTTTGCAAAAAAATCCGGGGGAAAAAGACGAGAAGATAGTCGCGCGCGCGCGCTCCCGCCCCTCACCCGCTCGTTACACAGTACCTAACGAACCACGACGGATTATTCTCGTTCTTCCAGCGATGGATCCGCGTCGGATCGCTGCCGGCTAGCAAAGCTGCCGGATAATCGATCCTATCCTCTGTTAACCAACCGATTTTTCCCAATTATTTGCGAAAGTAACGCCTCGCGGAGGCTCCTCACATTTTTTTCACCGACTCACAGTGGCCAGTTCCGCCGAAATCCTGGCCGAAAGTACTATAATACGTCTACACCTACGGTATACAGGGTGTTTCGTTCATCTGACAACGGAAATATCTTGTGACGCACTGAAGCTACGACAAAAATTGTTCGGTTTGAAGGGTACAATCATATAGTCTAATTTTTTTGAGGATGGAATGATGGAGAGGGGCGATTTCGAAGTCAAATTAAGTTTTATAAATGGAATGTCCTACTTTTTTATAACATAGATCGATAGAGTATCAAATTCTGAGTATAATAGTGTTGACCTTCATATGTCCCAAATCTAATAGTTTACGAGATATTATCGATACAATTTTCTTTCTTCTTTGGATATCTCGTAAACTATTAGATTTGGGACATATGAAGGTCAACACTATTAAAAAAGGACATTCCATTTAAAAAACTTAATTTGACTTTGGAATTCCCCCTCCCCACCATTCTAGTCCTCAAAAAATTAGACTATATGATTGTACCCTTCATAACAAACAATTTTTGTAAACAAATTTTTTGTCGTAACTTCAGTGCGTCACAAGATATTTCCGTTATCAGATAAACGAAACACTCTGTAGATATAATTATTATTTAAAGTATAAATTATAAAGGAAGATCACTATCTAATCATTGTTGTCACGAGCGCATCGAATTGATGGTAATAAGTCAGCATCGTACATTCCATGTTATCGTTATCTTTATTATCATCATGATCATCATTAATATTAATATTAATATTCTTTATCATTATTGTTGCCACCAACGTCATCGTCATCCTCATCCTCATCACCATTATCGTCATCACTCATCGTTCTCGTCATCATCATCATCAGCATCAGCATCATAATCGTTATTATTATCATTACTATTATAATCTTTTGCTCCACAAATATACTCGCGCGCCTTATCTATTTATATGTGTCTAAATTTGTATCATTTGTTGGTTGTTTGTTTTGTTTGTCTGAAACCCTGAGACTATGATTCTACCTCTGACGGCGAATCGATAAAACGTACACAAAGAAAATGCTCGTTAAAGTCGTGAACAATACAACCTAATCACCTTAGGATCCGTAAAAATATGTCTCTTTCTGGCTCTTCCTTGTCCGCCATGATCGCGCGTCACACACGGCAAACACACACCGTGAACCGTAAATACAACGTTCACAACCGTTCGCACGGTTCAACGTTTCGTAGGTAACATCCTGCCGCGACCGTCTGCATCTCTGTCGATCCGATCTCGTCGCGAAAAGATCTCCAGAAAGATGTGGAAAAATCTCGAAAAAAGATCCGTGAAAAATCTCGCCGGCTATGCGAAAGCAACGAGAAGAAACAAGGTGCATTTGAAAGCTTATGTAACACTAGGTTTACAGAGCATTGAAAGAGGTAACTCTACATTACTTTACAAAAATAACAAGAATGTATCTCTACAAATTTTTAGTCGTCTTGTTTAACACTAAACCGACCAACACCGGTCAAAATGACCGGTTCCAGGTTTTTTATTTTACAATTAGATATCTTCAGTAGTGCACGTATTACAATAGGAGCCGCACAAAGTCTAAATAAAATCAATCTTGTCATTTTTATAAGGGAACATGTACCAGTTACTTTTAAGGCTCGGTAGGTTTAGTATTAATAAAAATATATATACAAAGAAATTAATTTTTTTAAGAACCCGTTATTACGCCGGGTCCCGTAAACCTAGTGTTAACCCTTGGTAAACAGACCTTCCTAACTACAGTACCATCGCCAATGTTTATCAATAAACTGCGGATCTTTATGCGCAATAAAAATAGTCTGCATCTATTATAAGAAATAAGAACCAAATAGAAAGTTTATTCTTTCTTGAACAGTTTTAATAAACTCAAAATAGTATATTGACAATAGTGTATTGATTTCGCCAACCTAGTTCTATAATAAATGCATAAAATCCGCAGTCCACTCATCAATTTGTTCAATATATTCTTTAAACTGTTTCTCTAATTTACGTAGATGTTATTGCACCTATTTCTACGCCACCATTTCCAAAATCTAAATTTCCTTAACCCCTTGCCGTGTGATTTTGTTCACAGCTATGACTCTTCTTTTTCCTTGGTAACTTCATAGAAGAAAAAAGAAAATAACATTTATCGTATGTCTATTTTATTTCAACTTAAAAGAAGAAAACAACGTTCACCTTTAACACGTTGAACGCCACGGTGGCCATCGATGACCGACGCTATAGGATTAGTAAAAAATGATTGCCACAAAATTAATGCCACTGAACATCGATCTATTATATTAATGCAGAAATTAACTAGATTATAGTGTAAGATGAGAAATTAACATTATCAATTAACTAAACGCTATTAATAACGCTGATCATTTCTAAGAATACAATAAACAAAACTCGCGCGGAACGAATAAAATACGCGTGGCACTCAACGTGTTAACGGATTCTGTGTTGAAATATTCATCTAATTTCCGACCAAGGGGTTAATAAAAATGCAAAGTCGATAGATTTGACCAAGAAAAATTATTTTCTGTTAAACCAAGAAAGTTAAACAAAGCTTCGAACGTTCGAGGGAACCGCAGAGGCGGACACAGAAACGATGGGAAAACTGAAAAGGATGTAGCGACCGATCGGTCGACGGAACCAATGCATCCCAGTCGCGTGTCTCCTAATATTATTGCACTCTAAAACATTTTACACGACTATCCGCAGAAACTGCCAGGTTCCGACCTACCCCACGGCTCGTTGGCAGAATTTCAACGTTTAATTACAATAAAAATATCATCTCGTCATTTATCCACAACGTTATCAACAAGCCTGTCCAACCAACTTCAACTATTCTTTTGCGTTTCGGTAACCGATGGATCGTTCTCGTAGAGTAGATGCGATGAACACGAATCTAAACAGCATTTTCCTTCGTCCCCCTTCGGTTCCTAAGAGATTTAATTTCGAAAAATATTAGTGCATCCATCTTTCAGAATTTTTAAATTTAATTTTCACGAAACCAACAAGATCCATCTGTTCTTTACCGGAACGCAAAACAAAAGTTGGACAGTGGAATTTCTCTTTATGTTTGAATCCGTCCGCGAAACAACGAAATGCCGGGCCGAAGAGTCGGCGGGAACCGAAAAAGAAAAACCTCGCTGAAGAATTTTGCTCCGAAAAAGCGTGTCCCTCGTAAACAAATGAATTTTTGCGTGTGAGTAGCAGCTCCGGAGACGACGTCCGACCGATTTTCAATTTTTCGCACGCTTCGAGGAAAGCGATATATTATGCGCGGGGTCCGCGTGCGCCGCGGTTTGTCCCGGTAACAGTAGTAACTAGACAATAAAGATCCCTGAATACATACAATATAATAATATATAATATAATATATATTCTCCTACGCTCTCTGTGTGGCACGCGCGAATAACATCTCTCATTTTTGTCCGCGATCATTTCAACAATCAATTAAATTTCTTCTGACTCTCTCTCTCTCTTTCTCTCTTTCTTTCGCTCACTTTCTCTCTCATCCACTCTATCTATCTTCCTCTCTTTGCCAAGAGAACCTGGCGACCAGGCCAGGCGTTTCGTTTCCCGAAACAATTTGTCTTTCACGCCCACGCACGGTATCATTCCTTCGAGCATGGAACAAATAAAACAAAGTACTAGCATGGCCCGACATAGAGAACGATCCAGCCATTCTTCCGCTTAATTTTCTTTAACCTTTTTACATTGTTCACTGGCCAGCTTAGTTCTTATTTTCGCGTCAACTTGGTTCGATTTGTACAACGGCGCATACTAAATTCTTCATCTCGCTCTTTCTCTCTCTCTCTCTCTCTCTCTCTCTCTCTCTCTCTCTCGCACTCCTCTCTTTTTTCCCTCTCTTTCTCCCTCGCCGAACTAGAACTATGGATGCTCAATGCAACGGTATTACACGCACATCAATAGGTTTTTCTTTTCTACATCTCGCATCGGTCGATACGAGTTCGATGGTATTAAAACGTGCAGCTTTTTGTTTGTTTACTCTACTGTACAAAACGACGTACTCTTCTCTCGTCGACGAATTTATGAAAAATATAAGAGTCATCGTCCTCTCTGTTTTTTCCCCTCAGTCCTCCCCGAAAATTGACAGACCCCCCTCCGCCGGAGAGAAGACGTGGCTAAAACAACTGCAGCCAGCGCGTCGAATCTTTTTTTTTTGATTGAACTCTGGTAGTCATTTGGTAACACGATGCTAACTATATGTATGTAACGTCAAATACCCACAGTCGATTACTTCCTCTTCGTTTCTTTCTCTTTCTCTCTCTCGCACACACACACATACACACACACACGCACGCACACTCTCTTTCTTTTCCTAGGTAATTAGGTGGAACAGGGGACGACATCATACCGATTTCAATCACCATGAAATGTCATAAGCTGGAACAATCCGACAATCATTTCATCGGCACCTGTCACCGATACTACGCCATTAGCGAAACCACAGGAATACAAACAATAGAAATTCTCGTTTGGGAAATTATAAACGACAAAGAAGCTGCGATCGTTGTGGATGATAAACTCGTAGTGCAGAAACATGACAAAATAAAATTGTGAATACGTGACAATAACTTTAAAACACAATTTCCATCGTGACTTTTTCATACCAGGAAATAAATATGGAGATAATGATAACATTTGTGGGTGATCGTCCACGTCAAGGTCGACATTCCGAGCACGTTTTTTCAACTCGTTGAATTCGTTTTAATCTTTGACAACATTTAGGGATTTTGAAGTCCCCAAAAAATGTAATCATGTACATATCGAAAACTAAGGCCGAACAGCAGTCACGAGCAGAAAATACTCGGAATATCGACATCGAAAAAGTATTTCGTGGTTGTCGCGAAATGGTTGAAGCGTCCACCAATTCCGTATAATTACACTTCCCTTTTTTGTCCTCTCGCGCGCAAACGAAAACGTACGTTCTTTCGTTTCTATACCTTTCTGTTTGCTCTGTTTATTTGGTAGGTTGCTCCGCCCGGATCGGACAGACTTTCGTTTATAGAACTATCCTAAAGCGAGAGCCCCAGGGGAAAAAAGCAACTCGCTTGACACAAGACGACGCGTACCTAGCGCGAAACTAGGTACCGTATCCTATCCTGAAATAACATCAAGTTTTAGTTTTCTTCGTACCTGTAAAAGGGGTACTCGAAAAGGAAAGTTTGGTTACTTCAACGAAAGACCGTGTGCCTGCCTACGTCCCTAAAACGCGATTTGCTTTTCCTTTCTCTCTCTTTCTCTCTCTTCCTCTCTCTTTCTCACTCTCCCGTTCTCGAGTTTCGACGACTGTGTTGAAGTCACGGTCTAAACCATACTCGTTGCCAGAGTAAGTGGAACGCTGACCGTCCGCGTCGAACAGTATACACAGAGTTCTTGTATAGAGTCCCTTTTCCAGTTTTGAAATTTGTTGTGGTTTTGAGAAGCAATATTTGTTGTCGACGCGCCTTGCTTCATCGGTAGTAAGCGGCCTCCAGCATCTCCACGAACAGCTTGTTCATCTGTATCTTCCCCGTTCGGTAGACGCTCGCCCAGAATCTCCGGACGACACCGTCCACCTGTCTGAGACTCGGCAACACTAGGAACATGTTTTGAGTTGCACGGAGTGCCTGTCCAGGTCGCACCGCTGCAACGCAATCCGACAGCGAGTTCAATATTGCGTCACGGAAACGGTAGAGCGCCTGAGGCTCGTCGGACCTCGCGTCGCTGTTTGCCAGTATCAACGCTTTCAACATGTAATACTCTTCCCTGGTCAGCCCCAACCGTTGCAGCCTCTCCACGATCTGGATGCACTGAGCCAACAAAGAACAATTAATATCTTCGCGAACGTACGAGTCCGTTTGATGGGTCTTCTCTTACACCTACCGCTTATAATATACTTCTAGCGTGAGACATATTAACAACTCAACTTACATGCGTGTAGAGCTCCGTGCAGTGGGACTCGCGCGCGAGTCGCTCGTCGAGAGTGAAATCCTGAGCGAACCTCAATCTACCGTTGTTCGGCATGCTCCTCCAAGCGAGACTAAAGGTCAAGATCTCGGCCCACGTGCTTTGCAACAGTCGCATTTGATCGTTCAGAGCCAACGTACCAAATCCTGGGATCTGTTTCGCCCAACCTACGATCAACAGGACCATGTAAATTATCCAAGAATCATTTAAATCCTAATTATTAGACTGGCAGATTTTTATGCGCAAATAAAAATTTGCTGCATATTGATTGCCACAAACAAGTGCCTTACCAATAATCCCAACCAATTCTCGATCGTACAGATCCGACAGTTGTCCAAGGATCCTCTGATCGGTGTCGAGGGTATGGGAGAGATTAGAGACCTGCAGCATGTCAGGTTCGCAAGCGGCCAGTGCTTCCAGCATTTTATTATCTAGCAATAGATATAAAACCGTTTATCGTTTCGGTCTCCGCACGTTTGCACAGGAATATGAGACGCGGATTTAACCCGAACAGAATTATCGTGCCGCGAATAATAACAACCGCGCTTTTTTTGTTCACCATCCAATAAAGCAAATTGAGAGGAGCCGAGATAGCTTACTTATTATTTCGTTAGAAGCTCCTGTCCCTATGTTTGCTAGAAACAACAAAATAACCAGATTTAATCAGGTACGCGTCTTGTTGTAGTTCACGATGTTGTTCTATATGAATCTACCGATATTAACCCTCGCCATACACGTTGTCGGGTCCAGCTCGACCCTTGACGTTATCGATGGTCAACTCATGTTTATACTCATGTTACTGGTTACCGAAACGCAACATTACTTTGGTGTCGGACACGGTGTTATCGGTAGACTGCGGATTTTATATACTTATTACAAATATGAGTAGATGCATTTTAGAACAGTAAAAGGATTAATTTAACCCTTTACACTCGAAAAGCAACTCTAAAGCGTCACTAAAAATTACCATACCATAATTCGACACAATCGTTACGTTACTGAATTTATTTATAGTTAATAAATTGCTTAAAAATCTCTGCGTGGTATGGACAAACGATAAAACGATAAAAATCATGTATTATGTACAATGAAAATGTTTTAGGTCGAATAAGATGTCTGGGTGTTAAAGTTAAAATAACGTCCAGTGTAAAGGGTTAAGAATGGCTATGTATTATTTTCATCTAGTTGAAATTATTAAAGGAAGAATGATCATTTTATTTGTCTCATGATTCTTACAATTGATTTGGACAATTTTTAATTTGCATAAAGATCCGCAGTCTAGTTATCAGCAATGCAGAAATAAATGATATCCATTCTTGAAACTCGATTCAAACTGGTCTCGGCAGAAGCGAAGGATCATCAACACTTGTCTTCTGCAGGATTGTCAGTATTGCGAGGGTTAAAAAACAAGGTGGTTCAGAGAATAGGATTCAAAGAGAATCACCTTCCAACGGAGCCGCCTTGATCGGGGTGTAGGGATCGGTAGATCTTCTGTACTTTTGCCGGCCACCTCGAACTCTGTCCAGCCGGACTCCTTCCTTCAGCATGCCCTGTCGAAGGCACTTCTGAAACCTGCACGCTTGGCATGCTTTCCTCCGGCGTTTGTTTATCTCACACTCGCCGTTCGCTGGACACGTATACTCGATATTACCTGTAAAATTACTCGCTATTTTATCGTAATATACATGGTCCTTGCCCAGGTAGCACCAGCGTCCGTGACACGAGTTAGCAGCTTCGAATAAGCGCGTTCCAATCTTTTTCAATTTAATTGAGCAATATATTATTTTATCGACAACCTCGCAAGCTTAACGACAATTTTCTTTTGAACACTGTACACACTGTATCTCGGTAATAAATAGACTGCGGAGTTTATGCACTGATAACAAAAATGAGTAGACCGAATGCAAAACGAGTAGACAGATTTATATAATGTAGGCAGTTTTTATTCTGCATAAAAATCCGCAGTCTGATGATTTAATGTATAATCAATGTATAGTTAATTTCTTCTGATTCTATAGCTCTTTGTTAATAATTCTACAGAGTTGCTTGTGACAAAATAACCACAAAAATTTAGAAAAGGATGAGCCTTTTGTTCTCGTGTGATTTAAATAAGAAAGTGAATATATTTTATACTTTTCGTCCGACGAATAAACGATAAGTTAATTTATTCGATCGCCTCTTGAGACAGGAACAACGTTGAAGAGAACACAGCAAGGTTAAGGGTAGAGGCTCCGAGCAATTATTATCCATCGAATGGTGCTACCTGGAAGACGGTTCAAAAGAGAATATTTATAAGTGCGAAGAAACTCATCTTACCTTGTATAGTTCTTTTAAAAAAGGCTTTGCACGCTTCACAAGAAGCAACCCCATAGTGAAACCCACTGGCCACGTCCCCGCATACCAAGCATAGTCTTCTGGGTATCATATCCTCCTCTTTGACGCCTTCCTAAAACGACATAGATTTAGTTCTCAGTTTGACGAACGACGAAACAACCCGAACACATCGAATTGAGCATCGTACCTCAGGTGTTCCTAAGGGCTGCGTCGTCGACGAACAATGATGCATTTCCGGACTTCCAGGACTGCCTCCGCCACCCCCGTAATCCGTTGATATCTCGATCTTGCTACAGATCGCCTGAAACAAACATTTCCATTGGTAATCTATCAGAAGATCATTGCAATTCACTAGCTTAAGTGGGTGGACCCGTTCTTCCAGGATTGTAAGGGTGTGGAATGCACATTTCTAGATAGTGCAAAGATGGAGTTTTACCTATTTTCCTAAAAATATTATTGTTACGTTTACGAGGCGTAATTTGCATTATTCTGAAGCATACAGCTACGCATGTACAGTAGTCGACACAAGTTTAAGGACGCTCTAAAAAAGACGACAACTATTTTAATATTGTACTATACGATTTGAACTTTTTTGGGAAGCTAGAGCAATTAGTTTACTACAGGATATATAAAGAAATATTTTCAAAAAATGCAATTGATCGAAATTCTTGAAAAAATACTAAAAGTTGCATTTTCAACTTTTTTATGTGGGCTTATATTGAAATTTAGAAAATACGTTTTGTCAACCTGTGTCGATTAAACATATTCTGAAAATTTCGTCAAAATCGGTCGACGTTGCAATGAGCTACAAACGTGTAAAGATGGGAAAATTGCAGATTTTCACGATTTTCGGCCTCTAACTGCAATAAATCTAAGTACTCTTACATCTTTCTTACAGATTTCGATGAAACTTTCACAGTGCATATAATTTACACAGATCGACAAAACGTATTTTTTAAATTTTCGATATTGGCCCACATGAAAAAGTTGAAAATGCAACTTTTAGTATTTTTCCAACAATTCCGAACAATTGCAATTTTTGAAAAAAATTTCTTTTCACATCCTGTAGTAAAAACTCATTGCTCCAGCTTCCCAAAAAAGTTCAAATCGTATAGTACAAAATTAAAATAGTTATCGTCTTTTTTAGTGCGTCCTTAAACTTTTGTCGACTACTGTAGCTAATTTCATAAAGCTGCGACAGCTACATGATACCGAATAATCCAAATTACTCCTTGTAAACATAAAAATAGGACTTTTGAGGAGATAGCGCCCTAGATCGATCTTTTATCTAGCGTTTTTAACTACTGAAAAACCCCGTATTTTTATTATCGAGAAATGAGGAGGCGAATCATCCCGCACCCTTGCAATCCTGGAAACGAGCCCACCGCCTGAACTTCTCACATCAGGATTTCGCATACATATTTATTGGTATTTGAAGTTCACGTACAATTTTTTTCAAATAAAAATAATAAAAATTACGCAAATTATCGTGAGACAGTAAGGACTACAGAAATACATACATCTTGGTGTTGAAGAGTGGTGGTCGGCGAGCAGACCTGGTAGTTTTGGGTGGGCGTTGTGGGATTCTCGATTTCTTGCTTGATATTCGCCATGGTGCGGTTGTTACCGACCATGACTTCTGTGCCCGCACCGGACATCATGCAGACCTGAATGAAAGCAAAATGCCGTTAAATCGAGAATCGTGGGGGAATAGAACGCGGTGTGTTTAGACAGGAAACACGGCGAGAGTCTAGTCGGATTCGCGTCGTCCCCGAAAACCGAAGACGCAGGTCCGCCTTGCAGTCGCCGGCTGCAGTTTTTTTTCCTTCGCCGCTATTTTTAAGCGCGACCAACGCCGCAAGCATTTTTAGAATTGACTTCAGAAAACACCGGTCGCGCGCTCGCGCGCGATATGCTGTCGATGTTCTCGGAACATGGAGCAGCGGCTGGACTCCGAACAATTGCGAAAATACCTTTTACTTTCTACGACCGGATAGCCTTTTTTCTCGCGTTCGCGAAATCGAGCGGGACAGGCTGGAACTCGGCGAGCAACGTCGCGCTATTACTATACCACAGTAAAAGTGAAACCGTCCGGGACGGACCCGGCACTCGTCAAACGGTCGAGCCCGGTGTTTGCTATTAACCACTTGGCTGTGTATGACGAGTGCGGATTTTATGCATTCGTGACAAAATTATGAATGTATTGTACTATTTAAAGAATACACGTTAACAGAGTTCAAGGATATCAACACGGTCCAATTTATTGAAATGATTAACCAATTTGCATTCGTTAATGTGTACCAAGATATAATGAAATGTCTTTTTATTGTTTGAGTTATTGTTCTTTCTAAATATAATTAAAAAATCCTTATGATGCAAATGAGTTAATTCGCTACATGCAAAGCATAAATTCCAATGAGTTCAAGTGGTGAATCAGATTTGAGCAATATAAAAGTGAGGGCCACGCCTTCTTCTACCATCGCCGTGTTGCTTTCGGTGAAATAATTTCCAAAAATTCCGAGGCTGAAATCAGGGGGTTCTCTGAAGCGAACGGTAGGTAGGGGCGAACAAAGTAACGGTGAAAGGATTGCGTAAGCGTGTCTCTCCCTCTTCTCGACTCGCGGTGTCGTATATTAAATGTACGGGGAGAAGGAGGACGAGGAGAATGAGTAGGAGAACGAGTAGAGGGATGAGGTGTGGAACGAAGGAGGAGATGACGACGACGCCGCCGAGGGGGGAAGGAGGAAGAAGAGCAGCGCGCGGAGTATCTGGTTAGCCTTGAACCTGACTTTTCTGCGGGATGCAGTTGCGATCGTTTACGAGTAATACGAAAGGGAGGCCGACAGGAAAGATTTATGCGGCGCGGGGCTGCGAGCAGCTCCGTAGAGCCGAGAGAAGCTCCGAGGAGTCGAGAGATCTCGCGCCTCGCAGCCGGCGTCCGACTGTTATCGCGACCGGTACCGACGTTTGCGAAACGATATCTCTCGGTCGCGCGCGCGCGTATAATTTTAATTCCCGGTGAATCGCGGCGCGACCACTCGCCGAGGGGAATAACGGCGAAAGCCTCCTCGCTCGAGGAGGCGAACCACGCGTTATCGATTTTATTAGACTTCGCGTTTCGTCTCGTCGCGTCTCCACTCCTCTCCTCTCGCAGCCCCCCTTCTCCTACCGAGCCTATCCTCGTCACGTTTCGTCTGGCCTCGTCACGTCAAACGTGCCTCCTCGATACGATATGTAGCGATTGAAAAAATGTCGCTTTTCGCAAATTTTTCCTCGCGACGGAACTGCGAATCTCGTCGCAGTACCGTATGCAAGGTTCATTGCAGTATAGTATCGTTTCTTGGCTTCCCGATAGATGATAGTTGTCTTCCCACACCAGTCAAGCTTGGCACCGCATGAAGCACCGTGAGGCAGAGTAGGGCAATAATCAACTAATATTTAAAAATGGCTAGTAGTCTTTTTGAATGTTAGCCATAGCAAAATAGTCATTAGTCAAAACTTTTTGATTAGTTAGTGATAACTAATTAATAACATTAATGTATGTTAATCGCAGAATATTGACTGATGACTAAAAATTGATGACTGATCATCGACTACTAATTCACTAATAAGCAATAGCTAGCGATTACTTAGAGCTGTGACTAACTGTTTGCCATTTAGTTATCACTAACTAATCAAAAAGTTTTGACCAATGACTATTTTGCTATGAATAACATTCAAGAACACTATTAGTCAATTTTAAACAGACAAACAGACAAACAAGAAAGCGAGCTAATAAAAACGTGGTAAAATTAGTTGATCACGCAGCAGTGCGTCCTAGTGTTTGACGCGATAGCCACCGATCGGCGATGACCGGGCCATTGATGACCGAATTTTATACACTATGTTGCTTGAAGTCATAGTACACGGTATGATACTGAGAGAATGACTATCTCCTGCTAAAACGTTCCCTTTGAACCACTGCAAGCCTAAGTATGAGAGTGCCGCGGGATGAAGTAAACGGAGTAAATATCAAGCATTCTATCGAACGCTATATCAGGAGCCAGCAAAGGCCGCAAGGCGGCAAGGAGGAAGAGCGATCCAGTCAGGAAACGAGAGAAAACTAAAAAAGGCAATGATATCGAGAAGCATGTCTGGTTGACCTCGAACTTGACTAGGTAGTCACGGCGCTCACTGCTCCCACGTTCGGTTTAATGAAATTGAAAACTGACTGGAACGCGCGCGCCAGCGCTAATACGTGGATACCAATGGTCCGCGACCATAATCGACGACGTAGCGCAATAACACGCGGATGGCCTTAGTCCTCGCATGACGGTGCCTGGGTCCACGTTGACCCGGCTCTTCTGTAACTTCATCGTTTTAGTTTCCAATCGTCCGGTCAATCCTCGAATGTATAAATCCTTGAATTAACCCGCCCAAATATTAATTGAAAAGAAATATTTCGCTCTTTCTGCGAGGTAAATACTTTTGGATGAACCAGGGTAATTGTCTGAATAAGCAGGCGTTGAAACCCAGTAGTTACCTCCTTAAACGTTACTATTATTCACACGTTATTTAGAAAGTGAGTAACAGGCTGACCATTGTGCACATTGAAGAGTATAACAATTTGTTTTCAAGAATGCCGACTACATATTGGGTAGGGGATTGAAACGCGCATTCACCCTATGATGACAAAATTGATAAGTAATAATTCGAATGGAGGGCATAGTTGGATACGATGTTTTTGAAGGCATCCTGGCCAGAAGAATTAAAAACCGGCGCCGGTCATTTTCCCGGGGCGCGGTAGACAATGGTGGCCGAGGCCGGGACAAACACGGTCATCGTTTCGGCCAGAAAAGAAAAACGAGAGTCCGAAACGGCGAAGAAAGGAGGATTGCGTAACCGGGACGCCTCGATTCGCTGGCTCTCCTTTTTCCCGTCCCGTTCCCTTGTCCCTAACCCGTTCCACTGGCGTTCGATTGAGCGGTTACCGAAACCCAGACGGAAGGAACGGCCGTGAAATGGAAAAAGAAAGAGGAACGTATCGTGCGCGCCTTGCTATCTGGCTAGCCTTGAACTTGACTTTTCTGCTGGCTAAAGCAGGAGCGACGGAGACACAGCGAAACAAGAATGGCGAGAGAAAGAGAGGGAGAGAGAAGCACAGTCGTGTGTTCGCGAAGGCCGCAGAACCGCGCGCCAACACAGTTTTAGCCCCCGAACTCTGACGGAAACGGCCGACTGCCGCGACCTTGAGCCCCCCTCCCCCCACCTCCCTACCGCGCATCGCCATCTTGCTCCGTCTCTCACTAGCCATCGCTGTCGCTGTCGCGCGCAACGTACACCCTCCCCTCTGGCCACAGCAGACACACAAGCTCTCTCTGTCTATCTCACTACCTCCCTTCTTTATTTTTCTCTTTCTCTCCGTCTCCCGTTCTGTCTGTTCTCGCGTCTTCTTTCGTTTCAGCTTCCTCGTGTTCGGTTACTCCGTATCGTCGCGGTGCTCGGCTAGCTCCTTGCACAGCTTTTGACAGTCCCCGCACGAGGAACTGTAGCGTGAATCCTGGGGGACCAACCGCGACCATGAAGCCTAAGAATTCGCCCGGTTTCTTCTATCTCGCCATTCGCTTCGTTACATACTCCTCTTAATTTATCTTTTTATTGCTTTCTCACACCTCTGCGCTGCTCGCTTTCCCCTGGGTCTTTTCTCTTTGACGAAGTTAGTTAGCCCCTTGCTAAGGGCGAAACTCGTTCGGGTAGTCGGTATTCTTAACCTTATGAATTCGATATTAATCATTTTATTGGGAGATGAAATAAGGAGGCTTGCTAAATGGAAAAGGCAACTCTTACTTGAGATTTCACTTTGTCTTGAGGAATCATCCCTCGCATCTACCCTCCTCTCTTTTTACAGTGTTTTCAAGTTCATTTCAAATTTTAAAGCGTTTTCAAATAGACTAGAACTAGATGGCTGAGCTACGTTTTGATTTTCTTTTGCTCCTTCCCCAAGACGCGCTATAGAATTGGTTTTCCAACTCCGATTTCGGGGGTTATTTTTACCCCGTGACGAAACGTTTAATCGATCGATGCTGAACTTTGTTTTAACGAGGAAAGGGTTCGAATTGCCTAGGATTTGTCGGATCATATTGAACTTGATCCCGGTGCCTTGAAAGTTGCGCGGAACCGTTTACTGTATTATTTAGTGGCGCGCGAGCGACCTCTGTGCGCGATTCGTCTTCGAAATCAAGGCCGCCGCGCTCTTTCAAATCGAGTTTTCGCGAATGGTTTCGCGCTCGCGCGTGTACGCCCGAAAAAAGAGCGTGTGTGCCCACCGATCGGCGGAGGCTGTCCGTTTTTAGAGGAGGCCGTGACCCAAATATCGATCCCACCCGTAATTTTAGTTCCATCGCGATAACGCCGCTTAATTACCCAATCGAGACGATCGCGCTCATTATTTCACCTGCACAACAGGAAGTACCACCATCGGTAGCGCACCCTGCGCCCGCGTCGGCCGAGCGCGCGTGTTACACGCTTGCGAATTGATCCTTTTGAACAAACAAACCAGGTTTCGAGTCGGTACCCCCACCACAAGAGAAATTGTAGAATGCACGTGGTTCTAATTATGATTATCATGATTATTAATGTGCATTGTTCAGATTAGGCAAACATATTTGTTATTTTCTTTTTGTTTTTATCAGTTTTACTGTAAACGACTGTAAACATTTGTATAAAAGGACCTCGGTCCATATATATAATAATAATAATAAAAAATAAAATAACATTTTTTAAAAAACTGAGAATTTCTTAAAATTAGAAAAAAATGCATGTTTCCCATAGAAGTTTCAGAGATACAAATTTTCTGAAAATTCTGTAGTGAGACATTGTCGAAAGCAATGCTTTTAATTTTTTTCAGATTTTTTTGTAAAGTGCATCATAGTTAAGAAAATAAAAAATAAATGAATTTTTCACGGTTTCCCCAATTCGCCATAGCGTTTTCGTTCCTTGGGCTCCCGAGTGTAGACCGAGTCTTGTTCGAAGAAGTATCCCAACATTTCGTAAGCACCGATATCGTTTATCACCGTGTCTTCTGACCCCTGATGAAAAGCTTGCAGTGCTCACGGAACAGTGGGATACTTCTCCCGAAATGTTCTCCACAAATCTCCCTCGATTTCATTCATTAATATAGTACAGATACTCGAATTATTATTCGAGTTCGAGAAAAGTTCTCCCCAAATCTTCCTCTATTTCATTCATTAACCCTTTGGTTACCTTGGACGAGATATCTCGCGCCCCGATACTTCCCAATAAACGCTTTTGACGAGATATCTCGCCACCTAGCACCTGTGGTTTGACATTCTAGACGAAATATTTTCTGCTTTATTCGGTCATTTCACCCGTGATAAAGATTTCATTCATTTCTTCCACATAGTGTCAAAATATTGGTGCTAGGTGGCGAGATATTTCGTCAAAAGCGTTTATTGGGAAGTATCGGGGCGCGAGATATCTCGTACAGGGTAACCAAAGGGTTAACATTACCTACCTAACCTAATATAGTACAGGTACTCGAATTAATATGCGAATGCTCTAAAAAATACGATAACTTTTTTAATACTGTACTATACGATTTGAACTTTTCTGGGAAGCTAGAGCAATTAGGTTACTACAGGATATAAAAAGAAATATTTTCAAAAATTGCAATTGAACGAAATTGTAGAAAAAATACTAAAAGTTGCATTTTACAACTTTTTTTATGTGGGCCTATATTGAAAATTTAAAAAATACGTTTTGTAGATCTGTGAGAATTGAACACATTCTGAAAATTTCGTCAAAATCGGCCGACGTTGCAATGAGCTACAAACGTTTAAAGATGGTAAAAATTGCAGATTTTCACGATTTTCGACCTATAGTATCTAAGAATTCTTACATCTTCCAATGCCTGTCGTTTTTTCCCGCATCAACCGATTACGATGAAACTTTCACAGTGCATATAATTGACACAGACTTACAAAACGTACTTTTTAAATTTTCAATATAGGCCCACATAAAGAAGTTGTAAAATGCAACTTTTAGTATTTTTTTCTACAATTCCGATCAATTGCTATTTCTGAAACAAATTTCTTTCACATCCTGTAGTAAACTAATTGCTCTAGCTTCCCAAAAAAGTTCCAATCGTATAGTACAATATTAAAAAAGTTATGGTCTTTTTTAGAGCGTCCGAATATTAATTCGAGTAACTGTATATGCATTGTGGAAACGAATGGAACCTGTGGCGAAACATGCTAAAAAAGAGAACATTTTCTATTAAAATACAAAAAGGAATCAGACACGAACTTCTGCACTAACTCACTTTCCTGATTGCTGGGATTTGGGTAGTCAACGAAATGAATTGAAGTAATTAACATAATCTCGACTATTTACGTTTACTGTCACCAAACAAATTGCATCGATTTCGTCGAATTTTTATGATTTCCGGAGTTGACTCATTCAATAAATCGCCGTCGGTATTTGGTTAAAGAAAGAATCGAACGGAAATTCAATTCTGCCGCGGCGGAAGCTCGCGATTCCCGTGAGTCGTGCGACATCGAAAATCTCAAGGTGCGCGCCGGCGAGACTCGTCCAACCTCTTTTTAAAACAGGTCGATTATGTAAGCAAGAAAAAAAGGCTGGCCGGTAGTGGTGAGTCAAAGTAAAAGAAACGGACGACTCGGATCGCCTCGCCTCGCCTCGTTTCAACTGGTGGCTCCCCTCGCGATCGCGAGTCTTTGTTGGAAATTGAACTCGTTTCCCTCTCCCTCTTTCTTGGTATGCCCACGATGAAAAAGCCGGCATTGATCGGTCCCGTGTTCAAGTAAACCGGGGAATGCTTGTCCCTTCGCGTCGTAACCGATGTCGCATATGTCCACACACGCGGCAGAAGCAGCGTGTGCAATAGGGTAGTCCTTAGCTATACCTGGTGAAATTTTTTTGCGAGATTTTTGGCTCCCCCCCAATATTGTTCCTTTTCATGAAAAAATGATTCATCCAAAGTTTTAGAGCAATCGGACGTCGGAAAGTCGTGCCTCGTTAGAGATTTTTTTCACGACGCCCCCTAAAATTGTGCCATTGGGTAAGAAAATAATTCCTGCAAAAGATGAAGTTGATCGGATAAGGGGAAGACGTGCCGCATTGACGTTGAGTTGCGAAAAACATGAAATTTTATAGGAACGGGATATTTGATTGTTTTTCGCAACTCAACGTCAATGCGGCACGTCTTCCCCTTATCCGATCAACCATCTTTTGCAGGAATTATTGTCTTACCCAATGGCACAATTTTAGGGGGGGTTGTGAAAAAAATCTCGGAAAACAAATTTCACCCTGTATAGTTGAGGTCCACCCTAATGAGGCACGACTTCCCGACGTCCGATTGCTCTAAAACTTTGGATATATCATTTTTTCAGGAAAAGGAACAATATTTAAGGGGGGAGAGACGAAAATTTCATGCTCGAAAAATGAGGACCACCCTAGTGTGCAACCGAAATCGCGTAAACATCGACTGTTCCGCGCTTTTAACCCTCCCCGATGCCGGGTCCATTCTGACCCGGTTTACCGAACCGCTCAGACATACAGATAAAAATTGAAGACAACGTATGCGAAAACCGGGTGAGTTTCTCAAAATTGTTTAACCCTCAACCGTCCCTCGTGTCAATTTGACACAGTTTTCCTGAGATAAGTTACACTGTTCTGTTATTTGTAGGTAAATTTATCCGAAATTTCGTGACATTTATTATTTTTTAATGCTAAACATATAACTGAAATGAAAAAAACATCGAAAAGTGACTATTTGACTTGTTATTTTATCGATTTTTTTTATCACTGTGTCAATTTGACACCGAGGGACAGATTCAATTCGTGAAATGGGGGACGGATGAAGGTTAATTCTAACTGCAAAACAAGTGGCGATGTATACAAATATGTGGAACTTCAGAGTACAGTTCTACTAAAAAACGAAGTTGCTCGGGTTTTACACCAAGGTGTCCAATTTATCATTGCGATTACTTTTTTAATCCTTTCGGATTCGACAAACTCGAATAGCGGTCGGTTCGATCGAATCAATTGCAGTAAAAATTGCGTTCTAAAGTTAGATAAGAAATGGCGTGATCATTGAACGTGCTAATAAAATTGAAGAGCGAAGGGTCGGCCGAAGAATGAACTTTTGAATCGTCGTGCGTCTAGATTTCAAGCCGGCCGATACTTTCGTTGATTCTGGCTCGCGTTACGCAATCGAGTCCTGATAACGGCCGAGTGGGAACGCGAAATCAAAGACCGGCATCGAGAACCGAACACCGACATCGTATTTTCTTGCGCGTTACAGCGTGTGTTTACTTCCTCCGCGGACTGATTCCCGATAAAAACGGGGGAGGAGAGAAGCCTGGTTACGCGAGACGCACACGCACACGCACACGCACACACATTGGCAACAAGTCGATCGTGCGGTCCGGTCGTCGCGACGCTGAATTATCACGATGATCGCGAAGTTGAAATATTGCACGGGCACGCGTGGGAGGTTACAAAATTAGAAGTTCAGAGAACGGAATCGATTCCTCGAGGATGAAGACCCTGGGTCGCGGTCAAGGCCACGATAGCTTCGGTAACGACTATGTTCGCCCGTTTTTACAGCGAGTTTATCCAATAAAAAACGATAGCCGGTACGTATGGTAATGCCGCGACTCACGTAGCGAGCTGGAAATCCGTTTTTTGGGCCAAAATTATTTGACCGTCGTTTCAATGTTCAAGGTACATGTATGTAGAATTCGTCTTGACGCCGAAAAGTGTATTTCAACAGATTTGAAAAATCGGGGTGGCCATCATTTTTCACGGATAAAAATTTTTTGTCATTTTTGTATATGGAAATTTGTAGATAAGTGAAAAGCCCTTGTGATCAAAATTAAGAATACCCTATTTTCATCCACTTCGAGGAAAGTATTTTGCCAGAGGACAGAATATAACCGAGGTGAACGTAACGGGGAAAAACTGAACGGAAATACGTAGTGGATCGAGGCAAAAATAATACATATTCGTTTTCTGTTTCGTCCTCTGACGCAGGATATTTACTTCTTTCGAAGCACGAAGTCGCTGGGAATAAAGGAAACGGCACGCAAGAGATTATTGCTCGTTTCGTGTATTGTCCAAGGTTAGGGCTGGACCGGCTCTCGTCGGGTGACGTCACCAACGTGTTTCGCAGCCTCAAACTTCCGAAAGCCGGCGATTAACCAATGAGCGTTCAACGCAAAATCAGTCTGCACACCGGTGAGCTTCAGCGTTCAGCAATCATCAACGTTCGTTTACACTTCATCCCCACCGCGCTCATCCTTTGATAAGAAGCCGATCAGCGGCGTTACTCTGTCATTCAAAAACGAAGGACCGCCCACCCAAAATCTGCTTAAAAGAAGAAAACAAATTCGAGACTCGGTCTATTTAGAGGATGATCTTTCGCAGAGGCTACGACCCTGCCGCAACATCCATGTATTTTCCCCGAACTGTCTATTCTATTCTTTCACTCGAATTCTCACGGTCTCGCGAGAGCCTGCTCAATTTTCGAACGCTTCCGATGATCAGGATCGCGAGCCTCGGCTAGTTAGGATCCTACACTATCTTTAGACCTTTTTCGAGTTCTTCCACCTCGCTGCCTCCCCTAACTTTCTCTTATAATAGTGGCTTGTCCCGAAATACTTCTCGGGCAAACAAATGGCATGGTCAACCAAGTGAAAGCTTCGTAAAAAGTTGATAAAAGAACGCCGAGACCTTTTACCCCTAATATCGTGTCAGATTTTGTGATAAAGAAATCATCATACAAAATAAAATAGAGATATTCTGCATCGATCGTGGGAAGCAGCGAATAAATAGAAAATCATTTTCACCCTTAACGTGATCCTTCAAAACTGCAATGTATCAATTGTTTAAAGACACCCTGTGCAAAAGCCCGAGCATTGTGCCCGAGATATTCGCAACGGTTCAGCGAAAGGATCCCGGCGTTCCTGCCGGTTAAAATAGCTCGAAAGTGAAGCGCGTTCGTCGCGAAAATAAATCCATCTCCGCCATCGCGAATGGGAATCCATAAAGGCCCCAAGTGTCCGTGGTTGAACGGAGGTCGAGCCTTCGACTCCGAGCGATTTGAAAGCTTCTCTAACTCAAGGTAAGTCAAAAGGGTCCGAAAATATCGGCTGACGCATCCACGCGACGAATATTCTCTTTGCTCTTCTTTTTTTCCATCTCGCTCTCTCTCTCTTTCTCTCTTTCTTTTTCGTTTTCGTGTTCATCAGCTTTCTCGACGGTCTCGCTCTCCTCGACTGCGAATCCTCCCCACCGGAATCCGGCATTTTATTTCCGTTGCAGTGTCAAAGCTACCCGGTTCCGTCGCGTCTGTCTAGTTCCCATTTCCATGTATCTTGCTCCATCCTGTGCGAAATTTTGCTCGCGAATTCCAAGAACAGCCACTTCTTCAAATTCTAAAACTCGGAGCTGCAAGGTCTGGCCACATTCCCCGGCCATTTTCAAATTTTTCAGACTACTCGATTGTATCCAAGAACTTTTTGTTATTTTACTTTCAATTTTAAAAAGAACATCAAAAAGAGGGTGTCGACGAGATTCAATTTGGCATCGCGTGCTCTATCAATGAAAAAATGTTACGCAGTTACAGATACCGTTTAAAATATCTACGAAATGTAGGAAGAACTTGATTCAAGTGCTGGAACTCGTGAAGATGATTCCCAAATTTCGGAACGGAATTTTTTTCACTCACTGATCAATCAAGATTGGGTCGACCAATAACTGTTGATATCGAAAGATTAGAAACTCGAAGTAACGTAGAAGTTTCTTCGTGTTCATTCGAAAGTCTACAAATTTTTTGAAAATGGAGTCAAAAATCTGTTCGACAAGTTTCAAGAACATTTGAAAAATCGTCGAGGTGTCCCAATATTTTTGAAACATGAAATGATTCCCGATTTCTCCGGGAGAATATGGTCACCGTAGAGATGACCGAATAATTTTGGAAAATTTTGTTTCTTGTACGGTGTCGTACAATTTGACTCTGACATTGACACCGGCTGATTTCAAAAGCGTGCAGAATAAGGGTCTCCGGTGCACTTTGATGCACGCGTCGCTGAAACATTCGCGATTCCGCCGTTCTTCCACGAGGAGGACTTACGCACGTGGAATTGTGTAAGAGCAGTGTCGCGTGGGTGTAGGTGCGTGTCAAAGCGCTTTAACGCGCTCAACCGGGCCAGACACCATGCACGCAAGTTATGGGCTTACGTCGTTACACGATTCTCGCTCACTCGTGCACGAATAGCTAATGAATACACATTATTATCCCACTTCAAAAAACCACCGGCACATTAAAGAAAAATTTAATTTTGCATAATTTGCATTTTTCAGGGTTCAAGGACGGTGCAATATCATAATAATTCGAATACATTCGAACAGTTTGTAAAATTCACATATTTCACTTCATATTATTTACATAATTTCATTTGCATTTCAGTGTATATCTAATACGGGTAACTTCCAATTCATTTAGATTTAATACTCCCTCTGTCCCATAATAATAATAGCAAGTGAATATTTAAACGGAAATTATTGGCAAATGCAGCTCTAGGTTATGTTGTAGCGCAAAATAGCGAAGCCTTCAATCAAAATCAATGTTTCATGACATTCTGTCATTTGTTTCGACACATCTTTCAACTTTTAGGTTAACCTAATTATTAGGAATTATAACTATTTTTCTAATTTCATCCGCTGATCGAAATCAATTGTTTTATTAACTTCCCGATTTTATAGGGAAGTTACTGTAATTACCCTGAAAATCGAAAATCGATTTTTTAACGGCCTCGAAGAAAACGTAGTTTTTTCATTTTATTTTAGCATTTATAACAACCCCGATTACGCTATCTATATTCAATCCGGATATAGCAAAGTCCGCGTCTACTCGACAATTATTCAAATTTCATTTTCTTGAGAACGAGATTTTCGAGCGATTTTTGTACAACGAATTCTCTAGAGCGAAGTCGTCCTATGCACGCTGAATCTCTGAGGAGAAAGCTCGAATAGCCGCTAAAATTATTAACATGGCCGTTATCGTCGACGCGTGCAAAAGTCAATTGTCACGAGACAATCGGAATTATTATAAGCGGAGCATAGATAGTCGTCTTCGCGGCAGTTACGCATTCATTAAACGGAATCTTAATCACCGCGAAGCACGCCGCTCCGGTTTCAAGCTGAGTCGACGCTTATCGTGGAAACCGACGCGCAGTGTCCAAAAATTTCAAAAATCGAATTCTCAAATAATTAAAAATTCCCGCATTTTAAAGTACAGGTATATAATTTCCAAATGCCGCGGACCTCATCATTTTTCACTCCTCTAAATAAATGTATGGTCTACGGATATCGTTAAGTACTTTAATAATATATCGGTCTTATATTGTACCCTGTATTTTAGTTACCGTTATACCGCGAAATAAGCAAATACATACACCAATAAACGATCGTATGTTCGGAACGATTGAAAAAAGGTATGTATTCCTAAAAGCTGCTCGACGCGAGTCGTCCGTTTAGGTAACTGACAGTCATCAAAACAAACAAGTTTTTCATCTCGGCATTCGCGTTCTACCGCGGTAGTTAAATATTTCAGCTCCTGAGCAATAACTGGCGATTTCAGGCTGTAATTTATATATGTATCGAACACATTCGCATCCGTTACGTTCTATCAATCGATTTTCCTTATTCGCTCTTATCGACGCAAAGTGTGACAATTCAGTAATCTTTACTTTATTCAAAAATCGAATGTCCTCTCACAGGCATAAAATTATTACTTGCTGTACGTTAAATGTCTACATTATATCTGTGGTTGTCAGGAAGAATGCCGTATTGTCACATACTTTCACTTTCGAGATATTGCCATTTAAAGTTTTCATTATAGCATTACAGTTTTGAGCTTTCCCAATTTATTTTCATGAAATTTTTATAGTAAATACGTAAATCCTATACTGTAAAGTTCAATTAATGCATAATCTCGAATTTTTTGAAATTGTGACATGCGGCGTTTTTCCTGACAACCACAAATATTATATTAGGTGAAGTAAAAAGTTCTGAGCGTTTTTCGCTTTATTTCGACGATGAAAAACGCTCAGAACTTTTTACTTCACCTAATAGTAATTATCTTTCAAGAACTAATAAATGTGTATTATAATTATAAAGAAAAAATTATGAGAAAATGATTAACAACTCCAGTAAAGAAGGCCTCATCTGTCTAATTAACTTTTCTAGTTAACGATGTAACCAAGAAATAATTCTGATTCATTGTTTAACATATTATTATAAGTATTTTAAAAAATCCGCCCGGCTTTCATTGGATTCAAAATGTCCGAAAACTGCGACATTATTAATTCAGTAAAGCAAGATTGCTGATATCTCACACCGTGCGACGTTCCGCGGCTACCATCGAATTTTTTCAATATTTTCGGAATCCTTCGAAGGAGATATAACCGTTTCGAAAAATTTACAAGTATGATACTACCTGCTGATGTAGAGAATTTCAAATGGAGTAGACTATGCACAGTTATCGAGACCATTGATAGTACTGCCGCGCCAGTAATCGTTGAAGAGCATCGATTATACCATGTGTCGTGTGCAGTTTATCATAAAATATGTAACAACACTGTCCGATTATTTTCGTTCGCGTTTACGCGGCACCGAACGCGCATTGAACGGTTAACAGGTTCAAAACGGACAGGTTTGGAAAAACGATCGGCGAGTCGCGGGATAAGTTACCTAACAGACACGTCGTAACACGTTACAACCGAGTTGTCGCTAACGCAGAGTGACGGTGCGCGAGCAAAGATAATACGTATTCCGGCGCGATCGAAAAACAAACGATCCCGAACATGACCGCACAGGTGCATTTGAAGTAAGTATTTACGTGCGGAATTGTCCAGATATTTAAGGTACATTATTTCGCAAAATGGTCCTAAATGATCCTAAAATCGGGTTCAAGACAGTTCGGATATTTCCCTGGTTTATACTCGGGGCCCTAAATTCGTGATACTCAGGAATCCGAGTACGTATCTCGAATTTTCGGGTATCCGCTCACCCCTAATAAAGCCCCCTATTAAAATCCTCCAATAAAATCAATTGTCAGGTAAAGGATAAGTTGCATTCGATGAAATATTTAACGACAAATAGTGCTAGCGAGGGAAGCGCGTGTCAATGACGTTCTGTGTAATATTTTGTTCATGGCCGAGAATAAACAGCTTCAAAAACAAACTTCCAGAGTCGTTACGATTCGAAACTACGGGTTCGTGTCAAATCGAAGGACGAGTTGTTCCTCGGGAAACAAATTCGGTTTTTTTCTGACGAGAAGAAACGAATAAGCGATTTTTTGTCGATCTAACGAAGATTGCCGTTGGAAACGGTAACGATTACGTACGGAAATTCGATGAACGTTGTAATCGCGGGCACGGCAGCGGTCTGGGAACGCGCGCGCAGCACGTAAACAAAGCCACGAGATCGAACACGGGAAGAGAGGTTATGTGACGACGGGCCACTTACCACATCGTACATCCAGGCATCCATGGTAATCGGTATGTTCGATTTCTCACTGACACGAACAGGGAGACACTGTCGCGTTCTTTCCCGCACTTTGTCCACAACGAAAAAGCATAAACGATTTACGAAAAACCCGTACGGCGAACTCCGAGCACGGACAGGCAGGCACGCGCGGGCGCGCACACATATGCACGTTCACACCACCTCCTGGCACACGACGTTCACGGTGCGACGAGCCGTACGCGACTGACGGCCGATACGACGAGGATACGGTAATACGCGAGCCGAGTCGAGCCGATCTTAACACTGACTGCCACGAATCCGCGAAATGCGCCTTTACCCTGCTAATTATTTCGCCGCGAGCACAGAACCGACGCATTGTGGGCCAGAATCGCAAAAAGACGGTCAAAATTCGTGTCTTTGTTAATTATACATTATTCATTAGAAACGGAACGGTTTCACGGATTTTTAAGGTCGCAGAATCTAATTCTGAATTACTTATTTGCTGGAATGAGAAATTGCCTTTGTAAAACTACCCTTGGCTGCTCCAATCCGAGAAACTGAAAACTTTGCTAGTTGATTTCAAATGTGACTTTAACCCCTTGTCCTATTATGATTTCTTGTACAAACAAATTTTTATCTATCGCGTGTCTTCGTTTATCCGCATGGCTAAATATAAACAATAAAGACTTTGTTATCCTATTACAACCTTTCCTAGATTCGTAGATTTGTAATCGCTCGTGAAGATTCTTAGAAAAATCGTAAAATTACATCTTGTCCTGCTAGTTTTATAATCTATGACGACTTGATTACTCTAACCAATACTCGTTACATGGAAAACACAGGTCTGAACCCACCCACGTCATCGTAGCCTTCCGAACCGCAGACAGCCCTGTATCAGCTGATCGCTATCAAGCGAGAGCACACAGCGACCGCCCGCCGCGTTACCGAAATGTCGGTAACGGATCGTAAAGTCTACTCGAAACAGTGAAATCATTGGTCACTCCAATCTGAGCACAGCTGTTACCACCACCACCACCCCCGATAATTAGAAGATATCGCTGCGAACGTCACCCGGCAAATCGGACATTAACTCTGGAGTGTACATATGTATGTCGAGTCGCCTTGAAACCGTTTGCTTTCCCTTTCTTCGTTTTTTTTTTAAAAGCGGTATCAATCAATACCGGCCATCGAGTATGCTATCGTGGCGGGCACAT
Organism: Lasioglossum calceatum; assembly: GCA_963966675.1. NCBI lineage: Eukaryota > Metazoa > Arthropoda > Insecta > Hymenoptera > Halictidae > Lasioglossum > Lasioglossum calceatum. The sequence goes on along the minus strand of OZ016546.1, from coordinate 16,083,089 downwards.
AATTGTTGTATGTACCGGGAGCAGAATTGAACGTAGGCAGCGAGAAGTGAGCGAGAAATTTTCAAAGGCAGGTGCGCGAATCGATCGAGCCCGAAAACTTTCCCTTTCCCTTTCGTCTCGAACTCGGCTGTCCGGCGGCCGGGTTTGCGTTGATACGTTACTGGCGTTATGCGTGCTACGTGTAGATATATCAGGATGGTAGGCTACGTGGGTGTGAGAGACGGGGGCGGTGGCTGTGCTGGTGAAACGACGAAGGAGGGAGGGGTTGGGAGGGAGAGTGGGGGATGAGGGAGGAGGCGGTGGCGGCGGAGGCTCTGGAGGCGGCGGCTAGTCGGCCGACGGCAGGAGGAGGAGGGGACCGGTGGCCTTGAACTTGACTGCCGCAGTTTTTGCACACAGCCGTCGCACGCCCAAAACAGCCCACCGGCGTAGACACCGAACTTTTCGTCCGCGGGAGCACCACGCTGCTCGCGAATGAACAAGGAACATATTCAACTTGCAGAAGCCGATCCTGAAGATACTTGTGTGGACAGAATAGTTCGGAGAAAAATATTAGCACATACATATACAAGTAGACTCCCTCTCATCCGGCCTCTGCTTTAACCGGTTAACGTAATTGTTGTCGATTGTAATTTTTCTAAAGCAACAATGGGGCTTCGGCATGAAACAATCAACAATATACTTAGATGTTATTATACGATATTTTACTATCTTCCACGGACTTTTCGAATAAAAAATGATACGAGGAAAATTGAGGAAAGAGGACCTCATTATACCAAGGGAAAATTTCAAATTAAAATATAAATTAGTAAATTTATTGTAATTTAATATAAAATATAAAATTGCTACCGGGACCCAGCAAGAAACGAATGGCGGTCGGGATAATTCAACCACTCTAAAAGCTGGCAGAACAGTTGCGACAATCCCATTTCTCCGTACCGTCGAGAAGTAAAATCCGCCGATACAGACGAGAGTTATTTAATCGAAAGTTATTACCGACTATAGCTACGATGCTAAGCGGAAAATCAAAGAGTCTATTTGATTAGTCTAATCGAATGTCTGCAACTGCGGATGCTAACTGTCAACATCGGATGCTAAAGGAAATACGGAAAATTTGCGCGGACCGTGTTTAACGCCTAAAGAATGAGAAACTGAAAAAATTGTGAAGGGTAGAACGACTGTCGAAGCGGAAAACGGAAAAACGACGCGCGTAATAAAAGCAACAGGCTCTCTGTGACGAAATTGCGTCGATTTGAAAAACGAACGTGGAATCGAGCGAAACGTATAATATCTCCCACGAATTCAGTACGTGAACGTATACAACACCACGATCGCACCTATTGTCTGACGAATGTTTTCGAATGGATTATCCGTTGCGAGAATCATTACGCAACTATGTGTTGCGTATTTTCGACATTTCCTGATACATTCGATACGGGAAACGAGCCGGGCAATCAGAGAAGATATTTGCATAAGACAGCAAGCCTGTTTATCAATTTCTTAAAGTAATTTGTTCGTCGCTGTGCAATTTTTACTTCCTAACAGGTAATATTCGTTGGAAAAAGAAGGAAATGTTAATAAGAAGCTTATGACACTGAAACGCCCGGTAAAAGTACAACTAGAGTCGATGCAGGTAGATTACAAACTAAACGGATCGATATGCCTATCTGTGACTTGTAGGATGTGCTCGAAAGGCTGTCATATTTCGCTAAAGAAGCTTTCGTACACTATCGAAAGTCTCCAATGTCGAAATAAGAAATACATATCTATATAATGTCATGTTTCAAAGTAATGTCTCGCTTGTAAACATTTTAATGCTCGTATAATTATAAGATTTGCTGGAAGAATGTTACTACTGAATTTTAATTAACATCCAATACAATATGAAATAGACTGAGACATAGAATGTTGTATATTTTATTCTAAGGTACTAGAAACAATCGATTTCCTCTTTTTTTATATTTCGGACTTATATAATCAGAATACTCATACGCCTAGTGTAAATTAATTGATTATGTTGAATTGAAGGGATCCTCCAAAATGAGTAGGCAAATGGTCGGTAATAGCGGAATTCGCTCGTTACTCGTTACATCGGTCGGTATAGTCGGAAGTAATTGTAACAATATTGCATTCATTTAAATATAATGTTGAATATTGGGAGAAACATTTAAACAACAACCACATGAAAGTCATTGGCATCGCAGATTCTCAAGTTAGTTGAATTAAATTGAAAAATACTGGCGTTAACTTAACAATATGTGGTAGACTTGTACTGTTACAAAAAACGACGAAATTGAAGCCTGGAAGCATTTATTCGTAAGATAGTACCTTGTAGCGTAGTATGTATGTTAATATGTAAACGCACGTCACGAACCACATGTTTTGGAGTCGAAATAGATCCTAATCTTTCGATATATGTATTCGATGTACTTTCAAAAATGGAGTGGATATTTGGACCAGTTCGCATAGTCTATTGTACGTTTCATTATTGCTATATCAGTCGACAAATTGTGAGATAGTGACTAAGAATAAAGCCTCGAACTCTCGTTTATCGTCACACATTCGATTTCATAACTCACGTTTTTTTGGTCGAAAAAAATCAAGGCCATAGCAGCCTTGTTGTGAAACCCGCGCACCTAACTCCGAAACCAGGGAAAACAGAATGCTACTCGAATCTCGAGAATATGGCGATGAGATTCGAGGAAATATTTGCAAATGAACCACGACATAAAAAAAAAACGGTAACAAAAACTGTAATATACACAGCGACATGTAAACGAATTCGTAACAAAAATGGCGGAACAAAATTTGGCAGATCGTCGATGCCTGTATACCTACCTTCCCCAAGGAACCACACCATGGAACAGATAAGCAAATACAAGGAACTAATTGTACAACTCACTTTGAAATCTGTAATCGTGCACGTATCTCCATCGACGTTTGTATATTTTTGAACACAAGAAAAATATTGTAGCAATGGCCGACTCCACAAGTCACTAGAAGCAGAAAACTCGATGATTCTGATTGTGGTGCGTGTGGCGCCATCACACGTTTACGAAACCAGACAAAAATCGCATTCCCACCAGTATATCCGGTGCTAACCTCTAACGGAAAAACAACGTAATGCCATCACCGTCACAGTGATCGAAAGCCTTCGAGGCAACGTTCAAGTTATTAAATAAATAAGAAAAGCATGAAAAAAATTACGGAAAATCAGAAACTATATCAACTACCAGATATTCTCTTTATTAACTGCACTCCAACTCTGAGCAAAACCGAATAAGAATAAACTTTTTGTACTGTGTAAAAGGTAAATTTTATATTCTAAATAAAAACGATCAGTTCTTAAACTTTTGCGATCTCGCAGGATACATTGTTCGGATTCCATTTTCCGTCGGTGTTCGGTCGTACGTACAGTTTCGCGTATACATATTTTTGTAATCGTTCCGGATTTAAAACAAGACATTCGTTCACTGCTTTGCAATAGTATTTAATATCGGAGGGTAAAATCATGATATGGGGTTGTTGTTCGAAGTAACCATATTTTTTCCAAAGTGTTGTGTCAAGGTTCAAACCAGCAAAAGGCGGATATAAAGGGTAGAATGTTGTTTGAGACAACACGTGGTCTGCTAAACGACTCAGTCGATCCATGCCAGAGGTGTTTCTAAAAAAGATACTGTATTAAACTTCTAGTCGCATTGCTCAGACCAAACTTAGAGTATACTTAATAGAATCAACAATTAAATTTTCGATCGATGATGCAATCAATTCTTGCGACCCAAACATTCTGTTCAACTTACGATACTTCGTGCTGTCCCAGATGCCTGACAATATCGACAGAAGTTACCCCTATATGCAGACCGTCCACATTTATTATACAAGGATCTGGCATCGAGCACAGATTTGTAGCATTCGATCCAATTTTATTCGTATAAATAGTAAACTCTGGTGTCGGGTAAACCGGATCATGATGAATGTCACGGTTAGAGGATACAACTACGACCCGCGTGCGTTTCCTACATTGTAAAAATGAATGGCAATCAGAAATTAATCAAAAAGTTATAGCACGATATTCACTCTAACAAAGGCACACTATTTTCTCGGACTACAAAATGTAGGATCTTCCAAAAAATTCTGCAAAAATTCCCTATAATACTTCTAGGTACATGTGCAATTCAAGACTCTAAAATTCTATCCGAGAGTCTCCAGTGTGCCATTGCGAGGTTAATAACAAATCCTATACCCTTGCAAGCATTGCATAATTCTCGATAAAATTTTGTCGAAAAAATCGTGGAAAGTGTCCCTCATGGTGCATTTCTTAATTTCGGAGTGTGTGTAGTCGATGAAAGGTCCGACCAGTATTAATACATCTGGTTCGTCTTCCTTGACGCGTTCCATCAGGTCCCACAGGGGCTGATAGTTCAAATTGTCAGCGGGTGTGAACGGTCCAGCCGCAACGTATACTTTCAGGTCTTCCGTTAAGTTCGGCGGTTCGGCGAGCGGCGCGTAACCCTTGAAGAACAATTGTTTCACCAACAGAGCGTTCCCTGCCGTGTTGGTGCCCTCCACCACAACTATTTGCCCCGGAAAAACTGAATAGTGCTTGGTCCAGCCGAGATCCAACCGGATAATAGGCGCATTGTTGTCGTGTTTCGATCTTCTGCAACCTTCCAACAAAACGATCTTGCTCCCGACTGATTCATCGATCGAGGTCGATATTCTGCCCCATGTTCTAAACGCTACTTGGCTCACACACGTCACGTTTCTCACGTAACGCGTGTTTGAATCAGCAAGCCCCATCTCGTTCCAAATGTGGCAGAGTCGCCCGCCGAAACTTTCACAACTGCCGCTAAGCGTGGCCCCTTGTTTCGACAACATTTCGTACATGTAAACCACATCTTTCGGCACATGGGGATTATCGGCTTTACCGATCGATACATCGTGCTCGTTCTGGTTCTTCCAAGTCTCCACGTTTCGGCCAAAGTGCAGGAGAACTTCGCCTCTGGCGTTGATACTAGGAGCACGGTTGGGCACGTTCCTACAACATTATTACGATAAATTCGATTACACATTAATGCCGTTACATATTCGGTCGAGCCGCGCAATAAATAGACTGCGAATTTTATGTAAATATTATGTCATATACACATTATGTTCAACCTACTAAACATAATAAGAGAAGAAATTTAAAAAATGTTATTTTACACAAAGATCTGAACTGGTTTATCAAAATTTGAATTGTGAAATCTATTTCTTCGATATTATATTTGCTTACGCTTTGGCAGTGTACGTCGATGGTGAAAAAGTTTGGATTACTGCTCGTAATTTACTATCGTTCCCTGCTTCCAGTGTCGGACTTCTTGCTCTTTTAATTTGCTTGAAAGGAAAAAGAGAAGACACGAAATGAGATACACGCCGCCGAAAGATCGAAGAACTATGTCACTGAAAATGAAAGGTCAATCAAATTTTTCGTGTACAAAGTCCCGAGAGAAAAACGGACCACCGTAGACGAGTAGGAATCTAGTCACGAAATTGAATTCAACGTGCACCACATTCATACTCGTCTATGGAATCATCTGTTTTGCATCGTGCTCGGTCTGTACAATTTCGTATAATATACGTGAACAACTTTTTTTCTGTGGAATATCGTCGGTTAGGTTGCGATGTATGGTCCTGAACGTGCTTAATGAGTGTGGATCTAGTCACAACTCGATCATCTGTGCACTAGACCTTCACTCATTCAGCAAATCCAGGGACGTTTTGCATCCTGCTCTTTCCTCCTTGTCGGTTACCTATTACATACCACCGACTGTTGGTAATCTTCGAAAGGCAAATGGCTCGAACGAACGAACGACAAGGGAAGATTCTGAACCGATACCGCCACGGCGGAGAAATATAAATAGTCACAGTGGCTTGCGTTCAGGAGTTCATCGTAATAAGAAGGGTTAACTGTTGTTAACCTGACCGATCTTGCCGCTCGCCTTTATTACGTATTATTTCAATCAAGTTCAGACCATTTCTTGTAATTCGCGTTCAATACCATTAAATTCGAATAAAAAGGTATCCGAATCTTCTCAGCAAGTCTATCAACTCCTACGCGTTCACATGTCTTTCTCCTCGTTCTTTGTTCGAAGTAAAATATTTTCATTTTAATGTTTCTCAGACTTTGTTGGAATTATTTGTAAACCGAAGAACCTAACAGGCAATAAAATTGAAATATTTTCGTTTAAACGGAAAACAAGAGAAAAGAAACGAATGATTGGAATTGAAGGACTTCGGATTGGAAGGACAAGTCAAAGTAAAGTATCGAGCAATTACACTCACGGAATCGCACGTTACATAAGTCTCGTTCGAAGGGGCGACCAGAAGTGTCGGGGAAATTCATTCGAACGATACTTGCTGTACCAGATCATGTAAAACTTTGGGTCGATCACCGCGAGGCTAGCTCTCTGCCCTCCCCCCTCCCCTCCCCGATCGTGCCCGACGAATAACACACCGAGAAGAGACTATTTCTCCTTCTATCCCTCTCTCCGCGAACTAACCGCCCCTGGCAATCTTTCGCCCCACTGTTCTCAACAAAGATACCGTGGGAAATAACGCGAAGCTTTTACCAGATACAGTTGTAACCGACCGACCACGGAAATAATCCGTTGGAGATTTCGAATTGGTGTTCGAGCGTCGATATATCGATCCTTTCTTTCTTCTCTCCCCTCGAAGAAGAGAGCCTTTCAAATTTTTCGCACGACGCGTGCAAAATCAATGAAGAGTACCATAGGTTCGAGCCAATGCGGAGAGAAAGAAGAGAGGGAGCGTACGTAGTTGTTGGCCAATTGCACTTAATTAGTAGACGCAAGCGACTCCCTAAGGAACCGATCTTCCCAACCGAGTAAAGCTCGAGAAATTCAACGGTTGTATTATAGATTCGTATCCGTACGGTGCGATTCCAACGAATATGCAACCAGCCGTGGATCTCGCGTATACCAAGCGACCATATTTAATCGTCTCATTATCGTGTATTTCGTGGAACGCGAGATAGTGCCTGGAACGTACCTGATTCATAAATTATAGCGAACCACAGGCAACGCGGCAAAAAATTGCTGGAGAACCGTGTTATACGAAATCGATTGCAGAGGTTTACACATGCCTATTGAATTTCACATATTTAATAAGAGACAACAAAAATGATGCACGTTGAATAACTTGTTTATTTCAAATGAAACGAACTCTGGAACCGGTGATGGTTCATTTCGAAACAGAGGCGAAATTTACTGTAAACCGGAAGGGGTGTATAATAATTGATAAAATCTGTGGCAACTTTCCACAAACTATTTTATATTCCTGTTCTCGTTAAAACGCCGTCAAATGTTTCGAATTTGATTCGTTTCGACTAATCGATGGCCATAAAATGCTCGAAGCCTTTGTTAGCATACCTCGTATACACGAAAGGCAAGCGTGTGTAGATTTTTGTGACAGACTGTATGTACAGTCATGTAACGAAATTTTTTTATCGCTTTCCTGAAGAGATTTTTTAGGGAAAAAAATTCAGCCTGCGCTAAATACCCAATATCAAGGAAACACTACTGCAGATTATGCGCGCGCGCGCGCGTATGTGTGTGTGTGATTTTAAAAGAATCGTGTACGCACATTACCCACAGTCAGACGTGTATACATGCTCTGCTCTGGTATATACGTGTCTGTATGAAAAAAATAGGTATTATCAGTCGGAAAGATGATACAGAAAAATCTCGTGTACTACCTTCCGAGTTATTATTCGGTCAACGAAGGTACAGAGTTAGCGTGAGAAATCACGAGAAAGAGAACCAGCAACATATGACACGATCGAAGCAACAGGTTGTAGCGACGCGACGCTCAGGACTCAACGGAACGGTCGACGACATTCGCACTCGCGCGCGTCCACGCACACGTACACATATACACACACGCAGAATTACGAACTTCTTTCTCTTTATCTCTTTATCTCTTTCTCTCTCTTTCTCTCTCTCTCTCGCGCGCGCGCGCGCACACTAGCCCGCGTGCAAACATGTGCACAAAAAGATAGCGCGCCGGGTTATCCATAAATTCTCTGGATGCGCGAGAGTATTTCTATCGTTTCACGATTGAGAGAAACTATGGTTCGCGCGATTGTAGGAAAAGAAAAGATTTACCCGAAGCGTGGTGTATATGTCCCGTTCCTTCGAGCTTGATCGTTTGACACGAGACGGGGTCTAAACGACAATAGTTTCTACGGTGCCGAGCGGAGCCGAGCCGAAAACGTGAAAAGAAACGCGAACAGTGGCGGCTAACGAACAGTAGCAACAGCAACAGGTCGCCGCCGTGACGCGAGGCGTTGTACGATTGGCGGAATGACTTTCGAGTATGAAATTCACACAAATCGGATTCCATGATGGCCGACGCTCCGGTCGACCGTTTCAAGATGTAATGCACTGGCTCGCACAACTTCCCCCCAGTTACAACATGCCGCCGCGCACCAACGATTCTCTGAGAAATCGAAGACGATGTATAATATCACAATTCCCAGACGAAAGTGAACGAAAGCGAACTACATATACACAACGAACCGGCGAACCACTTCGATACACTCCGAATCCGCGTGATGCGCTGACAGACAGTCCGTGGCGTCGTCGACTCGACGCCATCGGGATATTCGAACACATATAACGATCTTTTGCGAGAATATCGGAGAATTATCGATCCCACGAACTGCCGCGGATTTTTCAAATAACTCGAGGACCGTGGAAAAGCACGCGACGGAGGGAAACATTTCGAGCTCGAAAATATTCTTCGGAGAGAGAGAGAGAGAGAGAGAGACAGCGCACGCGCGCATCAGGATGATAATGGAGTCTGGGTCCTTGAAAACTGAAATCGTACCCTTTGAAGAAATCTGGTCAGCTCTCTTAGATGGAAGGAGAATCCCTCTCCTTCGTGATTCCAACGAGGAACGCTATCTTTTTTCCGCCAATGAGAACGAATCCGACTATCCCCCTCCACGGGACCGTGTCCTTTGTGGGAGACTGGGAACGAGAGAGGTGGGGATAATGGCGGCGATCTACCTGGACGATTTTTCTGGCGGGAATTACGGTGCCTCGACGAGATCCTACAACGACGCTTCACATCGGGAGAAGAAACCACCTGCCTGGGAATCGAGTCGGAAATTTCACTCGTACCGTAAACGCTCGACGTCGATTGTAAGCTCGACCAGATACAAAAATTTTTCATTTACAATGCACGCTCTAACCGATCTGTTGACAACGTAACGTTGTAATTTTGCTGAAATTTTTGTTATTTTCTCATTTTTACCGAAGAAATTGAGTTTCTACGAAAACGATTTAATTAACACCTACGATGCAACTAGATTGCGAGTCTTTCGCCGATTAGAAAATGATGAAATTAAATTGCGAATCTAAATCCACAACGAATTTGATTGCTGCCACGAATAAAAATGCAACTAATGTTATGCAATTGCGTTTGTAATATATCGACAAAGCCGTTACCGCTTATACAACATCTTCCAGAGTTTAATTATACGGTTGAAATTTTGAACAGTAAACAGTTCTTGTGAAACTATGATAGAATTATTAGAACAATCTTTCTTTGTAATGAAATAAATTTAAACAAACGACGGAGATCGTAGTAAAATTTAAAATAAATTATTCACGTTCGTCTGAACAATAAACTTGATCGTACTATGTACTTCGAAAGTTGAGAATCATTCAAGAAACGAAGTGACGTATTTTACAAGGGAAATACAGCGCTAAGGAACATTCTTTTCGTTACACGGAAAGCTAGACGTTTCACGAAGAATTAGATTCACAGGTAGAAATCTTACGTCATTGCTACTATAGACCATAGATCGACCATAAAGAATGTGAGACAGCGTTGCCAAAGCGAGTAAATCATTGCAATGCCAAGGTTGAGGTTCCACATAGAACGCGTCCTTGTTTCAACGATATACATAAAACAATTTCGCATTGTTCCACGATAACCTACTAACTTTTTATCATTTTTAATACCATTTCTAAGTTAGTGAAAACTGTCTTTCTGCAAAATAAACTCGATACGCGTGCAACGGAAATAGAAGAGTTTTTGTTTGTCACGCCACACACGGAACGTGTTCGTGAAAACGAGCTGTTTCTCATTACGAATCTGAAAAAATTGATAACAATTTGTAACAAAAGAAAATCTACACATATCGTGCTCTGAGGAACAGTTTCTGGTATAGATCATTCTTCGTTGTAACTTTCGGAGTTCAATAAAATGTTTTGTACGCTACGATCGCGGCGAATTTCTATAAAAACTTTAATGTAATCGAATGAATTATTTCAAAAATTTGCAGCAATCCCAACAATTGTATTTTACGTAATAGTTTATACTTCTCGTACCGAACGAGTAGTTTCATAAATCTGGCAACATTGTCGGAAGGCCATTACAGGGGTGGAGACCTTTCCCTCTTGAAAGAGAGAATAAGGGGAACAGGCAGCTTTTGAAATCATCAAAGTAGCCTGTTCGAAGATTAACAATAGGTCGGCGTAGACCGAAAATTTGAAGCCTTACTACCAACCGTAGCCGGTAAATACGTAGAGTGAAATATTTTCGAAATATATTTAAACATTGCTATTACTTGAAACAGTTAAATTATTTTCCTACGTTTTTTTGCGATAAAAATAATAAATATCCCTTAAATACTTTGATGTAAAATATACAGTAGATCCTCGTATAAAGCGACGGAAAAATTATTGTTTAAAGTACATTATACAGGGTGAGTTACGAAACGTGGTCAGCTTAGATTACTCTGTTATACTCTGGTATACTAGCGGTTCGATCGGAAATTTTTTTAGCTAAAATAACGTGGTTCAAGGAGAGCTTTAAGCTGATTGCACCAAATTTCTTGTCAACGTCTTCTTTACGGAGTTTTTCATCTTCAGTTTTTTATAGATAAATCTACAATTTTTTGACACCCATTTTTTTAAAGCTCTCCTGGAACCATGTTATTTTAGCTAAAAAAATTTTTAATCAAACCGCTAGCAGCAGAGTAATCTAAGCTGATCACGCTTAGTAACTCACTATGTATGTAGTTTCTTAAAACAGTTTTTGATTGTATCATATGAGGATCTATCATAATTTGAAAGGATACTTAATTAGAAGTCATTAAAAATATAAAATAAATGAATTAAAAGTAAAAGGACTTACCTTCGATAAAACAGGTTGTCCAGTACTATATATGTCTAACACATTGTTACTGTTATAATAATATATGACAGTTCCATGTAAGAAAAACATTTAGCAATTATAAAAAATCGAGCATTACACATTTCCATTGTAACTCACAAAAGGATACATGATTTCTTCATTACTTTGTACATCAATTTCCATATTTGATGCTGCGTGTCGAACCATTTCGTCAGAGTCTGTTTTATTATTTTTTAATTCCTCTTTCTCGAATTTATCAAGATCATCGAGAGATGGATTAATATTTAGAGATTGTGGAATACTGTATGCTATCCATAATTCAACAAATGCTTCTTCATCGATGCCATAATCATGGCAAAGCTGAAGACCTAATTGAAAATGTTCTTTTTCAAGTTCAAGCTCTTAAATACTTATAACTCCGTACATATATAAATATAATTCAACTATTAAAAACATTATACGAATAATAAATATATATATGAATATTATATGTGTGTATTACAGACATTTTTCTTTGTATTAGGTTATAAAAGATAGTTACGAGTTTAAACATATTAAAGATATACTAAGTGTTAAATCGTATATAATAACACAAAGAATTGCAGCAATTGCAAATAGCAATGGGCACATATCAAGATTTTAAGTTAATTTTAACTTTATTCGTCGATGAACTTATCAATCAGTCATTGGTCAAAATCTATTTGCACGAGAAATTACGATAACAATAATTTAATAATGAAAATAGTTGACTTAATAAATAACTTACATTTGTCGACGACAAGTTTGTCTGGAACATCGCAGCCTAAACTACAGAAACACGAAATTAACGTCTCTTCCGACACCATATTGTACCGTGAACTACGTTCTTCAGGATTTTCCCGCCAACTCGGCGAATAGTGCACATGCGCAGTTTCTCTTTCTCCCTCTCGTCGAAATAATTGCAAAAAAATCCAAAATCTTTAGGTGAGAGTATATTTGTTTCAAAACTGTTCCAGGTCGAGGGCAGAATTTTGGTTTGGAAAATAAATACTACGGTATAATTCAAATGCATGCTTTATTCGTTATAAAATTATTCCAAAGGAGAATATTATCAAAACCTATAGCTAGTAATGTTGTTAAGTGTATGTATGTATATCCATTCATACATACACGTATTATTACCGCACGTATAATTAAAAAAGAAGAATGTAACGATGCGTAGTTTTACCGATGGCCGAATTAGTTAGCGTCAAGCGTGAAGTGTTCCTTATCTTTTTCCCACAAATCAATGAGAGTTTGCGAGATTTCTGGAGAAGGGAATCTTTCCATCCAAGACTGAATCAATCCAGCGAAACTGGGTTCATAATTCTTCAGTTGTACTCCATCCGAACCTGATTTACATTAACAAACAAATTAGCATAATAGAAAAATTGTCATAAAAAATAAATAAACGATTATGTAAATACCATTTGCGAATGTATTCGCTTGTACAAATATCTTTCGAGGTTCTTTATGATCAAGAATAATGTCTCGCCAACGTGCCCATGGCATCGGTCCAGTTTCAGGTACTTCGCTATACTTTTCGTACATCTCTTTGGCTGCTTCGACGTCGCCAGTGCTTTTGTAAACTTGCAATTTCGTTAAAAACTTTCCGATCGCTTGTTTCCCAACAGTCCGGATTTTGGACCTATCTACCGTTAATAATAAACTCTTCTCATCCTCGGTAGGGACGACGGTAACAAAACCTTCGCCGGCTTCGAGGCATACTCTCAGCAAAACGTATCTCGCTTGAGAGTGAGCTTGCAACCATTTCTTGGTAACTGGTTGATACATTTCCAAAGCTCTCGCGCAGCCGTTCCACAAAATCATCAACCAATTTATATAAATTACATCCTCGGCTTTTGATCCTTCGTGTCCGAATATCTTCAACACACCTTCCTCCATGCACAAATACATCCCAACAGCTTCCGCTCTGCATTCTTCATAAGATGAACCCATCGGACCAAACTTCGAATCATATGTTTCGCCCGGCAAAAAGAATTTGTCTATCAATTCTCCCGTTAAGGGATTCTTCACAGTTCCCTTCTCGAAATTGTACGAATCAGGTCCCAGCTGTCTTAACATTTTGCCCGTTCCGTGACCAAGAAGTTCGTGCAAACTTACTTGCACCTCGAAACTGTGAAGTCTGTAGGTATTCAAAATAGTCTGATCCTCTTTCGACAAAAATGGTATCACCTCCAGTGTCATACTCGCGGGAATTACGTTTCCGAGAGACACGTTCTTGAATCCCTCGGATTGCCTAATTTCGTCGTAGTTTGGAATATTTATCCCAGCCGGGATTCCGGATCCAGAAAATGTTAGAACGTCTAAGGAAGTGAAGTCGGGGCTTAAGAATTCATCCTTTTCCAAATCGCGGCCCCAAGGAAGTTTTTGTATATACTTCTCTGCATCGTTCACTAAAGCCGCAAATCTTTCGGACACTTCTTTATTCACCATCGCTACAAATCCCTCGAATTCTCCTCTCTGGCCAGCAGGGTCTCTGTACGTTTCGATAAAGCCTATGTAAGTTTCTATAACTGGTCCCTTATCCTTAACCCAGAAACGAGAACCATCTTTGTGATCCTGCAATAATCCTGTTCTAAAGTGGTCTATGTACTTATTCAGCATATTCTTCTCATGGTCGTTAGCGGTATACTCCGACGCCTTTTCTAAATTATCGACAACTGCATCTAACAGCTTGCTATAATCTCCTCGTGTGATCCTAAATTTCGAATCCTTGAAAACTTCTTCCGGCAATGTAATCTTAGGATCCTCATCAGTTTTTACAGAAGCTAATCTGATTTCGTAGGAATTTGTGTTGTCAGAAGCTACTGTTTTAAAGCATCTCGCATTGTAAGATTCTAATCCCTTCTGTTGCATAAATTCGTTGACCAAATTGGCATCTTTGTCTGTACAATTGGCAGAAAAATATGTTGTAATTCCTTTTTCACCTAGGCCTAAAGACTGTTGCTTCTCTTGTATTCCATAAGTAATGTCTTTAATTTTATTCCATATATCTGTTATACTATTAGGATTATCCTTGTGCGCTTTAGAAACTTTTATTATGGTCTCAAACTTCTCTTTGGGCAAGTTGGGAATTATTTTACTGTCCCCAAAAGACTTGTAGTTACCGGCGTTAGCAAATACTCCACAATTATACACTAGGAAACCCTGAAAACATATGTGGAATTTATTATAAATTTTTCACACGATAAATTGACATTATCACACTGTATTACAATCAGTTATGATTTTCGTCACATGTACAGGGTGTTTGGTAATAGTTGATTGAGAATTTTAGGTTGTCGAACACCCTGCACATCTGTTTTCAAAGACTATAAAACTAATGGTACATAAATAAAATCGAAATTTATTGTCGAAAACTTACCTCAAATTCTTCTTCGTTAACACCGGCGTCGAGCGCCGATTTTTTCAATTCCTCCACACTTTCTGATATGAAAATTTTGTGCAAAAGAGCGAATAACAGTGGTGATTCAGGAGAAGTTTGTACAAACACAATAAGACCGCCGTGCCATGCAGCTCGGCTTAAATAATGTGCATAAAGTTTCTCTTTCGTTGTCAAAGCGTTGAATGCTGTTTCGCATTCTAACAAAATTATCGGCTGGTTGTTTGGCAAAGTAAATAAAGAAGTCTCGTCACTCATTTTCGTGTAGAGGTGTTTCATACTGGAATATAAAATTACAATTTACGATTAACGAACTGAACACGTAGACGGCAAAACCGTTTCTGATATGAAATTAAACGGATGCTCTATTTTGAAACGAATATAATTCTATTAAAAAAAAGCGTTTAAGGTTAACAGGGTTACCAGAAATAACACTGACAGTCAATAAACCTGAGCATGAATTTGTAAATACCATATACTGTACATATACCGTACAGTTACAACACATAACCCACCAGAAATGAAAATTTTTATTGAAATGTTTAATTTTTCTACTTCTCCATGGAAACGATTCAGTATGGCTTTTTTGTGAAGGAACACCGTTACAAAAATGTCGCGCAAAGTCGTGAAATATTTTTTTATAAAGGATCGTATGCCGGCGAAGAACCCACGTATGCGAATGGAACATTATAAATTAGGCTAGTTCTGAAACTACGTAGCGAAAAATCTGAACTTTACCGAGGCTAATCAAGGATAATGCACTGATATATATACTATATCAGTGGGCTAATGCCGAATGCGGAATGACAAGCTGGAACTGGAACTGGTCCCGATTTTCCAATCCTTCCTACTGCAGTGTCCGTTGTTTCAACGAACCTTATCTTTAATTTTATCAATCTTTATCGTGTTGATTCTGGTTTAAAAATAACATCTTCCATAAACAAAATTCGTAGACAAAAAATTTAAGAGACAAAGAGAATCTTCGTATCTTTTATTCGCAATATCTTTTATTATTATAAAGTAGAAAACATATATTTTTATTATTTTGTAACCATTTACACGAAATGAATTCATATATTTTTTTCATTAAATTCTACTTATATTTCTCGTGATTAACATTTATTGTTTAATTTTTCCGAGTAACAGACATATTAAATCTCTTTATTATATATAAATAGAAAGAAAGGCACTGAGTCAGTTTTTGATTATAAATAAATATACAGGATGTTTCAATATTCACGGTCTTCCCATGATCGGGAAGAGGGAAATTCGTCGAGAAAAAAGAAGTCGTAGAACTTGTTGTAATAAAACATGTAAACAGAATGAAATCTTTTCACAGGACACTTTTATCAAGAAAAACGAGTTCGAAATATCACCTATTTACAACTTGCTCAATATGATAGAATACTTCAAGCTCGATTTTCTCAAATAAAAAAATTTTATGCTATATTCTTTGATTAGCATTAGTATAGAATTATTCTTTAGCATCTCCAATTCCATCGGCATTGATAGCGAACATTGCCTCGCTTTCAGGCAAACAAGGCGAACCATATATTTTACATATTCTTGTTTCTCCCCTTCCCTTGCGCAAATAGAGTCTTGTAGTACTCGAATGTGCTAGAATGTGACCACCGATTGGCTTTTTCTGATCTCCACCGAACATACTTGCTGCACCATCCACCTGTGCCATAACTTGGTTAGTAATAATAACAGCGACGCCGTGTTCGTCTGCTATTCTCAACAGCATTCTGAGAAACCTAGCTAAATGTAGTTGTCTGGCAGCCAATTCTCCTCTTCCCGAATAATCTGTTCGGTAGAGACCGGTTGCACTGTCCACTATCAGCAAAGCGTACCTAGATTCTATCATCATAGCACTGGCTTGAATTAACAACTGAGTTTGATGGTCCGTGTTGTAAGCTCTGGCGCAAGCTACATTGTCTAAAACAGAGTCCCCTGCAATTTTATATCTTTCTGCCACAGCAATTAATCTTTCTGGTCTAAAAGTTCCCTCTGTGTCGATATAAAGACATTTTCCTTCAGCGCCGCCCATATCTATAGGTAATTGACAGTTGACTGCCAATGTGTGACACAATTGCGTTTTCCCTGACCTAAATTCTCCAAAAATTTCTGTGATCGAGCCAGTTTCTATACCGCCACCCAATAGTCTATCTAATTCGCTGGAGCCAGTAGTTACGAACACAATGTTTGAACGAGTTTGGTGAATCTCTGTAGCGCTCTTAAAGCCCATAACAACCAATTTCGAAGCTTCTTGTAGTATCTTGTCCGCTTTCGCCTCGCTGATACCCTTTATGCCAATCAGCTGCTTCTTAGGAGCATAAGCTACAGCTTCTACAGTATAGAAACCTGCTTCCTCCAGTTTCTTAATGTCCCCCGCTGTTATACCATTCCTCTGGAAAGTAAATATATTTACTGAGCGGTTCTTCACATCTCTTGTGCTTCGCGAATAATATATACGATCTGACAGAAACATCTTTTAAAATGTTAAATTTATATTTGGGTTATAGACTCACCTCGAGAGTTTTTATTAATTTCGCTTGTGGATTATAATCGTCAACTTCTTCATCGCTCTCGTGGAGAGTGGCTGTAGTCGCTGCCGCTGTCATTTTTTAAATAAAATCTTGTCTTTCTCAAATATAAAAAAGCAAGAATTTCAGAGTTCAGCAAGTGTTTTCTTTTAAATCATGCTTTGCGCCAAAATCATTGGTTATCGTGCCAGTAATACCTACTGCTGCCTACTGTATCCCCACTGATCCCCACTGATCCCCACTCTTTAGAGCAGGCATGGGCAGAAATAGCACGCGTGCTAGGGATTCTCAACGAATACCCCCACTTTTCCCGGCCGCGCGTCTCGCTCCCCTTGGCGGCCGTAGTTGCTCCGAGCACTAAGGCCGCCTAGGGGAGCGAGACGCGCGGCCGGGAAAAGTGGGGGTATTCGTTGAGAATCCCTAGCACGCGTGCTATTTCTGCCCATGCCTGCTTTAGAGCCACTGGCCACTACTGCCGCCCGCTACTTGACAGTTTGACAGTACAGCATTGTCTCTTGTATTGTGCTCACTTCAAGCTGTAGATTATATAGGGTGTCCCGGGTTCCCGGCTAACTACGGGAGCATATTCTACAATATTCTACATTATTAGATACTCTGCGAAGTATAATCTGTAGAACCCGCCGTTACTAAATTCAATTGCATTTGTTTATGACTCTGTAATAAAGCGTTTCTAATCGACTTCAAATAACATTTTTTTCTTATTTCCTCTTGTAGAATACGCTCCCGTAGTTTGGCCGGAAAACCCGGGACACCCTGTATACGAGACGCAAATCAACGCAAATGAAAGAATTCCTATACCTTGATTGGCTGACAGTTCGCTGCTGCGATTCTACTGCCCTCGTGGTCACGGACAAAGAGGAATTGTCTCTCTAATTCATCTCTTTCTGGTCTGTATCTTTCATGGTTTATGGCCAGAAAAACTTGCGCATGCGTTAGGCGTTACGGCGTACTTCATGGTACGCAGTACGCATTCGATACCATTCGATACCCAACGGGAACGCTTTTCAGCGTTTCCAATTTCTGGCATGCAGTCTCTTTATCCTCTTTCTTCTAGAGGCCCGGTATAAAGGACAGAGATATCATCGCAACGCTATCCATACGTAGGTGTTGACACCATGTATACAGGGTGTCTCAAACTCCTGATATCTAACAAAATGTTGGGGGATGGTTCGATAATTTAGATTCTAACTATAAGTCAGAAAATCAGAAACCGTTTTAGGTTTCTTATAAAACCAGTGCCACTTTCCAATTTTAATACGAGTGGACGAGTGGTTTGAGATACCTTGTATAATTGTCCAGTCTCTCCACAAGTGTCAGATTACTCGTATAATTGATTTTGTGTTCATCTTTCGAGTAACTTTTGCGCAAAGAAGTTTTTAAATATTTTGACAGACTCTATTGGTAAGAGTAGAGTTTTCGCGTGGTTGACTCTAAAAATTAGATCGCGTGTTTATCGACGATCAATGATTTACATTTTCATCAAAGATGTCTCTTCGTTCGATGATCAGAGAAGGAAATCAAGGAAGGGAAAAAGGTCAGGAACGAAGGGTATCAGGTCGAGACAAGACGGATATACAGTCCGTTGCGACAGCCGACTATCGAAATAATTCTCATATATCCCTTCCCAAAGTATTCTCGGAAGGGGAGTTGTTCGATGAACATCATCACATGTTTTTATGCGCGATTCTCCGTCGAAGCATCATCGAATTAACAACAGCATATTCACCTTACCGATGACAATGGCGACTTTCCATAAGAAGCACCTTTGCTCGTCAAATCGATCTATAAGCGCTGTGTTTTTCGATTTGGACAACACGCTCATCAAGACTAGGAATGGCGACAATCAAACGTGCCGAAAGGTATGTTTAAACACATTATAAATAATGTCGTGTGTAACTTACAAAAGAGAACGATCAGTATGTATATTTATATGTATTGACCAGGACACCGAGAAATATGTGCGTCTATATAACGATCATTCATTCGCTTCGTCTATATTTTGCTTATTGTTTTCTTCAACGTATATGTACATTTCGAAGAATCTTTCTGACGATTATGTTCGCACCTACTCTCTTTTCACTTCCGTTCGGATATGAACATCGCACGAAAATAGAAGCCTCTGTGTAACACGAGCCGACTCCCTGATATAGAGCTTTCTCTCGGACGGTTATTTTCGACCTACTGGTACTGTCCAGACGCTCGACATAACGTAGAAAAAGCGTGCGTGCACGTTACTGAAGGTTTTCACGATCCTGAGATACCAGCTCGAGCGTACTGTGTGCATCGAAACTCACTCAAGAAACTCGTGTGCAGTGCACCTCTTAACAAAAAGGTTATGCTCTTGTACCCTATCGGAGCGTAAAATAATTTCGTGACAGAATTTGACAAATTCGACTCGACGTAAAGAATTCTTTTTAATCGAGAAAAGAACACACACATGCGGATAATACTATAATTAACTGCGCTGGCATATCATTTCGTGCTATAAGAGATCGAAAAGCGTCATTAACCTTATACTGGCAATAATCCATTGGCTGGTAATGTAGCCACGTTTGTGGAATAACGCTCGTGGTGGTAGAGCTTTATTTTTATCCTGCTAAGTGAGTGTGTCAAAGGGCAAGGCTAGTCCCAAGGGGTTTGTTCTGGGAGTACTGCCAGTTGGCTTTTGGCTGTGCCATGTGAAAGATGCAATCTTCAGTGAAACCTTGTTGAAACTATTCAATAAATCATTATCCGTCTAGTTGATAGCCAGTCAAGGCTTTGTCGGAGGAATTATTGTTGTAGACGGTAACAGAGAATAGAAAGTATTTAATTGTATCGATTGCAACAAGCAAATTGCCAAAATGAGTATTCCAGAAAGTGTGAAGAAGTGTGTAGCCATATTAAAAACTGTCCAGAATGATTCGGAAAAGTTTGCAGCACTTTTCATGGTTACAAAATTGGTGGATGGTAAAGATTGTACAGCTGCAGTTAAAAAGATATTATTCGAAGCCATTGGATCCAAGTTTCTGAAAGCATTATTGTCCACTCAAACGGTTCCTGTGGACTGCCCTCCGCAAGTGTACAAGTCGGTAGCATTGTCCATACTTTCTGCATTCTGTGGAGAACCGGAGCTAGCATCTCATCCAGATATGATTGTCCATGTGCCTGCATTGTTAGAAATTGTTTCTCAAGTGGACGAAGATGCAGCTGACGACATGTTGATTATCGTCAGCGAAGCTTACACGTGTTTACAAAACATCGCGCAGTATCCTCCGGGACAGAAAACTCTGCTCGAACACAAAGCGATATCGAAGATGTGTGATATTTACGCGGAAAAAAGTTTTCAAACGGATCAGGCCCTGAACATCCTAGTTATGCTGGTTGGAAGATTTGGCCCTGAAGCTTGGGACGCAACAGACAATGCACCCTTCCATACGATTATAAATAAAATTGCGCTTGACTTTGAAACAGATCACACTCAAAGGAAATTTGAATTGTGCACAATTTTACAAGCTTTGTTGATGTCTTGTAGGAAAGATATGATCGTTGAGACTTCTAAAGAGGAATCTTGGCCAGCCAGCATTCACAAGGCTTTGTCGGACATTCTTGGATCAAAAGTTGGTAAAGGTCAAGCATTGAAGCTCGCTTCTACGATGATGGATCTCCTAGGACCCGAATGGACATTATCGGACAAAGAGAAGCCAAAAATCTTTTTCTTACTCTTGATTCAGTTAGCATCTATCGAAGTTAGAATACTCCTGGAAGGCAAGCAACGTAAAACTATCATGGAAAATGCCGATTTAATTACATCCTGCTTTGTTATTCTTGAAATTTCTCTTAATTACATCACTACCGATCAGTTGGATTTGGAAGAGAAAGAGAAACAGTCGTTGTACACAGCACTGAAAGGAGCGTTCACTGCGATTATAGGTTTCCTGAACATTGTCTCAAAAAAGAAAGACTTTACGGACATGAAAGAACGAGTATTTATCTGCGCTGTCATAAGAGTGTTGGCTGCCTGGCTGGCTCAAGAAACCAAAGCCATGCGTCCACAGGTTTACGCAATTTTGCCTTATGTTTTAACAGTTGCTAACGATACGTTTTACGCTTACCGAAATAGGAAGCTCGCGGAGAAAGCTAAAACTAACGCTAAAGCCAAAACCGACGAAGGAATAACGTTGGAAGAATCAGCTCCGCAAGATCCTTTGAGTGAGATCGATTTATTGCGACTATTACTACCAGGTCTGTGTTACTTGACTGTCGAGGAGGACGCTAGGGAAATTCTACTCCGTCATAAACAAGAGGAAATTTTATTCGAATGTTTGTCTTATCACTGGACTATCGTCCATTATAAAAAACCGCCAGTTCCGAAAGCAGAGAGATTAAAGGCACTGAAGGAAGCAGAAAAAGGAGAAGATTTAGAGCTTTACGCGTCAGAAGCGATGAAAGATTCGAGAGCAGCCATGATTTCTACCTGCAATGTTTTAATGAACATCACTGTATTAGAACCGAAACTAGTAGAAGAGTCGCCGACGTTCGTTTCTTTGTTGAAGTTCATGTTTAATAATCTCCCGGAGCTTAAGCAAATTCCAGAGAATTTAGTTCTGCATGGTCATTTAGCGGTTCTGGGGTTGCTCCTATTGAAGCAACAGGCGAAACGCATTAAGCAAAATGATTTCTCCATATGTCGGTATATTCAAGCAACCATAAGATTTCTCTGGGACGCTTATATAATCGACGAGAGCAACGATCCTACCGAACTTGTTGTTTCTATAACGTACAAAGAACGATGGATGGAAATAATGGAACTGTGGTTCCTCGGAATGCAAACGATGGCTGGAGTTCTGAAAGTAGTTCCTTGGCTCTCACAGTTCGCTCTAGAGTCAGGTTGGGCTGAGGAAATTATTGAAACCCTTAAAAAAGTCAAAATAGGAAGCCTCCAGCCAAATGTGAAATCTGCTTTCGAAGATCTTTTATGCCATTTAGTCAAAGCAGATCAAAATGTTGCTTCTGTTCTGAAGAAATGCGGAGCTTTGACAGTTTGCAGAAATCATCGTATGATGGAGCTTGGAAAACATCTTTTTGGAGATTAAAATTACCGCGAAGACGGAAGTACGATTTGTGTTTTATGATCAAAGAAATGAATTTGAATAACACGAGCTTTACACTTTGTCTAATATCCTTTAGAATGCAGGTTTATTTATAGGTCGGTTTCTCAATGATTCTGTTTCGTCAAATTCTATACGCTACTCTCTCTATCTCTCTCTCTCTCTCTGCCTACAATTTTGTGAAACCGTACGCAGTCATCACTCAAATGTAAATTTAGTTAGCAATCATATCTAGAAATAGTTTTCTGGCAAGCAATGGAGTTAATGAATACCTATATGAATCGAATATGGCTTTGAACATTGAGATATATTGAAAACACGTCTCGATTCACGACACACATTTTTATATTTCTTGTAAGAGTATGAAACGATAGGCTACTAAAATTTTTTACGAACTAGATATGTATTTACCATTGATGTAGTTTCAAAATGTGTATACATATATATATACGAAAAAGAAAGAAATATGTTTATGTATGAACAGTGATTGTGTAAAATAACAAATGATCTTTTTATTAAATAGATTTGTTTTATAAAATGTTTTCTCTCTCTCTTTTAAGTTATTATCCCTCCAGCATTTGTCGTAATGAAATAATTACAGTGAATGAAATAATTAGAGCGTGCCAAAATAATTGTTAATGTTAGATCAATCTTATGGCGTAGCAGATGCAGCAATAAGTTTAATTGCAAGTTTGTTGTTGGCACAACTGATTTTGTTGTGATTACAGCAACGACCGCGGGTGCCACTTCGAGTGTCCACTAATCGGCTCGAGTATTTCAATGAATCAATGCATTTTCTAGGTAATCATCCAAAACTGAATTAAGTGACCTAATCTCCTAGCTGATCATTTGTATCCTCTTCTTTCCCCAGACCTTTAGTTAAGTGATTCGAGTCAACTCCACATTCAATACTTTTCTTACTTATATATACTTATGCTCATACTTAGTATGTACTTTGTATTTTGTTTATCATTTTCTTGTAATATCGCTCGAAATATCTTGCGAGCTGAACAGACATCTAACAAGAACTATTCTAAATTTATCTACAGCTGGCTGAGGAACTAACAGAAGAGTATGGCATACCTGAAGATGTATCTGTCAAGATTACAACGTTATATTTGAAACTGTTTAGAAAGTGTCCTGACAATATGGTTTATACATTGGACACTTGGCGCATAAGTTTATGGAGTAAAGCACTCGGCGAGAAGTACTCGTACTTAGCAAGCAGAGTTTACGAAAGATGGTTGTATCTACGATATTATTATTTAGCGCTATCCTCAGATACAATTTTAATGCTGAGACAGCTGAGGATAAAGTACCGTCTAGGATTGATCACGAACGGTCCTTCGAACGCACAATGGGAAAAGATACATAAATTATCATTGGAACAATATTTCCATGTTATCTTGGTATCCGGAGATTTACCATACGAAAAACCAGAGAGACCAATATTTACGAAAGCTTGCCGACTTTTAAATGTTAAACCAGAGAAATGCGTCATGGTCGGCGATAAATTAGAAACTGATATTCTAGGTATTTATTGCTTGAGATGTTTCTTGTCCAATTTTATCATCGGACGTCGCTAAAGAATTTATTATTTTTACTTAGGTGGGAAAAAGGCGGGCTTCGGATGTACAATTTGGATTCCAATCTCGGATAAACCACGATTGTTAGAAGAAGATCCGCAACCAGATTTTACCATAACTCATATAACAGATCTCTTGAACATTTTAAACAGAGGTCCTGCTGTGCCGGAACTTCAGGACTCTTCCTCGAACGCGTCAGACGGCAGCTGATAAGGAAACGAAAATATCTATTTTTTTATTTTTATTTTTTAGAATATTATAGTTATGTTATAGCCTGCTGGTCGGAGAAAGAGATTTGAGCTACACGGATATTCATAGTAGTTATCCACTCGCTTTTGCAATTGGAGAGTTAGGTGCTCAATGGTCAACTATGGTGACCATCGATGTGTATCTCCTCTCTCAAGGAACAAACTTTAGGAATGTAATTTCTCTTTTGAAATTCTAAATTCAACTTTAAATCCACTTCATGGATTTGTTTCATGGAAGTTCCGGAAACGATTCTTTGCTATTGGTAACTGTTTTAATACAGTCAACTATAACAATATATGATTTATTACACACTTTATGAATACAATACAGACACTTTTTTATAAAGTGACTGTTTTGTTACTACACAGAACAAAGTAAAAGTATGGGCTACAAAGTAGCAAGCGATTAGTGATATTACATATGAACAAAGAGACAATGTCTATTTTTACACGATATCTTTTTTTAGTTATGTTATACTGCTGAGAAAATTAACTGCAGCTTTTTATTATTTTGGGGGGAGGGGGGAGGGGGTGTCATTTATGCGAGAGCATAACTGCAATTTTATAGGAACGAGCAATATTTTGTTTTGCCTTTCGTTCGGTACTTGATTCGCTTTTGTAAACACATTTTGTTTTTCACGTAAGCATATAATTTGTTGTAAGTGAAGAGTACAATTTAAGTACAAAGTGCATTAGCCCATTTCGAACTATACAAATACTAATAAGAGACGGATGTACTATCAATGAAGATCATCCACTTTAGTTTTATATCTTATTTGTACCTTTTTTTTTGTGTAATATACAACGCATACACAAACATAACAGCATCTATCTATGCAATGTCCGAGGTAACTGTACTATAAAAATCTGTAAACGTATGTTCATAATTGTAATATATACGTTTAATATATATATATATGTATAGTATATATACATTGTTTAAACGAACCGCGTATATATTGTAATTATAATGTGTACCTACAATCTGTATTTTTCCTCGAAATAGTTTGTCTCTGTTGATACTGTCGTGTACAAACATGATGAAGAACTGATGTAAAAACGATAGCAGAACTTATTTCTATCAAAAAGGAACTATAACAAATAAAATCAATATTTTTCTTGCATGAACGCAACTTTATCTTTCCGCCACGTTCTGCCTTGGAAGCTCCAATTTTCTCTATAATTTTGTATCGTCAGACGGACACTTAAACTTGCACATCTTTGTCTGCCTGTGTTATAAGATCCTGCGTTGTTGAGCCTTTTTCTTGTTCGTTTGCTTCATTCAAATCAGAGGATTCCTCAAACATCGGATCAAGCCGATCGTTCACACTCTCTGCATCGCTGTCGCTCGATCGTGCCGTTCTCGTGTACACCTGAACAATAAAATTTGCTAATAACAAACGATTATGCTGATGACGCAAGCTATTCAGTCATAAAAAATTCATCGACGGTACCAAGTCTGGAAATCCGTGTGTAAATTCTTTGCTTTTAGAGAACAGCCTTCTATAGATTTTCTGAGCAGCGTCCGGATTGATATCGGATTCTATCAGCGATGTAAGTACATCTCTTTCGGTTAACATCATCTCAGGATTCGCATCGACTAATACTACTGATTTATTGCTGGTTGTCGAATGGCGTTGTTTGGAGGTCTCGTTTGAGCAATACGACATTAACTTTTTCAGAAATTTATTCTCATCTAGAACTTTAGGCGGTGTCGGCGGTCTAGGTTGTTTAACATAGATATCTTCGTCATCCAATTCGTCCACGACGTTCAGCGCGTTTTTCAATTGATAAATTTCGAACATCATTCTCTTCTGTACAGGATTCGACGACACGTTACTTTCCACGAATAATTATAGACACATTACATTTAAATCAAAGTTTGTACAATACAATGACTTTCGTCAAATCTGATTTTTTAATCATAATCGTATTAACCCCTTGAACTATTTATTTTACAGTTACAGTAATTAGAAATTCTTCAGAATTTCTTAGAGAAAGTAGAAAGTTTATAAACTTATATATTATAATAAAATATGTATATTTATTGTATGCCTATGTATTCTCCAGTATCGGCAAACAACAAAATAGAATTTTGTCAGACTCATCACGAGTCTGATTCGATGTTATAGTGCAAGGGGTTAAATATTGTCTAACTCTGATTTGAATAATAAAAATTAAGGTGCAAGCAGGTGCAAGTCTGACCACGTTCAGATGTTCTTTGTTTTTTTCTATGTGCCTCTTGAATACCTCTCGCAACTGATCATCAGTATAGAAATGATTGTGCAGTATTTCGCGCGTAATTTCATATACAAAATTCACATATTTCGCTTCTTCCCATTTTCCGGAATGTTGCGGGTTTCCGGTCGGATTATCGGTGACGTGGACTGCTTTGCAATCCTCGTCACATCTTGCCGAAACGTGATTACTTTTTGTTGTTCGAATATCGGAAATACTTTCATAATATATCGAATCCTCAGTGTATCTATAATCGAGCGAAAGTATTACAGAATATATATTGAGAAGAAAATATACGCTTGCCATTCACCTGCATCTTATATCCTGATCTTTTGAATTTGTCCGCGTACATCGTTCGTCCATGTCGTGATTGTCTTTTTGAATCGTCTGGTACTTATTCGGTTTGAATCCTGGCGATCTTGAACAAATTACATGATCGTGCAGTAGACTCGACTGTGGACAAATCGAATCATGATCATAGCAATCGGGAAAATACCTTTGGTCCTCGTCGTGGCACGAGTATCTTGAATCGTAATGCATTTGCACAACATCCTGTTCATTAATCGAAATACATACTCATTAGAGAATTCGAAAACGTAAACAAACCTGAAAAGGCTTTTCTTTTTTCAAAAGAGTCGTTTCACGACTACATCTTTGTCTTCAATAACAAAGAAAACATTTCCGGGAATGGTACAATACGAAGATTTCCGCGTATCGAATGCGACTTATGACTGTTAATGTATATGATTAATTTACCGCTGGATGATGCAAAGTGTCGTACGCTAACCGATCGATCAGATCATCCGTGATCTTTCTCTTCGTAAAATGCGGCTTACATTCGATTTGCTTGTAGAATTGCTTTCTTCTAGTCACACAGTTTTTGTTTCTCGAGTCGATGACACATTTTGCCAGTAAAACGCGCCGTAAGTGCGAGCTCATCGAGTTGTACGTTGTCAGTTGCTCGAAATAGTTCTGCCCATTATGATTGTACGCTAGATTCGAAATTATATAGATTGTATTATAAATTTTCAGGTTACCCAGGTTACCCTGTGCGTGTTTCATGCATTGCATCTTCTACATCCTTATTACATTCGTACCACTACTTTTCAGACTGGTTTCGCTTCTATTCCATTTCGTCATTTCGGGTAGTTTGTTCACTGTTTTGTTGCTTTATTTCATATTAAATCGACGCAAAGTCAAGAACAATACCGCAGGCACTGTGAATTTTGACTACCGACATGTGAATCAGTTCGTTTTTATTTCTATCTGACAACCATACTACACAGTGAATATGTGCACCTGCTGGAGATTGTTTTACTTTCAGTTGCTAAGTAATAACTCGACTCAGTTCTAACTGCATTTCTTATTCAACGTGTTGGGTGAAAAAAAAGTATCGTTGCAAAATCTTCTTTTTGTGACAGCTAATATATTTATTATAAATTTCGTTTCATCGATATGTATACACGAATAAAACGATTGTTCGAATAAAGTTTTGGTTATTGATTTTTCTTGTCACCTTCGGTTAATAAACAACGATTAAATAATAATTTATCTTTGTATTAGGTTATGAAATTTCAATTTCTTACATTCAGTTTAAACGTTCAATATTATAATATAAATATGTATCGGGGTGTCTTTTTTCTTTATATATTTACGGTCGGCCATTAAATATTCATGTATATGTTTACTACAATGTTCTTTAGATAAGGTTCCGAAATTGCGTTTGGTTATATACTTATATATATATCTTATTGTTTGGGTTTCGAAGGTATACATATAATATCTGTTTACTGCCGCAGTATGTTAATTGTTGTGCATTGTTAACAAGAATGAAGGTTGAATCAAGAGATGACGTTAGAATAGTGAATCATTTTTGTTTTGTAAGTAACGCTTCGAGATGGGGTTTGCCAGAGTTCGAATAATTGGAGTGGGCTTGTTTAATCTAACCGATCCGCTGCTGATATGACAGTAAAAATTATTGGTGGTATAACCTAAGTCACCACACATGTGATGAGTTGTAGATAGTGAAATGTTATGTAGGTAAAAGAAACATTCCACTAAAATGAATAATGTTTACGGGGAGTTGACCATTAAAGACCTAGCCAACTGGCTTGCTTCTGGAGCAATTATATTCGGTGGTATTATACCATACATACCACAGTATAGAGAAATTAAAAGAAGCGAAGATGCAGAAGGGTTTTCCCTTTATGTATGTCTTACACTACTGATAGCCAATACTCTACGAATTTTTTTTTGGTTTGTATTTTTCTGTCAACTTGACAAACAAATAACCATTGTACTACAGTAACAATGGTATTCTGAAACAAATGATAACAGTTCATATATTTTTTCGCAGGTTCGGAAAACACTATGAAGTCCCCCTTTTATTGCAAAGTGTATTTATGATCATTACTATGTTCATTATGATTAAACTGTGTGTCAGTGTACAAAATAGAAATCAGATAATAAAAACCAGAGAACACGTATTCGCTGGTAAGTTTCGAATTATAAAAATATTCAAAAACTCTAATCTTAATATTGCTTTATTTACCATTATTGTAGTATTTACGAATTATTTTAAACTTCAATTTAAATAGATTTAGATGCAAATTTTTTTTGGAAATGGACAGATTTTCAATCGTATTTGGATTTTATGCTGCTATTCGCTGCGGTGGTAGGAGTTGTGACATATCTGTTAGTAGACGTACCGATATTCGTTGAATTTATGGGATTGCTCGCAGTGTTAACAGAAGCAATGTTGGGAGTACCCCAATTTCTCCGTAATTTTGTAAATAAGTCAACTAGTGGCATGAGGTAAGGCACAGTAAATCTGTTCGCAAGACAGGACAATGGAACGAATCGTTACGCATGTAATTAATTTTATTTTGATTTCAGTATAGTCATGGTTACTATGTGGACACTAGGCGATGCATTTAAAACTTGTTATTTCTTTCTAAAAGAAGCTCCCATTCAATTTGAAGTGTGCGGTATTCTTCAAGTTATCATTGATATCGCAATCTTAGCACAAGTATACATTTATCAAAATAGTTCTAGTGTACATACAAGAGTTCCAGTAAGAGCCGATTGATCATTGTACTTTATAACTTTAGCAAGATTACAAAATATTCATTGTACAGTTTTTCTATCAACGAAACAATTTTATCGAAACTATTCAACAATATTTATATTATCTTTTACATATGTCTACGAAATGCACAAACCATGGAGGCAATTGAATAATTATATATCGGTCATAATCATTCTCTCATTTTACTTAGATAAAAAATATCAAACATATTTGTTTGGTTACGCAGACTTTTGTGCTGTTTGATTTTCTGATACATGTGCATACTTTTATACATAAACTCTGTTCATATTACATATAGAACATCAACTGAGTAATAAAGAACGTTTTATTGTTTTATAATCGAACGTGTTAACGTTTATTTTAGAACACAAATAATTACTTACTTCTACAATTTATATGTTGATAATCAAGATAACAATAGTAACAAACACAAATAACAAATTCTAGTCAATCAGAGAATAATGGCGACATCTTTGAGGAAACTTTTTAAGCTGTTACCTACTATTATACTTAGTCGGTGTTACAGTATAGCAACAAATATTTTCAAACCTCGCGCCAGAAAAGGTAAAACAAATATTTAAATTTCGCGAAAAAGGTGCGTAGAAACAAGAGGTAAACAATTGCGCAGAAATGAATCAAATTTAAAATATGCATTCATAAGAATTTTTGAACGTACGAGGGCTTAAATTGATGATGGGTGATGGCACTTTGTGATAGGAGTATTGTAGTTTAAAAAGAAACTCTAAACTTGAAAAAATGATTTCATTCCAATTTTCACGGTTGTTCTGTATTTTGTTTTATACATACTCTTCGATCACAATGCGAAAGTATTGCAAAACTGTTAATCCTGTCT
Source organism: Lasioglossum calceatum (assembly GCA_963966675.1). Lineage (NCBI taxonomy): Eukaryota > Metazoa > Arthropoda > Insecta > Hymenoptera > Halictidae > Lasioglossum > Lasioglossum calceatum. The sequence goes on along the minus strand of OZ016546.1, from coordinate 16,052,787 downwards.
ATTGCACATCAATGAAAAACGAATTTGGAAAGGTATTACCAGTTTGGCTACATTTTGGGTTGAACAATGTATTTTGGAAGCTTTGTACAAGCATAGGAACATTATTATTAGATAACTTCTTCCGTTAGTCAGCTTACATGGTTAAAAAATAAATAAAATACACTATTCATTTTAGTCGCCTTGTGAAATGGGTGATCCACGGTCACGTTTCGATCCCTTGCCTTTGCCTTTGGTCTTTGTTTCTCGTTTCCTACTGATCGAAGACGTGGATGTAGTAGACGTAGAGTCTGCAGGACTCGAATGGCTAGAGCCTTCGCGATCCCAACGTGCCAGAGCTTCTCTTAGATTTTGTCCATCGTTTTCCTCGTAGGTATCTACATCCACGTGAAGATTATCCTGACTGGTTTGAGCGTTACTGCCAGATTCTAAGTTCGCCCTCATTTCTTTCCGCTGATCCTCTGTGTGTTGCGGGCAACGCATAGACCTTGTGCACAACTTCTTAGTGTGCTCCGATATCACTCCACAGATTTGAGTCAACAGAATCCTTTTGTCTTCCAGGGACATGTTCTCGTAATTAGATGGGGAATTCTCGTTGCTACTGTGAACATGCTCGTTCATGTTCTCCCCGTTTCTTTGATTATTCTTCTGCTGCTTCGTCCGTTTCATACCGTTGCGGTCTTTCCTACGCTTACGTTTGTCATTGTTTAAGCTCCAGTCAACGTCGTCGTCGTCGTCGCTGATCACGCCACCGAAATTACTGAGATCCTTCGAATTGTTCGCTATACGTCTCGACGCGATTCGCGAACTGTTCCGTCCCATGCCCATGCATTTTTCCAAATGAGTCGCGAAGCGACAAGCCGCGACTCCCCTGTCGCAATTCGGGCAGTTGCATTCTTGGGACTTCTTAACAGGGTGCTGTCCAAACACGTCCAGCCCCGGGGAATCTACAATAAACGAACATAACCTGAGCAACGGTACCCTGGCGAGCAACACCTTCGGGAAATACCTGTTCGATTCACTCACCTACAATGGCATAAGATTCGTCGTCGGGTATGCCCTCCTCGACATCGGAACTGCCAGTTTTTGTGGTACGATGCACGTCGAAAACAAACCCCATCAGGACCTCGTCGAGGAGATCGTCGTAAATTTCTTTCGTGGCCGGTTCCACATTCTCGTTTTTGCTCATGAAATCCAAGAACCGTTTGTTCAATTCTTGAATCCGTTCCTCGGTTACGGACATTGTCGTGTCTCGAGCAATCCGAGAACGAGAACCCTTTCTGTTTACTCTCCCGGAATGACAGCTGTGATTCGTAACATGTGCGCTGCCCGTCTTTCCGAACGAGTCACGCTCATCGAACGTCGAACGCTTCTCATGAAATGCGACGTTTTCCGGTCGGCCGTCGACGATCTAATCGTGCATGTTTTCGATAACGAAACTTTTGTCGTCGCGAGAACGGCTCGAGCAAACTTACAGGGTTACAGGGAAAGCAGTCATGTACCACAACCACAACTTTTGCACGCTGTCGACGATGACAGCCCGAAGCGTGCGATCTCAAATTGCGCCTACATTACCGACCAATGGATACGTCTACTCCATGCAATTTTGGAAGACTTTAAAAATGAGCGCGACGCGATTCCTCTTTGATAAATAATTTACGTACATGAGATGCTGAAAAATTCCCCCAAACCAAATTGATTTTTGATTGGATCATTCGATAGGGCTCCCAAAGAAAACCCTCTGTGACAATATGAAGTCGCCACCCCTACCGCAAGACTAATTATAGGGTGAACACAGTTTTAATGAATTATGCTCTATTTCTTCTGTTCCGCTTAACAAAAAATTACGAAAAAATTCATGAACATTCAACCTAACAGCACACGCGACAATGAATTATTTCAGAATTTTTGGTTGCAAAGTCGATTTTTAAAAAAATACGGACGCATAAAATTGCCGGTATTATATTGAAGTATTCAGAGTACAACGTTTATATTATTATGTTCGTATGTTTTCAGATTTTTCGGATTTTGCAAACAGGTTTAAAAAAATTGGAATCTCCCTTAATTTTGTTTGGACGGATGATTTGCACATTAACGTTTGGCTGCATTTCGATGCGTTATCTTCGCGCGGTTGTGATATGCAAACTAATATATTAGAAGACGAATGTATGTATTTCTAATAGCCTATCATTCCTTATTACAGCTCCGAACGACGTGAATAGATTCCGGTCCGCTTCCATAAGATTTATAGCCTTCGACTTGGCAGGCTACAAAAATATCTGTTCGAGATATTGCCGCTGTTCTTCCGAACGAATTAAAACTTTTCTTGAGCATCGAGCATTCGTGTCGCGGGTATTGAATTTCGAACGTTCGCGTACCACTGCCGGAGCAACAATTGTCCTCGATTAACCCTCTGCACTCTTTTGTCCATTGTGACTTGACATCAGAGAAAGAAAAATGTGAATAAAACGGGTTTTTATATGTATTTGATTCTTCCTTTAATTATTTCAGTGTCTTATTTTTTAGTTGAAAAGAAATAGAAGTTCCACAAATATAAATTACAGGAAAGTTTAAAGGCTATATATTTAATACAATTAATTAATAAAATTGTTTAAAATAAGTAGCAGTCAAGGAACTGTCCTTTGAAGTAAATTTCAAATAAAACACTTAAAATGTGACCACTGGAGTAATGCGAATAGTGGGTCGCAGTGCTTACCATTCTTTGGTGCAGTAGGAGGTGGATCAGGTCTCAATTTTGAATCCTGGACTGTTAGGTTTTTTTAGTGGATATGGGCCCGGTACATTCGAGAGTACCGTCTCGAGCCCCACACTTTCCCACCGACCGTTATCTTTAACCCTTTGCACTCTGAATTATTTTTCAATTTTATTACCAACAACTCCCTACTGTTTTAAGTGTTTTATTTGAAATTTACTCCAAAGGACAGTTCCTTGACTTTAAACAATTTTGTTTACTAATTATATTAAATATAGCTCTCAAACTTTGTTGCAATTTATATTTGCGGAACTTATATTTGTTTTTAACTGAAAAATAAGAAATTAAATAAATACAGGACGAACCAAATACATATAAAAACCCGTTTCATTTATATTTTCCTTTGTCTAATGCCTTGTCATCGTCGACAAAGGAGTGCAAATGGTTAAGGAGACGAATTTTATCTATCATGGACTCGCGGACAAGCTCTCCTTTGGCAAGTGATCAGTTTCGAACAACACTTAAATTCCAATGGGGCAGGGATAAATGAGCAGTCTCGGGAGCAGCGGGTTATCCCACCCGGAAATCTAGGGATTCATTAATGTTTTTGCAACAAAGAAATAGCAGAATCGGTTCCAACCGAAGAATTTAGCCTAAATCGCTGGAGAGCTGCCAGCCTGACATCCGCCGCGGAACGAACGTCAGTAGAGACAATCCGGTCTATTGTTACCATTTTATTAAACAAACAATCTCGACGTTGGCGGTGTCGTTCCTTCGTTTAACGAAAACAGCTCAAAGTTGCGCTATGTATACGTATAGCTACGGTATTAAGACATACGTTTATAATTATAATACTTTACAGCGCGATTTTTAGGGATGTAACGGTGCATGGAGTCGCCGCGAAGGTCACGGCGAACCGAGCATTCGATGCGAAAATAAAAGCCAATCGCAGCCCGCGATCATTTTCTTTCAAGCATGTTCGCACTCGATGACTTCTTCCAGCACCTTGACATGGTTCGCCGCCATTGAAACGATGGTGTATCGTTTGACGAAAATAAAAAGGAGTCGGGGTGTCGAGACGAGGCTGCGAAATCGTAAAGCTGTACAGCAAAAACGGTCAAACCGTAAACGGATGATGTTTCTCTTATAAATAACCGCTTTAACTACTAACCACGAATGTTAGTCATTTCTATTTCATCTGGAAAGTCGTCAATCGTCAGTCTGCGGCGGTGGACAAAAGTATAAGACGCGCCTCGTGTATTTGTACATTTCGCATATTGCGAAGGGAAGCATTGCGCAGTTGTGCAAAAGAAAGAAACATCCACTATAATTATAAAATATAATGACAAACTATTGTACAGGGTGTATAAAAAGTAATGGTCATCCGTCTTAGGGATGAATCTACACCTCTGGATCGGTGGACATTTGTAGGAGAAACTTGCCGCAAAATTGTTTATAACAAAGAAAATTGTTGTTAAAGTTTTTTTACATCAACGCCTTCTGCTCATCGAGAAGAGAAAAAGTTTGAAAGGAGCCATATGTCGCAAACAAATAGTTATTGAGATATAAGCTGTTAAAGTTTTTCAAAATTTGATTGTGTGGAATTATACGTATAGACAAAAGCCTACTACACAGTCCACACGTCCGTGTCGATGAGACAGAACACATGATCGTGTGCGTGCCTCGAGCCTCGAGGCAAACAAAATTTAAAGGGACATTCGTCGCTTTAAATGTCATTTGCCTTGAGGCACGCACACGATCATGTGTTCTGTCTCATCGACACGGACGTGTGGACTGTGTAGTAGGCTTTTGTCTATACGTATAATTCCACACAATCAAATTTTGAAAAACTTTAACAGCTTATATCTCAATAACTATTTGTTTGCGACATATGGCTCCTTTCAAACTTTTTCTCTAAAAAAAAACTTTAACAACAATTTTCTTTGTTATAAACAATTTTGCGGCAAGTTTCTCCTACAAATGTCCACCGATCCAGAGGTGTAGATTCACCCCTAGGACGGATGACCATTACTGTTTATACACCCTGTACAATGATTGATGTATTGCATTTAAAGTATTAGATAATCCGCAATAACACATTATTCTCAGAACTATTCGATTAAAGAGCGGAATCCTTTTTCAGAACTTATTGTGTTCTCATATGAGTTTTTACGCTTTTCTATTGAATATGGCCGGGTGCTTCTTTGTTTTCCGCAACAGTGAATGCGCGGTGCAGATGACTTTCCAGATTATCGTAACCACGAATATGGAGAAATTGGGGTACGGCGTAAGCGGTTGAACCGGCGCATAAAATACGCAGAAAATGGAGCAGTTTGCGGACGGTGGAGAAGTGACGCGCGGCGAAGAGACACGCGTCTGCAAGGATCCTCGAAGATCGAGAAACACAGAAGGGACCGTGAATCAAAAGGTGAGGATCGTGGGAAGTCGATGAAAGAGGGCGGCCAGCGGCAACCTTAACACGATTCTATTTCTTTCGATGCATCAGGCCGCGTTGCGCGTCGAAGGTGATGCAATCGGGGTGATGATGCTCTGGGAGGTGTCTCTGCTCTCGGTGGAGGATCGCGGTAAAGCAGAGCTTGCAGAGACTGGTCTCTCTCTCTCTCTCTCTCTCTCTCTCTCTCTCTTTTGGCCCGTGATGAAAAGAGACGGACCGAGGTGGGGTGAGAAGCGATCGCGGTAGAAGTCGAGCAAGAGTAGAAGGAGACCGTACGAACAGAACCGTACGAACCTTCACCGCGGCCGCAGTAGCGGATCTTTCACCCTGGTGCGCACGTTGTGTTGTTACCGCTACACCAATTCGAACAAAACCGCAATCGTCTAATCACCCGATCACACCCAGTAATCACACCCAAATCAATCCGATCACCGACGAACGAGCGAATCTGTCAATCGAGCAGAAGAACGAACAGAGACGAGAAAGAAAGAGAGACAGAGAGCATCGACAGAGGCAAAATGGTTTACGAGAGCGACTTCTACACGACCCGGCGGCCCTACACGAGGCCCTACGTCTCGTCCTACAGCGTCACGGTCAGTATCAACAATTCGGGATTTGCCGAAAGACCGCGATTAAGTATGTCTTAATAATGTTTTGTTGGATGGCACTAACGTCGAGTAAGAGCCCCGTGTGACACGGAAACACTTTAACCGAAGTTGCCACTCCCCCCACCCCCGCCCCCCGATCACGACTCTATACCCGATCCGGGATCTCAACGTTTCGTTCGCTCGATCGTTTTTTGTTTCTTTCTTTCGGGTTCTTCCTTTATCAGTTTTGTTTTTGAGAGAGAATCACTGTCCCCCGTCTAGCACACGCTTCAGATTTTGAGATTGCTTTCGATATTTTTTCACTTTTCTCCGAGCGCTGTGTCACACCGTGTGTGTGTTGTTACGTTTTCTGAAATGTCGTCGAACGGCGAAACGTTGGCTCTCCGGTGATCGACGAAAACAAAAAGGGACTGACAAGCCTCGATCACCAGCCGTTCGTTCGCGAATTCGATCGACGACAGCCGCACACAGTCGCGCGCACACGCCTCAGTTCGATCGAAAGCGGATCGTTGTTGCTGTCGGCTCGGATCGAGTTCGATGCATTTCGAAGTCTCTACTTCCACACTGTATTCCGACCACTGTATTACTTGTTGCTCTGCTACCGTTGTCGCCATTACCGTCGCCGTTTCGATACACACCCGACCACGGAACTAGCTGTCTCCCCCGGTGTCTCTCCTCCACGAATAATCCGGATTCGTAATCAAATTCGGAACAAATCGAGGAACCTATTGGGAGAATTATTTACCGAGACGATTCACCGCCGCCACAGTCTACTCTATACTTGCGCACACGCATCACACGGTTACCGTACGTGATTAACAAGTTTTCTGCAAAACTCGTATGTGTAACCGCACCGTTGCAACTTCCAGTTTACGGATCTGACACGCACCTACGTCGAAACAAGCTCTGATACGAGTTATCCGTCCGTGTGGAGGGACGGAACGCACCCCGTTGTATGATCTGTTTTGTAGAACAGTGGTCTTCAAACTTTGCCGGAAGTTGTGCATCGAAAAACCATTGGAAAGATGCCGTTGTTATCATTACTAACGTGTAATGCTTGCTTCGTCGATGCTCCGGTCTGTTTTTGTATTCTGTACACGTGAATCGAGTAATAACTTGCACTGCGGATCTTCGTGCAAAATAAAAATGATCTACATCATCTGGGAGAAGCAGAAGTTCGATTAAAATGTGGTTTCTTCTTTCAATTGTTTTGATAAATTTGAGAAGGACGTAACAATATTAGCAGACAGCGGATGTTTATGCAAAATGAGAATGTTCTGCGAATTTATTTTGTTTTCCAATATGTTTAATACGTTGAAAATAATACAACCGCGTTTCTAAATTCTTCTAATATCTTAACCCTAATAAATTACACCCACTCATTTTTGTCATAAATGCATAAAATCCGCTGTCTAAATATTAGCAATTCAGTACAGCTAGACATTTCTATTATAAACATGAAATCCGCAGTCCAGCCATAACGGGTATTCGTAGAATCATAGAAATGATTATCGGACTGCGGATTTTATGCATTTATGGCGTAGCAGGTGCAATTTGAGAGAATTTAAAAATGTGGATGCACTTATTTCTGGGTTCTCGAAGTCCCGTTTCGTATAATTCTTATCTCGCATTAAAAAATCCACAGTCTAAAGATAACAAATCGAATATTGACTTTGAAGACCACCGGTCTAGAGCATCCCCTCTGTTGTTCGTCTTTCAACCCGTTTTGTACTCGTATGCGCACACAGGACAGGCACAGGCTTAAAGCCCGCGATAACGCGGGCGTTTGGCAGCTGTGCCGGTAAATAGTGTTTCAGGTGTCAATGCATTTAACCGTGGTCGCGTCGACTCGATCGAGCGCGACAGAGATTCTCGACGAGCCGCCAGCCGCGAGAAGCTCTAGGCCTCTCCGCGAAGCCTGTCTCTGCTGGTCGAAAATCGGAAAATTGTTATAAATAGTGATCGCGAGAGCAAAGGAGTCGGAGGGAAGACTATTCATAGCGTTGCAGCCATTTTCCGGGACTCGGTTGCGTTAAACTTAGCCGCGGCACGACCCGGCGGATACCCGGCTCTTTCGACAGGAAAATGTGTGTTCGGTTCACCGTTTCCCCCGGAGGATCTGACAGTCCGAACGACAGTCATTCAGCCGGAGCTTTGCTAATCTTTCGGGAGAAGATTTTTGGCAGCGGCCGCCCCCTTCTCGCTCCATTGTCGATCGTGAATCAATGGCGCGCGGTGCTGAAAGCCGACCTAAATACCTGGGCCCCCCCCGTCAGTGATCCAAACTATGCCCCGGAAGATTTCTCGTCGAGGCCTCCGCCTTCGAGTTCGAGTTCGAGTGCCACGAACCATTTCAATGACCGTGGTCGTTGAATCGACACGCGCGAACAACGAGAAATCGCCGCGACACGCGACCCTGCTTGTTATTCAGAATTTTCCCGTCTTTCCTCGTTTCGGTAGAGGGGATCCGGTCGGAGCCGGTGTTGCGTTACTCTGTCCTAATTTAGGCCGACGAGTTACCAGCGACGTCCGCTCCCACCACCGGCGGCCCAGAATTACTCACGGAAATTCATATGTCATAATTTCCGTGATTTCTGCCGAGCATACATAGTAATGCTTGTTGCGCATAGTAATCGCGGACAACGGTTTTTCCTGTTCGATTCAATCCGGTTCGGTTCGGTTCGGCTGCGGCAAACGTTTCTCAGTCGTTGCTCGATTCCGCTCGAAATAGTCCACACAGACACGACGATGTAACTCGAACGGTCTTATTAAATATCGCTCATCCAACGAAGGAGAGAAAGAGAGTTCTCGATCCCCCGGGGCTATAATTAGATCTCGACATACCGGTGTATCTCTGTATGTTTGGCCGCTGCTGCGATTCTACCCACACGAGAAGGATCACGAAATAACCGCGCTCTTTCGACACGATATTTTCGAAGGATTATTATCTGTGCGTTCCGCGCGGAGAACAACCGCGCGAAAAGCCAAAGAATCCACCGGAAGAGGAGGTGGAGGTGGAGGCGGTCATAAACCAACGATATTCTAGGGGAATGATTCAGAACGGTCGCGCCGCGTCGCAAGGAATTCGCCGATACAACGATATTTGTGGAAAGCCGCGGGAAAGAGGGTTGCCGCGGGATTCCGTCGACCTACGGGTCCGGAGAATGCACGGGGGCGAACCTCGAACACGAGCCTCGCGCAGCCATCGCGTTCCTCCTGCACCGTTCACGAACCACGGGCTATTTTTACACCCGAGAAACAGAAACGATATTCAGGCTTTTTCTCGCCGAAGAACGTCGGAGGACGCGGGAATCGTTCTGGATCTGCTCGCGGCCACGCGTTGGGTCTTGGATCGGAAACCTCGAATCGGCCGGATGCGAGAATAAACGTTTGAAAATCGGCGCTCGATCATGTCCCCATCACCCTATGGTACGATAGTCGAATGCCAGAAGTTGTGCCAATTTATCGTTTCATCGACTCCTCGCAATCTCGGAGAATTTCCTCTTTTAGTAAATGAAAAAGTTCGACAACCTCTTAGGGCCTTGCCCACTGATTTTGGTGACCTTGAAGTACGTTATAAATTCAAGGTTATTGGGACCTGCGTGCTGCCCTATAGAACGCGCCATTGCGATCGTTTGAACCAGTCGTAGCGCATAACCAATGGCCAAATGGCTTGTAGTCCAGTAAACGAAAAGTTGTAGAGGGAAATGGAAGGAACACAATTTTTAACTTTGGGACTTTGTTTGGACTAGTTAGGAGGTAAACATGGGTGCAGGGGGCACCTTTTTCGGTTTTCCGCTTATATCTCGGAAACTACGCGTCCTAGCAATAAGACCATTCTATACAAAATTAAAGCTGACAAAATGTACCATAATATTGATTGTATTCAGCTTTTCGCTATCTCGCATAGTTTCCGAGATATCCGCGCTCAAAATTCACTAATTGTGAAAAAAAAATTTTTGACTAGCTATCTCTTCAGCACAATTAGTGTACTTTGAGCGCTGATATCTCGGAAACTATGAGAAATAGCGAAAAGCTGAATGGAGTCAATCTTGTGGCACATTTTGCCAGCATTAATTTGATATAGAATGGTCTTATCGCTAGGACGCATAGTTCTCGAGATATAAGCGGAAAACCAAAAAAGGGAACCTTATAAGTGCTCCGCTGCACCCCGCTCACCTCCTAGGAGTGGGGACTATTAGTATGTTTACCTCCTTACTAGTCCAAACAAAGTCCCAAAGTTAAAAATTGTGTTCATTCCATTTCCCTCTACACCCCTCTCATAAGCATTCATTGATTGGACTAAATGGTTTGGTAGAGATTCCTGAAATTTGAAAAATTGAACTTCAGCGTATAAAGCTTCACGTGAGAGTAATATTTTAGTAAAACATACCTGTCGCTGTGGTGAACAAATATAGTATCTCTCCCAATTCGAATTCGAGGCCAAGTAACAGACTTTCCAGGCAGTCCTCCTTTGATTTCTCAAACACAGTGAAACCAATGTTTGGTTTTTAAAATAGCCTCGAGCACAAAGAGTTGATTCCACCTATTTAATGAAAACGGCCCACTGTGCATCGGCGGGATTGTGCCATCTCTCACAGAAAATCAAAATCTAGCAGTACCCTCGACCTTCCCCAATATCAAGGACATTGTCCGAAGGTGTCCTTGACGAGCGAGGACCGGACGCGTTGTTTACGGACGAGAGTAGACGAGCTCGATACAGGATCTGCAATCCAAGTTCACCCTTCTGCAAATCAAGTTGTCCTACAAATACCTTTGCTTAAATTATTGATCTGTGGAAAGGGTGAATTTGATTTTCTAAAGAGCGAGTAAGACCTGCAGAAAAAGAGTTAATTTGGAGCATAGAAAGGTGAATATGATCTGCGAAAGGATTAGTTTGGAGTGCAAAACCTGTAGCAGAGAGAGAGGGAGAGTGGGTAGGAGAGGATCGGTGTGGAAGTGAAGACGTCGAAAAGGAGCGAGGTCGAGGGTCGAGGAGGGGGAAGAAGATACGAGAGACGAGAGCGGTGAAAAGAGCGAAAAGAGGGTTCCGAACCGATCACATTTACAGAAACAGGACTACTTCCCGTGGGAGAAGGTACCGTTCGTTCCGCGGCCGTCCCTGGTACCGGACCCGTTCACCGTTTGGGGTCGCAAGAAGCAGGATCCGAAGAAAGAGTTCTATCAGTACGTCACCCTGAAGGACAAGGAGGGCGTGGTGCGTGGCAAGAACGTCGCGAAAGAGGAGCACAAACGACAACTGGTCGAGGGCGGGGCCGTTTCGAAGGTCAGCCTGGACGCGGCCACGGAGCTGGCCACCAAGGGCCACGTGTTCGAGAAGGGCGTGCTCTCCAGGCAGCCGGGAGCCTCGAGACACGCCCACACGCCCGCAAGCGGTCGCACCAGAATACTCATGGCCCTGCACACGCCTACTTGGTACCGATTCTAGGGGCGTTCCGCCAGCAAGCCCCGTCCCCCGTGCCACGTAACGCTCTCGGAAAAAATCGGCGTGAACAGAATTTTTTCGATCTACGACTGGGACTTCGGAAGACCATCCGATTATGCTTCGTCTCACGGAACAACTACTTCGGGACACCGGGGATTCGCTTGGTAGCTAGGAGTCGCATAACGGTCGCCTTTTTCTAGCTCTTTAGGCTTCTTCTTTCCACACCGATGCACGAACACGTTCGTTTTACGCGTAAACCGTTCGTACCTCCTCAGCACGCGTTGCTCCCATGCAATTAACTATACCCATCCCGAATGTCGGACGAGCGCTGCTTGCGCGGCGTCCGTTTATTTTCAATTATCTTTGTACACGCGACGGATAAATAAAGTTCTTCGACTTTCAAAGGTGCGTTTACTGATCCCACTCCTGAAACAAACGCGCGGACAGGGCGCGTTGTGCCGACCACGAGAGTAGGTACTATAATAATCGCGCCTCGACTATCTCTCTCTTTCTCTCCCTCCTTTGCTATATATGTATATACACCGGGTGTTTCCGAAATCGTGGTGCAACCGGTCGGGTGGAGATTCTACATGCTACAAAGAAGGAATAATATTTTCTCGTTCGACGCTTCGTTTTCGAGTAAATCGATAGAAGTCGGCTGATGCGTCTGATCATCACCTACCGATTCTACTTCCTGCGTATCTACTAAAGCACGCGAACCCACGCGACGGACATTTAAACTCGATTTCCTCGGAAATGAAGCGTGAATCGAAAAAATGATATTCCTCTTTGTCGGCTTATTTTTGCCTGTAGAGTCACTGCTCGACCGGTTTGACCACGATTTTCGATACACTTTGTGTGTTCCGACCGATTCCAATTTTCTCGAAATTCGTTTTATAGTCCAGTCAACGAAAAGTTGTAGAGGCAAATGGAAGGAACATAAGCTTTAACTTAGGGACTTTGTTTGGACTGCAGGGGGGCACGTAGGAGGTCCTCTTTTTCGGTTTTCCGCTTATATCTCGGAAACTATGCGTCCTAGTGATAAGACTATTCTATACAAAATTAAAGCTGACAAAATGTGCCGCAAGACTGATTTCATTCAGTTTTTTGCTATCTCGCATAGTTTCCAAGATATCAGCGCTCAAACTTCACTAATTGTGAAATTTTTACCTTATTTGACTAGCTAACTCTTCAGCGCGATTAGTGAACTTTGAGCGCTGATATCTCGGAAACTATGCGAGATAGAGAAAAGCTGAATCAAATAAATCTTATGGCACATTTTGTAAGCTTTAATTTTGTATAGAATAGTCTTATCGGTAGGACGCATAGTTTCCGAGATATAAGCGGAAAGCCGGAAAAGGGGACGTTCTGCGTTGACTTTTAGTATGTTTACCTCGTAACTAGTCCAAACAAAGTCCCAAAGTTAAAAATTGTGTTCCTTCCATTTCCCTCTACACCCCCTTACGAGCATTCATTGACTGGACTATTACCAATCCGTGTGGCTTCTCGGAGAAGCGGAACTCGTTGGGCCCGATTTCAGCGAAAGCTGTTCCGTTTGAAACTGGTATGTCCGCGCGGTGACGTCGCTGGTAACCGAGATGCGGGTCGGGTAAATGCGAATGCGACAACGATAGTCGGAAGACGAGTAGGTGCTCGCGAGGATGAACACAAAGACAGAGGCGGAATGTAGAAGAGACTTCGGTGCGAAAGGTTTCTGGTTGGGAGTAGGCTACCGTCGAAACGAGACACCGAGAGAGCCCGCACGTCGCGGCGTCGACACACGAGCAAAGGACACTAATATACGACATAGATGCAGATCGCGCAATGTAATCCATGTGTTTCTTGGCAAGGGCGAGTTCAATTGCTCAACGTTACACTCCGAGAGCGTCCTGAATATCTCGACAAGGAGACATTATTAATGCATACGTGTACCGCTCCGCGTTTATAATTGGCCCGCACGTTGTGTGTCTACAGATAGATAATCGCGATACACACCTTATCGATATACATACTCCGTTACTCTCTTTTCTCCCCGTTTCTAAGACCGGTACCGGCTGACGATTCACCGATCCGCTGTTTCTGTGTAACTGTACTTAACGTTCTCGTTCCACCCTATCCCTTCGAACGTTCCTCCGACGATCGGTCCGGATTTCCGTTCGGAAACGAAACTCAAATGTCACTTCAATCTGTCGCGACCTCGATAGACACGGCTCGAATAATTGACTTGAGAAATTATTTATTCGGCTCCAGTTCTCTTCCAGCTCTAATTAATAATTTTTAAAAATTTACTTTTGGTGATGTGTCTCGTGTAGACACATTATTCTTTCCGATATCCTCAATGAAACAGTTATTTAATTAGTTTAATTGCCGCAAATTGATTACTTGAATGACAATTTGGATGTTCCCGGTCGAAATAGACTCCGGCACAGTATACGGAGGGTTAATTGATTTTTATTTTGCATAAAGATCCGCGGTCCAGTTAGTAACGGTCCGGTTTCGTAGGGAAACGTTATGAAGCGACAGAATCAAAATGGAGGATGGAGAAACGAGACCGATCCGTCGAAGCAGCGTTCGCTGATCAGCGTGTTATCGTCCCTGCCGGTTCCATTGTTCCGTGACACACGTTGTCCTCTTCTCCAGTACACGTTGTTCCGCAACGGAGAACAGAATCGACTATCGTTGGGAGCTCGGGAGTAGGAATATAGGTAATACAAAAATGGCACTCCGTAGTCGATGCGTGCGATCGTTTGACCAATAAGGGAAGTAAGGATGCCTTTGTAAACTATCCCAATACCCAAGCTCCCAACGATACTTTCGGCGAAGACCGAATCGAGGATCGGAGTAGAACGTTCGCGTTTCGTGCGATTAATCGCTTTGGCCCAAATAGCACAGAGACATTCTATGTACGTCCGCGTCGGACGTTCTGTATATTCTGGGGAAATCCTCAGAACGTTCTCTGGACGTTTGCAGAACTTGTAAAAACAGAGCCTAAAGACGTTCAGATATGAGACTTCATGATAAAGACGTTTAGTAATGCAGGATTTGCTTTGAATCGTAGTACTAGTAATTTTGATTAGAGCTTCGGTTGAGACGGCAAAGAGTTAAGGGGTAAGAGGGGGTAGACTCGTTTCTAAAGGAGAGCTTGTCCGCGAGTCCATGATAGAAAATTCGTCTACTGAACCCTTTGCACTCCTTTGTCCAACAGTGACTCGACATTAGAGAAAGAAAACTTCTCCCACTATTTGTTTAATTTCTCAATTTTTAATTAAACAGAAAAGTCTGAGAGCTATGTTTAATATAATTATAACAGTAAACAAAATTGTTTCAAATAAGTAGGAGTCAAGGAACTGTGCTTTGAAGTAAATTTCAAATAAAACACTTAAAATAGTAGGGAGTTGTTGGCAATAAAATTGAAAAATAATTCGGAGTGCAAAGGGCTAAGGGGGTAGTCTCGTTTCTAGGATTGCAAGGGTGCGGGATGCGCCTTCTCATTTCTCGATAATCAAAGATGGGCTTTCTCAGTAGTCTCAAGCACTAGATAAAAGGTCAATCTAGACCGCGCTCGCCCTCAAAAGTCCTATTTTTACGTTTACGACGCGTAATTTGCATTATCCGGCAGTGTAATTTACATTATTACTTTATTTTCATAAAGCGGCGTCAGTTACATGCTGCCGAACAATGCAAATTACGCCTGGTGAACGTAAAACTAGGTCTTTTGAGGGCAATCGCGGCCTAGATGGATCTTTCATCTAGCGCTTTTGACTACTGACAAACCCCATCTTTGCATTGAATGCTAAAGGTACGAAATTGAAGTCTCAAGGACATCCACCAGTCTTGCGAAGTGGACGTTTCTGGAACGTACGAAACGGAAGGATGCACGGTGCTATCTGGGGAGGGAAAGGCTACGAAGCGCGAACGGAAAGAGGGGTGGAAACGAGGGGTTTTGTTCTCCGTCGAGGCCTGATCTCCAAATTGTTGACCTTGTGTAACCCGAATCTATAGACTCCTCGGCATTACGTGGTCCGTGACTATCCGGAAGCCGGGCTGAGGACTGCCCAAGAGCAGTACAGCTACGCCTACACCAACACCAACAGCAGCTCGTCGAACACCTCCTCTTCGACGGATCCGTACAGTCGACGTCCGCAGAGGACTAGCTACAGCCAAGAGAGCGTCGTCAAGAGGGAGAGCGGACCGTACGGATCGTACTCGACCGAGAGGTCGTCCAGGACATCGTCCGGCGGCGGTCCTGGAGGCTATCACTCCTCATACGAGACCCATACGTCCGGCCGTCTGCCCGGCGGCACCAGTTACCGCCATTTCTCCTACCGCGTCTAAACGTGTCCCGACCCCGTTCTTGGCCCCCACGATGCTTTCGTTTCGCCGATCGGAGATCCAACCAAGCTCGTCTTCTCCAACACCGCATCCATCCAATCAACACTCGTATCAACATCTCACGTTGGCGACCAGGGTCGTTTAGCTCCGAGGCGAAATTTCACTCTTGAATTTATTTTTTCAAATATTAATGCTTCAAACACTTCGATACGTGTGTTCCAGGACCTTTTGCAAGATTTCTCGAAAGCCTAGAATAGCATTAGTCGTCAACGTAAACGACCCAGTCAATAAAAATAAGGTTGCAAACGGAGGGATACTGTTTCGAACAATTAGAGTGGTTGTCCAGTTCTCGCCGTAGGCTTCACGAACGAATGTTGCAGATCACCAACCGGTATAATGCCAGTCCTCTGCTTCGCCGTGTTAACACATTATCTACCAGCGCATCTCAAAATTTGGTTAAATCTACTGCCCATGGCTAAGGATCTTTTAATAGATCCTTCAACAGCAATTTAAATCGAGAACCAATATAATTTCGTTTGGTATTATTACGTAAAACATTATTTTTAACTTTTCTTCTGGTACAGTAATAATTATAGTGGAAGTCCTATTAATAGGCTTCCGGCAGATAAAGTGTTAATTACGTGTACAATCGAGTAGCCAAGTGGAAAACGGGCATCACACCAACCGGCGATCGGTCAATATTCATTCGTCGGACACTAATTTGTTCGGAAACCGTGAAATATTCTTACAGATGGCACGCGACCGGTCGACGGTTGAAATATCGCGCGAATCGTTTTCGAAATCCTTGGAGGTCATCCACGTCGGCGAAACGTACACGCCCCCTTCTTGTCTGTCGACGCCCGATTAATTGGCTTTTATAATTAGACATTAAGAATTTTAATGGACCGTGTCCTATTACTCCTTACGATTGTCTCCGCGTCTACGATTAGGACCTCCTTGTCGTTTATAATTTCCTAGACTGTAGACTGCAGATGTTTACACAGAATAAAAACTAAATACACGCGTATTCCCTCTTTTGATAATTTCAGTAAGTCGAGAACAATGTGATGCCACGCTCAAATTTCTTTTTATCATGCATAACATCCGCAGTCCAGTTGCAAGGCAACGGGTTAACATTTCAAAAGTTGAATATGACGTTCACATTCTCCTTCGCTAAAATCGGAACCGCGGATCGTCGGCAGACAGGATCGAGGTTTTCGTCGTTTGTCATATACATATTGTCTCTGTACTGTATCTCTGACACGCATTGTACCGAAACTGCACCCCCTAGATGTACCTAGATGTTTTCTGAAGCTAATCTCGCTAATACAATTAGGTGCCGTCCAAGATCGCTCAGAACAATTAACGCTTAAACGGCACGATAGCGATCGCGCCTTTCCCGTCAAACACGACACCAATTAATTTTTACAGTCTTAACCGATTCCCTCCTGTTCGACGCATCCACCGTAGAGAAACACGTTTTATAATATTTTATCTCGTTGTCCGATTATGGATTGTATGCGTGGGATTGTTTACCGCTTTACGGATCGAACGTTCTGCATTCCGATATTTGCTCGACGTGCAGTGCGCTACCGTTGGAGCGCACTGTACTACGGATCTTTCTGTAAAACACTTTCTGTAAAACAATAGACATACAGTTCTGCCGATTTTCGAAGCGCAGGATTCCCGTTGCACAAAGATTCGTAGGCGAGCACAGTGTGAATTGTCACAGCGTGAATTAGGGGAGCGAGCGCGCGCCGGTCAGCCGTGATCATGCGATTCCGGCCGAAGTCGTGAAAAGGCAAAGCGCAACGAGGCCGAGGATGCACCGGGAGAACACGACCGCTCGCTTTGTAGATCTAGGAGAGATCTCCGACCGAATGATCTAGAACAGGCAGTTCCAATCTATTCCCCTCCGACAACTGCAAGGTCCCCCACCATCGAACCTCTTTACAATGTATGCGTGTGCATCGCGTCGTGCGTCGTTCGTCGCACGGCACGCGGCCAGGGAAGCCATATGCGAGTCTCGCCAGGCCCCTTACGTCTCCGTCCCTCGCCAAGATGCATGCCTCCGCTATCCCCACTCTTACCACTACCGCTGGCGCGACCGAGTCGGTAGCATGCTACCGCTCTCATTCTAGCACTCGGTCGCGCCAGCGGTAGTGGTAAGAGTGGGGATAGCGGAGGCATGCATCTAGGCGAGGGACGGAAACGTAAGGGGCGTCATATGGCAACCCTGCACGCGGCTCCCGTGGTGATTCTGTGTGGGGGCTTCCACTACTGTACATATAACGATGAAGTCTAAGAGTGGGGGAAGAACGTAAGTGGGGAAGGTGGCTCGAATAGCTCCGGAGCTACGCGTTGGAACTGCCTGATCTAGAATCTTGATCTGGAATCTAGATCTAGGAGAGTTACCGAATCACTAACCGTGACTAACCCACTGTTCGTCATCTCGTTAGACACACAACGCGACAATTGGCCAAATTGTTTGCTCGCGGGAAAAACGAAAAACTCGAGTCGTTTCGCTCTATAATATCGTTCTACGAATGTAATACACACACACGTACACGTCGTACGACCGCGCATCCACTCGCACAGACGCACATATACACATACACGTATATTGTATCAAGCATATTCGGCACACCGATCGACGATCCACAGAAAAAGGGACATAGTATACTATATATACATACATATATTGCAGAAAAGAGAATAAAGAGAGGAAAATGTAAGATCTGCCGAAACCATCGGTCTCTGTATCACTGCAAAACTCGCTAACCAGGTGTTGTTCTTCTTCTTTCTATTTATTCTGCTTCCCACGTGACTCCTCGTCCCCTGCCGCCGCCGGATTTCGCCCAATATCGTCGAATATCGATTAAACACACAAAAATATCGTCTCTCTGTAAACACGATCGACAAACCGGACCGCAGGACCGACCGTTCGCCCTACCACTCTCCACTGTCATCCAGGTAAGTACCGAAACGCACAATACTCTTTCGCATAGTGAAACCGAGACCGGCCGCAATTTGCTCGCCGCGCAAGCCGCCTTTAACCGCAAAACGCTTAACCGCTAAACCGCTGGACGCAACAAGCGCGTGATCGTCGATTCCGACCGGCCGCTTTTTCGGGCGGAAACACAATTTAATGTCACGACACGTCGAATCGCACGCTGTTACCTCGTTAAAGCATCTTTTGTTATTTGATAAATTTTTTTCTCAGTTTAATTATTATCGTGTTGTCACATCGCTTGAGGTGTCATACTCCGTTATTAACAAAGGACGATGCATTAACCCGACTGCAAGTGATTTCACGTGAAGCGATATTTTAACCCTTTGCACTCGAATGGCGAGTCTTAGGCGCCACTAAAAATTGCCATACCATTAGTCAAAACAGTTTTAACCCTCATCCGCGTCCCTCCTGTCAATTTGACACAGTTTTCCTGAAATAAGTTATACTGTTTTGTTATTTATAGGTAAAGTCCGAAACTTCGGGACTTTTATTTTTTTTAATGCGAAACACATAATAGAAAAACTTAAGATGTAAATGTTAACTCATCAGTTTGAATATAAAAGACATCGAAAAATAAGTGTTTACCTTGTTATTTTATCGATTTTTTTATCACTGTGTCAATTTGACACCGAGGAACAGATTCAGTTCGTGAAACGAGGCGCGGATGAGGGTTATAAATTGTAAAAAGCTCAACTGTTATACAGTGACTCCCACTAATATTCGGACACTCTTAAAAACACCATAGCTTTTTTAATATTGGAATATACGACTTGAAATTTTGGGAGAAGTTAGAACAATTAGTTTGCTATAGAACGTGATAAAAATTTTTGAAAAAAACTGCAAGTTGTCGGAATTGCAGAGAAAATACTAAAAGTTGTATTTTTCAACTTTTTTATGTGGGCTTATATGGAAAATTTTAGAAAACACGTTTCGTAGATCTGTATCGATTAAACATATTCTGAAAATTTCATCAAAATCGGTCGACGTTGTAATGTGAGCTACAAATGTTTAAAGATGGTAAAAATTGGAGTTTTACACAATTTTCGGCCTCCAACTGCAGTAGTTTTAAGAATTCTTACATCTTTCAATGCCTGCCGTTTTCTGTCGCAAAACTTTCCCAGTGCATACAATTGACACAGATCTACAAAACGTATTTTTTAAAATTTCAATATAGGCCCGCATAAAAATGTTGTAAAATGCAACTTTTAGAATTTTCACTACAATTCCGACAAAATTCAATTTTTGAAAAAATTTCTTTTCGCATCCTGTAGTAAACTAATTGTTCTAGCTTCCCAAAAAAGTCCCTTAAAAAGCTTATGGAGTTTTTAAGAGTGTCCGAATATTCGTGGAAGTCACTGTATGTATAAGTAAATTTGATGTGTAGAATGTAAAAAAGATTACATAGAACAAAAATGATCAGGGTTGAAACAAATATCTTGATTTTGGAATTCAAATTGCTTCGAGTGCAAAGGGTTAACCCCTCGCCTTACAATATCCTGTCAGACTCGTGATGAAGATTCTGAACTGAGTCTAATAAATATGTATGTTATTAATAGACTGCGGATTTCATGCATTTATGACAATAATGGGTACGTACAATTTAAAACAGTGGAGGTATTAAAAAGATTTAAGGCCACCGGTGTATTAGTTTCACCTTAACAAGATAATCAAAAGAACAATGAAATTTTTATTTGGCTCCTGTGTCTTGCAATCAATGCAAACATTTTTTATCTTGCATAAAGATCCGCAGTGTCTAGTTATTAATTTCCTTTAAACCGAGATGCCATTCCATTTTGGCTTCGTTAATGTACAGTTATCGGAGAACATGTAGGCATACAACAGATATAAATTTTCTCTTTTGTTAGGAAATTACGACCTACCAAGAAAGTTCTAATCACTGAAAACATAGATTGTAGGGCAAGGGGTTAATGTGTTTTTACCTTTACGCAAACCGCAAAGTTTGTACGTTTTATATGTACAATGCGTTGCGACGTATGCAATACGTACTTCAGCCTAGAGCTCTCCGAAGGCTGAAGGTGTCTAAAAAGTGTTCTCATGGAGTAGATATTTGAACTGTGAATTATTTCTTTCGTATATCCTAAAACGCTCGAAAGTGAGGATGACGCCATAGCCGTGCAACGCATTGTACACACTGCTCCGTTGTGCGCCGCACCGATCGCTTCGATCAATTAGAAACCGCAACGACCCTGTTCCGACTAATTCGCGATCGCCGCTCATGCTCATCGACCTGCGCTTTATCCGCCATTCCTCTCCCTGTTCCGACCGTAACATCGTCCCAACGCTTTCGCTGGTCGCCTATCGGAATGCCTGCGCTTCGGCCATCGTCGCCACCTGGCAAGTTATGGAGCACACGCTGAGATCTCGTTACAAAGAGCACAAGGCACGCTTTGGAGGATCGCGCGCGCTTGTTTTCGCGCTAATTGCCAACTGCCTTGACGCCTCCTGCCTGACGCCGCTGCTGGGAACGTAACGCGACCGATGACGGTCGATGATCGACGTGTTAGTAAAGCAGAGTATCGTGCCTCTAGTTGAGAAGCATTCCTCGCATGCCATACGTGGCTCACAAAAGGCTCGTGACCGTAATCCACATGCCCTACCATACCGTGTACCACGGCGGATACGATAGTAGCCGCAGCCTGATACCGATAAGAGTTCATGCGCGCGTGCGACCCAGCGTCCTCGCACACGAGATCAACAGGATACGGAACCTCTGGAGGCCCTCGACCGAGTGCTACACGGAAAAGTATCTTCAGTCCAGGGACCGCATCGTAAGTTTCCTCCCCACAGTATCGAAAACAGCCTTCTAACCTCGTGGCCATTACACTCGAGAGCCGTCGAGTCGTCTCATCCATGTCACCGGAACCATCGCCTCCATTCATCCGCCATCATCATCATCATCATCGTCATCGTCGTGATCTGTTGGTCGTTGCGTCTGACTGGTCGCCTGGCCAGTCATCTCTCGTTCATCGGCGGCAACCTCGTCGTCTGTTTCGAACATAATCAGAATCAGTATAATATAATACGAGTGCAAGATTAATACACTATCGATTTGAGCGCTGGACGAGCTGAGCTGTTGCCCGGCGCTCGATCTCATCTTCTATTATTTCTCTCCGTCTCTCTCATATGCAATCAACTACTACAACCCCTGGCAGAATGTTTCCGATCGGAGCCATTGATACGGATTTTAGAGAATACATCCACAATGTAGAAGTATAAAATATTACTTTATGGAGTTCAAACTGATGGGAAATGAAATGGGGCTTATTAAGGAATGAAAAACAATGAAATAACATAGGCTTCCATTTACTGCAACAAAGAAACGAGAAAATAAACAAATTGTTATGAGCGCCTCTGGCGGCAACTCATGTCGGGCGGAGATATTTTGCTTTTTAACCGACTTCGAAAAAGGAGGAGGTTACTCAATTCGATCTGTATGTGTCTTTTCTTTTTTTTTCGCTTTTTTTCTATGTATGTTCACCGATTACGCCGAGATGGATGGACCAATCGGAACGAACGGAATCGGAACGTAATCATGATCAAAGAATGACATCGGATTTTTTAGAAATTTTCTTCCAGCTGTTCCATTAATCGGGAACTTTTTCCGTGTAACATTTTGTTTATTTTCTCGTTTCTTTGTTATAATGAATGGAAGCTTATGTTATCTTGTTGTTTTTCATTCTTCAATAAGCCCCTTTCCCTTTCCCATCAGTTGTAACTCCATAAAGTAATATTTTATACTTCTAAATTGTGGATGTCTAAAACCCGTATCAATGCCTCCGAGCGGAAACATTCTGCCAGGGGTTGTACCACTACTAGGGGAGAGTGAGTTGTAACATGATTAAAATTTTCTGAACAAATCTGGCAACTTGGTACAGTGGTTTAAAAATATTCTCAGGATCGGTCCCATTGAAAAGTTGCCAGATTTGTTGCTCGGAAAATGTGAATCACGTCACAACGTACCACGGTCTCCCCTGCTGCTATCAAATAATTCTCACGAATAAATAATTCTCATGACTCGAGTCACAGTCGATGGAACTAATCGAATAATAAATACTAATCGGTCTGTCCGAGCGCGACAGACCGCAAACACGATTCGGTGGACGCATACATATTTCACGTGTGTGTGTGTGTTTCTTCGCAGTACTTTGACGACGAGGCGAGGGAAATACGCGCGAAAGTGGATTCCCTTCTGCGACGGGTACACGTGTTCGTCCCACGAGCCGTAGCAAGGTATTTCTCCCTTTACAATCGATCACTATACTTGTCAAACGCTCGACCCCGGCTTGATACGCCAAACACCGATATTGGCCTTTGCCGCGATTCGAAACCGAGATATAGCAATTCCGGTTGTTCAACACATCCGCCACCATCGTCACACGACGTCCGCAATCTTGCAGTCCACTTAATCCCTTAACCTACTATATCGAGTGAGACTCGTGGTAAGAAATTTGGGTCAAAACCAAGCAACGCGAGCCTGACTCCTGGTATTTTGATCGGAACAAACATAAACAACGCGAGTCAGGCTCGTGGCTCAACTGTGTTTATTGTTGATTACGACCCCCGCCATCGTGACTTAGCTTAACCCTTTGCACTCGGAGATTAGATAATTCCTTCCTGTTTTTAATTTTTTTCTGTGTATGCATATAAAATTGATATAATATCTCATACTGTAGTTTAATGTTTAGTAATTGATTAGATACCAACGTATTTAACCCCTTGCCTTACAATATCGTGTCTGACTCGTGATGAAGATTCTGAACAGATTCTGAGAGAGCCTCAAAAGTAACTGGAACATGCTCCCTTATAAAAATGACAAGATTAATTTGATGTAGACTTTGTGTATTTAACCCCTTGCCTTACAATATCGTGTCTGACTCGTGATGAAGATTCTGAACAGATTCTGAGAGAGCCTTAAAAGTAACTGGAACATGCACCATTATAAAAATGACAAGAGTAATTTGATTTAGACTTTGTGTATTTAACCCCTTGCCTTACAATATCGTCTCACTCGTGATGAAGATTCTGTACAGACTCTGATAAAAATGTACGTTAATAATTTCCTTTAACAATAAATCTGCCGAGCCTCAAAAGTAACTGGAACATGTACCATTATAGAAATGACAAGATTAATTTGATTTAGACTTTGTGCGGCTCCTATTGTAATACGTGCTCTATTAAGGACATCTATACAATAATTTCTTATCAAATAATTGTTATTATTTCAGTAAGTGTAAAATAAAAGATCTGGAACCGGTCATTAGTGTCAAATTGGAATAAAATTCTATTTTGGTTTTGTTGATATACAGCTATTGGAGAACATATAGGCATACAATTTATATCAATATTCTCCTTGATTAGGGAATCACGATCTACAAAAAATTTCTAATCACTGAAACGGTAAAATAAATCATAGGACAAGGGGTTAATAAAGTAAACAATATTTGGTTTTGTTAAATTACAGCTACTGGAGAACATACATATAGGCATACAATTTATATCTATATTCTTCTTGTTTAGGGAATCACGATCTACAAAAAAATTTGTAATCACTGAAACCATAAAATAAATCGTAGGTCAAGGGGTTAATAAAGTAAACAATATATTGAATAATGGTACAGCAATTTTTAATGGTGACTCTGAGTTACCACTCGAGAGCTAAGGGTTAAAGATAGTCAAATTTTATACATTTTGTTCCGGACCTCCTGGTAAATTGTTTCGATCTTTATAAAAATGGTGACTTAATAAAACATTTTGAAGATGAGGACGTGTGATGAGCAAATGTTGGTAGCGAACGTGTTGAACGGTTGCGACGAACGAGAATAATTTATCGGCTCTAGAATCGTTGTAAAATTGGTGTAGCAATAAATAGCGGACTTTCCGCCAAGAAGCCAATACCAGAACAGATATATAACGAAGATCGAAGGTAGCACAGTCGAGTGGAACCGCCTCAGCCTAGAACTCTCGCGCGTTATTTTGGTTCTTCGTAACTGTGTCGGTCGAAAGAAAATATTCCGAGTTATTTCGACGACCGTTTGAAGCCGCGTCGTCGTCGGCCCATACGGTCCCTGTCGACCGTAACGTAACACGCGAACCTTTGAATTTCTAGCGACTTCTTGGAAGAGATCGTGCCCGAGCGTATGCGCAGCGGAGATTACGTGCGCCGCCTTCTGTCGGGCAAGAACATCGCGAAGAAAGACCCGGAACCGATCTCCTGGTACGAGGTACCGGAAAGAGGTGACTTTGGAACGCTGGCTTGCGTCAAGTATGTCGCTGGCAATCCACAGTCCGTCAGGAGGCCGTACTTCAAGGTCGCCGATCTGCGTCCCTCCGATATCAAGAACGACGTTAACTTTCTGAGCTACTACAAAAAGAATCGGCAGGCGGCTGCCAACGCCTGTGAGTAGTCACGCTACCAACGACCAACAACAACGTAACGACGACGATCGGCTACGTGGACGGACACACAGACCAATCACACACACATACAGTCTCTCACTACCGTGCTGTCTAACAAATTAAGCTTCGAACGCGAACTATTATTTTCAGCTTATTTTACTTTCAGTTTTACTTTTGACCACCGAACACTCGTTCGACCAAACCGAAACACGCCAAGCATGATCTCCTATCTCGTCGGTCTTTGTTGTTGCACTCCAGCTTGGACAGCACGGATCTACCCGACACATGTACACGCGCTAGGATGGTCCTCGGCGAATGAGGCAGCGGAGGGGATATTCCTTTGGATAAACTTCCGAAAGCGACAAACCTCCGACTTTTTTATACTCTGGACTCTTACGTACTTTGACGTGCTGATTACGAATATGATAGTGAAAATTGGCGGAAATTTTATTGTAATGGCGGAAACCATTAAAAACCATAAAAATCATAGTTTTTTCCATTTATTTCCGTAAATAATGGGAATTTTGAAAAACACTTCAAGTACAAGTTGTAGGTCTCATCTAAATACATATTTTATGTCGTATTGATTTTTGTCATAAAGACAGTAGTTTTTAAGAAAAACGATATTAAATGTTCAAAACTTCATATAACACATATAACCTGGATTTTCGTCTGCGTAGTAGGGCCGGCCCATCCACCACCTAATCCAAACTAATTCTCATCGCATAATCTTTGCATTCTATATAGCCTCCATACAGAATTTGAACTAAATAGTAATGGATATAAATCATGCGATCATTGAAATCGAGGATGGCTCCGTATAAGTGAATAATTACCTATTATTTCTCTCAGAAAGTATTATCTTTATGACAAAAATCAATAGAACATGAAGTGTGTATTTTGATGTGGACTGCAACTTTTATTTGAAGTATTTTTCAAAATTCCCATTATTTACGAAAGTAGATAAAAAAACTGATTTTTATGGTTTTTTTTGTGGTTTCCGCTATGCAGATAAAATTTGCGCCAATTTTCACTATCATATTCGTAATCAGCACGTCAAAATATCCAGATCTCCGTCGAAAGAATCCAGAGTATAAAAAAAATCGGAAGTCTCCTTTAAGGAAGTACATACACCCAAATGCTTGACAGAGTTAATTTGACCAACGCCGAGTTATTTTGGGTCACAACAGCCAAAATAATAGGTTTACATAAACAATGTATATAACTCTTTTTCTAGAGCTTTTTATGAGCTTCATTTTTTGTTTGAAACTTTTTTCTTTAAAATCAATGTTTTCGAAAATATTTAGTAAGAACTGTCAAAACTTTGAAAGAGGCTGGGGGCAAACGAGGCTTTTTCGCTAAAAATCCTTTTCGGGACTTTCTTCTCTAATCAAGGATAAGCTTTGGCAAAAATTTCATCAAAATCGGAGGGTTGTGGCTTTCGGAAGTACACCCATTCGTTTTTCTTAGATCAAGACTCGACTAGCTTCTCTGAAATTCAAAATTTGCATTACTCTCTCGCAAAGTATCGCATTTCGGAATCACCGAAGGATAATGAAGTTGGAGGTTGAAAACGGAGGACCACCCTAACGCTTCCACGCAGAAATCTTTCTCCTTTGTCGACCGAGACCGGAACGGACGACGCTACGAACGAACGATTCACGCTTTTCGAACACTGTACCGACCGAATCCGCACAAGGAACACGTAGTTAGAGGCACAGGGTAGAATCGAACGCTCGCGAGGAGGGTGTAATTACGAATAATATTGCATACGTCCACTCTGTGACTTCTGTTCTTTTTCATTTCAGTAGCGAAACACGATGAAACACAGCGAATTATTCGGCGTTGACCTTCCCCGCGCGTTACCTGCGAAACATACATATATATCTCGAAGCGAACGTTTTTTTTTTCTTGGAGAAATAAAAGCGGCCATATGACGCCGTTGTGTGCACCTTTCTTTTTCGTTATTTTTGTCTCTCTTTCTCTCTTTCTCTCCCCCGCTCGTTATCTATTGTATCTTTTTCCTAGCCGCCGCCATCTTTTTTTGGGATGAATGCCACTGACTCGCAACTGTCTGACAATTTTTTGGTTGTGCTGTGCGCTGGCTCCTGTTATTTTCTTGTTTTTTGTTCCTGATCCGTTACAACAAACACAAGTGTTTCTCTCTTTTTGCTCTCTTTTCCTTTGGTATTTTGTTGGTAGTCGCCCTTCGTAGCACCCTTTCACCCTGTTACACGTTGTGACTACTTTGAAGAAGACGTATCGCAGAGCACATCGGTTTTTATCTATTCGCTCCGTGTTCTCTTGCGCATGATCGTTTTCGTTTTTCTTTTCTAATTGCGTTTACCGGGAGCGATCGACGATATACAGCGTGTGAACAAAACAATCGAAAACGGATACGGAAACGGAAACGTGAGCAAGATTTTACACAATGGCGGACTCCAGTGTCGGGCAGAACCAGACAACCGGGACACGCACACGCAGCTAAAAATCGCAGAACCACCAGTTCGGATCTTTTTGAACGTTTCAGGCAAGGGGTGGAGGGATCGTGTTCCAGAGCTGTACGAGGATCCGACGAAACCGAAACAGGAGGATCAAGGGGATGTGGAACCCGCCGAGGAGTGATCGCCCCGCGCCGTTACCTTAATTACCGTTTCTGATACAGGTTTTGCACTCGAAATTCATCCTTTAGATCAGGTGTGACGAACTGGCGACTCGCGAGCCGGTTCTGGCTCCCATCCCCACTCTTCTCTCCGGCTTACCCCCTCTACTTGGCTGCTGAACGGAGATGGAAGAGTGGGGTATCGTGTCCGTCACTCTGGCACACGGGTTAAGCCGGAGATGGGAGAACCGTCGCATTGGTAGTGGGGGTTCAATCGCTCCCCGGCGGAGAAGTTCGTCACCCCTGATTTAGATCATATTCACCTTTCTGCACTCCAAATAAACTCTTTCGGAGTCTTGGTCACCTTTTTGCAAATCAACTTCACCCTCTCCGCAGATTATATTCATCGTCTTTGTAAATAAAATTCCACCGCAGGTCAAGTTTTTCTACGTTGTTTTCTCAAGCTACCATATCAAAGAAAAGTATCCCATGAAAAATTTTATTGCATCTATTGATTGAATGGCAAGCTAAATATTTCCTGTATTGATTGCCAGACTTGATAAGAATTTGGTCTGCAAAACGGGGACTTTGGTTTGTTACAAGCTGAATAGGGTCTGCACAGAAACCGGCAAGCTTGGAATGCAAAACCTGTATACACCACGAATATCTCCGACAACCGTTCTCCACCGTGTGTGTGTTTCTGCCGCGCAGCCACCGAGGTGTACCAGAGTCCGCGAATGTTTCCGGCGCGGACGAAATCGAGGATGTACAAATTTTGCACGATCGTTCGACGCCTGTGTCCCTCTGAACAACCGTCGAGTCACTAACCGTCCGTACCAGTTCCCGCCCGGCCGCAAATCAGATGCGAAAAAACCGAAAGTTCATTGTCCGTAAATCTGTTCGAGCATGCCAGAAAGATATCCGATAATAAAATAGACGTACCCTTGATTCTATATGTCGACTATTCCGTCAGTTATTTCCCTTGCACGAAAATCGGGGGATTAACCGGGCCGGCTAGCAAACGAGTGCGTTGTTGCGAGGTAAGCTTCTATTCGTGCTCTATTTTACAGCGCGCTCGAAAGTTCCCGGACCAATGGATAATGCTGGACATAGAAGCACTCGTACAAGTTTGCGAAGTTGCGAGCTAACGTAACGTTTGTGTCAATCGATCTCGGATCATCTGAGCGGGTCTGCTAGGGGAGCTTGGCTGGGGTTTTCACTAGGGAGATCGTCTAGTTATCGAAACGCTTTAAAAGTGACTACAGTAATGCCACCATAAACGCATAAGCCTCTGGAGGATTTGTGTGCGTTTATCTGAGACGGGTAGCTATTTCTTTAACTCTCCGCGTCTCTTTCTTTTCCATACGCTGACTGCAGAGGTGGGCATTATTTGGCGAGAGAAATATTTCAAACACTATTTAATATTTTAGATTCTATTTTGCTTAAAGAAAATAGTATTTTAGCTCGGGACGGCTTTCGAGAGCGTACCTATTCAACTTGGCTATTGCTGTTGATGGAACTGTCAAAATATCCTCAGAAATGAAGCATAGATTTTAAAAAATTAGGGAATAATCGCCGGTAGATTAAAACGGAAGAGCTTGCTAGATTTTAAAGCAAAGTCAGTATGCCACTGATAGATGCGAGGAAAATTGGGTCCGGCGGCTTGTCGAGTGCGCTACGTACCAGCAACCAGGTCGGCCGACTTGTTTCATGTCTCTAAAGCGACGCTGAGTGGTTTTCGGTGACTAAAACAGAACCAACGGAACGAAGGCTCGCAATTAATGTTAACGGCGATCGCATCGAACGGAGAAGAGGACAACGACGATACCGGCCGAACAACTTCGGTCAGCGATCGATCGATCAATCGTCGCGAAGTCATCGAGACGAGAACAATGGATGTCTGGTTCGTCGTCGATTCCATCGTTTCCAAAGATCGCACTGCGTCATGATCCAGGAAACAAGGGACTTTCATCGTCGACGGCAATCGAACTCGACGTTTCTCTAACACTCTAACTCATCTCGCTTATCTCGTTGGTGTGTTAACATTCGCTAACGAACTAACAAACGTGCCACATGTCGGAGAACACACTTTTCCACAGCGTCTACGTTATCACCGACTAATTTCATGATCGTCGTTCCATCGGGTGTGCGCGTAATACGATCGTTCGTGTGCATCGATACCCGTAGCCCGCTAACAGAACGTTTATGTTTCATGTATCCCATAGCGCCGGACGGGCCGATGACGGAGAGAGAGCTGCGAAAGGGTCAGTAGAATTCTCTGTGATACAAAAGACCTCTCTGCGTAGCCCCGAAACACTTTCTTTCTTTCGTTACCCAATTTTCTCACGTGATCTGACCAATTTTAGTGCGAGCGTTACAGCCTGATATGGACGAGGCAGCGCTCAAGAAAGGTACGTGTCCTCTCACCATGGATGCTGTACGGGTCGTTCCACGTCTAATCGACCGCGTAACTGCGATATCTGTGGTAGCCAGGAAAAACGCCGCATGTCACAGTTTCAAAAAATTCGAGTTTACGCATTCATTAAACTTTACAGTGTAGGATTTACGTATTTACCAGAAAAAAAGTCGTGAAAATGAATTCGAAAGGCTCAAAAACTATGCAATTTAACCGATGTCCTATGTCGAAGCATTAGTGATGAAAACTTTAACTGGCAATACAGTAAAAGCTCCTTCGTTGTCCAAAGGCCGGGGGTTTGAGCGGACAACGACCGTGTCCGGACACTATTATTGATTTATGACTGGGTCTTTAGTGAAACGGCTAGGTAAATGGCAAAGAAAAGCATTCGCAGTCAAAAGCGGTCAACTGTCTGGCTTTAAAAAACTCCTTATTTCCTTGCCATATTCCTTTCCTATTGTTCTCCGTTCTGCGCGGTCTAGACAGTCCTGGGACACATCTGGCGACCAGATCCACGCAGGCCTAATCCTCTCGTTGACAAGCAGTGGAGTGGGTAGGCACTGGACAACGATCGTGCCCACGATTCAGGACAACGAACGAGCGATTACTGTATCTCGAAAGTGAAAGTATGCGACATGCGTCGTTCTTCCAAACCCCTCCAATTTTTTGCAAGATTCGGTCTACGGTGAACGATTTTTTCCATTGAAATATTCATTTCGATACGTTATCGATAGACGTGCATCGACGCCGACCTCTGTCGACCGCATGAACCGCATGATCCTCATCGTTGTACCGTATCTTGTAGTGCGTATAGTAGAAATTGAGAAGGAATCGAAGCCGGAGAAGAAGCGGGAGTCCACTCGCGCGAAGCCAGAACCTCCGAAGAAGGAGGCGGAGGCAGAGCCGGAGAAGAAACCGGCGAAAGAACCGGAAGTCATCAAAGCGGCTGAGCCTGAACCGGAACCTGTCAAGGCTGCTGAACCTGCGCCTGAACCTGTCAAAGAGCCTGAACCGGAACCGGCTCCTGAACCCGTGAAAGAGCCTGAACCGGCTCCGAAGCCCGCCAGAGAGTCGGCGAAGGCGACGAAAGCGAAAGCTAAGAAAGCTGCAGCGGCTCCAGCTCCGGCTCCGGCTCCTGAACCAACTCCAGAGCCAGTTGTGGAGCTAGTTGCAGAGCCAGTTGTGGAAACAGCACCCGAACCTGCTCCACAGCCTACTCCGGAGCCAGTGGCAGAGCCAGTTGTGGAGCCAGTTGTAGAATCAGCTCCAGAACCTGCTCCAGAGCCAGTTGCAGAGGAAAAGCAACCGGAACCCGAGCCAGAAGTGAAAGTAGAGATTGCAGCGGAAACAGCTTCAGAGCCTGAGCCGGCGGAGCCCGTAAGTGAAGCAGCGGCCGAAAGCCAGCCAGAAGACACGAACGGTATGTTGGCCGATGATAGAAATCAAAACGACCTCCGAAGGTATCATAAGTTGCGGCCGATCGGGCGAGTATACTCGTAAGATTCATCGTTGTCGTGCTGGTCGTAAAATCGTTGTCTTGCGGAGTATGTCTCCTGTTCGTTGTCGCATGAAACGTCCTGTCGTCACGTGGTAACATAACTCGTCCCCTATTCGTACGCCATCAAGGGCGTCGCCGCACGAAAATAATCGTAAAAGTCTTGATCCCCTGTCCGTTGAGAAGGTGCACAATCGGATCGCGCGCAGATTTTCTATTCTATACTATTCTTTACTACTCGATACGAACGATCGACTCTCTTCGAGGTGATAAAAGCCATACGAGTTGACGAGCGTCGTTTTTATTGCAGTGAAGCAAGAGAAGGAGGACGCCATCCAGAAAATAGAGAAGTACCTTGTCAAAGCAGCCGATGAGGCCAAGTAAGTGAATTCTCAAGATGTTGTTTAAACGAACAGCGATATTTGAAATCTGTTTTCGTGAATCTAGTCCTTAAATAAATACAGTACTTTGCAATTTCGACCATTCCTCTGGCTCTAGCAGTTTCTAACAAGGGAAGGATCCCAAGTGTCCGACTTCGATAATTTTTTGTGAGACGATGGTATATGGATCCCTAATGATGCCTGCAAAATATCAGGTGTAATTACTCAATAGTTTTAAAGATATAAACAATCAAACTTTCATGCCTTGTTGATATCCATTTTCGAAGTTCCATTAGCCGGGTAAGCAGGTTGCGTGAAAGTTCAATTGTTTATATTTTGAAAACCATTGAGTAACTACACCTAATATTTTGCAGACATCATTGGGGATCCATATACCATCGTCTCACAAAAGATTATCAAGATCGAAGTCGGATACTTGGGGTCCTTCCCTTGTAAGATATTTAATAAAATATGTTTTTGACCTTCGACGATGTAAAAACACAAGTGTCGAATATTTTTCGAAGGACTACCTCTGAGCAAAGTTTCATGAAAATTGTGTAACTTAAATATGCTTCCTTGTGAGAATTAATCGGGAGATGGTGAGGGAGACGTGTTCCGTGGGCGAAAAGCAAAGCTGCAATGTGTAACGTTGACCGCAGGACCTTGGAAGAGAAGAAGCAGGCGGCCGAGGATGAAATGGTGAAGTTGGAGCTGGAGGAGTTGAAAGCATGGGAGGCTCTGCAGGTGGCGCAGGAGCGAGTGGAGCATCTCGACGAGATTCGCGACCAGGAAGCTGCGGCGGCTGAGAGGCAAGCCGAAGAAGAGAAGATAGAGGCCGATCGGGTGGAAACCGAGAGAATAATGGAGGTGGAAAGGTAAGAGAGAGAGAGAGCTCTTTGCACTTTCCGCTCGTTGCTCTTTGCCCTACGGAGTCGCAGGGGTGTTTGGTCTACGGATCGTCCGCGATGAAATATCGATTCTTTCTGTTCAGGCATCTGGAAGAGGCTCGAGTGACGGCCTTAATGGAGGAGGAGCAGAGAATGATCGTTGAGGAACACCTCCAGGAAGTCCGAAACAAGGAGGAGGAAGAGGAGGAGAGGCTGGTGAACGCTGCGTTCGACGACACGGAGCTAGTGAAAGATGTCGATTGCTGCCGAGGCGACCCGCTCGAGAGCGAGATCACCGATCAGGAGAGAGAGGAGGAGCCCTACGAGGCGATCGTCGAAGAGGAATCGAAGGTGAGTTCTCGAAGTTTTTCAATTATCATAAAAATTTATTATATTTAATTGAAACCTTAATATTATTCCCAATAACACTAAGCTTTATTACTCGAGTTTGATTCTCGAATATTGCTCGAGCTCACCTGCCTGAATCTGCCCCGTTTACTAATTGTAATCGTTAATCATTACCGATTAAACCTTGAAATCGTTCGCTCGTTTAGGCCGAGGAGAAGTACGCGCAAGAGGAGGAGCACGGTGAGATGGACAAACCGTTCGTCGAGGAGCCCCAAGGAGCGGAAGGAAATTCGCACGGGGGTGAAAACAACATCGAGAACACGCCTAAGATCGAGGAGGTGGTGTCCGGTGGGGAGGAGAGTTTCGAATGGGGCGACGAAGATGCGTAATCGTTCCTGGGGAGACGTTGTTAATCGATAGGGTCGCATCTCATTACGCCGCGAGTAAGAGGAAGATGAATACTTGCCCATCACGTACGAGTCCCGTTGAATGTTCTCCAATTTCAGTCGCTTCGAATGTCTCTCTCACTCTCTTTCTCTCGCTGTCTCACTCTCTCACACTTCCTCCTCAACCTCGAGTCATTCGCATCCTTTATTTATTTCATCGTCGGCGATAGGTAATTTATACACGGCAACCAGTCGATCGATGCTGAACGTCGATTTTCGTTGGTTTGCCGGAGACTTCACCCATATTTCATTGCGCTAGGTTAGGCTACGGTTCTACTGGACGCGATTCTCAATCGCTTTCGACACGGTGGTCCAGTTTGACCTTCATCCACGCAACGGTATTTCGCCTAAGTCGGCAAAAACTATTACAGCGTTATTTGTAGGTTCAAAGTCGGAGTATGTCGTTGATTACGTCTTAACGTCAGCTATAACATTATGAGATGAAAAGTTCATTTTAGAAAATCAAGGTGACCTTTATTTTTGGTCGAATAACAATTTTCGAGATTGTTTGTATTGAAATTTGCAGACGCGTAAATACTAATTACATCTTGCGATCGAGAATCGCATCTGTTGTAAGCGCAGCGTGATCCGAGTAACGCGTCAGAAATCTAAGGGATCCAAGGGATCGCTGTCGATCCCTTGTCCCGAGCCGATTTTCATTAGAAACGTAGCCGCCCGCATCCTGTTATTTATTCTATTTCCATTTCTTCCATTGCGTGTCCTTTCTGACGTATTACTCGACCGACATCGAGGAACGCTATGCTCGGTACAATGGAGCTCGTAAATAATGTAGGGCGCGTCTCGCAAAGGAAAATAAGCATATAAGAAATTATTCAGCTGAGAACGGTCGCATCGAACCAGACAAAAAGTCGATACAATTTAGCCCAGGCATTATTGCTCGAGTTTACTTTCGAGCGTGCATTCATCATCGCGGAAAGTTCGCGAACGAGTTTCCGCCTGCATTCCTCGTTGAAAAAATTAATCGTTCAAGATAATACATTGCTCCGATGTTCCTATATTCGATTCACACTGCACGTTCGTATGTCTGTAGCACGCACTGTGTATTCTGTATATTCACGCAATGCCTATTTTGTCTATACTTATACGTTAATAAATATTAGCATTTGAATAATCGGGCTGGTCATCCTTTCGCCAAATCCCGGATCCTGAAAAATTTAAACTCGGTTATGAACACAAATTAATTTTTAACCCTGCGATAGTATTCTGGGGTCTCCGATGACGTTATTTTTATATTTAAAAGGGGATTTCCAACCTTCTTTTTTGCACAGCACAATTATCGAAAAATCTATTAATAGCAGGGACCAAAAATAACAGTTATTCTAAAATTTTCTACGATAAAAATCATTAATAAAAAGTTGATTATTATTGAAATTTAAGATAATCTATTATACATAAAATATATATAAAGAAAAAATTCGAAGAAAAAAATGATTAAAAAATATAGATTTTTATACTTTTTGGTTACAAGTAACAGTTATTAGTGTCCAGAAAATTGGATCCTCCTCGATAAGTGTTATCGATGAGGAGAAACTGTTTCGATTGCTCAAATCAGTTATGGACGAGAGAAGTTTATTTCGATCGCTAAGAACAGTTATCAACGAGAAAAATTTATTTCGATCGCTCATTACAGTTATCGATGATCGAATTTCTTTTCACTTGTTCATAATAATTATTGATGAGAAAATTCATTTCGGTTGCTTATTTAATTATTGAGTTGTCTACTCTTTTTCGGATGGAGCAAGCCTGTGAAATTCATTGAGAAGGTTTCGTACAACAAGACGACGAATCAACAGACCATAAGAACAACACAAAAACTGTTTGTGTAGCAATTAATTTTATGAATAAAAATTTATGAAATAACTGATTGTCTACCACTTGAAAGTTGTACTATTTAATACTAACTATTACAAATTTCCTTCATCAATAACTGTTATGAGCGATCGAAATGAACCTCTCTCATGGATAACTGTTATAAGCGATCAAAATAAATTTCTCTCATTGATAACTGTTATGAGCGATCGAAATAAATTTCTTTCATTGATAACTGTTACAAGTGATCGAAATGTATTTCTCTCAACGACAACATTTACCAAGAAGAGAAAAAATTTTCAGTTACTTAATTATAATCCTTATTTGTAACCAATACGATTTTAGTCGATGAAATACTTGTTATTCCATGACTTTTTTTATTATCGTTTATAACAGTTACGGTCCCTGATTAATAGGCTTCCTAGGTAGGTAAAGATTTAAAACCATTTCAGTAAAATGGTTATCTTGAAAAAAATGAATATGGTACCATTCACGAGCTAAAATAAAAATTTTCTATGTCGCTAGTCAGATATTGCTTTCATTCTTTAATCATTTTTATAACGGATGCACAAGATCTACATAAGTGCGACGAATAATTACACGTATCAACTATGCAACTTACCGCGAGTGATCGATGCAGATCGTCAATCCAAGAAGCTGAAGAGAACGAAGAAAGACTATTAATGACCTCTTCTGTTAAAGCAACGTTAAAAATATGAATATGAAAAAAGAGAAACAATCTGACGTACCTAAAGTGAAATAATGGTTTCGAATCGTTGTTTCCGCCTGATTCGGATCCGTAGATGGGATCTCCGTGGCCGTAGGCGAAAATTTTCCCAATCAGCGAGTTCTCCTGGAAACATCATTTACGTCATTTACGTTTATCTTGGATCGAACATCGCAGAAGAAAACCGAAGAGCTTCTTTCCTTCGAGAGACAACGGTCGCGGACCTCGACCTTGGCTGTCGTTATGTAATATCGGTCGTTATTACACCGACCACGCAAATCGATAATAAAAGCATCAATGAACGCGTACGTTTCCGCGTCATCTATCGCTCTTCTGGCTTCTTTGTAGCAAGGCTTGGTTTTTCCTTGAAACCGATTCAACGCGACACCGAGGAAAACGAGAATGCATTGTAATAATCGGGGGATTATCGTGTTTGCGCGCGACGCGCGGCAATCAAAGCCGATGTAATTAATTTATCAGAACCCGTTTCTATCTTTAACGATGCGTACTTGTCGTTCGTTGTTGATCCGATGACGCAAAAAGACGACTTGTAGCAATGTTTGGGAGGCCGTAAATGCCACCTACGTTTATCTTTACCTGTTTGGATCTCTCCTCAGGCTTGCAAACGACGTGTTAGGTAACGGAACCTCTGACTTTAATTTATTGGCCACCGAATTGGAAAAATAAATCTCTGGGGATACATATTTTTATTAGACTGCTGACCTCTATGCGAAATAAATATTGTTCACGTCGAATGCAAGGAATAGTAGCAAAGTATCTGTTTTTGAAAGTGATCTATTTCTTAATTAGTTTCTTAAAAATTTTTGTTTTATCTATATTCGACTAAAAATGCACCATTAACTCATTTTTTTATACCACTTTCGAAAACAACGGCTTAATTCGAAGATGTAGAGTCTAATAAACTGTGACATGCTTAAATTCTTTTAATCTGCCCATCTCTTTAAATTGCATCTACTCGTTTTTATTATCAATGAATAAAATCCACGGACTATTTATTACATTGTATGTTTATAAATTAAACCCGATCCTTCGTTGCAGCGATATTTAACTCTCGCAACTGTTTGATGAAGGATAATAGTGAGTTAAATATAATTTACATGGCGTTCAACGTGTTTCTGTGTAGCTAAAGTTGGAAATATTATAAATGTCGAGGATAAGGACAATTCTAGAAGAATTCACTGACTCCATCTTTGCTGGCATAAATATTGTAGAGGGTTTAATAAATCTTGTTTAGCGAATCCTTGGTGGAAGTAGAATGACAAAACTTCCTCATTTTGAATAATTTGTTTGCGAATTAAAGCGAGCCCAAACACGATACAATTTGCATCATGTTTACTCGTTTAATCCACGACTCGGTGGAATCTCCATTATCCGAACACTCACGCCCCACTGACTAGATCGGATAATCGCGGATTAAACAAGTAAATACGATTCAAACAGTGCCGTGTTGGGTACCATTTTAATCAGAAAAGCGTCACGACCGTGTTGCTGAAATATAAGTTTCATCGGAAAATAATTAAAAACAAACAAAAACATCGAAGGTTCCATCAACTTTCACTGAAGAATATCTCAGTAACGACTACTTTAGCACCCTATACATTTTAATTATTTTTTACTCCGAGTTCAATATTCTTCCAAGGTCACCTTTTATATCTCGATAAAATATCAAGACACTAAAAAACTAATGATCACATTGCATGTCTCACTTGATATAAAGGAACTATTGTTTGAAACATTTGGTTATGCAACGACTGGATTACGAGTGAATTCTGGCGGTACAGTTAAATGACTCATCCTGTGTTCTTACCTGTAATCAGAGTTGGTCATTAATCGATTAAAATTTGAATCAAGATTGATTGATTAATGTGTACGATTGAAAAAGGTAATCATTGAAAAATCGACGATTGATTCAATCGATTGATGAAGATAATCGTCAATCGTTGATTAAAAAAAGAAATCATCGGGAGATCGGAGACTGATTCAATCGATTGATGAAGATAATCGTCAATCGTTGATTAAAAAAAGAAATCATCGAAAAATGGGAGACTGATTCAATCGATGGATAAAGTTAATCGTCAGTCGTTGATTAAAAAAAGAAATCATCGAAAGAAAAACATAAAAGCACGTAAAGAGTTTGTATTATTTTTTATTATTGTATGTATGATACAGTACGAGTTTTTATTATTAACATTTTTTTCGGTATTCATATAATTTTGATTCCGTATTTCATTTCGAAATTTCAGCAGTTAATCATTAGTCAATTATCCGATTACAATTGAATGAATGTAATCGTTAATCGCAATCAACGACTAAAGTAGAAATTAAACCGTTATTCCCAATTAACGATTAATAAGTATTTAATGCAATTTAATAAGTATTTAACCGCAATTAACGACTACACTAGGAGATTAATCGTGAATTGCGATTGACGATTGAAGTAGAAATTTCTTCGTCAATCGTTGATTAAATTGCCCAACTCTGCCCGTAATAAATATATGCTTTGCGATTGATTCTAAGAGGCAGAGTTAGAAAATTTAAAAGAAAATCCAGTTAGAAGAGATGATATAATGATAAATGATGATAAAGTTTAATCGATTCCGCGTATAATGAAGTCGTTTGGAGGCTCCAGAAGGAATTACCGGCTTCCTGTTTCCAATCTGAGATGATCGAATATTCGGTTCTTCTTTTTTTCTCCGGCAAAGAGCGCTGCCAGGTTTCTAAACCGAAATGCTGCGGGGCGACGCGGAGCGGGACGAGGCAAGGCGAAATCGTTTGTAAAACGGAGGAGGGTCGTAATCAGGAAACCGATGATCGTTCTAAACGTCCGACGGGCCGTGTCGCGCGCGCGTTGGCCTGTCGTCGGCGCTATCATGATTTTCAGAAATGAGCGCCAAGATTAGAGAGAATTGACGTCACGCCGTCGCGACAATAAAAAGAGGGATCCGTGTTCGTTTGTGCAGCGTATCACCGACAATGAATCGCCGAGAAAGCGGGATACGGACACGAATACGGACACGACTACGGACGTAAGCGTCGGAGCGTGCACAGAGGCCGCTTCATATCGAGCGTGGCTGAGAGTTTTCCGCTCGAATTTTCGAGCCAACAGTCACGAGCCGATCTCGATGATGAAGACGACGTTCCACGACCCGATTCTGCGCCCGACGAACCTCAACTCTCCGCGCAGATGACTATTTTTCCATCGAGAGTCACTCTCCGAAGACAGCTACAATAACTCCTCGCTTGTCTCGCTGCATCATGTGTGAATCGAGTTGTACACGCTGATGTAAAAACTCTTCTCCCGCCCACTCATCCTCGACGTGGGTACAGCACATTATTTCCCGATTAATCCTTTGGCACTGGTCGAGAGATTGGTACATTTAAGATTTGTCGTTGAAACCCTGTCTTTGCGTCATAAAATATTAGCGGTCTCTCAGAACTTATTAGTGGAAAATTACGAGACTGAGCTCAGAAACTTTCTGCTACACGGGGTGTCCCGAAAATGAGATTGCTCAGGGCGTTTGAAGTAACTTTTTCCTTTCGCGAAAATCTTCTACGCGGCTCCGTTAAGGAGTTATTCACGATAAACACGGACCAATCAGAGCGGAGCTACAGCAGACCAGAGTTGTCAGATGAGGAGAAGCAGCATGAACTTAGGGGAACAAGTTATGGTACCCACTCTCTGAAAATACCGGACACATGCCGTGTTTGAACGGGGTTCAAATCTAGGGACTCTGTAGTGGGCGGATTCCGATTCTGTAACCGCGCTCCGATTGGTCCGTGTTTTTCGGGAATAGACTTCTTTTTCCAGCATTGCAAGGGTGCGGGATTCGCGTTCTCATTTCTCGATAACATTAGGTTTGGCAACTAAATTCGCGACCTTTTGTTTCGTAATTCTTTTATTGTGTCATTATCACCTCATTCAGTGACCATTCCTTTTGAACTGTATATCATTGGAAAACTCTGAATTTTGCGATTAATTTGATATAAAATACTCATGCTCAAAAAATATATGTAAATGACTTTGTTTCAGAAAATGTGGAGGTCGCGAACTTAGTTGCCAACCTAATACAAAAATGGGATTTCTCAGTAATCAGAAACGCCGGATAAAAGATCGATCTAGGGCGCTATCGACCTCAAAAGTCCTATTTTTTCGTTTACGAGGAGTAATTTGCATTATTCATAGCTGCATGCTGCCGAATAATGCAAATTACGCCTCGTAAACGAAAAATAGGACTTTTGAGGGCGATAGCGCCCTAGATCGATCTTTTATCTGCGTTCTTGACTACTGAAAAACCCCATTTTTGTATTATCGAGAAATGAGAACGGGAATCCCGCACCCTTGCAATCCTGGAAACGAGTCTACCGCCTTAATAACCCTGAATGAAGCCGCGGAGAACAGTTTCTCAATGGATAAAGTTACTTCAAATGACATCGAGACCCCTTTTCAAGGAAATACGACATTTTGGGACACCCTGTCTGATTCAGTATTGCGGACAGAATTTTGTTCCTTGTTTAGAAGTGTTTAAAATGTAAAACGAAGATTCTTGAAGCGAGATTGCTCCTTCTTTCCGAATGACAAGAATTGATAGCACTCTTACAAATGAACGTATACCTACCATTTGATCAATTGTCTCTACGATGAATCTTACGGTGTTGATCGATTTGGCAAATGAAAGGTTCGATCATTCGTCGAGCCAGACCCGTTCGATCCAAACGTTTTCCATTTGGCTGTAAATTCATCATACCTATTAGAAATTAGTATTTATGAACGGTGAGAGTAACGGGCTCGTGTTCGGGCCGGAGCGGAGCGGAGAGCCTCGTGCGCGCCGGTTAATTGCGATGACGTTTCTGGAGCATTGCCACTTTTATGACAAGCCATTCGTTCGAGTTCGTTGAATCACACGAATGAATAAGCGCGGATAAAGCGGTACAATTTGGTGACAATGAATCGGCTGTTACGCGGCCGACTGACACGGGCGCTCCGCGATTTCGATACACGGCTCTCAAATGTATCGGAACAGGCAGCTTTAATTGGAAACCGTGACTTATTGGTTCCAGGAAGGGGAGACTGTATCTAGTTGTCTGTTGATTCATAATATCGGCCTATCTCTCTCTGCGTAAGAGACACCAGCCAATAATTTTCTTCACGATGTTACACTCTGCGCAAAGCTTTCGCGACGCTATTACTTTTCCATGTATTCTCCCGATGAAATTTCATCGCTAGAAAAATCAGGACGGACCGAAACGTTTACCGAACTAGAAGTTAAAATGAAGTTTCAAATCGGTCGATAACAGTACATTGCCTAAAAATATTATTGACTAAGCCGCCCCTAAAAATTGCTTTGTTATCATTTAAAACAATTTTTACATTACTATATGCGCGCATTTAAAAATGGCCTGGTGAAATACATATAAAACTGTGAGGATATTAGAGCAAGTTTCTGATGTGAACAATTATTAACACCAAACCTACCATCACCGGTCAAAATGACCGGTTCCAGATTTTTTATTTTACACGGTTATTGATACAATTAAAATAATTTCATAAGAAATGATTGTATAGATTTCTTTAGTGGAACACATATTACAATAGGAGCTGCACAAAGTTTAAATAAAATCAATATTGTCATTTTTATAAGGGAACATGTACCAGTTATTTTTAAGGCTCGGTAGGTTTAGTGTTAAAGGAGGAAATACATTTTCATTTAACTCCCGGAAAATCGACATGGTCAAATTTGATTCTGCATAGAAATCCGTGATAAACTTCATAGACCTAAATCACGCAGGAAATATTTTCGACGAAACGGCGAGAATCAAATGGAATAAATCTGACGGAACGGTTTGTGTATCGAAGCGTGTAAATATCTACTTTTGGAGAAGACTGCAGCACAGGTTAAGAATGCGGAGCAGAAACAGAAATTCGAAATTGGTTGGATCGGCCCAGTAATTTTAGCAGCAAGATTCCCTACGATCGATCCATCTAAAACGAACGGGCAGTTCCGTATCGAGAGCAGCACGAAAAATAAACAGGAAATAAGGAATAATTTCGTGGCTCTCGAAAACCGTGGCAGCTCGCGACTTGAATGGAGCTATTCTTATCAATGTAAAGCGTCGAACGAGAAGCCACGATTAAATTTAACTTCCGTTAATTCATCTCTCGCGACACGATGGTGGAAGTGCTGTCGTGCATTTCTGTCTGCGCGGCGGCGGCGGCTGCTGCTTAGATTCGATTCGCCGAATACGTTAGTACATTTCCGTCGTTGCTGCTTTTTCCATCGTCTGGAATAACATAGTCGATCAACCGAGTTCGTACCCCGGTGAACAAACTGCTAAAGCATCCCCTAAATTTATCAATTTCCGTACAGTCGAGCGCAAAAGTCTGTGCATACGTCTATATTTCAAAATGTTTAGAACATGCAAGCTACAAAGACATTTTACACGTAATTTATTTTTGAATTAGGATGAGGTAGACTTTGAAATATGGAGTGATCTGTGTAGTTGGTGAAAAATTGCTGCGATTTTTACCACGCTTATTATTAACTTGCCGTATTGTTGTTGTATGCGTCAAATCTTGTCATCGAATTTTAAACCTCTTCCCATAATCCAATCTTGCTGAAATTTTTATACACACTTGCTTCCGATGACAACAAAAGTACACAATAAAATATATAAAAAGAACTTTTTAAAAACCACGCTTATATTAAAATGCACTAAAAAGGAGAAAATAATGTTTTTCATGGTTCTTCATAAAATACCGAATCCAGTTAAATGATTAATAATATTATATGTTTCCCCGAAGTTTTAAGCAATTAGTTCAAAATTTCTTCTGTTATAAAATTAGTATCGGAATAGATAGAAAAATTTGATATAAATTTAAATAAAATCATGATATTAGCGCTCCACGTTTCTGTTTATAGTCACTAATGTCATGATTTTATTTAAATTTAAATATAACAGAAGACACTTTGAACTAATTGCTTAAAATTTTGGGAGAAAATATTATTAATCATTTAACTGGATTCGGTATTTTATGGAGAACCAGGAAACAAATTATTTTCTCCTTTCTAGTGCATTTTAATATAAGCGTGGTTTTTAAAAGTTTTCTTTTTATAATTATAGTATAATTGGATTATTAGCGACTCGTTAAAATTAGAGAAAAATCAATGTTCATGCAGTGCCTATTCTTATTATGCATATAGATCCTAAGTCCAGTGAAAATTGCTGTACTAACAAATTTCATTTGGCACGATATTTGGCTAAATTTGGACTAGCGCCTAGGTTGGATCTAATTTACAATTCACAGTGAATTAGCACCGCTAATAACACGGTAAACATTGCTCTTCCGAGAGATACATGGTTAAACCAACCCCAAAGCATAATTCTTAATCAATGATACCATGAATAATACTGTAACTATTTTTCTTTACCAAGACACATGGTACATAGTTCGAACATAGGCGCAGGTCCAAATTAGCCTACTGTTCAATATCAAGGGTA
The DNA here is from genome assembly GCA_963966675.1 of Lasioglossum calceatum. Taxonomy (NCBI): domain Eukaryota; kingdom Metazoa; phylum Arthropoda; class Insecta; order Hymenoptera; family Halictidae; genus Lasioglossum; species Lasioglossum calceatum. The sequence goes on along the minus strand of OZ016546.1, from coordinate 16,009,157 downwards.
AACGATCGTAATTGTTAGCACATATTCAAGAGGTCGCGTTTAGAAAATTGATTTGTTCGTAAACGTTTTGGAACCTGTTCAAATTGAAGAGGCAGAAGGTAATTTCGAGCAGAGAACGCTGAAAGCTCTCGCTTTGCTCGTCGGCAGCTCGAAACTTTGCGACGCGTACGCAGAGTTTCGCGAGTAATAATATTTGCCGGTAACAACGGTAACAATATTAGCCAGTTTGCGCTGAAAAAAATCTAGGTATTTCATTTGTCCGGGGGAGAGGTTATTGGAAAAATTCTTATCGCTGCTTTCTGAACCCTACGCCTCTGACGCTCGACCACCCCCGCCTGCCACCCCGAATACACCCCTAATGACGTCATAGGACAGTGGCGCCAACAACCCTGCACTGACGTCAGCTCGGAATATTGGGCAACCGAGTTACCTTTGTGCCATGAATTCCAGCGTTTCCCGTCTCGTTTCTCGCGTGCACACCACGAGGAAAAAAGAACCACCGAAAACGCGACGAACAAATATTATCCCCGCTGTGTTGTACGTCGACGCGTCTCTCTGTCTTATTTGCCGACTTAAATGTTCGAGCATCGATTCCCCGTGCTAGACAAAACTTTTCCGTGACAATTTCGTCTCTTGGACGTTGCTCGGCTTGGACTTGAACGTCGGTCCCTATTCGCCGAATGACTCAGCCTCCTACTCTGAAATTTTCCGCTTTCCCGAATTTATTTTCTACAACATGATTCTCTAGAACCCGGACACTCCAATGAGAATCTAGGCTTCGCACGGGAGCCAACAGTAGCTACTAGATTCTAGCACGTGTCACGCTTCTCTTTCAAAATGGGGGACGGGATTGTTTTTCTATATTTGTCAAGAAATTTTTGAGCTGACTCAGAAATGCGAGATGCTGGAAGAACACTAATTTCTCAATTTTTATCTTATCCGGTCATCGCATCGGTTGAAATAAACCTCGTTCAAAAGTCAAATTAGATGTCTACACAGAAACTGGAGATAGGACCCTTACACAATGAATTAATAAATTAATAAATCATTCCTTGATCGAAATGATATGCAAGAATATTTCTTTGAAATGTGTTATTTATTTTGAAATAATTTGTTGATTAATAGTGAAAGTGAAGAATCAAGTAGAACGGAATCCGTGCACGAACGTGGCGCGATGGAGCATCATTTTTCGTCCCAAATAGGGAGAAGGTTCTTGCGTAGACGTTCCATTACATGCATAGATATGTACCTACATATACATAGGTACGCCGCGGGTTTATTGAGCCGGTGGCGCGAAGCAATGCCTCCGTCATCGATTCACCATGACGACGGCAATGACGATTCCCCTCGTCATTCGTTACCTGAGCTTCGCTACTGATTACCTTCCATCGCCGGTCAAGCTAGACCCGAGTCGGTTAGGTTATTTTTGCACCTGCACGTCCTGCACGATAACAACGCGGCGCGCAATGGCTGCTTTCGAACGCGAATCGACTTTTCGCTTTGTTACACGGAAATAGCGATTTGGCTTCGTCTTCTACTCGGATCTTTATTCCAGCTAAAGAAGCAAAGCTCGACCATTCACTCCGATCCAACCGAGGAGGCTGTCCCGTGCAAACCGGGTCGAAAAATCGATTTTTTCACATTAAACGTATCGCTGCCGGTCAAATGACCGGTTCCATATTTTCCATTTTATTAGGTTGGAAAGGAAGTTCTTGCGGTTTTGATTATAAAAACAAAATGACAAAAACCGTAAGAACTTTCTTTCCGACCTAATACAATTATTGAAATAATGAAATCGTTTACATGGATATTGATTCGATAAGATTCATTATCCAAGCACATATTGTAATTAAAACTGCATAAGATCTAAATGAACAGAGCCTTGTCAGTTTTTGTAAGCTAAACATTTTAATTGCTTTTAGTGCTCGGTAGGTTTAGTGTTAAAAATAACTATTTAAAAATACTTTCACAAAATTTTAATACAAATTCATTGAAATGATAAACTTATGACTGGACCGCGGATTTGATGGATTTCGGAGAAAAATAGGTGAATGTCAATTAACACTTTACCTACCGGAAGCCTGTTAATAGGATTTTCAATAATTGTGCTGTACCAAAAGAAAGCATAGAAATCTTCTTTTATTGAGAGTGACTTGTTAGTTCACAATGAAAATTGCTGTTGCTATTGAAGCTTCCATTAAAAAGCGTCTAGCCATGTACCATAGATTTTTCAAAATTATGCAATAATCACCGGCCGGTAGTGTTTTAACTAACAATAAACTACTACATATGTAGTTTCTGTCTTGCAATTACCATAATTTTTATTTCGCATGCGCAGTGTGCACAGGTATGACCAACGCGACAGTCAACGTGTTATTAATATGTTTTTCACCGAATCGCCTTGTTTTCCGCGAGTCAAACTGCGCACGTTTGTAGCTGACTAATAAAGTCAACACAGCGAACTTCGAACCATAACACGACACAGGAATCAATTGTTCGTATCGTAGCTCGTGTACAAGCTTCTCGAATATTGCAAGATAGAGAGATTAGACTTGCGACCATCGAGTCATCACCATTTTCGAACTCGAGGCAGCCGTTTCAAGCTAGTTGAGCAAATCTCGTAGCGCGAAACTTTCCGCGATTTTCTACAGAGTATAAGTAATCTTCCATTTAATTACACAGTTTCTGTTAAAAATTGTATTTCAAAAAATTGATAAACACAGCAGTCGTAACGCGGTGTCCAATTTCCAGGATTCTTTTCGTAAAAAGAGACAACTGGTAGTTACCAGCTCGTAAAAAGTTAGTCGACAATTGCATATAATTGATTAATAAAACTGTTACTTCAAAATGCAGGCGCTCCTGTTGCAATCTTCTGATGGAATTTGATTTCGGCCTGATAGGAACGAATTTATCGCACTTTATCTGACTCGCTACAATAAGGCAAGGGGTTGCTAGCAGTAAGGGAAGTTTTACGCAAAGCGATAAATAGAAGGTCGCCTTAAAAACCGCAAGTGTATTGTTCACTTTCGCCGGGATAGCAAGATCCGCGGTTCGTTGCCACTTTTACGAGAGGATTACGGTGTTCGCGGTTACGCGAGGATGAATCAAGCTTCCGAATATCTCCGGTGTTGGTTCCCCGAAATTTTTTATCGTTCCGAGAGGGGGGAAGCAGAGAGAGAGAGGTCGTTTCACGAGCGGTCGTAAAGTTGTCTGTAGCCGCCGATGAAAACTCGTGGCACGATCTCTTTCGCAGTCTTGTATCCGCGAGGCTTTAAAAGCTTTCCGCTTTAAGCATCGATCTTAATAGCAGACGCGAGCCGTTCAATGGTACTCGCCATTTCGGCGTGTTCCGCTCCGAGAAATTGTAAATCTTGTAAACCGGCCACTTCGTCGAACGAGCTGCTCTCTCGAAAAGAGGCGTGGAAACGATTTTTTTTCCTCTCTCCCTATTTTTATTCTCTCTTTTCTCTTTCTCTCTCTCTCCCGACGTGTGATTCAGGGTGGATATCGAGCGTATGCTGCTGGTATTTGTCGTCGGACACACGGATATCTCTGCAGGAATCGTTCGGAGAGCAGAGAGAACTGAGAGAGAGCGAGAGAGAGAGAGAGAGAGAGAGAGGGGGGGGGGAGACAGGGCAAAGAATCTATCGCGAGCGACAGGACGCGACACGCGACGGCGCGGGAGGAATATTCTTGTTGTTTGTTCAGCCGGGAAGCTTCTCGCGCCTTTTAATTTCCGCCTTTACGATTAGCCAGCATGTTCGCTCGAAGCTCCCAGCTTATCCTTGTTCGGCTCGCGTTCCGAAGAATCGTTCGCAATAACACCCGCGTGCAGAGAGAAAAAGACAGAGAAAGCTGCTGGGAGCGGCCGCGAAGCGAGATTACACGGGAGAGGATCAGAACCTCTTCGATATCTCAACAACCAAAATGGCGGTGGTAGGTCGCGCGGCTCGCGGGCTTTTTCGAGATGCCACGTGTTTGACAGCTGAACCCAATGGCGTAACAATCAATTTATACCGTTTACATTCCGCGATCCTCCGCGTCTGCCCCCACCGTGCCGCCCTAATTTACCAAACGGTAAGATAGATAGTTTTCCCTCTACATGGCGCGTGTTCTCGCCCCTCGGCGTTCCCGATTTAGCCCTCATTTAGTTTTCTCATAGAATTATCATGACCACCCTCGTTGGTCGGAGATGACTATTTTTTTTGTCGAGTATACTCTTCGTAAAAAGAGTATACGTACTTATATGTCCATCTTTAACAGACGTGACGCATGAAAAATAAGAGGACGGTGATCTTTAATTTCTACTTTTAAAAAATGCTGTTGAAATGAGAATCAAAATGAATCCCACACAAGGAACGATCGGTTCAATTTCAGTTTGTTTGTACAACCGTTGTTTGTTTGTTTGTTCATGGAATCCTTCAATTTTTCAAACCGTAAAGACATGTTTCACTTATGCCTTTCTCGCTTCTGAATAAATTTCGTTGATCTAATTCATATAAAGTGCAGTTTATTCAACTACGAAATGTAAAAAAATCGATTTTCCGTCCCGTTTACACGAGACATCCCCTAGAAAGTAATAACGAGTTACTTCGATTTTGTAGGATACATTTTGGAGCTGATTGTTCGGCAGTGAACTTGCTAACAGTACAAACGAGTAGTCATCGAACACGTCGATTTTCGAGATGGTACTGGAGCGGACGACTCACTATGTACATATACCGTTTCGCAATGTGCATGAACTCGTCCAAGGTCCAGGGGTCAGCGTCGACTGCAGCTCGTTAGAGCAAACGTTTGCTCCCGCTGCTGTCGCGAAATAGAAATAACGATTCGGTCTTCGTTGCACGCACTGCGTCACATGACGATGAATGCGAAACGAATTAAATATCTGTCCACGATCGGAAACTGCAATGGTCAACAAGAGTATCATAAATTATGGAAGAGTACAAGAACAAGGCCTTGTTATTTTGTAATAATTCAATTAGTCGGAAGAGAAATGAATATCCACTTGCAGTTCTTGCAATCGATCAGACAATGTTTACGTCTTTAGTGAAATCTAGAAAGAAGGAGAACCGAACGTTGTGTACAGGCCCGGAAATGTTGCTTCTCGCGGAAAATTTGTACTTGCAGTGGCAACCGAGGCCTCTCGTCGGCGAAGGCATCGCGCTATTATTTAAACTATTTATAGTACGTGATGCTACGGAATACCAGCCGGCTAGGAAAACTCTCGATGACTCGCGAAAGAAGTTTTCAGCCGTGTGGGCGGGTGGGCTAGGGGAACCAAGAGATTCCTTAAAAATAAACGGTGCTCTCGCTTGACGCGTTCGCCAACGGTTGTTTACCGTACAAGGCGGAAAACGATCGAGAATTTACGAGGAGCTCGAACCCGGAGGAAGAGTACCAGAAATTTCATGCACGCCAAGCGAAACTGCCCGAACTTTCCGCTAGCTATACTGGATACAAGAGCCTGTATACAGAAGATAGTCTTCAATTTTTTCCTGTATTCTTTGCTTCAAGACCAGTGTCGCCAGATCAAGACTTGTCTCCTACTCTGCCCTTCCCCTTCTAGGATGCTACACGACCAGGTCACATGACGGTTCACGTGACTTAATCAGGTACCCGTGGAGAGAGTATATTTATGACAAAAATATGTGCACTTGTGACAAAAATGGGAACGTACAATTTAAAGAAGCAAACGAATTAAAAAGATTTAAGGACATCGGTGTGTTAATTTCAGCTCAATAAGACAATTAAAAGAAAAACGAAGTTTCTGTTTGGCTCCTGTGTCTTGCAACCAATGCAAACAATTTTTATTTTGCATAAAGATCCACAGTCTATACATTACATGTACATTTTGATTTTGCATGAAGGTTCGCAGTCTAGCAAACCCTCAGCGCTCGAGTGGTGACTCAGAGTCACCACCAAAATGGCTGTACCATTATTCAAAATACTGTTAACATAATTAAAATATGTTGCTATCTAATCAATTACTAAACATTTAAATATTTTATGAGATACTATATCAATTTCATATTCACAGATTTATCTGATCTGTTGATTTAAAATGACATCTCTCGTTGAAAGACCCTTATACAGTAAATCCCCTATAGACGCGACAGCCTCGGGGGGGATTTGGTCGCATCTATCGTATAGGATAGCTATTTTTTAATCTCCAAAGGCCGAGCCGGACGTAGAGGACAGCGCGTGTCTTTACACTTTACTCTCTTTAGAGACCACGCGCGGGCCTTTGAACTGTGCCGGCGGCAGCGACTGTCCGTGTCTCTTTCTTTCCGATACGCTGTCCTTCCTTGCGCCCGAAACGTTCATCATCATTTAAACTTCGAACTGTGCCGGCGACTGCGACTCTCCGCTTCGCGTTAATAGCGATTCACACCGATATACCGAGCCTAGATCATATTACTAAGTTGGGGGAGATATTCTTGGTCGCATCTATCGTATAGAAATTGTTGCGTCTATAGAGGATTTACTGTACAAAGAAAAAAAATTAATATGGAATGAAATTATTCTAGGTCGGAAAAAATTTTCGAGTTAAAATAGCTCCTAGTGCAAAGAGTTAGAAGAGCAAGAGGATTCGAAGACAGAGAATCTGGTCACCATAGTGTACACCATTGAAGAGTGTAATCCGCGGCACGCCATAGAGTGACGCGCGAAGCAAATGATACAATTGGGCAAATGAAAGTAGGTGACTGGGAACAATGAGCGGCGATGGGGCCAAGAATAAGATTCTCTATTCACCGTGACGCATTGCAGTGAATCACAATCGTTGCCGAGACACGTCACTCACCGTCGAATTTACCAAGTTTGAACCCTCGCTTCGCCTAGCCTAGCCACGACGACCCGCCTCTAGCTGATGCTCCAGCCGATGCTTTAGCTTTAGCTGTTCGATCGCAGCAGACTTTTCGCCCTTAATCTGATTTCAGTACCGAGAGAAGATCGACCGGGATCTTCGCTCGAAAATATCCTGCTTCTGGTTCCGCGACAGGGATCGATCGCCGGCTGCCTTTCCTCCAGGAACTACATACCTCCCGAATCTCTCTCTCCCTCTCTCCTTCTCGAACTAGAAACGGTTCGATCGATCCCCAAACAAGGCTAGAATTTTCGCGGATTACACTCCACGAGCCTAGGACCGTGGTTCTACCCTTGTTCCGCGATCATTCCGCAGATTACCCGCAGAGGAACGCGAGACGAACGGTTTTTGGAATCTGGGCGATTAGCAACATTCAACCAATGAAACCGTCTTTTTTTTAAATCTGGAAAAATATTTACAGTCAAGTCTTGAACTAAGAAAAACACCCCGGTCCGTGCTGTTTCATAGATCGTGTAGTTCTACTGTTTTTTGTGATCTTGCCGACCGCGCCGAACGTGGAAAATTACACATTGCTCCACGCATTGCTGAATTTTCCGCAGAAAATCGACCCTCTTTGTGGCCTCATTGAATCAATTTTCGCACGTTATCCCAAAGCAATTTTTCTGAGAGTGCAATCGATACTGTGTACAAATTTATTTTGGATCGACGTTCTCGAAGAAATAATTATGCGTGTCCCTTCCAGCAGCTTCGGAATCTCTTGACCAAGCCACGCGTAGGTAGAAAAATAAAGAAACGAATCGACACGATGGATCGAAAAAGTGTTGGCGCACTCATCTTTTTGCGATAGCGTGCATTAAAAACGTAGTAGTATATCGATACGCTCTAGATATCGCGCCCAGAAATAATATACTGCTTCGGCCACATACCGATGACGTATTATTTAAGAAGTAATAAACAAGTGAAAGGAATGAAAACACTGGACAAATTCCGAGCGATTATACACGGATCTTTCTATGCCCTTTTTATCGTTCAACCCTTCAAGTTAATCCTCTTTGAAATCATTTGGTCAAATCATTTTGGCGTCCAATATTTTGTTCGATCATTGTCGACCTAAGTACGTTAAATCTAAATTGTATGTTTTCGTTGGTTTCAATAAATTATTAAGCACCGTTGTTTAAAAAATAGTGGAAAATCTATATTGTATCGCTGTGCCATCGACATCGTCGCTATCAAAACTGTGCCAATACTTTTTGCTCCCGGAATGTTCGCACCTTCTACCATACCGTTGAATCATAAATTATTATTAAGCGCAATATTTCCGTGTGTGATGGAATGGCAGAAACTGTATATGGCATCGCTGTGCTCTTCTTCGTGTTTACATGGTCGCTGTCGAAAAAGCAACCGTGCCAATACTTTTTTGATCCGCTGTGTACGTTAGCGGTAAACGCGCGCGCGCTCTAGAGAGAGAAGGAGAGAGGGAGAGAGAGAAAGAGGGAGAACGAATCAGGGGTATATGCAATCGATAATATCCACGGACAAAAATACTCTTCGGCGGCTTATAGAGTTTCAGCGTACGTCGTGGCATGACCGGATGTTCCTAACTGCCTCGGGCGGAAAGGATTCCCGGCACTCTTATTCTCCGACGAATTCGTTACGCGTCCACGTGCGGAAATTCCAATTCGATCGGTCCCAAGACTCCCAAGCGACAGCTCTTTAGCCTTTCGAAAACATTCAGCGAAGTCCGCACACTCGAAACGGCCCATCACGGGTTATTCGCGGACCTGTGAACTCCCCTAAATCTTCAACCCTTATGACAATAACCAAGTGCCCAACTACCCATTTTCTTTTTGTTTAATGATTTTGTTCATCAATCGCAAGATTATTGTAGATTTTTACATTCTTTGTGCGACAGAAAGTGGCGAATATTGCGAGGAACTGAATTCAAAGATTTTCCACATCTTACGATGCCTTTTTTATACGTCATCGTCTCGATAAAATTCGAGCAGTTTGGTTCAATTTTATTGTCGTTCAATTCCAGCAGAGTTGTGCTGAATTACAATTGAATTACTCCAGGAATTATAATTAGAAAGTAATTGAATTACAATGCAATACAATTATAAAATATACTGTAATTGAATTACATCGTAATTCAGTTATATTGTAATTTATAGTTCAGATCTTCATTCAATTAAGTTACAATGCAATTCGTAATTGCAATGCAGTACAATTATAAAATAAATTGTAATTGAATTGCAATGTAATTCGTAATTGCAACTACAGTACAATTATATAATACTTTGTAATTAAATTACATTAATTACGATTACGATGTAATTAAATTAAAATTAAAAATTAAAGAATGATAAAGAGTAATAGGTAAGAGGAGGTTGAAAAATCCATGTGTAGGTTTCAAACAGAAGGATTTATCATTTATAAATTTATAATATCTGCACAGAATCTGCACATTTTTTAAATTTCAACAATAATGGAATAGAAACTACGCCGCTCAAACAGCAAACAAGTATATGGGAGTGAAACATAAAAATATATCGCACTTCTTCAAAGATCTGTGCTATAATTTGGAGAGCTGTATTTTAATTACATTGTATTTCAATTACACATCTGATTAAAATACTTAGTAATTGAATTAATTGAAAGGTTTGAATTATGTAATTCAAATTGTAATTGAATTACAATATAATTGAATTAGCACAACTCTGAATTCCAGACAAATTCCCACTTCCTCACAAGTTCGCAACAACCACAAAGGAATGATTTTTTAAAAGGATGTACGAATACTTGTTACAGCCACTGTAGCCGTTCGATGATCCGGCGAGAGTCTCCGAGTGTAAGGGATTAATCGTAGGAAGAATATTGGTCTGGTTAGCTGCCAGAGAAGTTCGACGTTCGATGTTCTGGCTAGGGCGGGCTTCGATTGATTGAAATCGACGAGGAGCCTCGAAGAAATGCGAATTTATCAACTGTGTGCGAGTGTTGTCTCGGTATGCGAGGAATCTCTTTCGCTGCCCTCGCGATTTTCGCGTAAGAGAAACAAACTGCCCGTTTTTTCTTTTTCCGCGGCGAGGCGAGACGAGACGATGCGAGGGAACTGAGAAACAGAGGAACGCTTAACCTCGATATCAAATGTCCGCGGCGTTGAGTCAGGTTCCGAATCCAAGGTCTCGTTTTCTTATTGTTAGTCCCTTTTCCGTTGGCCGATACTACAGTCTCTGCGCAATTTACTTCGTCTATAGTCTATCGTCTACAGACTGTGGAACACTCGCCGAGGAGGAACGCTTTTACCGGAAAAGGCAATGTTGCGGCCCACGCAATTGTCAGAGAGGGAAGACAAACAGGAAACGGGGCTACTTAAATTTAGCTAAACCTATCAGCTCTGCCCTTTTCAAGGTCGTTCCGGTTCTCCGTCATTTCATTTAGACCCTCCGCTGTCTATTTTCTGTTTCGAGGGACATATGGGATTTTGGGGAAGCGAGATGTTTTGGAGAAATGTTGCACGTTATCGGTACAGTGTCACACAAAAGTTACTAGATCGTTCTATTAGGTTGCTGCGTATGGAGTGTCTGATTGTGGATAGTGGCATTAAACAGTAGGGAACGAAAATAAATAAAAACGTACATTCTAATAATTTTAAATTCATGTAATGGTCCAGTGGTTTTTGAGCCACCCTGTACAATAAATGTTTCTCGCAATCGGATACATTTTTGTACGAAGTTATCTATTAGGTGTGCAAATAAATGTAGTAAATGTAATAAAATCTTGAGTTTGAAAAGAATGGGGAAAGGACTTATTTGCACACCTGATAGATAACTTTTAATGAACCATTTAATGTACATTTAATTAATATTTAAAGAAACATTTAAGTTTCACCAATAAGTATAATTAAAGAAACATTTAATGTTCACAGGGTGGCTCAAAAATCACTGGACCATCACTGGACTGATGACTCCCAATCTTTTTGCCAATTCTTCTCGCGTCTGGGTCGGATTTTCATTGAGCAATTCCTCTAACTCACCGTCATTATACTTTCTCGGTGCACCTGAACGATCGTCGTATTCCAAATAAAAATTGCCGGCTTTAAATGTCTGGTACCACTTTTTGCAAGTTGTGTAAGATACAGAGTTCTCTCCCAGCGCCGCACAAACCATTTCAGTAGCTTCGACGACTGATTTCCTAAGCTGGAATGCAAAGAATAAGTAGTGACGCAAATGATGCTTCTCGCACGCCATATTGCTTCGAATTGTTGCATGGAACTGGAAACTTTTAGAGCGCTCATCACGACTTTTCTTAAAGCTGAAAGAACGTTCTTTCAGATGACACCAAAATCGGGGAGTAATTCGAATTCAGTCAGAAGTTATGATCGTAGAAAAAAAGGGGAAGGAACTTATTTGCACACCTAATATTAAAAAGAAACTGCAAGTGTTAATTTGTAAGTAAATTTAAAATTTCAAGTCTCTAGCTCATCGGGAAGATAGTTTAAAATCAATTGCAAAATTTGTACCGAACAGACAGACAAACAAGAAAGCGAGCTAATAAAAACGTGGTAAAATAGGAAAAATTACAATCAACGTGACGACAACTGTACGGTACAGAAACACAACGACAAACGGGACAATTTTTAGTAACGCCATTAACGAAAGGTCGATATCGAAAATTTGCTTGCGTGCAACTTGGCAATAAAGGTGTGCTATAAAAAAATTCGAAATAAAAATAAAGAATCAGTGGGCGTAAGAAAAAATCAGCAGTGCTCTGCTCCCATTTGGGAACATTGGTATGCAAAAGGTTAATCGAGTGGCTGATAACTTGGATGACGTCTATTCATCTATCGATATACGCATTCATCGCAGTATACGTGTATCGATCTAACGTGAGCTTACTGTATTTGCTTACCTCCGTTTGCGTTTGACGAAATCATTCGGTTTAAAATAAATATAACGTTAGTTAACGAGATATTATTGAAATTTTTATTTTCTTATAATCAAAGAACTCAAGGTGACCTTGAAATGTCCGAAAGGCCTTCACGCACATAACAAATGTTTACACCACAATATTTCCCCCTCTTTTCCCTGCAACTTTTGTATATACAGTGGGTGTAAAAAGTATTCGTACACCTTCCAACAACTAATAACTTTTTTATAATTGTACCAAACGATCTGATTTTTTATAATCAATTAGAAGCGTTGGTTTACTAAATTATCTGCAAAAAAGATTCTCCAAAAATTATAATTTATACAAGGTTACGTGCAAAAATATTTTTTAAACTTGGATTTTAAACTTTAATTATTTAGATCTTTAAAAAAAATTTTAAATACATGTTTTGTAGAGGTCTGTCAGTAATACACATACTTAAAATTACATCGAAATCGATTAACATGCACACGAGCTACAAGCGGTTAAAAATTGTGAAAATCGTAGTTTTACACGACTTTTGACCAGTTTCTGCTTAAAATCCACAGAATCGTACATCTTTCGGTGCGTGTCGTTTCTTCCTGCGTCAATTTTCAGCATGTATGTAACTACTATAGATCTACAAAACATATATTAAAATTTTCATCAAGTCCCCAAATAAAAAAGTTTTAAAAAATGCCTTTTTTATTTTTGCATGCAACCTTGTAAATTATAATTTTTGGAAAATCTTTTTTTCAGACCATTTCGGAAACGAATGCTTCCAATTGATTATAAAAACTCAGGTCGTTTGGTACAATTACGAAAAAGTTATTCTGTTTTAAAGGGCGTGCGAATACTTTTTACACCGACTGTATATCATTTGTTCATATTAAATATTCCTTTCTATCGATCATATAATTGTTGATACAAGATGTATTAATGCTTTCGAGGCACTGGTTCGATCGCTTTTTTTACTTCAAAGCAATTTTGCAATTTAAATTAACCTTTCGACGTTTCGATCTCTGTTTAGATCATTTTCAAGAAAATTAATGGCTGCGTCTGTGAATTATTAAACAAAATAAATAGCATCGACTATTACCATCAGTAAATGAAGCACTGACTGGACACTATTTATTTTGTTTAATAATTCACAGACGCAGTCATCAATTTTCTTGAAAATGCTCTAAAGAGAGATCGAAACGTCGAAAGGTTAATTTAAATTGCAAAATTGCTTTGAAGGGAAAAAAGTGATCGAACCAGTGCGCCGAAAGCATTAATACATCTTGCATTTGTTTATATTGTTACACTTGACGGAAATATTCGAGGTTTGCAAGTTGCGTGGACCGTCCTGTATAATGCACTAGAATCGCTTGTGGATTAATAGCATAAAAATTACACACCGCGGCAATGGTTATTGTCCAGCACAGTATACGGTGCCAATTTTATGTTTGGTCATCGAAAAATCTGGGAGGAAACCGTTGTGACCCAATGCATCATGGTAGTCGAGAGGACGGTTTCGAGGGCCATCGGTAACAGTTCACGGAAACAATCTCGTTCGTTTAGCCGGCGATCCGGAAAAGTTCTAGACTCGCGAGCGAAACAACGGCCTTGACGAAGGACGGCTTTGACGTATTCGCATTCGCGAGAGCATAGCTCCGACGATACGGTGCGTCGCGTCGCGTCGATCTCTGTCGGTCGACGGTTGTCCCGTATTTTAAGGCTTCGTATACCCAACGATAAGCGCGCGTTGCACAGTGACCGGTAAGTATGAAAAGTTCGAAAAAAATGAGGAAAGAAATCATTTCAGAAGTTGAAACTACCAATTAATTAATTAATATCTAATATGCACAACTTTCCTCCAGTTTAAATACCAAAATTCTTCTCCTACAAAGGTATTTAGCGTAAAAGTGTTTAGTTTAATTCTGGCCTGGACAACTCGTGCTCCGAGAGTCGATGACGTACAATCAGCTACCCCCACCCGGCTGGCCAGAGTTCGATATTTTTACGTGATGTTGCAGACGAACAATTAATCGAAGACCCATTTTACCTCGTAAAATTCAACGAATTGAAACCTCTGTAAAAACATTAAAAAATTTGTTTCGTGAATGAGGAGGATTCAAGCCTCCTCTTTACAACGATGTCTTAGAATTGACGCACTGTTTAATGGAATAAACAACTGAAATTTGAAAACGAGGCCTTATTATTTGTACTGTCTGTTGGACAATTTCTCGAGACTGCGAAATTTCGAATACTTTTTGGATCCACTGTAGAATGAAAACGAGTGGTCGGGTATTCGAACGGCGAACCGAAGGAATCAGTTTCCCTCGGGGAGAAACCATCCCCCGAGGAGAGAGAGAGAGAGAGTGGATTTTTCTGTGCGTCAAAAGGGAACACGTCTTCCCACGACGATCGGAGATTACGATCTATGCAAAAACGAGGAGAGCTAGATTAGATACGGTATCAGCATTGACGCACATAGTTATCTCGGAGACAGTTCTCATCTTGAACGGTCGCCGTCGCAAGGGCTCTCTTTCCGACTCGCCCCCGATCCGATCCGATTCGGAGACGCGACATTGTTCCACAATCATTATCGCTGACGCACGACCCGTCTATCAACTCCTCACGATCTCTCGGCGTAGACCGCGACTCAGATAACAAAGGCTGCGATTTATTTTCGCGTGCCGTTTTATTTGTTTTATCGTCGCCGGGGCACTCGTTGAATGTTTTTTTTGCGATGTCCCGAGACGAGAAAGAAGCACCTTGTCCTTCTGCCGGACAACACCTTCGACACGGTCGTCGGGTCGATGCTCGAAATAAGGATCGATAAGCACAGTCTCGTTGTTCTAACATTGACGCGATCGACTCCACCGAATGCTCCATGTATCTGGAGAAAACAAAGGGGAAATCAAAAAGAATGTTAATCCTCGATCAAACTAAGGTTGCGGACGAACAGTTAATTGTTTGCGACTTTGTTGATCAGACTATACCATTTTTAAATAGATTTATATTAATAGCAATAACGAAGGCATTGGCACAGAGTACAGAATACGTCATCGTTTTCTGAACGCATTCAAGTGATCTTTAAACAATTATGTTAATTGTTGGCGGTTTTAATAAACAGACACACGAGTTCGTATACAAGCCTATGCGATGATCCAATCTTTTTAGAAGAACACAAAATATCGCTAAAGCAAATACAATAACTTATTATATTAATAAGTGAAGGACGTAGATAATAATGTCTGAAACGCGCAGGTGTGTCCGTGAGAATTTCCTAGCTGTTAGGAAACAAGAACATGCTATAAATTCAATTGTTACGTCTCGTGAGTGTCGAAAAACGATGTGATTTATTACAGAAAAGTTTGCCCGTTTGACTTGGCAAGTGTTCATCTCGTCGGACGTAGTTCGGAGCCTTTTGATTGTCAATGGTAGCAGACTAATTTGATCAGCCAAGAAAATGAATCTTTGTTTCGCTCTTTCCTGCAAACCGTAAACCTAACCGCCGCCGGTACACGCACGCGTCTGAAAGCAATTTTAAATCAGTTCGAAATCAGTTTGCTTGGACGAGTATGTTGCAAAATTAATCCGCGGTGTTTTGCAACACTAGTTTCCAACCACTCCGCGTGCTTCCTGAAAATTGTTGAACAGAGAAATTCGAGCTCCAACCGCGTCGAGCGGACCCACTTTCGAATACGAGTCAACTATTGCGAAAATTGTGCGCATTCCGTACCAGGAAATCTTCATGAACTGTGACTGAGGTTTTACAGACAATAATAAATACAAAAATAGGTCTTTAAGCAATATAATATAAAAAAATTCTTTCTTCAAAAATCTTAGCAAGTTGATAATAATATAATTGGCGTTTTGAAATTCGTTTAAAAACCCTCGGGTTCGTGCTGTTTCTCAGATCGTATAGTTCTACACTGTCCGAAATTAGCATAAAGCCACCTGATTGTTTGGTGAAATCTTATAATTATGTCATAGTAATGAGAAGCTGATGCACGATAGCATTTTAGGATTAATAAAAGAAACCATTTTCATGATTACATTCATAGATATATTATTTATTTACAGAAAAACGTAAAGTTATATAGTTTAACGAAAAACGAACTGCGGAATTTCCATAAAGCCGCGCGTTTTTTGAGGCGTTCTCATGCTGAAAAATGAAATTGTCAGTCTCAATTTCTCCTGTAAATGGCACTTGCAAGAAAAGTATATTTGTAATACTGTAATACAAGTATTGTAAACAGTACAACTCTGTTTCCGAGTTATTGATTGCGGTGAACGAACCGTGGACATCCATCGAAGCATAAACTCTTCGTACTTTGATTTCATCAATGCCTCATCGAATTTTCGACGTTATTCGAAGAAATGGCAATTATACTAAGTATTAATTTGTAAATATAGAAGAACTTTTCGATAATCTTGATGTTATCTACTTAAAAAACGTGTGGCTTTATGGTAATTTCGCAGTTCGTTTTTGGTTAAACTATATAACTTTACGTTTTTCTGTAAATAAATAATATATCTATGAATGTAATCATGTAAATGGTTTCTTTTATAAATACGACATAATTATAAGATTTCACCAAACAATCAGGTGGCTTTATGCTAATTCCGGGCTGTGGGCATTGGCGTGGCACTCGGCAGGTCAACTAACAAACCCGAAATATCTAGCCATAATCATGCACCATATACACAGCGTCCAGATAACTTGATTGTACCAATCTGTATCAGCTTTCGAGTAAGGAGCTACTCCATTCAGTTTTTCGGTTGGATTCCACGGCAGGGATAACGACTGAGAGGTTATTGGCTCGGAACAGTAGCAGATCTCACCCCCAGCGTTGTTACGGGGTCTCCCCGGATAAAAATACGCTGGAACCGGGGAACGACGACACGGTGTGTATAAAGAGTGGCTCGAGTTTTCTCGACTCCCCATGGAAACGGGCAGCTTTTTCACGGGTGGATTGCGGCCGGCCGACATGGCACGGCACAGCACGCCGGCGAGCTTTTCTCAGCCTCGAGGGAGGTGTTGACCCTGGCTGGGTCGGCGTGTGCATTGAACATTGACTTTAACGAGCGAAAATAGGGAGCCAATCGACGAGCAAATGCCCCCGAAAGCGGCGGACAAAGAGAGTCAGAAAAGGAGGCTGAACAGAGCCGAGCTGAGCAGAGATCCGAACAGAAAGAAAAGAACGGGATGAGTCAAGATAAGCCTGGAAGAACGCACACAACACACGGATCGTAACGCACAACGTTGAAAAAGAGGAGACGCCTCGGCTCGTTACAGGTCTCACTCACCTTTCGCAACTAAAATTTGTCTAATTCGTTTTCTACCTCAACGAAATCCGATGGAAAGTTATTGTTCCGCAAAAAAAATATTATTGTACATATAATCGAGTCGGGAAGTACGTTAACCATTGGCGTATGCAGCAAATGAATAACGTGAATAATATATGTTTCACTAACGTATTTGTTCAGAAACGTGGTGGCAAAATTTGATTTGCAAACGGGTGAATTTGATCTGGAAAAGGGTGAACTTGGAATTCAAAACCTGTACACGCTCTCGAAGCTCGACGCGCGACGGTGGTTAACCACTGCGCGGATTTCTCTCTCTCTCTCTCTCTCTCTCTCTCTCTCTCTCTCTCTCTCTCTCTCTCTTTTTCTCTCTCTCTGTGCGGCAAAGCATACCACGACAAAATTAGCGTCCAACCGAAATAATTTACCACCGGATTCTCGCAGGAGCTGTATGGTTTTCGTCTGGTCCGTTTAGTGTTTCGCGACGACCCTGAAATCCGCCGCCACGCTACAACCTCGTGATCCATGGATCACCTAATACCCCTCGCCAGACGTCGATTCGATGATCGCGATTGCTAGACTAAAATTACACTAAACACGATATATTGTGAACTGTATTTAGTGGTTTAATTGACGGTACGTGGTGCGCTTTCGACCACGCTGTCCGCGCGCAGTCCTTTTCTACGTTCGGCGCGGTCACCAAAAAATGGCGGTGCTGTAGTAAGAAACAGCACGGACCCGAAGGTGTTTCTTAGATCTAGGTGCACGGTAGTGCACCAACCTAGTCCTCGCACTACCTCCTTGTATACGAAACAACTTAGCCGTTTTTTAGAGGCTTATAACTCGGCACTGGAGGCAGATGGAGAGATGTAATTTCGTACACTTGTTAAATGCTATCATGTCTCAATATTGACAAAACATTAATCTTCCAACATTAGTAGGTTCCAAGATATAGGACCTCAAAGATCGCTAAATTTGGGTACTTCCCTACAAGCTAGAAATTTGATACATAGGTCCACCATAACAAACACTCAAAGGAATAATTATCAAAGTTTGAAATCCCAAAGTTTGAATAATTTAGCCCTCCATGTAACTCTTTAAAAATTAAATAGCGTTCTTTTAAACTAATTTTTACAAACGCTTTTTCCAGTATTGCAAGAGGTATTTCTAAGCTAACGAACTTGGCCGTATTTTGTTTGATCTCACAACTTTCTACGGCCACAGGAACTTGGCTCCTGTTTACAGGATGTTTTTGTTGGGATTGAAGCTTTACTGTATTTCAACGATGAAGACTGTATAGTATGAAGACTTCGCATACATACTCATTTTTGTTATGAATGGATAAGATTAGCAGTCTGGATCACGATCCAGACGGAACGTATGACCGGAGACGTCGAGTCTCGCAACAGCGGGTCGGCAGTGTTATCGCGCGAGCTTACGATTGAAAAATTCATTACCACCGCGGACTTTGTCAAATCACGATAAAATCACCAGACCGGCGCGGCGCGAGAGCCACTCCTAATTAATGCTGTCATAACACGATATATATATTCGTAATGTGTTACGATATTCGTTCGTTATTAATAGACTGCGGATGTTACTGCGAATTGCAACTTCCCTGGATTACTTTATCAAATCAGTAAAATTTATCAGGTAAAACATTTCTTATAAATAATGGGCACCATAATAAACAATCGGAAATGCATAAAGATCCACAACCATAGATTCTCGCTTTTCAATTCCGATTTCACCGAATACAATGAATCCGGTCTTGTATTAATTTCCCTGGCAGTTGGCTCGGCAGCCGACGCGTTAATATGTTCAGTCGGAGATAAACCAAACGAGAGAATGATGTCCAAATCACGGGCGCTATCAAGAGGGAACAAAAACACTCCATTTAGAGAGCAATTCGAGATAAAGCTGCTTTTCTTTCGACTCGGAGCACCTCACCGAATCTATTCACGCTAAATCTACCGAGTACTAAAAACGTCTGCCATGCGTCACTGAAAAAGTAAAATACAAAAATCTAATCGCAAGACTTCTTTATTTTTCATTATTTATTTGTGGGATTTTCGCCAATCTATTTGTGGCATTTTCCTTACTAAAATGACTCTGAACAAGATATAATTTTGTATTTAGTGGTTTCACAAATAAAAATAGTAGAACTCTGTGCGATCTAAGAAAAAGCACGGACCCGAGGGTTTTTCTTGGATCGAACCTTCACTGTATTTACTTCGCGGCATCGATCGACTCGGTAAATGATTGACTGAACTGCGAAGAACAGGAAGACCAGTAATTGATCGTTCGATGGACGGTGGCTCTGTCGAATTAGCATAAAGCGGCGAGGATTTTCCGTGTTTATTCGCCTTCCATGAATCTGCAGGTTCGTTGCGCACGAGATCCGTGCAACATCGAAAGTCGGGAAGAGGCACGAACGTCATCGGGAATGATTCATTCGACGGCGTCTCGGATGAAATAAGCTGCCGGTATCCGGCTCGGGGTACGATCGAGCGCGATCGTCGGCTTTCTTTCGGAATGTTTGTCAGCACGGCGAGGTTTTCCCCGAGCCGCGGCCGAGTAACATAGTAAAAGAGTGGCCGCCGGCTCCCTCGAGCGTAATCCAATTTTCTATCGCAAATTACTTTTTCCCTCGGCCCGGGTATATCGGTCGGGTGACGCTGCTCGACACAATCACGGAGGAAAACAATTACTGGACAATCGTTAATTGTCTCCGAGGAAAACGTGGAAAATCGATGACGGTCCAAGCCGCGACAATGCCGATCGATCGCCCGAGGAGAGAGAGAACCGGTCGGGAATAATTGGCCAAAGTTAAAAATGAAGCAAGCGCGGAAATAGAAGCGCAACTAATTTCGCGGGAACTTGTTCGTCGGCGGACCGTGCAACATTTTCATTGGACGACAACCTACGGCTCTCCAGGCCCGTGATTCAGCCACCCGAAAAAGATCAATTATTTTTGTGTGCATCGGAGCCGCGATATTTCAAATATGCGCGCACCCGAAATACCGGGTTCTATTCGCGAAAGGGGATGAGACCATAATTCTTTTAAATCGGCGAATAGAGTAAAATCTAAATGTAGCATGGAGAGAACTGTTATCGACATTGAGATAATTTTGGTTCACCAGACGGAGGGATCTCTACTTTATGCACAGTGACTCCCACAAATATTCGGACACTCTTAAAAAGCCGATAACTTTTTTACAATTAAACTATACGATTCGAACTTTTTGGGAAGCTAGAGCAATTAGTTTACTACAGGATGTGAAAAGAAATATTTTGAAAATTGCAATTGGTCGGAATTGTATACGAAGTACTAAAAGTTGCGTTTTAAATTTTTAATGTGGGCCTATATTGAAAATTTTTAAAATACGTTTTGTAGATCTGTGTCAATTATGCACTGTGAAAGAATTGTGTCTTCATTTCAATTTTTTAAATTGTCCAGGAACTCAAATTTTCAGTAAATGTCATCCTAGGCACACTTTCTCTTTTGTACTTCTCCTAGAAGTTTATCTAATTACTAAACTAATAACAAAAAAAGATAACACCATTAAAAATTGCCGCCCCCAAAAGGCTTGCGCCCCGGGGCTTAGCCCATTTAGCCCTGTGGTTATGGTGGCCCTGTAAACAATTGAAATTTTTGGAAAAATTTATTTCACATCCTGTAGTAAACTATGTAATTGCTCTAGCTTCCCAAGAAAGTTCAAATCGCATAGTACAATATTAAAAAAGTTATCGCCTTTTTAAGAGTGTCCGAATATTTGTGGGAGTCACTGTACGTGTAAAATTTGAAGCAATCTTGCAGTAATTTAAATAATAATACATACAGATAATTGTAAAATTGACAGAGCTCTAAATGGGAGTACTCCTTAAACAAATTACTAAATAAAAAAACTTCTGTGGTACGGTTCAAGGAGATCCGTGTCCATTCCGAGACGATTCGGTGCAGCTTCGCGAGGGACGCGCCGAGAGGAGAAGCGTCCGAAGACGACTCCTGGTTCTGTTGGGCTAGAATCCGCACGAGAAACGCGGTCGATCGGCAAGGTCGATCGATAACTGGGATCGGGATCGATACATGCTGGGGAACACACGTTCCCTGGTCGGGTGCATGAAAACAGCGAAAGACCGTAGAGCGCCGTAGACCGTCGACCGGTGACGAGAGCGCGGGGGCGGGGAAAAGAGGGTTGCCACGAAATAAAACGTTTGTCGGTTGCATCCCCTTCTCCGGTGGAGCGGTAACCTGTGGTCGAGGTTGTAGCGCGCGGCAATAGAGGGACCGAGCTGATCAGTCTGCGCGAATCCGTCGAGCGGTGAACGTCGCCTCCTCCTCTCGGAATTAGCCTCCTCGACTCGACGCTGCCAGTTTCTGTTCGTTCGACCGTTCAGCCATTTACTCTCTCGCGCTTCGAGTTCGTCGTTTCCTCAACGGCATTCGAAACTCCGCTTCGATCCGTTCTCGACGACGGGAAACACCTAAAATATATATACGTACATACATATATATCTGTGCCAGCAGCGGCAGCCGAGCCGGAGCCACACGGACGAAACTGAACCGTGCACAGGTAGTACAAGGTGGGTATCGACTGTCGTGAAATTTCCCGCCACGAAAATGTATCGACGACGGAAACCGTTCTGAAAGAAATCGGAGTACTCGCTGCGAAGGGTGCGTCTTCCAAATGAACCTGTGTTAGTTAGTCTTTCTTCGAGGTGCGGAGGGAAAACTGAATCGTGCAGTCGAACGCGCGTCCTCTGTGAAATTTTCTGTCATGACTAGACTCTGCGGATTCGATGCATTCATGACAGAAATAAATATCAGTCTATTCTCGATTCATTAAAAATTGCTATCGGTTCCTCGCGATCGAGACAATTTTCATTTTAAAGATTCGCTGTCAACTCCGGACACATCGACGACCCCCGATTGCAATTCCGTGGCTGATCGACATTCGAAACATCTTCTCAAATTAATATCTCCGTTGATCTCGTGCACTGACACTTCGTCGAACACATTCCGATATGAAATTTCCCGCCACGGTCGCTCAAAGACAGCCGCGGAAAAATGGTTCGGTGTCTTGGTGGATCTGTGGATCTTCCGGTGGGGCTGCGCGACCCGTGTCTGACCAAAGTCCGGCCGCATCCACTGTGCAGCGGGACCGCTCGAAATCGGTTCGGATCCCAATTGATCCCGAGGTGAGGCGCGACGGGATGGAACGAGACGGAACAGGACGGGGCGAGGCGACACGAGGCGGGACGGGACGGGACGGGACGAGGCGATCTGGTATGCAATTAGAGCGAAGTGCTCTCCCGTCGCACCGTCGCGAAAATGTTCGACTGGAAATCGACGCAGGAATCTCGAGTGGAGACGTTGCAACTGGTTCTAAACGGCTCTGACGTTTATCCGGTGTAATAATACGAGAGTCGGCCGGGCTACTTTTCTCTTCGCCGCCGGGCCCTCACCGTGGAGTTAGGTCTCTTTTTCTTGCCCTCTTTGTCTCCCTCTATAGTCTAGAGGAGAGAAGAAGTGGTCACGGCTCGTGGTTGTCTCGTGTCTCGTGTGCTGCGGCTCGCGCGCGCATTGTCTAAGGTCGCGAACCACTCGTAACAACGTCGTCGTCGTCGTCGTCTCTCGTTCTTCGAGCTCGATCCTCTCCGCTCCGGCTCGCGAAGGTCAATTCCCGGTTTCTACCGAATAAAGAAAATTCTGTGTTGCATTGTTGCTATTGCGTTTTACCTTTTCTCGAGTGGCCTCGCCGCTCATATGGAGACGCGTCTCGCGAAACAATAGCCAATCATCTATCTATCTCTCTCTGCACCTCTTTCTTTATCTTTACCGATGTTTTTATTATCGCAATTAGCCACCGCGCATTCGTCATCCTCGGTCGAACGTATTCCCAAGGCGATAGCTTATTAAGATCTCGGCGGTTCAGCTCGGACCACGCGACTCCTTATCAACGATTTCAACCGCTTTTGTCGATACAAGCTTTTCCTCGCGTTGCACAATCATCCATGATATCCGGCGACACATTCTCTCAGGAACGACACTCAACGTTTCGGATACACTGAATTCACCCTCCCGGACACGACATCGGTACACTGACTCCGAGAAACAGTTCAAAATTGATCACTGGACTGCGGATCTCTAATCAAAATGAAAATTGTCCGAACTTGAAAAGTCAAGAATTATAGAACAATCATTCTTGATTCTTAGAAGAAGTAAGAAACAAAATAGGTTATTAACTCGTTAGGTTGTTATGTCACCAATGCCCATAAAACTCGTACAAAGTGAAAACTAATTGAATAATATAAGAATGGGAAAAATAAGATTTATCGCAACAGTGAACCTGATAAACAGACTGCCGGATTTCATGCATTTATGACAATAATGGGTGAGCACGATTTAATGCAGTGGACATATTAAAAAGATTTAAAGACATCGGCGTATTGGTTTCAGCTTAATCAGTAGACTGCGGATCTTTATGCAAAATAAAAATGTTCTGCATCATTTGTGGGAGGCAGGAGTCAAATTAAAATTCATTTCATCCCTTAATGGCGTTTTTACATTGAAAACAACGTAACACCATTGTTACATTTGTCTAATATTGTATTTTATTGTTCTACATTTCACCTAGCTAATTTCTCCATAAATGCATAAAGATCCGCAGTCTATTAATCAGATAATTAAAAGAAGAAAGAAATTTCGATTTCACTCCACAGTGTCTTGCAATCAATGCGAACATTTTTTATTTTGCATGAAGATCCGCAGTCTACTGATAAAATGAATTTCACTTAATAGATCGCTTCGGTAAGAAAGATTCTGTGGGTGATACGTGACCGACGTGGCACTCAGTGTTAACTGGACGGTTCTCGGGCCACGTGGCTTTTAATTAACCATTTTATTAACGAAAGAGACGCAAGCACCGCTCTATGGGGCCAAGGCTCCGACCGAGACGGATTTGCGTTCGCGTTCCTATTTTAGAAAGAACAACCGCTCTACCTACGCGCTGCCGATCATCGTTTTGTCGATATATGTATAGATTTTCGAGACGTTGATCAAGGGGATGGCGATCTATTTGACGAGACACAAGCCACGAGTGTTACGATCTTGTGCAACTATTACCGGGAGAATTATTATCGTGGCTATCGTAGTCTCGCGTGACGTAGGAGGATGTGACGCTCGACCGTGCACGTGTAAATGCTCCTCACGCCGAGCCGTGTCCTTCTTTAGCGTAAACTCGCACGTGTCGTCTGCGAGTAGTCTTTCCGTTTTCCTTGTTCGAGTCCCGTTACGAACTGTCGATTTCGATTACGATTACGATTTCGATTTCAATGGCACGGTAGTCGAGTTCGTTTTGTCAACACGATCGCTGCCGAACCATAAAATGATACAATTTTTCGAAAAGTGAATGTAAAGCTCACGAATTTCGAAGATTTACTAAATGATGCGTCAACGAAATTTTAAGTAGTACATATGGATTTTATAACAATTTTGTCTTACAAAAAGACAAGATTCAACTTATGTAGACGTTGCACGATTTTTATTATGAGTTAGTCGAGTAAAAAATGTATTCTATCATTTCCTAAAATCTGTAGAATTTCAACCTCACTTTTATCGACGTGCGGTTTGCGTACTGGGTCGTGTATATCCACGCTAATATTTTTAGTGTTCTCTTAAATAGATCTAAAAAATTTCTGGATCACGTATTGAGAGAGAGAGAAGTCCCTATTTAAATATACAGTGACTCCCACTAATATTCGGACACTCTTAAAAACTCCGTAACTTTTTTAATATTGGAATATACTACTTGAATTTTTTGGAGAAGTTAGAACAATTAGTTTGCTGTAGAACGTGACAAAAATTTTTGAAAAAAACTGCAAGTTGTCGGAATTGCAGAGAAAATACTAAAATTTGTATTTTTCAACTTTTTCATGTGGGCTTATATGGAAAATTTAGAAAAAACGTTTAGTAGATCTGTATCAATTAAACGTATTCAGAAAATTTCATAAAAATCGGTCAACGTTGTAATGAGCTACAAACGTTTAATGATGGTAAAAATTGCAGTTTTTCACGATTTTCGGTCTTCAACTGCAGTAATTCTAAGGATTCTAACATCTTTCAGTGCCTGTCGTTTCTTCCCGCATCAACTGATTTCTATTAAACTTTCGCAGTGCATATAATTCACAAAGATCTACAAAACATATTTTTAAAAATTTCAATATAGGCCCGCATAAAAAAATTGTAGAATGCAACTTTTAGTATCTTCTCTACAATTCCGACCAAATGCAATTTTTAAAAAAATTTCTTTTCACATCCTGTAGTAAACTAATTGCTCTCGCTTCCCAAAAAAATTCAAATCGCATAGTCCAATATTAAAAAAGTTATGGTGTTTTTAAGTGTGTCCGAATATTAGTGGGAGTCATTGTACGTATAACGAAAGAAAGAAATTCAAGAGTGAAATTTCGGACAGGAAATTGACTGTACATCATGACGGTAGTCTTATTCGTAACTAAATTCGTCGGGGGTGAATAAATAGTATGAACGACGATTTCATTGAATCGGAAGGCGAGCGGAGCACGTGCAATGGTTCGCTGGTCGTTGCCGAGGCAATATAAACATCTCGTTCGAGAGCGAGGCAACGATATTAAGACCGCTGCGAATGATTTACGAGCATTTTGGCTATTGCGCTAAGACGATTACAGTGGCTCGATTGTCCAGGCATGCGTGATCGCGTTACACGCCTCTCTGGTTGAGACACGGTGCGTAAAAGACGCCTCGTTTATTTCGAGACAACAAGCAAGCACATACATATCGAAAAGAGAGATAGAGATAGAGAGAGCATCGTGCACACACGCTCGATGTAATGCGCGATAACGATTATTTCGTACTTCCTCGTGGCCGTTTCCTCGCTCTACACCTTTCCATACCGCCTCGCGTTCAACCTCTGATCGATTCGGTCTATCTCGGGACACCATTTCCCGATCGAAAAGCGATCAATTTTTTTGCGTAACTCCAGACACAACGTCGACCCTTTCGTTTCAATTAACCCTCGGAAGGTGAGACGTTTCTTGTTGCAGCATTCTCGGCGATCGAACAGTTCAATTTTCGAAGTATGAAATTCAAAAGAATGTTTTAACGTAGTATATGTAATCCTATCCACAATTTTTACTGAATACATATGTAAATTAATGAAAGCAAAAAGACTTTCATTTAATAAACAAATTACTTAAATTCTGTTTTAACAACGTTGTATTTTTTTGTTTCATTAATCGACGGTGCCTTCGCGATCTCGTTAAAAAAAGTATGAGGGTCTCAGGCTGAAAACGGATTAGTTTAGAAGTTATTAATTTTCCGCCGACTAGACTCCCATAATAGTTCGGACATTGTGCGCCGGGTCAAAACGAACCCCGCCACCGTGGCTCAATGGTGGAGGAGCTCTGAATTCTTTGTCAAAGTTTAAAAATTAATCTCTGCCGCGATATACAGCAGTAAGCGGAAAGTTTCCGAGCACTTTTACCTTCTCTTCGATAACGCATTTAAGGGGTCGTGTTCAGTCAGGGGATGGAAAAAACGTGAACACTGTATTTTTTTTGTACTTGATCCTAGCGAAGCGCGTCTCGAAAATTCGCTTTCTAAAGTGCACAGAGGGAATCCTTTTTGCTTACAGACTTGTTTTCTATCTCTACAAAATATGAAAACTTGAAAATTCTTTACAATATCGAGACACGAAAAAATTCGAAACTAACTTTCTCACAGAAGTTCAGAAGTTACGTCGTTTAAACTTTTAAACTTTCACAATAGCTGCTTAGTCTCGTAGCTATTGTTCTCAAGTCTCTTCGGACTATTTGGAATGGTTAAAAAATATGGAAACCGAATTTCGTTAGAATTTTTACATAATGAATTTATTACATGAGTAGTTTGGAATTAATGTAGAAAATGTCTATTTTCTATAAAAATCCTACAGTCTACTAATTGCACGTAAAGTGGATCATCGGAAACCGGCGAAAAAAGCTACAACGAGAAATTGTAGCCATAGCAATCTAGAAATTCGTTCGAAGGGTCCCACTGAAACGAATTTTCTGTTCCAGGACCGTCAGCTGACGTTGCACATCCAAGATGACGTCGGGGAGGGAAATCTACGGCGCATTTAGGTACGAAGCAACCAATTTTCGTCCCCGAACCGTTCGAAACTCGCGCCGGAATGATTTCACGGTAGAAAGGCGGCGGGAAAATAAAAAACCGTGTGACGAACGAGGCGAAACGGATCGAAACGAGAAACGCGCGTCGCTGTAACAGCAAATTGACTGGATAGTAGTGCTGGAGAAGTATCGATGATACTATCGACGATTATCGCTGTCGAAAACTATCGATAGCCCATTTACGTTATCGACGATTGTCGATGGCCGATGTCGAAGACTATCGGCAGTTTATTTACTCTATCGATAGCTATCGACAGCTATCAACAGATATTTAACACATTATCTGCCGACGATTATTCCATAACTTCTGGAGTCCTGTGGTCCATGACTACGAATTTTTTAATAGATCTATCAACAGCACTATCAATCATGAAAGAACAAATCACTACTAATAACGTAATCGTATTTTCAAACATTTTGGTACAGCATAAAATATTAAAATCGTGGTTGGAGCTCCGCGCAGATCTAATTTCTTCTTTGAAAAATGTTATTTACCGAGGAACGAATCAAAGAGCAAACGCCATCGATGTTTCTATACCCAATAGGTGCGATAGTTCGTAGCATCGTGGCAGGGACGCGTGCTACGGTGCAACGCGACTGCAAATCGTGCGCACAGAAGTCTGTTATTTCCAGAATTTTCGTGGGAGTAAATTTCCAATACGACCTTTCTGTAATCTACTTCCGCGGAAAAGTTTGCGTGGGCGCCAGTCGATATTCTCAGATTATATGATCATCCTGATGCGCTATCAATTCGGTTTGGCTCACAAATAACGGACGCGCTCTCTCGAAGGTCTCTCGCAATAAGTTACAGGTTGCACGCGGATAAGAAGTTTCGAATGGCGCAAGCCATCTGGACAAAACCCAAAATTTCATCTGAAAAGATAACGGCTGATCCTCACGAGTACCTACATTGCGCATTTGTGACCAAAATTTTTAGACGGATCACAAAATTCGTAATTTTTACTGTACTTATTACCGTGCATGTTCTCTTGTATTTAAAAAATCTGCATTTACTATAAATGCCATTATATCCCAATGCAAAAACATCATAAAAATCAAATTGACTTCAAGACGGTCCTTTTGGTTCGGACCATAACTAAACAACTTCATGTTTTTATTACCGATCAGTAGACAAAAATATTTTTCAAAACATACTCCGTAAAAAAATTCGTGCAAGGACGATCTCGGAAACCAGAATATCATAATGTGGTAGATGACAACAAAACCGTAATTTTTTACTACATCGATTGACTGCGCAACTCGTTATTTTGCTACAGAAACGTTGACTTCGATTCAATTTGAAGTGGTGAAAAGACATAAAAACAAACGATAGTTTTGTCCAGTCGGCTGGTATTATATTTGTCGGGACGCTGCCGCCGTACCACAAGGAGCAGCTCGAACGATTATGGTCGCGGGTCGTGACGCAAGAGACTTCCGAATTTTCGAGTGTCCTCTTTTCCCTCCCCCTCGCATCCCCTCGCACGACGCGTTCCAACCTAAAGGGCAAGTGCGAGAATCTTGACCGAAACGACCGCGAAAAATCGTACGTACTCTCGATCCATTATCCATTGTCTGGGGCTACGTGCTTCAGTACCAATGACGTAACATTGACGCAAGCGACAATTGTTACGGCTACAATGCTGCAGGGCGGAACGTCGATAGTTCGGACCAGCTACGAAAATTACGTCCTCCCTACCGGGAAATCCGAATCTGTTCGAATCGTAACTCGAGTCGGAAACATTCCAAAAGTTCGAGCTCTCGTGTCTCTTTGATCGTTTTCAAAAAGATGGACGTGCTATCCGTACTATCTTCCCACTGGGTTCAAACATTGTTCACACGTGTTTAACCCCTTGCCCTATAACGTCGCGTCGGACGTGACCAAAATTCAAATAAAATTGGTGAAATATCTACCGTCAGTATCATAATAGACGGCACACGCTTTGAATAAAAATTGGATCTTTACAAGTGGATCAAACGACTTCAGCTTTTCAGCGAGGCTTGGTGGATTAGTTTACTGAATTGGTTGGGATGTAGTAGCCAGATATCATGTAATAAAAATAATTGCATAAACATTACACTACAGTATTTTAAAATATTTCCCAACCATTCTTGGTCTCATAAATTGTCTAAAATTGACGGCTCTAAATGTCACGCGTTCAGTGCATTAAAATAAAAAAGAATGGCTTATTGAAAATTGATCCCGGACCGAATGACTGAATGTTTTTATTTTTTGCAGCCTGATCGTGGACGACGTAGACTCGCACTCGATATCGAGCGAGAACTCGGACATGGACGGTCTGTCGAACGAAAGCAGCTCGAAGAACTCGTCGACGCAGACACCGATGGACAGTCCGGGAGGTCCCAGAGAGAGGATCAAGCAGATGCAGGTCGAGGCAGAGACCAGGAGAGGAGAATTCGCGAGGTTGCTCGAAGAGCACGCCCAAGTGGTCAGGATGCTGAAGATGATGGAGGCCGAGGAGTAGCCCTCGCTGAGCGGGAACGTTGCGAGAGCTACGCACGCGTGATTCCATCCTCGATTGGGCAGAATCCTTGAGACCTTGTTAGGAGAGAGCACACACATCGCGCACGAAGAGCCCAGCGATTCGCGACAATTCTCTCTCTCTTTCTCTGTTCCTCTATTCATTGACGAATTAGACAATTTCCTCGAAAACGGTTGCGCGCGAGTACAAAAATACTATCTTAGGTTATCTCGTCAAACCAAGCTTCTGATTTGTCGGTGAAACAAGCAGCGAACGAGAACCTCGTTTAGACCGCACCTTACACTTAGTTGACGCGATGAAAAGCGTGCTGGCCGATCGAAGCGGAAAAAACGATCGTGCGCGAATCGAGGTCGACGGCCGGTCGCTTTCCGGGACGCTTTGCAGTCCTCGATCATGAATCCTTTTTCTCTCTCGTTCGGTTTAGCGCTTTTTGGATTTTCGAGTAGCCGAAGCAAGCGAATCAGCCTTAGGGAATTCTTTCTCAGCTAAACTTTCGGTAACCCCCTCCGAATTGGCTGAAGTTTGTTCGCTATTTTGATGTCATTCCCTACCTTGCCGACACGCGAACTTAATGGGTGAGGATCTTCAAATAATCGCAGCGCTTGGGAAAAGAAGCAAAAATTCCTCAAGTGACAGAAATTACAATGACCGAAGTTACAAGCTTGGATTAGGTTCACAGTATTAACTGTCTCGGTAACATAGGGAGCGACACTGTAATTCTTTTCGCAATCATTTTCTTTAAAAAATGAGTACCTATTTACAAAATTCCAGCCAATTCGAAGCATGGGGCTTTTCGGAAGCGTAGCCCTTGTCTCTCCTTCTTTCTTTCTCTCTTCATTTCGTGAACGCAAGCCTTCAACCGCGCAATTAGTTCTCCCTCTCGGAAAACCAATGCCCTTTCGTTTTTCAACGAGAAGTCTGACATACTTCTAGTTACGACAATAATGAGGAACACTCGGCGTACGTTCGTAAAATCTCGGGACAAAAGGACTAACGTGTTTCATGTACATACGTAATATACGTCACACGCGTACAGCGTGTCTGGTGCAAGGATAGGTTCGAGCACCTCGAGTATCTCGCTCACTCGTAACGATAGAAAACAATGGCGAAGGTGCGAGATGTTTGAAGTGCTTTGTATTAGGTCGGTGCAATAGTTGGTGCCCGTTTCCTTGTTGTATTGTAATGCGAAGTCGAGCACGAACTTTTCCACTGAACTAATGCTTGATCGTCTCGGTAACTGTATTGAAGATACTAGAAAAATTGGTTACGACAATTGAGTAGCGGGCGCAAATTTCTAGCGGAAACGATTTTTCGTTGTATCGTTACGAAGTCTTGAATCTGACATTCCAACTGCATCGATAGTTCTACTGTTATTAAAAAGTCTTAAATCTGATATTCTGACTGGAACGGTAGTTCTACGGTTACTTTCCAATTTTACTCAAAAGGGTCCAACAACCTAGAAGAAAACAAAGAGTTCCATTCAGAGGCCAAAGCTAGACCCTTAAAGAAAGTTTCTGCTAGAAAAATGTGCCCTCTTCAAGCAATTTCCATAAAAACTCGTTTCACATCTTGAATAGTTTCTCAGGGGATCGAGCACGTATGCTTTCATCGGTCACCTTGCGTACAAACGGACACACACGTACACATACACATACAGCAGAAATGGCTGGCCTAAGCGTAGTACAAACTTTTCAGAAATGAGAACAACAAAAGTTGTTGTGTCGTCGACACCACCTCGTTGATAGATAGATAGATAGATACGGTCGCTTCGCGTTCCGAGCGAGGCGAGACGTCGCGATCATGAGTGTCTAGGAAATCTCGACGGAGTACAAGCTTGTACGTTTTATAGCGTTGTATAATTGAGTGTTCCATACGTGTAAGTTAGTTTTATATACCGTAAAAGAAGCGTACGTACGATAGCGTGTAACGAGTCTAAGCCTGGCGGAATATACGTAGAGCTTTCCTGCGAACGTATCTCCCTTTGTTTCGACGCAATGCGACCGTTTCCGAGTCGTTCTACTTGGAAAACCGCGCACCGAGAAACCGTGTCGATTTTCCGTGTCCCATGGTGTCCCGTGGGCAGTAGAAGCTAATTGCGTCGCGTTAATTAACGGACCAATGCGTAAGGCTTTGAAACATTCTCCTTGGTCTCTGCGTACATATTGCGTTGGGTTTACATCTACGTAAAATAGGTATTATTAGGCATTTATAGGAATATACACGTATACAAATGTATAAAAAAAAAGTATGTATAAATATAGACTTGTGTTATAATGTTAATATTAAATTATACAACAGAAGCATTATTATACACGTGTTGATTGACGTCCCATCGTTGCTAGAGCATCCATTTTCGCCTAGGAGGAGCATTTTTTAAAGACGTCAACAAGTTAATTTCTTGTGTCTTACATCACCACCTTTTGTAATGTATTGGTAAAGAGTAAATGCTGTTTTCAAGGAAATCACCGTTGTATTGACTGGCATCAGAGAAGTGACGACGATTTATCGTACAATCAAAAAATATATGTATACTTTATTCGAATCGTAGTTACGCATATACATTTTTATCACAGAGATTATAGAACGTTAGACGAGGTCTAATAAATATGACACATCGGTGCAGTGAACGTAAAACGTGTATAATCAAACATGGGAAGATTGCACAAGTCTTACCATTTGTGGTTTATATACATACGGATTATTTTGATCTAAACCTTTGCACCGGTTGCAGACCAGGGCGTAATTCGATTCATCGTTCTCTTCTGTTTCTTTGATCGACTCGTTTGATTAATGCACAAGTTAGTAGTTTCCATAAATAATTTATTCCTCCGGTACTCTACGCTTAATTGCCAGTAACATCATTCTATGGCTCAGAGTAACATTGTAATCTAGCAAGTATCTTATCAAATCTGCCTGTTTCTCTAGCAACTCCTCCAAGTTCGTTCTCGTAGGGTTGTAACGTACTTCTCCGTAACTGTCATGGTTAAAAGACGACATCCATTCCTCTCGTATGACGTCTGGTGGTGGATGCAAACGGTTGAACTTTAGAACTCTTTCTACAAATTAAAATAATCACATTTTCCACAAGGTCCTGTACAACCACATATTGTCTACCAGGCAGGGCTCGAAACAAAGTAGCCGTTACAATTTTTATAACAGTTTTCAAGCCCTGCAGACTGATCTAGTGTGTACTTACTAATATAATGTACATATACTGGCACTATAATCATCAACTCTAGCGTTGTTAAAAATAAGATATAATTTAAAGGAGTGAACCACTCCGATGCTCTACAGTATTGCTCATAATTCGCTTTGTGCGTATGATGCAGAACAATGGCCAACAGTAAGTAACATGTGACCCACAATGACGTTATGAACAGGGGTGTCCTTATAATCTGATATGTTGATTGATAAAAGTCAAGGTACCCGTAAACACGCAAGCTATGGTGTTTCTTTTTGAGAAGGTGATCCGTTAGCATGACTATCAACCAGTAGGCACAGTGAAGATACAAATATACAAAATAAGTGTCACATTTGTTCTGCTGCTCGGGCCAAACACACACAAACACAATTCCTGTGATCTCTAGACAGATCTGAAAGAAAGAAAGCTCGTGATACCATGGGAAAAGATTTGAAGATGTCCAATTATTCCATATAATACGATGCTCACGGCTAGTATGAGAGGAACTGACACAATGGGAACAGTTTCCAGTTTCGGGAAGTCCATGTTCTCTTCGAGCAACATCGGCACGAAGCGTTCCTCGTCGTCCATATTCTCATACGAATCGAAGAACACAGCTCCCTAACAAACCCTCGGATTAAAAACCACTGTTGAACAACACATTGACTGCCATTATTCTTTGACCAGGTTTTAATTGGAAAATAACCCAATTACATAGTGGTTAAAGTAGCGACTGCCAAAATAAATTTTAATATTCCAGTTTTGCTTCCATCGACTGTATCACTTTGACTCTTTTCGAGTAATACATGGCAGTCAACGTCTTAGAGCATGGAGACTCTTACACAAGCCTACATAAATCTAAAATTCTCGTAAATAGAGCAGCAGAAGCGACGCGGAGAGGTTATGTTTACATTCCATCAACGATGACAGCGAAATGATGCGATGAAACTGTGACAGAATGCCCAGACATTTGTTTGACGGTACTTACCGTACCGGACGAACTCGGATTTCGAAGAAGGCTGACCATTCCACAATTTCTTGTGCACAAAATGATGAAACGGAACTGTTACATCCTTCATAACCAGAGCTGCGTCAGCGTTCCTTTGTATTTTTATTCACAGACAGCAGTAGAGTTTCCAACCGATCAGTCACGGAATACTTTAATCCGTTTCATCTGACGCATAGCGGAAACGATTCGGACCTTCTGTAATCTCCACTTTATTGTATATGTATATGACCGATTATGATACACTGCCACGTGACACGGAAGATGAAAATGTCTATGACAAAGCTGCATACCGACGGGATAGTGTACTGCGAGCAGGTTCAAAACTATACCCACTCGACTAAACACGAATCCGAAAGATCTTCATTGCTGCAGGCTTTGAGAAATTTTATTTTGAACGGAAAGTAAAATTTGTTATATTTAGACATTTTTTAAACGCTATTTACGTATGTTTAAATTTTTATGATGTTATAAACGTTCCTGTGGTTGTTAAAGTTAGTACAGAAATGTAAAAAATGTGATAATTTGTTGATGATAGAAATCGAATAGCCACCACCTCTTTCCGAAGTCGGTTTGGAAAATATTATTGACAGCCAGCTTTTGAGTAGTATTCGACATTTGAAAAATAAAACCCGAATATCGAACTTGACTCGGATTCGCGGGTACATATCGAACTATTGTTCCTATTTCTAGACAAAATCGATCGTAGAAAATGGGACGTGTACGGCGCGTATCGCACGAGCACACTCGCCAAACAACGAAAGTCGATTAACACTAACAATATGCGTTTCTTGTTATAATCAGGCCCGAGATATTCCCCTCTAAAAATATCGGTCTATTCTCGAAGCTACACGGACAAGATACGTGTCCGTTTAGTAAATATTTAGCAGATCTTGGAGCGCGGGAACACTAACAACTCCTAGTTAGCTCCCCGCTCGAGAGTGAAAGAACACACAATGTTCGCGACGGGAAGAACAAGAAAAATGGTGTAGAATAAGTCAGCCCCGATTAATGATTAGGTATAAATGCGAGCTGAATCGGAAGAAGAGCAAATACACAGAGCCGGACATTGAGAAATTACGCGTACTTACTGTTGTGTTATTTTCAACTTAGTAAAACGATTTAAAACGGAAGTAAATGTCTATGTATTTCCCGTCTCCAAATTTTTATTCTGCAGAGACTGGTTGTTTATCTCTAGAATAAAATAAATAAACTGGTTTTTAGAACGAAGATTAGATAAAGGAATTGATAAGAATAAAATGATACGAGTCTCTCGAATGAAAACAGTAAAAAGAATCGCTGGGTGGTCGAAAGTTATTCGCGGCGATCTTCAAGCTTCGCAGGCAGAATTTCGCCGGCGAAACGAAGAAAAAAACAAACGATGGACAGCACATAGCCTAAATGAACGCACACAACTTTCGACTATTACCGAAACTTAACTAAATTCCCCGTGTATCAATTAAATTTACAAGTATGTTCGGAAGACAGATATTTCTGGAGTCAGTGGACGATCGAAGCGAACAATGGAGACGCAACGAGTGCCTCCGACAACTTTTGGCTACCCGAGCACAACAGGGAACACCGTTCGCACAGCTGACAAGAGTTCCGTTCTCCAGAAACGACGGGTTCACGCTTGATCTGAACTTTATTGTTCTCGATGATCCCTATCTTAGAACGCCTCGGATGTTAGTATAAAAATCCCTTGGAAGGTTATATGCTTGTACACTGGGTTCGGAAATAAAGTAATCTTGTAATCAGTAAAGCCTTGATGAGGTTTCTTTTAGGCTTTGACAAAGTTGACGCAATAGAATCAATTTAGGTCTTAAGCGATTTTTATTCTAATATGTGCTTGAATAGAGAAATATGTATCATCACGTCCAATAGAAAAATGTTTAATAATTGTAAAATAAAATATGAGAAACCGGTCGTTTAACCGACGATGGTAGGATTAGTGTTTTTTTATCTCGTGGAATTACAGAAGTACTACCGACCAATATTTGCTGGAATACATAAGACAGATGGAAGAAAGGTACGCGACAATGGAAAGAGAATTGACCAGAACGAAAATGCTGCTCCCCTTGATACCACGCAACACCGTTCCCCTACGTCAAACGGTATTCCAACATTAATCTCTCTCGAATGTCCCATTTCGTACGCACACTTGAGAATCGAATGTTTCCGAGTCGCAGACGAACTGGAAGGAATGCTCACTCGCGAAGAAATACGGGTGTAACGGTGGGAATTCGTCTGGACGTCAAAGAGAGACCACCGTTGGCTCGCAAGACGTTCTAAATCGAGAGAAAATTAATGTTTCCTCGAGGAGGAGGCATCATGCGAGAAGGGGAAGAGATTCGACTGTGGATTATGCGAACTGGAGGAACTGCAGGAACACTTTCCAGGTAAACTGTGCGAACGGATATATATATATATATATATATATTGTTTCTTCATCATTTTCTTTTTTGATTTTGTTGAATTTTCTAGATTGACGGATTGTCACTTAAAGTGTTAAAAGAGTGATTAAAATTTGTTGATTAGAATTCGCAGAACGACGTGTACCCCATAAGAGACCCCGGAAGTCACTCGTGCCGACCAAAAATATTGAACAAGGACTCCACGGCTGTCTGCTCGACGCACAACGTTGCTGTGATTCTCCCAGAAGACTCTCCACCCTCGACCCATGACTCGAGACGCGATCAAACGCTACATAGGCCCGAAGTTCATC
This sequence comes from Lasioglossum calceatum, assembly GCA_963966675.1. Classification (NCBI taxonomy): domain Eukaryota; kingdom Metazoa; phylum Arthropoda; class Insecta; order Hymenoptera; family Halictidae; genus Lasioglossum; species Lasioglossum calceatum. Next base: position 15,972,506 of record OZ016546.1, on the reverse strand, counting down.
AATTTTTCCCGAATGGAAACACGGGCACGAGTCTACGCGCGAACAACAACATTATCTTGGACTCTGGAAACAAACGCGACGCGACCAACATGGCCGGTAATTCTGGGAAATCCTCGATCACCGCTAATACGCAGAAACCACAACCTCCGATGAAAAATGTATGTAATCTGTTCCGAAATTAAAATCGAGATTAAAGGATCGTTAAATCTCGAGTCGGCTGATGTGTAAACCATTGTAACGAACAAAAATAGAAGAATGATACATATCTAGGCTGATTTCAAAGAGTGAAGTCGATCGAACTAGCGCAGGTGCTTTGGTTCGAGATTTAGTGATCCTACGGTTTTAATTGTCGGCGTGTTTTTAATTATTGTATATCTGGATCGTCGGTGCCACCGTCGATGAAAAGGCGTTGATGGAAGCTTGCCAAAGATCCGACGAGAAACGCGAACCGGAAACGTCGCGCTGTATTGACTCCGATGTCAAACACGAGGATTATAAGCAGAGCAGCTTTAATGCAAACGGATCGATATTGCCATCGACGATGGAGTCGAAACTTCATCGAGACGACTCCGATCGGAATCCCGAGAGCATGGTACGAGAATCGAGCGACAATCTCGCGGAGAAACGCGCGATCAAGCGGATCAAGTGCTTCGAAAACGCTTTCGCGCGACGCGAGGAGAATCGTCCCCGAAAGTTGCAACAAGAGAGGACCGGTTTGACGAACGATCAGGCCAGGAATTTAATGAGAATGCTTCAGAAAAATGTTCGAACGCAGAAAAGAGTGCCAACACCGAGAAGCAACGTGCACACCGCTTGCACTCCGATGGTGCAACCTGCGTTATCGAATCCGGTGCTGGATCCGAACGGAGTGACCGTTCGATTGTTGCGGTTCGAGCCAAAAATTTTATTTCACTCGTCTACGTCCCTAAGCGCTTTATTTCTTTCATTCTAGCACAGATTTTGCATTCTAAGTTCACCCTTTTGCAAACCAAATTCACCCTTTTTCAAATCAAGTTCTCCCACGAAGTTCCCTTAAATTATTGTAATCAAATAAAATTGATTGTTCCTAAATTCACAATTCTATTGCGAATTTATGACATTTAAGTATTATTACTAGACTGCGGATTTTATGCATTTATGACAAAAATGGGTACGCATAATTTAAAACGGTGGAGGTATTAAAGAGATTTGAGGCCACCAGTGTATTAGTTTCACCTTAATAAGATAATTAAAAGAAGAATGAAATTGTTATTTGGCTCCTGTGTCTTGCAATCAATGCAAACATATTTTATATGCACAATAAATTTTCTCTTTTGGAGTAACCTGAAAGTAGCCTGAAAAAACAAAGCAAGAAAATCTTGAGTCGCAATAAGGCCTGCGAAAGAGTTAATTTGAAGTGCAGAAAAGTGAATATGATTTACGAAAGGATGAATTTGGAGTGAAATACCTCGGTCCGTTTCTTTATATCTGTTAATCGTTTGTAGATTAGCGGTGTTGCTTTACGCCCCGACACTGTTGCCAGCGCTGAATTCCTTGATTGCTCAACAAAACAGTCAATCGGCGATTCCGATACCTTGTTTCGAAGGCTCGAACGACCTGTTGACTCAACTTTTCCGAGTGTTGAGCAGTCAACAACGCGTCCCTAATCTGTCGTACACGGCGAGTCCCCGACCAGAAGAAACTCCACGAAATTCCAGCGTTGCGTCATCAAGTTCGCCGTGCTCGTCGTCGAATCCAGAACAGCGATTCCAGGTACTAATATATCGTCGGCTGACTCACAAGTTCGTACGTTTCCCCATACGTAACTCTCTTACTTATTGTTACTTGTTCAGGTTATGACTTACGGTATATGCACCACAATACAGGGTGTCCCAAAATTGTTGCCTTTGAAGAGAGTGATCCCTGAGATCATTTAAAGTCACTTTTTCCTTTGCGAAAATGTTCTCCGCAGCTTTGTTACGCGAGTATTAACGAAAAACGCGGACCAATCAGAGCGCGGCTACAGAGGAGTGTGGCGTCGACATTGGCCGAGCCAATAAAACTCGTCCGCCGTAGCCGCGCTCTTACTGGTCCGCGTTTTCTCTTAATAACTTCTTAACAGTGCTGCGGAGAACATTTTTACAAAGGATAAAATGAGTTCTAGTAACCAAAAATTAGAATGATCAAGAAAAACCATGCGCGCATGAAATTCGCGGTCTAGTGATATATAAAAGAGACGCACGAATTTATGATTCACTCCAAAGTTCTCGGACCCCATGTTCTTCGAATTCGAAGGTTCTCAACAACACCGAAATTTGGCGCAACGTTTCAGACGTTGTCGAAGCAATCTCAGGACGAGACCACCGCTTCGACCAGCCGGCAAGAATTAAATTCGGTCGGCGTTGACGCATCCTCTTACCCCCGCGATCATGCGAATTCGAAAGTTTCCGCTGGGCAGTGCGGCGAGAGCTTTCCGCGCCAGCGATCGGAAGAAAATTAGCGACCTTTCTGACGACGAGCAGAATTGCTCGGGCTTCTCAGAAGGGTCGAGGTGAGATGGCTGATGAACCGGACTGCGAATAAAGAATTCGCACACAGAGCGTGGAACCGGGTAAGGACGCTTGCGCGGGGCTAACACGTGCTGAAGGAACGGGCGGCTTTACTACGAACGTCCATCAAGAAAGTTGCAGTTGTGCGTGGTTGCGCTGCCGGAACGCGTCTTCTTCGTTTGGAGGGACACGAAGAGCGGCCGACGTGCGTGGTGCATCGTTTCAAATCGACCACTAATGGATTAAACCGTGGCTGCGAACTGTCGAATATTCCTCGACTCTCCCGAACTGATTCCTCGAAGACGAGCGTACTGATTCGGCGAGGTTTCCCTGGAAATTTTCCACCGGAATGTAACTCGTCGATCACACGCGATGATTCCAACGCGAGAAGATGGATGCTACAACGACCGAGACGTGAGGACCGACTAAGAGGAACACGTGGAAATTCGATATAAACTCGAGGCAGGATGGGCGAACCAGAAGCCGCCGCAGCGAACGCTGACCCCAACAAGAAGGACCCGAACGCGGACCTGTACGAGACCAAAGCACCCAAGAAGCTGATCCGCCTGGTCACCGTAGTGGCCTACATGTTCTCCGTCAGTTTCGTGGCTATAGTCCTCAGCGCGTACTATTTGTTCCTCTGGGTCCCGCCGGACCCGAAGCTTCTGCGACGGCCGAATCACCTGGCAGCTGAACCTGACTTGGGTTTCATGCTGGCCGATGATCCTCCCTCGGACGAGATCCCGCTTTTAGGAGCCGGCAATTTCGCTGGGCGCATCGTCGGCGACGATGTCGACGCCAAGAGTCGGCTGAACAAGCGACAGGAAAACTTGAACGAGTCTTTGCTGATACTGAAGATGTTTCTAACGGAACAGCAGAGGAAATTGAGACACGACTCCGCTGAATCGAGCTCGAGCAAAGGGAGACTCGAAAGTGAAACCAGGACCGAGAAGACGCTCCTTGTTGCGAACTCTACGACCATTCTTGCCGAGGAACCACAGGGTTTCATCAAGGAGGAAGAGCACATTCCAGTAAGTCCTCGGACAAAGACGACTGCGATTGTCGAGGAGACAAATGTTACGGAAATTTGGCCCGCTAAAGATGCTAAGAATTACCGATCGAAGTCGTTTCGAGAGGAGTTATCGATCGATCGATCGGATCTTGATGGAAAAGAGTCTCTCGATCGGCTCGCCATAAATGCCTCGCGCAACTGGAAGTTCACCGATCGTCTGGAATCGAACCCACCGTTCCGAGCGTTCGCTAACATTGCGACGAATTCCAAAGGTAAATGAACGATTTCGGACGTGTATAATATACAATGTATCGCACACGAAGCTACATTAAATTCACCATCGTAACCATTCAGTATTTCCCGTTCATGTTCACAGTGGAATACAGTCACTCACAGTGAAAATCGTGCAATCACCGGATTAGATATACTAGGAATACCGAGCCCTAGACGGGACTATGTATACTTCTTTATATAATAATAACATTTTTATGGTAACATCCCTCTCTCTTAACCGGCCCGCGTGGAACCGGACCTCTGGTCGGGTAAACGATTGACCGGTTAATGCGAATCATATAATAGTACGGGTGGTGCAAAATGACCTTTATGGTTTGAATTCTTTATAACTTTTTTATTTCAACATTCTTCCAATTTTTTGTTTCAGAATAAAATAATCCCGATTATCGATCGTAAATGTTAAATGTTTAATTTAATGATGCTTTCGGCGCTACCGTTTCGATCACTTGGTAAATCTAGCAATTTTGCAATAAACTTTTCTTCTTTCCTAACGTTTCGGTGATCGAAACGGTAGCGCCGAAAGCATCATTAAATTAAATATTTGTTTCAGAATGTCGTAACCAAGACTTCTAGAATTTAATATGGAAAGACACACAACAGAACAACGAACAAAAATAATCGAATTTTATTTTGAAAACCAACGGTCAATTGTTTTGACGCAGCGTGCATGTCGTCGATATTTCAATGTGCCGACGATTTCATTTGTGTGCGCCGCGTTGTATGAGGTCTTCCTGGGGAGGTTCCTTACTGACCCTCCTTGCTGAAAATTTGCAACCAAACGATGTATTGTTGGCGCTGTGGATGCCGTCGGCACATTGAATTATCGACGATATGCACACTGCGTCAAAACAATTGACCGTTTTATTTTGAAAACGTTGATTTTCAAAATAAAATTCGATGATTTTTGTCCGTTGTTCTGTTATGTGTATCTTTCCATATTAAATTCTAGAAGTCTTGTTTACAACATTCCGAAACAAAAAATTGAAAGAATGATGAAATAAAAAAGTTAGAAGGAATTCAAACCATAAAGATCATTTTGCGCCACCCTGTATATGTAAGATTATGTACGATTTCCACTTTGAGTGACTATAGTTTTCTTTTGTTCGTGTTCAGAGCGTATAGCTAAGATTCGAGGAGATTGGAATGTTCCGGTTTCGGCGGGATGAAAAGCAGCGATTAAAACCTTAGAAATAAGATCGCCGTTGGATCGGCGCGCGACGATTATCCGTATTGTCCGCGTAATAACTGAAACAGGGTCAGCTCGATCCATTATGGCTTCCTCGACGTTGCATCGATACAACGATTTTGCAATTTCTAAAAACGATCGCGGCTTCGCTTCGGCGGCCGGGCTTCTTTAACTCTTATCTAATTTGAACGATTTGCTTCTGGGTTAACGCGATGAAAATCCGAATCGGCGTAGGATTCGGGCAATGCGAGGAAAGGAGACTCTCGGGTAGAGTAGAAACGATTTCGTTCTTTCCCCCTTGATCGAAAGTCTCTGTTTGCTCTCCGAATGATCGAAGAATGACGTTTCAACGCTGTTAAGACAAAGGCGCGCCGCGCTGCCTTTGCGTGCAACGAGCCTCGGCTACTCGCGAATCGAAGGCCTCCGAACGTTTACGAATTTTTCGCTCCGCCGGGCTATTTTTCCTCTGCATCATAAACGTCCGACATATGTACATCCTCAGAACATGGCGCCCACATCGCCAAATGTTTCGGAGCCTTGCACAACTACTCCCACTCTTTTACAGAGAAATCTACTACATGCACCCCCTAGCTCTGTGTATGACGAATATACTCGTCGTGCGATCAAATTAATTACTTGCCGCTCACATGAAAATTTTTATAAATATTAAGGGTTGTCCCATCTGAAATGTCCAATATGAAAATTCTTCTGGATATTGTATTCTAGATATAGATTCACTTTATCAATGAAAACTGTTTAACCCTTATTATCGGTATGTGGATACAAGAGGTTAATCAAAAATACAAAAAATAGAAATCGCATGGACCTTTCGGCAAGACTGTGGTGCACATTGGTTTATGATGCAGCTCCATCTGTAGGAAATGCATTTACTTTCTGCCAGAGCTGTGCAGAGCTGTGCAGAATAATTCACTCCTGAAATAGACATTTATTTTCTTTCTGAATAAGATAACAGTATCTTGAAATTGTTCTAATGTTTTTACCATTTTAAATTACAGTTAATCATTTTTATCGCTCGTTCGAAAATAAGTAGATAGTATTCAATAAGAAACTCCGTTCCTCGCAATTGTCGATACCGGGAATTTTGAAATCCGGAGTCTATCTTTGTTACACAATTCGTTACTTCGTTAATTTGATGAAGAACAGTACAACGTTGGAAAATGGCTGGTGTAATCGTTGCGAAATCCACTGGAGGATATCGACGGTGTTCCTGTGGCGAGGCTCCGCGTTCTCGCGCCAACTACGTGGCAGTACGCAAGCTCGAGCTTATGTAAAATGCTTGCGCAACATTTTTAATCGGTTCTTTGTCACTTCTACGGAAGCCTTTCAACTCGAAACGGAGGTGATCGTTAAATTCGCAAATCTCAAGCTCGAGCTTTCGCCGTAATCGTATAAAATTTGCTAAAGCACATACTACGAACGAGCTTTAGCAAAGATTGGCCACGTCAATCCTGTTCGCATTTAATTTCGTGAGGCCTTGCGAGAAGATCATCGAACATTTGAAAATTCCGCACTTTTCTGCAAGCTTTACTGAAAGCTCTGCACGCGAGCTTCGTTCGCAATGTTTGCACGATAGATAAGAGCCTTGGCGAGTTAATAAGGCCATCGGAAACATTGGTTTAAGGGCATTTGGCGCGGCGACGAATCCTGTAAAGTCGAGAGCAGCCCTTGAAGCTTGCGAAACGAAGCACGCTGGAGTCAAGGTTCCCGAGCTTGCGCAGTGAAAGCGCGCCGGTGTCGTCGAATGGGTGTGTTTTTCAGCAGCGGCCGTTGGTGGGAAAGGTTGATCCGCGAGTAAACGAACAGAAATAATTATGGAATAGTTCGTAACGACAGAAAAAGGAAAATTCCGTGTCGTGGCGCGTCCTCGAAAGCTCTCGGTTTTTGGATAGTTTGCTCGGCCATAACCCTGGAACGATTCTGCATCGCGTTCGCGGAGCTTGCAGCTTTCTTGCGGTAACGCCCTATCCAGTGAGCTAGCCTCTCTCGCTCTATCCCCTCTCTTTATCTCAATCTCTCGATCGAAAGCCTCGTAACGGTGCGACAACCTAAACGAACTCGGAAATGGTGAGAAAACGACCTCCGATCTCTGGAGCTGTGTGATCTGTGTGCCGACGAAAATATCCTTCAGAAGCATTGTGGACGAGCCTCGAAGCAGTCTTTACTGATCGTTGATGATTACTATAAACAATTCGGAAAAGATATAAATACACGAGCCTCGAGAAATTTCCATGCAGGCATGTTTCCCTCGAAGCTCCCTTGATGACTTCCGGCGACCCGTCGCGATCCGAGCTCGGATTTTGGTAATTATTTACGAGGAGTCATATCTTAATCGTCTCGATGACCTTGTTGTGTCCTGTCAAGGTCGATGACACGAATAACGTTACTTGTATGTATGCACATGCATCATCGCCACGTGACTATATGAACACATGCATTTTCATCCTTCATTGAATAATATATCTGCGTCCACTTTTGATGTTCAAACTCGCACGAAGGTTATAGTATCCTGCATCATAACATGTGTCCTTTCGAACCTAACAATTCGATCCTGAAGCATTCCCTCGTATCATCAATAGAAACGAAGAAACTGTTTTGTAACGTAAGCAATTAAGTTACTCGCGACTTTGACCTTGATAACGTATCTGAAGGTCATCGAACTGGATTTTCAACGATAATCCCAGAGATCGAAAGAATGTTTGTGAATTTCTTCGTAATCTTTTTAACGCGTCAGTAACATACTTGGAGGTGTCCCTCTTTCAATCTCTGTTCAGAGAGGTGCGGAAGGGACGCGGTGGATTATGCAGCTGCCGCGAAAAATGAGCACTCAAAATCTGAACTCGGAGAAATTGAACCCGGAAACGGGTATCCGCGAGCATAAGCCCAGCAACGAGATCCGGTTCGCCGGCGACGAGAGGAAAGACAAGCTGTACGAGTCGAAGCACAAGCAGAAATTGGTGCGCGTGCTGACGGTGGTGGCCTACGTAATATTCGTTAGCATGGGCGCCATACTGGTCTCGTTGTACTATACCTTCGTCTGGGACCCCAAAGACGTGAACGTGACCACTGTCAGGATCAGGCAGAGACCAGAATGCGTCAATACCAAATTACCGAACCCTCTTACCACCCCCTCCAGCGTCAACGGTAAAGCTATTCTTTCGAAGCTCTAGGCAGGCCAAAATACATCACACTCTGATCCAGAGTACGATTTCACTCGTGCACAACTAGCCTGCAGATTTTTCTGCAAATTAAAATATTTCTACTTGAATTTGGAAAAGTTGGAATCGCGTACAAAATTATTTCTCATAGTTACAATGATTAGAACTTCTTTGCCTTTAATAATTTCCTAAGAGAAACAGAATACACGTACACGACACAGAGAAACCGTTTAGAGATACTGTTAAGAAGGGGTAAAATCCTACTGTGTACCATGACAACCTTTTGTCCGATTTGTGTAACTCCAGAAATATGAAAACGATCGATCACCGTGTAGCAAACATCTGAAACCGTTTTTCTCTTTCAGAAACGCAACTAGAAAAGGTGACGGTGAGATCGGTGTCCGATGAGAGTAAACGGACCAAGGAACCGGAAGTTGCCACGACCACCTCGAGCACCGCATCGCCGCCAAAGAATTTGTTAACGATTCTAACAACCGTGGCGACGTCCTCGAGCGCTTCGACCGAATTGACTCCGCAGGATTTCACGACAAATCCGAACACGGAGACCAAAGAGAGCCTAACTACTAACACGAGTCCGGGGAACGATTGATCGATCGCCGAGAGATCCCTTAGAAACTGAGTAGCGTTCGAATTGATTTCAATTTGTTAATAGCATTGATACGTTAATCTAGCTGACGTTGAATCAGATCGAGTGTTCGTCGACGAGAAACCTGATCGTTTCCAGTACAGCCAGGACACGGCGAACGAACAATTAACCCGAGGATGGCGGGTCCATTTTGACCCATTGGACTCGAATGAAATTTCCGTCGGAATTCGAATTTTCTAGAAACCACTTTACATTATTAGCTTACCGCTGGACTGCGAGTCTTTATCCGAAATTTTTCTAAGACAATTGTGATATACAGAAATCGGATATAAAATATCAATTGTTCTCTTCTGAACTCTTTTAATCATTTCAATCCATCGAAGATAGTGTAACAATATTCTTAGATTCTTTTAGCATATTCAAAATTTTGTGTTTCGTCTATCCATGTTTGTTATGAATGCATAAAATGCACGGTCTACTTGTTACATTAGATCCAATAACATAGCCTACCGGAAGTCTATCGATATACCACAGTCTAGTTATATTTAATAACATAATCGTTTTCTTGTAGATAACGATTTAAAAAGGAATTTATAGATTATGTTGCTCTCTAATCGTTGATTTTTAAAGACTGTTAACACTTTCAGTGCCACGTCTCCCAGAAATTTGATTATGCATCCGAGTTCTGATTACCTTCCGAGAACACGCGCGAGGATTTTAGTTTTGATACTGCGTACCGATATATGTTCGATAAGGCGATAAATACGGAAAAAATCGTTTCTGGGAGATGCAATCGAAGTTGTAATTATTTCAAGTAATTTTCTAACTGTACAATAAAGAAATTGAACAGAACTATACATGTGAACAAACATTTTATTGTTGTTAATGGTACAAATTCTAGCAGTCAACGGTATCTTTCGGAAGCACCATCAACTTTGCTCTGTTTAATGTATTACGCATGAAATATTTACATAATTGTATAAAATATATTCTTCCTAAGTAATCTTGTGATCTCTCATTCACCAGTGACGAGCATGTGAACAGACTTATCCGATCTGAGCATCTTCTGTGCTCTTTCCGTGCCTACGACCGCAGAAAGTTGCATGATATCGTATTTACAGTATAAAACGGTCACTGTCATGTTGCTATCGGAGCCTGCTCGTGGATTCTGATTGAACTCTTGCATCAAATTGCACATTTCGCTGTAGAACCCGGGAAACGTGGGTGGTGCATAGAATATAATATGCCTAATACCCTTCACTCTTATTCTACGAAAGAAATGGAATCGTTCCGAGTACAATAAGAAATGACCGTCGCTGTGGTAGAACATATCCCTTGCTCTCGCTATTTTCGAGTCCTTTGAGTACTCGCAAATCTGTACAAAACTGTACTCCTCCTTTTTAAAATAATTCCGCAGCTTCACATAGTCGAAGTAAGATGGGAAAAAGATCAACGTGTGGTTCATGATTCTGTCTTTGTACTGAGGAAGTATTTTCGTTGTGAAGAATTCCATTCTCTGCTCCAAGGCTTGAAAATGACTCGTAGTTTCGAACCTGTGAAACACCTGTGGAACCTGTACAACCACTTGACAAATAGATCCAAGAGCAACAGGATTCGTTACTTTGATTTTTCCTGCATAATTGTGGCACCTCTTGTTGAAAACTCCATAAATTTCAGGTATATGAATACCTGAGAATATTAACGTTTGCCTGTAATATTTAGTCCATCCATTTACACACCAACTTCTAACTCTAGAGAAGTCTGTCTTGTGTGAATCTTTCGGTTGCAAATGTAAATGGTTCAAAACGTGAACCATGTGGTCCCAATTTTGCATTAGAAACAATTCTGCTTGGTCCATAATTAGTAATTCTATTGATGCTAGAAAGTCGTAGTCCCTCTCTTCTTCACCTTCTGCTCCCACTAACATTCTCAAGCCTAAGAGAGATGAAATTATAATATCGGAAGAGTAAAATTCAGAATACAATTTTAGAGTTTTTTTCGTAATAGAGATTCCAATTTTGAACGTGTCATCTGTGTTCCCTTGAAACGTTAACTCGTAGTCTTCCGGCTTTGGATTTTTCTTTGGCATCGCAAGTTCGTTGCCGCTGAAATCGTCCATGAATCTTTTTTTATTCATCACAGAGCCGCCTTTGTCTTCTCCGATCAAAATGGCTATCAGCAACTCTACGATTTTTAAACAAGAATGTCTAAAGGGAACTATTATCAAAATTTTTGGCCTAACTAAACCCTGATCTCTGTACTCATCAGGGATCTCTGCCATTTTTGTACATTTAGCTTTTGCTATTTTTGCATTGTGATGCAACACTTTCGTTCTAGTTTTTAATGCATGGTTAATCGCGTGCATGCAATATACAAATCTTATTTGATCCGCATTGGAAAAGGTCCTTTCAGGATAATATAAATCCTGATAATTGTTTATTACTGAAAATAATTCTTTTTGCAAAGGAGTCAAAGGCGATGGATTTGTATCGACATTATCCTTTATATTGGCTCTAGTGATATTACCCTGAATTTGTGTTTTTACATATAATTTGTCCCAATCTACCGTTTCAATCAAAGAAGGTATGCTACCGCTTTGTGCATACTGTTTATCTTCTAGAATAGAAACTTTGGACTTATGTTTCGTATCATTTTCATCCTTTGGAGCTTTAGGAATTTCACAGATAAGATTTCGAAAGGTCGGCCATGATATTTTGTGTGTTTCTACAATCTGAGGAATACTGGAAACTGCCTCGTAAAATTTATCACTCAGATCATCTCGAAGATGAATGGCAAATGGGTCTTTAAGATACCCAGCGTCTTCCTTAGCAGTTTCAGGATCTTCTTCGTCCTTTTCTCTGACTTGAATCTCCTCATTTTCACTCTGACTGGATAATCTTGTCTCGTCATCGGAATTTACTGCCAAATTTTCATTGCTGTCCTTATGTTCTACAGTATCGTCTTCGTTATCAGACGTGTCACTCTCTGAATTAGAATCTATAGCAGTTTTTTGAAACGTTTTAACGTTTGAAAACGTAGACAGTAAAGCTTGCAAAGGATTCGTATCTTCCTCGTCAGAACTATCGGTTACCAATTCTTCTTGTTTTAATTTCTCCTCTTCCAAAATTTGCCTACGCTTCTCAATTTCCCTGTTTTTAACATCGCGTTCTTTAACATACGAAGCTTCTTTTAGGTTAAACTTGCCTTTCTTGGGTTTTGGTTGAACGTCGTGCCGGTTGAATTTCCGTTTTCCACCTCGAACCGGTCTTTTTCCACGTGCCATAATTATAAGAAACTTTTTACATTCATTATCGACACGTATTTATACAAATTTGAAAAAATACACGAGACTTGTAAACCACGTGTTTTTGTTATCACACACGCACATCAGTGTCACGAGTCACGAGTTTGAGGAAATCAAACTTTTAGGTACATTTGGAAAAAATGTTTGATCCGTAGGTCATGTCAAACTAAATAAATTATAAAGTTACAAACAGATGCACTGAACCTTCATTCACGTTGGATAAGGTAAGTACACAACTTTTGGATAAACACAGGTACATATGTACTTACTTACTGTGCACTGCTGTGCACAGAATACGCACGTGTAATACGCCTTACATACGTACACCTTTGCTTATACAATATGCAATCATAATCATCTGAATATAGGTTATGGGCGCCAAATTTAAAATGTCCACTGCAATATAACTCATTCGAACTTTTCTAATTCATGGATGAGCATAATATAAGTAAATCGCAACTTAAAATAGCCTAATCATATTTCTACAACGTATATATGTTATAACAATTATTCAATTACAATTTTTAATTTAATCGATTTAGATTTATTTTATGATAAAGAATATTTTAATAGTTAGTCATTAATTTAATTTGCCAATCAAATAACTAATTTATTAGTGCACTTACCGATCACTGCAATTCTGCTTTCAACGAAACGGAGCCTCATCGTCGATCGGTGTGTCGTCAAGTATTTCGAGACGCAGTTGCTCTCACGGGAAGTTAATTGCCATTTGGAAAACCGGAAGAAATCTGTAAAGCGAACACCCATATCATAGAAGTCACGTGACCGTTGATTTCGATGGATAAATTATCGCAGCGAACAGGGTTTTTTAAAGTAGCGGCATTTATTTAATTTCGATTCGATACATCGTAATTCGAAAAAATCTGCAAAACGCAAGATAAAACGGCAGACACTCGAAAGATTTTCAAATATCATTCAAACGTGTATTGGGGGTCAGGTATGTATTCGCTTATCATACTATGAAAAAAATAACTTCGACATTACCGGTTAGTTGGCAGACGATCGTAGTCAGTGACAGCTGCACTGACAAGTGTTCTTGATAACCCGAACGGAAGAGAAACGCAGGAAGTAGAAAAAAGTAGGCAAAATTAATTAACCCTTTGCCTCGGTTGTTTACAAAATATCCGGTTCCTGACAGGCCTCCGGAGCCAACGAGTTCAGACGAACAGGCGACTCTGCGCGCGCATTAATAACACGCTGCCGACAGGGCCGTGTCATTCTTCAATTTTCCGACACGTTATCCAAGAAGTTTCACGACTTTCAAAAACAAATAATTTCCAAATTGCAGATCTTATATACTCTTATGAAATACTAAACTACAAATACATCGAAAGAATTTAAAAATATCGTTTTCGATTTGGGTTTTTTACAAAATTTGTATTGCGCACAAAAATCAGCGTGGCAAACCATTGTAGAAGCAATTGAACATTACAGTACTGACTCATAAAATCAGAAAAGTATCTTGCATAGATAAATGTATTACATGCGTGTAAGTACATCACGGATAAACTTTTGTTGAAATCTTCAATGTAGGAAGAAAAAACGAACGATACAAGTTCCTTCAGAAAATATAATATTCCTGTGAGCGTATTTTTTTCATTTTACTGTTCGTTTATGTAAAATATTAGACAAATGTATCTGAAAGTCACCGCAAAGCTGGAATGGAGTGTTCTACTCTATTCTATAATATGTATTTCTGTTTTGATACGCGTGATTCTGAAATAGAGAAATTGTGAATCGCGACGAGTCCGGTGGAGAGAAGGCTGCGCTGTACGAGGTTGGGAGCGTGAGCTGCGGGTCGCGAATGCACGGGCAGTTTCGATATAGAACTCGAGGCGCCCTTACCCGTGTTCTCGCATCGGACCGGTAAGCTGGACTATTTGGAGGTATCTGAGAATCGGTAGAGTACTGGTACGGTGTTTGACAAGTTCGCGGAGCACCCGGGCGAACGGGTATCGACGGACGTGCAGGAGTGCAGAAGCGGACGAACGATTTTTTCGTATCTGATGAGCTCCTCCGTCGTACCGCTGGTGGTAAGATGGCTGTGCAGCTGGACGGAGGAGGGAAGGAGGACTTGAAAACACAATTTGTCACGCGGGAAGGAACATACAAGCTAATGACTCTATCGGAGTATTCGAGGCCAAACAGGGTTGGCTACACGAACAGTCAGGGAAGCGCATCCGTTCGGGTGTCGTTCGTAACTTTACCGGACCCAACGGACCCCACGGGTACGCAAGGTCTCGGTGACCGAATGTGTTTCAACTTCGGCAAGGAACTTTACGTTTACGTGTACCGCGGCGTCAAAAAGGTAGGACCAGCTTTCTCGCCGTTTAATACCCTACGCTAATGTATTTGTGTTTAATCGAGCATGGATTCGTTCAAACATAACCTGGAAAACGCGTATCGAGACTCCATCTTTGCGGACTAATACCACACCTAACACAGAATCCTTTTACTTTACACATCAACAAATGTCAAATTTCATTCGCCTTGCTTCGTCTCTATACAAGTGTCGAAACGCCCGAACATAACGTTTTAGCTTCTACGACACGCGACGAGGGGTTAGGATACTGTAAAATTTGAAAAAATTGGAAAATTTTCTTTTTCGCTTGAAAGCTATTTTAAACTCTTGAAAATGAAATTTTTGGAGTCTAAGTATTTTAAACGAGTTAGTATAAATTGATAGTATCTTCTTATATCTGTGTCGACTTTAAACTCCAAAAGAATTTTTTGAAATGGTATAAGAAACTTGCAACAACCGTGTGTTTATTTCTCCTTCTAATTTTAATTGGAGGACAGCCTATTTTTTGGGCAATACACAGTATTTCGATAACATTAATTATAACTTTTTCTTATGGGTTCAAATGGATTAAATATCTTTGTCTACTAATGATTGATACAATTGTGATAAGGAAAGTATAAATTTTTTTAAAAGATATACATAATCATTACATGTAGTCTTTATATAAATGATCGTTATATTCTTTTTTTTTTACTTTTCTCTTTCAGCCAGTTATTTTGTAAAAAATAATCTTATAATCAGTTATTGCCTTTAATGCTTTATAATGTTTAAATCTCACAAATTTAAATATGTGTTGTATCAAAATGTTTCAGGCTGTGGATTTAAACAAGCCATTGGACAAGAAGTTATATAAAGGAACTAATCCAACTTGCCACAATTTTAATCAGACAACAGCAACTGCAGATAGTGCGCCGTTACTAGTTGGTTTTTCAACAGGACAAATTCAGTTGATCGATCCGATAAAAAAGGAGTTAAGCAAATTGTACAATGAAGATGTAAGTAATATTTTGTGTAAATATCAATAGCTCAAAGTAGATTCTTGATTTGGATGAAATTTTTAATGCACAAGGAGATTGTAAAGTAATATTGGTACAATCCTAATGTTATGGGACTATTTAAAGTCCCATATATATAATCCCTGATAAAAGCCAGAATGATATGCCAGTGCTACTATATTGTTGTATTTTCTAGTATCGTATGAAAACACTGTTAGCACTTAGCCAATCTCTGTTGAAATCAATTTGTTATCTGTGTTGAAACATGATAATAATAGTTCACTGATAATTATCACTAATAATATTAGACCAAAGAATCTTATGCTGAACAAAAACTTCCTGTATCAATTGCTACAGACAGAAATCAAATGGGAGGTTTTTTTTTCTCTAATAATTTTAATAACTTTCTAAATATCATGTAACCGATTTTGTCATGAATGTATCGAATCTGTTGACTACCAATAAACTACACTGAGGATTTTATGCCATTTGTGATATTAATTCTTAACTGTTTCAGAGGTTGATTGACAAAAGCAAAGTAACGTGTATAAAATGGGTTCCTGGTTCCAACAACCTCTTCTTAGTATCGCATAGTTCTGGGCAGCTGTATTTATATAACGAAGAACTTTTGTGTGGTACAACAGCACCCCATTACCAGTCGTTCAAATCGGGAGACGGGTATGCTATTTACACCTGCAAAACTAAATCGACGAGGAACCCGTTGTACAGATGGGTGATAGGTGCAGAAGGATGTTGTATAAACGAATTCGCCTTCAGCCCGTGCGGTTCGAATTTAGCGGTAGTTTCGCAGGACGGGTTTCTACGAGTGTTCCAGTACAACACCATGGAGTTAGTGGGCTCGGCTAGAAGTTTTTTCGGCGGGTTTCTGTGTGTATGTTGGTCACCAGATGGAAGATACGTCGTGATGGGAGGCGAAGACGATCTCGTAACGATTTGGAGTTTCCACGAGAAGAGAGTGGTAGCGAGAGGTCAGGGACACCATAGTTGGGTAAGCGTAGTAGCCTTCGATCCGTACACCACGTCCTATGGCGATCACGATCCCGACTTCAGCGGATCGGACGATGAAACGTTGCCACACAACAATCACAATCACTTCTGCGAGAAATCGAATCGTCTGTCGACGACTTCCCAAGGAGTTCATTCAAACAGAAATTCTTGTGGATCGGAGTTGAGAGTTTCGGGCGGCACGTGCTACAGGCTCGGCAGCGTTTCACAGGACACTCAGCTGTGTTTATGGGATATTACCGAAGCCGAGTTGAGACAGAAGCCAATATGCACAAAGCAGCGGCCCTCGGTAGCTGGTTCTGGTATTCTTCCTACTCCAGGAGCAGTAAACAGTGGGAATGGCTCAACGGTGAATCATCATTTGAACAATTCTAAACACAATAACTTGAACAACGTTAATTACAAAGAGAACGCGAGTGGTAACAATGAAAGTAGTAACAATAGCACAAGTACAAATACAGCAGTATCAACTGTCAATTCGTTGACACAAAGGTTAGCTGGTCTCGGTTTCGGTGAACGTAAAGGTGGTGATAATCATAAAAGGAACTTTAGCCTCACAATGAGAGGTAGTGGTGCGTCAAATAGCACAATAATGCAAAACAGTGGTGGCGACAAGGCTGCCGCGAATTTGAACGCGAGTAGTAATATGAACAGTGTCAGTGGAAGTTTAGTAGGTGCGAATAAAAAGGTTAGTTCTGTGATGGACGACTCAATGAGGTTGATAGGAACTGCCCTGTGCCCTAGGTTCGATCAGTGCCCGGTATTAGAGCCACTGGTGTGCAAGAAGCTGGCGCATGAGAGATTGACTGAGTTAGTGTTTAGGGAAGATTGCTTCGTAACTGCGTGTCAAGATGGATACGTCTACACATGGGCGAGACCTGGTCAAATGGTAGGTCCTCTCACCATCAGCAGCACTCTGCACAGGCCACACCATCATAGCAATCCTTACACCAATATTACTTCCTTGCGACCTAACGATCTATGATGTAACCCATCTTCAACTGTTGTCGCAACTTTGTGAAGTAGGGTCCCTTTAGTGACAAATTCCAATTTGTATATAAGTAGAACAAGAAGATACAATCATTATTGCTATCAAACGAAATGAATTGAAGATACGATGATGCTTTGGACAATTTTTCTGTTGTTATCATTGATAAATTATATTTGGCGGTAGATGCTCTTTTTGACACCCGAGTTTGTCGAACGCGAAAGAAACACGGGGTCTAGTTTTGTTATTTTTAAACTTTGGTATTGTAAGAAATATTGTCCTCACTGCATTGTGCGTGTTATATATATGCATATGTATACGTATGCATATGCAATTTAAGCATATATATATATGTGCTGATTTTGATAGATTTTTATTTGAGAATTACCTATATTTCTCATATTTACAAATTAAATCCTAGTTTACATTTTATCCAAAGCAGTGTATATTATGAATGGTGCCATTGGAAAATATTGAGAACCTTCTAGCATTATCTTGTAGTTCGTATTACATATCAATTACAGAAATGTACGGACGGATAGTACTATGAAAATGCGCAAATTTTGGTTGGGTGTTGTTAAGAAGTAGAATTTTTAATCTTGCATGCAATCGTGAAATTGACTATGGAATTGAAGTTTTTTTTCGCGAAAATTTTCAAACGATTTTCACTTTGATTAAATAGCACACATATATACACGAGTAGCAAATAGTATATATATGTATATGTATATACATATAATAGAATAAGAAATGGAGATGCACATTCATTCATAGTACGAGCCTCCATTTATATCTGTGCCTAAAGATCATCTGGTCAAAATATATTCATTACGAATATCGAAGGAGTACATTAGTATAATTATAAATAGGAGATATTTATGTTTTTGGTTTGCATCATTGAGAGTAACATTGTTTGCGCCCCATAAGATTTTGTAACAGGGCAGGCCCCTTAAACCCTTCTTTCTTTCCTGTAAAGTGTTATTAGCTTACTTAGCTTAGCGAATGGATAGAAAGTCAATGAATTACTTAGTCAAACTATTGTCCCAGATTATAATAATGTGACATTTAATCCTTTGTTGAAACAATGAATTGCCTTGTTGTACAATAAAGCGAAACAATTGAATGAAACGTTGCTGCTTGCTTCCTGCTTGAATTTATATAGAATGCAATGCAGGAGCCCCAGGCGAAAAACCGTTAATACACATATACACATATAGGTGTCCCAACTAAATGGAGCACCTCAAATATCTTGGTTACTAATGATAATAGTAAAATTTTTAAGAAAATTCTGTGAAGGTCACATTTTTCAAAATTTCAAGATCATTCCAGGCAAATCCAACAGCCTATAACGTCGTGAAAAAAGTAAATAAGAACTTTGGGAACCAGAATTATCATAACATTTGTCCCCCTAAACCTAATCATTTTTTTCTTTTGATATTGTTTTTTATTATCAGTAATAAGCAATGTATTTGAAATGCTCAAGTTAGTTGGGACTTCTTGTATATGTCTATTATAGACACACATGTATATAACTGCTAATAGTTGTGTTATACCACAGTTTTATATTGGTTGCAATGTTTGGCATGATTATACAATTATATTTCTATATCATCATTTTTTTAAATTCACGAAGTTAGATCGAATTTCCTGGTGCTTTGCATTAAGCGATTCTATGTATTGTCGGAACATCCCAATGCTCCTTATCTGTTATAGCGATTTAACAAGTTCGAATTTTTTGTGATAATTTTCATATACATATATATATATATATAGTGTGCATTGCTTCTTTTATAGTGACAGTTTTATAATTTTATATCAGAAGATGCTTGTGCTTGTTTCTTAAGCCGGTGGGGCATTATATTTTTTTACTTTGATTGGAAAGATTAATGTTCCATACCATGCTTTGGCTGATGCAAGAGAATCGTGGATGAATCTTCCCCAAGTTACCGCATGGTACGTACAATTTATATTGTTTTCTTGACTGACTTGTTTACTGCATCATTGGACCGAGTAGTATAGTACATTTATATTTGCTCGATTTCCTAGTGATCGTGCCTTTGCCGAGGCATCTTAGACCACTGATTATGAGTATCAACAATACTTTTAATATGCCGTCGTTGCACTGTTCTTCAACGCACATCTTCGATAGAATTCAGAATCGTTTTCTCAAACTGCTTGTGCAATTACAGAACTTCTCTGTGGACAAACGAAAATAATTTTCCATAGTAAATATCTGTATGACTTTTGATTGCAGCCAGGAGTAGGACAAGTTGGGAACGCTCTTCATGTTGTCAGTCCAGTGGAGGGTGGAGGTACTATAGTATAGCCAGAACCAGATATCAACAATGTGCGTTCAAAGCAAGAAGATGAATACGTCCCGTCGTTGCGTGTACTGCAGTCCTCAAAAATGCAGTTTCCATATACCCATTATCGTCACTTATATTATGTATGGCCAAGTGAAAGTTATTCCAGTACTGTTTAAAGATGGATAATCAAAGAATTATCGTAAAGGCATCCGATAGCTTAATGCTTATAAAGACACCGTTTTTTATTTCGTAAGTTGATTATTCTGGTGCATACAATTTATTCTTGCTCTCCATCCTCTTTTTTTCGTTTACATGTGGAAAGCATTTCAGTTTTATAGTGTTACACTTATTTCGTAAGAAAATTCAGCGAAGGTAATAAGTAAATTGTGTATACATGTATATATGTATACATAGATACATTTGATCTTGTACGCTGTACGCTATATCATTCCAATAAGGTCCTGTTAATTAAAATAATCGGAACCAAACTAAATGCTTATGTATATGATTAAGAACTTTTATATGATTAAGATTGAATTGCATTCGTTTAAAGACTTGATTTCAAATGACATATGCTTTTGCAATATAGATTAACGAGAAATGCAACCATTGTAATCAGTCAGAAGAATGTGTAAATATGAAATATTTTTAGCAGTATTCTGATTTGCATACTCGTTACTACCGGCTACATATTTCTTTTCTCTCGAGTAGTAGTATACAAGAAAAAAGGGGGCTAAAGTTCAAGTTTAAATATTTCACCCTTGAAGTTTTGTTAGTATTATTTTTTTATGTTGTTAGTTATAAGTGTTTGAGGTATTTAGTAGAAACGTATATTCAATATTCCTACCGTATACATTATTTTCTGTTAATTATAATCCAGAAACGTAGTCTCTTCGTTTGAACTAAATTGCCTTAGTAAAATCGCAAGTTAATTCCGACGGCGGATTCTTTAATTTATTTTATTACATAGTTGTTTGAATGGTTTTCTAAGAAACTTGTTCGCTTTATTGGAAATCTATAATGAGTACATCGAAGGTGTACGATCAGTTGAGGACTTTGCATAAAATGCCACTTTGTATCTGAGAGCTACGAGATGTTATTACATATTTTAATAACGAATGAACGAACGATCGATGAAAATTATCAATGGACAGTGCAAGTTATTCTGTAATCCTATTTATTACAAAATGACTGCGCTCATGCAAAATAAACATTGTACTTTTTAATTCGATTCATCAAACTAGAAACAATGAATGACTTTTGCAATGAATATTATATACTTGGATAAATATACATATACATATATCTGTGTTACGATTTACACTAGCAAACACGTGGTTTTCAGATACAAAGCTCTACATATTATGAGGTATGAATGTATAAACAAATGGTTATCGAATATTCTAATAATAGACAGTATTTCAAACGGAATATTCCATACGGCGATACTATTTATTAATTTATATAAATATATATGTAATGCAACATGTAAGAACAATTTTGTATTGTTGTAATTTTCTGGAAATGACTTGAAAACGATAGCAAATTTTGCACCCTTTTTTATGGGCATTTTTCAGAAACGTTTAGCTGGAAAATACAAATGAATTGAGTTTAAGATGTAAAACGGTAATCAAGCTAGCTATATGACTTACGCAATTAAGAATGAGTTAAGCAGAGTTTCCTAGACAATAATATCCGTCAAGAATGTTTCGACATTGTTAAAAAAGAAAAGAATGCAATCAACTGAATTAATATTTCCATTGTGGGAAACTACTAGTCACAGCAATAATATCTTCGTTTTCATAACAAAATTTGTTAAATTTACTTTACGATGCGATTCATTATAACTGGACTGCGGATTTTTGAGCTTTTATTATACGAACAGAATTTTTAAGCGCAAGAAGATGCGCGCACCAACACGAATTTAATTGTAGTGTGTTTATTTGATTTTTATGGCAAACGTCTTGTGGTTGATAAACGAAATTTTTTTATTTATTTATGAAATGATTTACGAGTATGTAGAATTGAATAAAGATCCGCAATCTAATTATAGTAAAGAATGAAGTATTCTTAACATTTCTGTATATGTTAATAAGATTCTGTTTCCATGTTCCGAGAGTTTTATTGATCGATGATTTATGAAATTTCATTAAAACGAAAAGGTACCGTGATTTCGAAGATATTCGAAGGAGGGTTGTACATACATAAGTACTGTATCTTTTAGTTACAAACTTTTTATCGAACGTGTTACTTTATACACAGAGCGGTCTGGTTTTTAAAGAATGAGGAGCATGTAATAATATTAATCGTTTTATACAATATGGCAAGTTCCCGGAGGTATGCTGTGATACGTGTGTATGCTGATATACTAATTAATTACCTAATTGTAAGCCATGAAAGTGAGAATTATATTAAACGTCGTGAGTCGCGTTGTCGTGTGGTAACAATAAGGCGAATGATTCAAGAGGAACTGAAACTGAAAATGGCCTGTTAAATACCAAACTGTGTTTAATTGATCGAATTCGAGATTTATGATGTTCCTACATTGTGTGCAGAACGGATCCATAATGTATAATATATACAATAAATGGTGCGTCTTGGTCTTGTTTTACGTCTGGCACTGATCGAAGTTCGTAGAACCGAACGGTGATGCTATTAATTATTTCATTATTCCAGTTCACGGTATAATGCATGTATGTATATATATGTACATATATATATTATACTTTGATCTTGCCGGATGAATGCTTTGTTTTTCATTCTGTAAAGCGAACAAGATTTCTTCGTATCGGAAGCGTACGTATTTAAAATTAAAACGACGATTAAGAGTAATAATTGTAGCTATTCGCTTGATACAGATACATACAACGATTCGAGAAGATATTTTGATAATTATGTTTTACATGATTAATCTGGCTGATTACATTCACATGGATAAGTGGAAAATTCATTGATCATTTCCTACTCGACGACTTTTTTATGAGACACTTACACACAGAGCTTTACGACATCGCATCGAATATCTAATTCTCTTCGCATTTCACTTCATTTGTTTGTAAAGGTGTACATTCTTTGTAATTATAAATGAAAAAATTTTAATTGTTAGCGCCCCTGTGTACGTTTTTTAACCAAACAGCTCCCCAAAATTGTCAAATTATATTTGGAAGCGTATTTGTTAAAATATGTTTAAATAAATAGTAGAAAGTGCGATAGGCATACTCATAAATATTTGGGTATACATATTTAAATGATTGGACGATCTCTGCCCTAGGCCGGCTGTGCTCAAAGCATGCCTGGTTAGCTGGGTAGGTACTTATTTACACCCATTTTGAATCGCGCTGCACACTTGGCCGACTACGATTATTTTCGTTTTTCTATCGCCAGAACAAAATCATGCTTTGTCGTCGGCCTATAATATAATAGCACCGACGAGATATAGGTGATAATAGTTGTCAAATTTTAGTAAACATATTATGAGCGGAAAATATGAAAAAATTACAAATACTCCGCGTGGATAACGACTTGGTGGAGAAAGCAAACTTACAAATCGGTGACAATATCATCGGACGAAGCGTTGCCACTGAAGTAAGTACGAATACGAATCAACGCCACACTCAAAAAACTTACAATTAGTAACGACTGGAGATCGCTTTTGAATTTAAATTTTCGTTACGTTTAAAAGTTTCTTCGCGCACGCGTAAATCCCAGTATATCCATTTGCGATGTCACGTGATGTTTGTTGTCGTATGTAGGAAAATTGCGCCTAAAATTTAACCGCGAAACTTTCACGTTCAGAGAATTTTTCAATATTTGATTCTGTGTGCGGTCATTTTGGTACACGTAATTCATTTCAGCGAGGAAAAAGCCAAATCGACAAATATGCAGCAACTATCAACTTGTCGCCTAACAATGAAATGACAATAACACCGGTAACGTAAACTTGATATCTTGTGCGTATTATAAATGAATTATTACACAGTTTTCTATA
The DNA here is from genome assembly GCA_963966675.1 of Lasioglossum calceatum. Taxonomy (NCBI): domain Eukaryota; kingdom Metazoa; phylum Arthropoda; class Insecta; order Hymenoptera; family Halictidae; genus Lasioglossum; species Lasioglossum calceatum. The sequence goes on along the minus strand of OZ016546.1, from coordinate 15,948,773 downwards.
GGTATCATTTTGTTAGCATTAGGTTGCATCGTGTTTCTTGAAATCTTGTGAAACTTCGCGATGGAAACTTCTGGAGTTGGGTACTACTGTGTCGATTAAACCAGGAGACATTTGTTCTTTGTTATCCGATAAGTGTTGGTTTAAAATCGTGCCTGTACCTTCCACCATGGAAATTAACAAGGAAAACGCCGTGAAACGAAAAGTATAAAATTAATGCTTTGCTAGTATGTAATACAGTTTAATTTTCATAAGTTTTCTGTCAATGACTCTAGGCGGAAGGAGACGTAAATTGTGAGATTCCTGAAAAAATGCACTGTTCAAAGTTAGGAGAAGGAGATAATGCACGATCATTTAACAATGTACCAAACGACACATTGACAGATAATAATAACACAATTACAGCAAAAAATGAAGAAATTTGTACTATCAAAGAGGATTTTTCAAATCCTGTAGCTGTTATACAATCAACCGATCAAAATGTCGAGAATTCTGATGCATCTAGGTTCAATTTAAATTTTAATATTAATATAATATTCAGTATCTCCCAATAAAACAGTACTAAATAAGTTTGTACTTTATAATAGCTCCAATAACAGCAATAAAATGCAGGCATCAAACACAACGAGACAGAATAATGCTCACACTTCGGAAGAAGCAAACAAGCAGAATGTACCTGCTAATACAACATCTAAAACACGTCGAGAGAAATGCAAATATGGAGAAAAATGTTACAGGTAATTTTGTTTCGCTCTCTTATCGCAAAATGTGTTATACAGATCTTATTTCCACGTAGGAGAAATGCACGACACAAAGCTGAGTACAGTCATCCCGTGGATCCTGATTACAATATTCCAGACAACAGAAAAGAGTGTCTTTATGGTACAAAGTGTTATCGTATAAACCCTCAACACAGAGAAGAGTACAAACACACACCTAAACCGACAAATGCAGCTAATAATGGTGGTAACCAAAGTCGTAGAAGGACAGTGCAATCGTTAAACACATTGTCAGATGTAGAAGATTTATCTGCAGACGATTCTGAAGAAGAATCTGTAGATGAATCCGAGTACGAACCGACCAGCGAAGCAGAATATTCAGATTATAACGAATATTTTGATGAATCTGACAGTGACTGGGACGATGATAACATATTTTTGTGATGAGATTAAAACAAGTTTGAAACTGTTTATATAAATTTAATAGTATAGTTTGTGTTTGCTATGTTGCTTGATGTTATAAAATCGAGAATACACAAAAAATATATATTTTACGAACAATTTTGTATGGTCCTGGATGTGGAAATATATGATTGAATCTATAAATATATTACTGTTGGATAAAGTAATGTGCGTATAGAGAGTGAGAGAGATTAGTAAGACTGAAAGGTGAAATAATTTCGAAAAAAAATTAGCTGATTCAGCTGTGCATTAATGAAAGCATAAAATTAATTTCACGATTGCAACTTATATGAACGATGTAAAGTAAATGCTATGAAATCAGTAAACGAATCAAGCCGGTAAACAATTGTAATATTTGTATTATTTTACAATGCACGCGAACGATTAATACACTTGATAAACCTCATTGCTTTCTTCATAGTTATCCGTTGCCACCTCTATAAGTATATGCTTTGGTATCTCGGAACCCCTAACTTTAATGGTGTAACAAACATTCTCTATTTTGTAAAGACTCTGTTTGAGAGTGGACAGTTTCCTGTTCATTTCTTTATTAGTGATGTTCGTACAGCCAAGGAAACCTGTATACATATTTCTAACAAAGGTGCACATGTGATAGCAACTAGCAGTGTCCTGCGTTAAGTTATTGATACATCTACGCATAAGTTCTCCGGTTAGATCTGCGATTCCCAAGATGTATTCGTACGGAGTGACCAAAGTATTTATTGTTTTTACTTCAGATTGATCTGGGACTGTGTAAGTAATCATTTTTTCTAATTCTAACCAGCCTTCCAAATGATTTCTGTGCAAGTAATGGTAGAAAGTAAACGCTTCTACATATTCTTCTAAACTGCTGCGATAAGCTTTCAAGTATTGATATGCATCCTCATTCTCCAATTCCAGCGCGATTCGTTTAAACTGATTTTGTGCAACATTTTGCAGTCTTGTTTTCGCCTCTTGCAATATGCTGTCTTGTATGCTTTCTTTGTCTATGCTGTGTAAAAGAAAGATAATTCTTTTGCTCTCTATAGTGATGTCTCTACCAATTTTCAAGATTCTCTCGAATCGATCGTGTTTGTCATCTAATTCGGCCGCGTAGACACGAAATTGTTGCAAGACCAAACTGTCCTCGTCGAGATTCTGCAACACCTCTTTTCCTTTATCGCCGATATTGATCTTCTTATTGCCGTAGTGATTCTTTCTGCCTGCTTAGATTCCACCATAAAACGAGAAAGTGAAAGTTTTAATGTGTCTTTTTTCCGGATATGTTTTCAACTAATAATACTCGACACGATTATTTACTATTATCGTTCATGTTTATTTTGATAAACAGCTTTTCAGCGCGCCGCCGCATAAATTTAACGCATTCATTAACTTATGAGTAAAGAAATAATTACAACATGTATTTAGAATACTTTTGAATTTCAATAAATGTACCTTTGGAATGAGACATTGTGATTACTATATTCACTATTATAATATTATCAGTCTGTCCAGTCAGTCCAGTCTAGTTTGACATTGACATCTGCAAATATGTATATATATGGATAGTCAACGTCAACAATGCACTGATATCACTGATATATATATATACTGGATAGAAGATTTGTAGGGATTCTACCTTACCGACGCAGTGAATACTGCAACATGCATATACAGGGGGCGAGCGCGCCAAAGATTAGATCCGTTACGACGAGTGGATAGAACGCATGTATATCACGTTTGTTATTTGGCTTATATTAAATATTACGTTTTTGTTAAACGATGCTGTACACTTATGTCAAACGATCCCACACAACAAGATTCCCATAAGCCAGCCGTGCAGCCGTTGAAACCAATTGAAGAAGGCACTTTTCGATGCCAGCGCCACGAAATGTCCATGCCGGAACACTGATATTATATTAGTGTGCGTCTCACTGATGTATATATATATCAGTGGTGCGTCTGCGCGTGGCGAAGTGAGGCAAAGCGTTGAGCTCCACGGGTGATCGCGGGGTGCGAAGGGAAGTGGAAGGGAAGTATAGTTCATCAGTGACTGATATATATTTGGTTGGCTTCCTCCTCCAGCTTCTCCATCAGTAGCTCGTCCACATATCGACCAAATTCCTGAAACTTTTTCTTTGCGAGCATTTGCCGTTTCGCATCCAGCGCCATAATTGCGGCTATTACGCTCCTGCCGTATAGTTCGATGTGGCCCTCCTTCTTTTCTATGACTCCACGGAGCAATCGGTTCAACTCCTCAAAATTTCGGAGCACATCGTCGTCTTTGTCGCTGTCGTCGTCCCTTGCTTTTCTTTTATGATATTTCGTCGTCAGCGTCCGCGGTTGTTGCCGGACCTCCTCGTCGCGTTCGTCGTTGTCGTCCGTTGATTTTCCTCCTCTATTGCTCGTCGACGGTTGTTGCCAGTCCTCCCTGTCGGCGTCCGACTCCTCACTCGAGGATTCGGCAGCGAGGGTCGTAGTCGTCGTAGGAGTCGTAGCTGTGGCCGTTGTGCCCTGGGCTGTAGATGTTGGCGGGTAGTCGCGGACACTGGAGAGCGTTTGTCGCATTTTCATAAACGGACGTAAAAATTCCAGCTGCTTTCCAAACTTGTACTCCTTGCGACCCCTTGTATCCGCCGCCTGGCCGCTCCGCGTATGACGGATATCAAACTTCCGGAATGCATCCCGGAGGTTTGCCCATCTGCTTTTGCAGAGGCGAACTACAAATAAAAATATTTTTTAATTAATCGTCTATCATTGTTGCAGATACCTAGCAACGGGAGACAGTATGAAAACAATAAGCTACAGTTTCAACGAATGAAAAAATGGTGACACGTTTTTGACACGTCTGCAAGGTCAACAATTTCTAAGATCTCGAAAAATCCTTCGAGATACATTCATGGGTCACTAAAGCCTACAACATATTTAAATTTGAACAAAATCAGAAATTTTGCTCCGAAGTTCCTGTTTTTACGTGGAATGATACTAAAACACTTGATTCATTGCACGACGTGAAAAAAGTTTCGGAGAAAAAAATTTTACGTTCTCGCTTTTTTAGAAGCTGGAGCAATTAGATTACTACAGGATGAAAAGAGAATTTTCAAAAATTGCAAACGGCCGGAATTGCAGTGACTATATTAACAAGGGAGGTTACCCAATCGTAACACGCCGATTCTAATGGAATTTTAGTGGGATATAGAAGTCAAAAAAATATTTGACACGTATTTTTTCATAGCGGCTGCAATTCGTGTTAAGGAGGTTAAAATAGCTTTCAGAGTTGGGGTGGAAAATCCTATTTTATCGAATTTCTCCGAAAGTATTAGGCCTAGACAAAAATTTAAAACTCCAATTTGTGCGTCTTCGAATGGCGAACCTTTTCGTGTAAACTGATTAAGAAAAAATAATTTTTTTCCTCAATATGTGAGAAATTAACATTTTTCGATTAAACATTACATTTCTTTCCATGAAAATTTGTATACACAGTCTACATACCTTGATAAAAAATATGGGGAAAAAGTGTTTTTAAGGATGACAGTCAAATATTGAAAAGTTAAATAGAAAAAAAATATTGAACAGAGTTATCGTTTTTTTTGCGAGCGTTCGAAACATTCGTGCTTTATATCTTAACGAATGGTTGCCTCAAAATAACTCTGTTATTATCCGAAAATATCTCAATTGCTGCTGTTTCATGTTTGGTGGGGGTCATTCCACGTGACATCGCAGTGCTTTTTGAAGTACATTTTCGGATTTGGTTTTAATTTGAGTAATTGGCAATGTCTTGACTTGTCAGCGATTCACAAACTACTTTTCGTTATCTAAAATTGTTGATTTCGTAGAGATGTACTGAAAAAGGTGTGCCAGCCTTTTCTCACACACATTGAATTGTCAAATTAGAAGTAACAAACCGATGGAAATGAGTTTTCTGGAACTTTTAGCTAAAAGATGCGACCATCTACTAAGAATGTTGTCAGTTGAAAAAAAAAATGATTTTTTCCGCATGTATTCAGCGAGTTTTGATAACTATTTAAACAGTTCGACACTATAAAAATATTGAATATATTTAAAACGGTTGTAGGATAGACGATCACAAGAACAATTTTCTCAACTGACAACATGCCTAGTAGACACTCGAATATTTCCACAACAAACTTCGAAAAACACATTTCCAAAAACGGTTGGCACTTTTTTTACACCACGACCCGCGACGATACAACATCTCGAAGATGTCGAGGAATCCTTTGAGAATCGTTCACCACATATCACTACACACAAGCACATATTCGGGGGACTGACGTTGGAATGATCAACAGGAATGTACAAACTAAGTTGTTATTAAAATGCAGTGAATACTGACCTGGCTGATTCAGTTCCTTTGCGATCTTTGTCCACGCGATGTGTTTGTATTTTGCATCCATGTATCTGGCGTGATCGAGATTATACAAAAACTCGCGAATGCGCACAGCTTCTATCAATCTCTCGTCTTCCATGGTGGGTGCAGGTAAACGAACTGTTCGATGGTCGAAACTAGAAGATTTCTGCGACGAACCTTCGGGGGTTGGTAAAGAGACCTGGTCCGAAATATTATTGAAGTGGGGGGACGCAGTTAAAGGTCGATACAGCTTGCCACGAACGATCAAGCCCGGAAAATGGACCCCATTCAGCTTGGGCCTGGAGCCTTCCTGCGCTTACCTGACGGTAATTCGAGGCGTTTCTCGAGGCTCGCACAAAGGCCAAGCGCCTAAGATCGTGTCTAACCCAGGGGTTCGCCGGCTCACCCCAGGGGTCCCCCAGAACCTTCCACTCCCCTCTACACCCCAGGAGATGCCTATGCTAGATGCCGTCCGGTCATCGGTAAAATTCCGTTGAGAACGGAATTTTTCTGGTGACCGGTTACCGGCAGGCCCGACTCTACCATAAGAAGAATATAACATGCTGTAATTATTTAAAAAGCTGTTAACTAGAAGTTTTCAGAGTTCGTCGTGCCAATGGCGCATACGTTGTTAAGGAATTTAAACGTTATAACAAAAAAATAAGAATAGGTTTTTGATTTCGTAATGTTACAGCTGACGATAATAAGCGAATTCAACGACCTACTACATTATTACGTTGAGCCTTTAAATAACGCCAAAATGCGGTACGGAATCGCAGTGCTACATAAATATGTAGAACACGCGTAACTGTGTAATAAGTAAATAAGTAAATAATATTATTTCACAGTAACAATAAGTAATAATTAGACTGCGGGAAGTGTATGAAAATTTTATGTCAGAATATGCAAATATTTCCTTCGTACCGTTGATATTTGAATCATTTAAACTATTATTAAGTTTAAACAATATTTCAAACCGTAGATTTTTCTGAAAAACATTTATATTTTGCTCTCACTTTTTCTTGGCAGCCAATAGGTACATTATGTAGGTTTTGAGCAAAATCTGTAACTAATTTAATTGAATCTTTTATTCCTAACTTAAAATCGGAAATCGGAATACATAGATGGCTCGTTCGGCAAATGAATCGTACTAAAATTTTCTTTCCCAAACCGATGGTCTACGGCCTTTTACTTTTAATTCAAACACTGCGTGTGTCAAACGCACTACAAATATGATTTCTTTAATCACTGCGGAAGCGCTCGGACACGTAGCTTCTGCCGAGTGGTACAACGATCTTCTTTTACAAACACGCTAATCTCTAAAATTCTGTCTCTGTTCTCGAGTAATCGAATCACGACAAACGACAATTGCCGATCCGGAGGATCGGATCGACACGCATGGGTGGGTCGCATCCCCATCTCTTACGATAGGGGGGAGCCCAGGTTACACAAAATCTCGGGTGAGCGAAAGATGTCGACGCCGGGCTTTCATGTTTTTTTTTTTTTTCCTTATTTTACGTCGCTTTTGGAACTCCTATTCAGGAGTTATTTCGCGACGGGACCTACAGTTTTTATAAGGTGGGTTCCGAACCACCTTGGGCACTACAGTTTAAATAGCATATGGAATTTCCAGAGGTGCCGGCGGGCTTTCATGTTTTTCTAATAATTACTATCTGCAAGATTGCACATGTACCTTGGACATTCGCGATTTGCCAAAAAGTTTTACCTGGAACGGAGAGAACCTAGCTGATACAATGCATATTCGGTCCTTCGCAAGCGAAGCGGAAAATCCGACGCCCAAAAATGCTTAATTGCTGCCCGCATGCCGCCAGCAACGTGCAATCGGTCAGAAAAGTTTCCGTACACCCTTCAAAATATACGATGTTAACAGATTTTATAGCATCGTGTACACTACCAAAATGTACAATTTATTATTTTCCTTTGCACACCCCCCTCTACACCCCAGGAGATGCCTATTCAAAAGTCTACCAGGCCGCCGGAAAATGTGTATTCTCGAGGCGCCTACAAATTACTTTACAGTAAACACGTGTAGCCCGAAAAAGTGCCGACTTCCAGCTCAATAGTAATGACCTGTCAATGTTTTTTCACTACGTGAAAGGTGTAATATTAGAACAAACGCTGTCGACCCTTATTTCAGAATGTCTAAAGAATATTCAGCAATTGTATGGACCCGAAATAACAAACAATTCAAACCTAACAGCTGTTTGTAGTTACTGGAGTGTTTCACATCTCATGTGTGCCGATATGATACATGATGCGTACAGTTGCAAAGTATCGTAATGGGCGAAATAACACTATTGGTTTCCCTAAAATGAACATTTTATTATTTACCGGTGTAACTGAAATAATTTTTGATATCATTTATTAGGTTGTGAAAGGAAAGTTCTGTCGCGTTTTGAATAAGCAAGTAATTTTGCTTGTTACCTGAATGATGGCAAGTTGTTACAAATAATAAAAAAAAAACGACATTCCAAAGAGCAAGAATCGTAGAATACGATCTTATAATTATACATTTTTTTTCACAGTAGATCCGGTGGAAAAATTTGCAGAACAGAGATATGTGTCACTTATATTTTCTAGTAATTATTTAAAATCATTATTTAAGAAGAATTCACCAAGCGGCAGGAACGTTTCCTACATAATGTTGAAAAGGAGAGCTACCGACAGTTTACCTAAGGAGTTGTGAAGCCCATAAAAACCTTTTTCTTGTACCGCGCACAATAGGCAGCCCTGACCCCCGTCGAGAGAGAGATGTCGGTGCCAGGAAAAGCCCGGCGAAAAATAAATTCCGTTGAGAAATCCGGCCCGAATTTCCGTGACCGGGCTCCCTATCCAGCATTGGTCATCGGTGCTTTCCTGAGCAAGCTGTATCGACCTATACCTGGGTCGCCGAGGGATAGCCCGGTCGTGTTTATTGCACCACTATTATGTTCTGGGCTCAGGCCTCGGGGCTCGACCCTCGGCTGGCCAAAAGGATCCGGAAGGATCTTTGAATTGGATACAGTTACTACCCTGACAACCAGGCTTGCCATGTGCTGACCCAGCCGAGGGCGGAGAATTGGCAGAAAACGGTCGAAGCTATTGTTTGAGCAGCTCAAGGCAAGATCAGCTCGATTTTTTTTCCCTTATTTTACGTCGTTTTTGGAACTCCTATTCAGGGTTATTTCGCGACGGGACCTACAGTTTTTATAAGGTGGGTTCCGAACCACCTTGGGCACTACAGTTTAAATAGCACATGGAATTTCCTGACGTGCCGGCGTCGGGGATCGAACCCGCGACCAGGGTTGCCATATGCACGTCCCACCAGGCCCCTTACGTCTCCGTCCCTCGCCTAGATGCATGCCCCCGCTATCCCCACTCTTACCACTACCGCTGCCGCGACCGAGTGCTAGCATGAGAGCGGTAGCATGCTACCGACGGGTGGGGATAGCGGAGGCAGCATCTAGGCGAGGGACGGAAACGTAAGGGGCGTCATATGGCAACCCTGCCCGCGACCACGGAATCCGCAGTCGAGCGCTCTACCCACTCGGCCACTGCGCGCCCATCAGCTCGATTTCCGCCGAATTTCTGTGCGTGCTATAAGCGGTCAATGTCGTTTTACAGGGCAGCACCGTCGGTGAAATTTCTATTGTACACAGCACTCGGTGCGACGCGACGGTGCTGCTCTGTAAAGCGGCATTTGCCACAATCAGTGCGACCGTGCTGCCCTCTTAAACAAAGGCAGATTTAGCGGGTGTCAGCCGGCAGACTGACCGCTTATAGCACGCACAGAAATTCGGCGGAAATGAGATTTTTGGTTGTCAGGGTAGTTACAAATGCATCCGTCGCTTCGGATCCTTTTGCGGCAGATACAAATGTATCTAACTAAACTTCGGATACAAGATCCTTTTGGATCCGAAACTTGAGATCACGAATAATAGTTACATATCCTTTAGTTGAATCCGGATTTAGATACTTTTGTATTTAGATACTGCCCAACTCTGGCGTACTTTACTGATTGTGAGGCTGAAATCGTCGCGCATGCACGAAAAAAGGTGACCCGCCCGGCATCACTGACGTAGGGTACCAGCGTACATAGCGCGCAGTGGCTCAATGGGTAGAGCGCGCGCCTGCGGACTCCGTGGTCGCGGGTTCGATCCCCGACGCCGGCACCTCCGGCACCTCTGGAAATATTCCATGTGCTATTTAAACTGTGTTGCCCAAGGTGGTTCGGAACCCACTTTTTTAAACTGTAGGTCCCGTCGTTTAATAACCACAGCGGTTGAAAAAGCGACGTGAAACAATCAAACGAGTCTGGTACGTAGGGTACGCCACGGAAGATAGACTTGGGTTCTTGCGATTTCCGTTCATTATCGTATTTGTTATTATTTTTGGCGATAAGATCTGCTCTCGTTTTGTCAGGACTGCATGGTACATCCGTTTCCACGTCGTCGGAGCATCGTCTACGCTCTATGAAAGCTTGTAAAGCGTTTCGGTATGATTCGCTGGAAACAGAAAATATTTTTTTGTTATAGTATTATACATATATATATATATTATACTATACATTTTATTCAGTTTAATATATCCGTTGTACACAATGTGCTTCCATAAGATTAAAGTTTTTTATTTATTTCCAAAATTTTAAGCTTATATGTATATCTTTATTGTAAATATGTCGAGTAATTATTGCCGTAACTTCACTTTGCTCGTTTTCTTGATTCCGACACAGCGGAGGGCTGTGACCTTGCTTGTATGTACCAGACCGGTTGGAGCCGGTATTCGGCGTCGATTCATTGAGAGGGATGGTTCATTGAGACCTGTTCACTCGTGCAGCCATGCTACAGTGTCCTCTCTATTCGTAATCCTACCCATGTTCACCACAACTTGTGTTGGTTGGTGACAGGTAGTTGGTGGAGAAATGGGATATCGATTGAACACTTCTCATGGACATTTCTCTTGGTGAGGACACGTCGGGTATCGGTTCTGGCCGGAGCTGGGCTGCAAGCATTGTACGCCTTCTGCTCTGGTTCGCGCTTGTTTCTCACTTTGAAAGAATCAGAGCCTTCTGCCTGATTCGCCTTTAGCCCCCTGTGGATCGGCGACTTCTTCTCCGATTTACACCTTTTGCTCCGCGATAATTACTCGACATACTTGCGTAATTTAGTATAAGTCCGTCGTTGTAAGAAAGGGAGCCAGAAGGAATATTGCATTCGTTCTGACTCCCTTTCGGGTCTCTTGTGCGGTAACCTCCTCGTGGTGAGACCTGGGCAATCGGTATTATCCTCTATTTGTAAGAACTTCTAGTGTCTTATGAATAGAGGATAATATCGAGCTAATAGCTGCACATTTAATAGATATGTTGATTTTCAATAAATTCTATTCCTATTCCTATTGTCTTCCATAACATTTTGCAATTTCGCCTTCCTTCAGAACAAAATATATGTATTATTCAAGCTGGTTCATCCCGGGTGTGAACACTGTCATATATTCTCTGGTTCTATTTAGGTAAAGAGTGCGGAACCACCGACACCGACGAGATATAGTATCTCGTTGGTGATAGTATTATAAGGTAATTACAGAATGGGTAATTTGAGCATTCTACTATATCATTCTTCTTGTACTTGACGACGAGTATCTCGTTGGTGGTGGAATTTTTAGCGATGTGGTATATCAGATCACTGTAAGTTCCACGTTATCCCCGTGCCCACTTTCCTGTTCGCTGAATAGCACAGGCGCTGGCAGTCTCGTCGGCGGCACAGGGGTGCTAGTACCGGTTGCGAGTGATCAGGAGCAGTCATATCAGGATACAGTGTGGCATTTTATTTACCGCAACTTTAAAAGGCGGCATTTTCTACCATACGCATATTGGAAAACTTCCATATTAAACCGATTCGATTCGATTAAATATGAAATATTAATGATTTTTTAGGTGTTTTAATAAACACCACTTTAAATAAATATTACCGGATCGTTGGGGCGGCGAGGCCTGCCCATGTGTGCAACTAACTACTTCTACTGCTACTATTTCTACAGACGAGTACAGTGACAAGGTAGTAACGAAATGACCTCGCATCCGAAGATGCGATGCGATTATAGTTGCCCTCTTGAGCGACAGTTTGTCGGAGCCACTTCGGCATATACCCTCTTCTTCTTCTGCGGCGGTCTACCAAACAAATAAAACCCTAAATGTGCTCGCAGTGAAAACGATCGACGACTTCCGAGACGAATCACAAGTCACAAGTCTCGAGAGAAGCCGATTGTTCCGCTGCGCTGGTGCAATCGAGCAGGTCGAAACAACATTTCGAAACCCTAATTCGCGCGCGTCCGCGAAAAGCTACACGAGCAGGAAGAATCGAGCACGAAGCATCAATTCGAACGTCATGCCTCGTTCGATTCAGCTTCGAGACGAAACTTCCAGCTCTTCCGGTGACTGACTACAGCGCGACTTCGGAAGTCGGCAGTGATAATTGTGAAATAAATCAATTAACCTCCAACCCCCCCGGCCGAGCGGGATACTTTGAACTATTTGAATTAATTGATAAAGATGTTTGGCTAACAGTTTCAATCTTTTGCCACTACCTGTAATGACGCTTTTAGATTTTAACTAATTGTAAATCATCTGAAGCAGATGATCCTTGCCGATAGTTGCGTTGCATGTTACGACCATGGCGGCGCGAATCATTAGTAACTTTGCATAGACTCTATCCCAAACGAGAATGGACTTGCATAACGACCAGTTTTTGTTCTTCGCTGTGCATCTTCGCCCTAATTGGTAGTATTCCCACTCCATACACACCCTGTTTCCAATCATGTCTCGCTGCGCCTTCTCATGATCATTCAAGCTGCGCGAAACGAGTCCATTCTCGTTTGGGTAAACAATACATAAAATAAATTATCTTTCACACGATATAACACGAGTGAATATTGTCGCGTACGAGGGATCACGTCAGCTGGGAGTCGTCAGCATTCAGATGGAAGCTTCGTTTTCGCGAACATGAAAATTCACCGAACAAAAAAAAAAAGAAGAATCGATTCTCGAAAATTCTCCTTGAATCTGAATCAAATTGAAAAATATGTGGCGATCATAGCTATTCGAAGAATTATGGTTTATTGAGTGGAAAGGTCGCGTACAGTTTGTTCTGTAACTGCATATCGGAATTCCGTCGGAATTCACGATGAATCGGTCTACGCTACGAAACGTTGAACCGTATTCGAGTGTCCAGTGTGAGCCTAATTAATGCAGGTCTTTTGACAAAATCGCGTTCGTCTGTATGCACGAGAACCAGCGATGGGTTCTCGGCTGTACTTTCCGGGAGTGACCCGCGCGATAAGACGCGTTTGGAATCGACGGGAACATTGTCGATTGATAAAATCGGATCGCGAATACATGGACACGATTCGATTTTGGCACGCCAGCGCGATGAGGCGGATCAATTGCGAGGGCTCGAAGCGGATCGTCAAAGCTGTTTTGATCCTCTCCTACGAGCCCGATCGACGCTCGCTGTTTCGGGAGAACGACATGTTCGCGGAGGCGGCCAAGGATCAGGACAATTTCTTTGCTGGACTTCGGAACGCTGTCTTAATCGCGGCAAGAATATTCGTGATAGGATCTGTCGCTTTCGGACTGACTGTCGCTTATTTGGTCACGCGTGTCACAGGCAAACACGCGTTCCCGAGCGTTCTTCTGAAAAGTAACAACAAAACGTCCTTTCCCGTTGGAAATTACTTTATTAGCACGTTGGCCGCCGCGGTGGTCGCCAGTCACCATTGACTTACTTAAAAATGATCGTCGTAACTGGACTCCGGATGTTTATGCAAAATAGAAAGTTTGTGCATCAATTGCAAGACGCAGGAGCTAAGTTTCATGTGGTGAAAATAATATACCCTTAAGGTCTCTTAATATGTTTACTGTTTTAAATTGCACTTGCTTATTTTTGTTATAAATGCATAAAATCTAACCTAGACTGCAGACTTTATGCATTTACGATGAAAATGACTAGGTGCAATTAATTTATTTAAAGCAGGAGACAGATTAAAAAAACTTAAAAGCTCCAATGTATAATTCCCAGCTTATTAAAATGATTAGAGGGACGATGAAATTTCTACTTGGCTCCTGTTCAAGGTGGATGCAGTTTTGCAAGCCATTTTTACCGCATAACACTGAATCCGGAACACTGAAAATTCACGCGGCGGTCGACGCGTTAATCAGTTTGCGGTAAACGCGTTCGAACTCTTGTACAGGTATCGAGTTTCTCGGGCCGATTTTCATAAAGTTTGGCCAGTGGGCGTCCACGCGGAAAGATATACTCTCCGAAGACATCTGTCGCACGCTGGCGCAGCTACAGCGCACCGTTTCGCCGCATTCGTGGTTCTACACGGAGCAGTTGCTGAAGTCGATCTACGGATCGCGTTGGAGGGAAATATTCGTCAAGTTCGAGACCAAAGCGCCAATCGGGTCCGGATGTTGCGCTCAGGTAGAACAGCGCAGCGCAACGAGGACAAAGCGACGCGTCGTTGGTTCGTCTAATCGTCTCGTCTCTGGCCGATAGGTGTACAAGGCGTGGGTAGATTTGAATGCTCGCGTCGAGGCAGCGCAAAATCCACGAATATCAACGTTCGTTCGAAGTAAATTAGAAAGTTTTACTGTCGTAAGATAAACCGACCAACCGACTGACGAGATCGACGAATCGTTGTACATACCACGGTGTATAAGGGTCGATTCATATCTCACCAGTAACGATAAACGGACCGAGATTCTTACCCAGGTTTTAAGCGAAACAGTTCATATCTGAGCGGTAACGACGATTCGGCTACGATACTTTTCTTCGAGTCGGTGAGGTTCTAGGAACCCCTGGGGCCAGAGTTGGGCATTAATCGATTAAAATTTTAATCATGATTGATTGATTAATGTGTACGATTAAAAAAAGAAATCGTCGAAAAATCGGCGATTGATTCAATCGACTGATGAAGTTAATCGTCAATCGTTGATTAAACGACGAAATCGTCGAAAAATCGGCGATTGATCCAATCGATTGATTTAATCGTCAATCGTTGATTAAAAAAAGAAATCGTCGAAAAATCGGAGACTGATTTAATCAATTGTTAAAGTTAATCACGAAGATTTTAAGTTAATTAAGAGTTTGTATTATAGACCAAATGACAATACACCTAAACTCAGTTTACATTTCTTTCAGTACTCATACAGTTTTGATTACGTATTTCATTTCGAAATTTCATCAGTTAATCATTAATCAATTATCCGATTGACGATTAATAATCGCGTTAATCGCAATTAACGATTAATAAGTATTTAATCGTTAACCGCAATTAACGAGTAAACTAGGAGATTAATTGTTAATTGCGATTAACGATCGAAGTAAACATTTAGTCGTCAATCGTTGATTAATTTTTTGCCCAACTCTGCCTGGGGCTAAGGTGGGAACCCATGGGGTTAGGGTAGAAAATGACACGATCTTCGGCACTTGGCCTTTGTTCGAGCATCTCGAACCTTTCTTAGGTTGCCGTAGTATCGGAACGATAAACTATGAACACGCAAGACCGATCCGATAACACTGTCCAACAAATTTCAACTTTTTTTTGTATTTCGATTCCCACTATGCGATTCTTATAGAGTTCATCGCGCTGATTCCGAATCTGTCCTTAATTTTTCTCCTATACGTACAGTTTTTGAGAAAATGGAGTTTTAAAGAAAGACATATTTTTCAACTTTGTGCAAATATTGTGATGTTATTATAAAAGAAATCGCATAGTGGGAATCGAAATACTTTTTGGCTGTTGGACATTGTAATCGTTCCGCTGAGATATGAATCGACCCTTATAGAGGTGTTCAGACTTCCCTCAGAAAAGTGTGATAGATAGAGGTTAGTTCGTCGCTAGATGGCATATCGGGCAGGATCAAGCTTTCATGTACGTGTGTGAATGAAATTGTATGTACCGTACATAACACTCTCATTCACACACGTACATGAAAGCTTGATCCCACCCGATATGCCATCCAGCGACGAACTACTCTCTATCTATCACAAAACGTCAACCTTACAGAGGTGCTTAGTCGTAACACGTACATTTCCTACATACATGTCTGCGGCTGAACAGACGAACGGAAACGAATGGTAGATGCAATCGTTGAGCGTTTTTATCCACCGTATCTTTTTACAGTTGCGGAATACTTGAGACTCGGATCGTTCCTCGGGCTGATCGGTAAATACGATGATCACGATCTCGCTCGAGATAGATTGCAGGGAACGTGTACACGAATTTCAGATGGAGCGGCCAGCCACGAGGTCGACGGAGAAGCTGAAGTTCAGCATAGACAATTGCAGCCGGTGGCGGTTAAGATCCTACACCCTGGTATCAAGGATCAGCTGAGGTGCGATATCGCCGCGTCGCGATGTCAACGCGATCTAATCGATCATTTCTACTTTCTCCGCATCAGACGAGATCTCTCCATCATGAGAGGAGTCTGCAAATGCGCGACGTACATCGTGCCGAGGTTCTATTGGCTCAGCCTGACCGACTGCATCAACGAGTTCTCGCAGATAATGGAAAACCAAGTGATCCCTTTCACCCACTCTCGTTAGGCCTACTAGTCGTAATCGTAATCTCTGCTCGTCTTTGGTCGAAGGTCGACATGAATCGGGAAGCCAATAATCTGATGCAATTCTCGGCGAACTTCTCCGAGAAGAAGAACGTCGTCTTCCCGCGCCCTTACGCGAACTTTACGCATCGCGAGATACTCGTCGAGAGTTTCCACGAGGGCGCCTCCATCCTGGAGTACCTGGAATACGAGGACACCAAGCTGCAAGAGAAGCTGGCGAAGATAGGGATCAAAACGATCTTGAAGATGGTCGGGATCGGTCGCGTTATATTGGGCTGGCAAGAAAGTAACTTCAAACAAAACAAGCAATAGACTTTCACTGATGATGATGACCTGAAATCGCACTTGGTCAGTTTGCTACCGGGAAGATGGGAAAAGATCATCGAAGAAAAAGAAAATGGGGTTTTATTGCACCTTAAAATACCGAAATTACTTTCTTGCCAACCCAATAGATCTTTTGACTCCACGAAAACGTAAACGAAAACGGTTGGTTGCAGGTGTTCAGGGACAACTTCATACACTGCGACTTGCATCCCGGCAACATCTTGGTCGAGACGGATCGCGAGTCAACCGACGGAACGCTATCGTGGCTTTGGAAGCTTATCGGTCGCAATTACTGGACGATCTATCCCCGCTTGGTCATACTCGACTGCGGTTTGGTGGTGTCGTTGAACGCTCGATGTCAGCGGAATCTTCGAGACGTGTTCCGCTCCGTACTGATGGGTAACGTAAGTACGTACTCGGTCATCATTGGACTGCCGATTTTGATGCGTTCGTAACAAACATTATGTGCAATCTAAACTGGTAGGTAGATGAAAAAATTTCAAGATCATCAATGTAATCGCTTCACCTTACGAAAATGTTTAAGGAAGGGAAGAACTTTGATTTCTCGCGGAAAGATCCGCAGTTTAGTGATCATCCAGCTCCATCCAATTCTTCGATTTCCGATCGGTTTATGCTTGTAGGGTGAACTGGCGGCGGAGCACATTCTCGAGCACAGTTCGGAGGTGTGTCCCGATCCGGAAGGTTTCAAGACCACGCTGCGAAGGATCGTCGACAGTCACTTGAACAGCAAGGCAAACGTAATTAGAAAAGAGTGAACAGACGAAAACGCTACGGTCTGTTTTCCGAAGGAAGAGGTGTCCGCGATTTCCTGGTGCCTCTTCTTTCGAGAAACTGGATACGGGATCAACGAATATATCGTTTCAGGTGAACGTGACCACGGTTATGAACGAATTATTCTCGGCGATGATTCGACACAGAGTGAAGCAAGACGGATCGTTCAGCAGCGTGATCCTGAGCTTGGCGATGATCGAGGGGCTCGGACGTAGTCTGTATCCGAAGATCGATATCTTCGCGGAAGTTCTGCCGTTCGTTTTCACCGGCATCCCCGTGTACGACGAATTCTCGAGTAACAGTACATAAAAGAAGTGCACGCACAGGGAGACGCGTTCTTTCGATCGCCACGAATTACAATTCGCCGCGCGAATCGAGGATTCGATGTATGCATTCTCCGTTCGCGAAGTGACTCCCGCGGGACTCGTCCCGTTTCAGGAAGTAAATACACGTTCGGACGGATCGAGCCGCGCCGAGCCGAGCCGAGGAAATTCCTGATTTAATGGCGTAACGTTAAACGAGTTCCGAGGAGGATTCCAATTTTAAAACAGACCACAGAAACGTGTAATCGCCGCGGACAGAATTCCGGCGAGCGACCAGTTATCCGTGATCGCTTCCTGGTTGGTCGACGTCGGTCGATCATCTTCGGCGCGGCTGCGATACGTCGAGCGCGGAGAACGTAGAGGCGTGTGCGTGACTCGCACGCGCGTGTTTTGTGGCCGCGTTCACCTTACTCTTGCAAAGGCGTGCCCGTGCGTGCCACGTGTGCCACGTGTACCCGGCCCGATCGGCCGTGTCGAGCTGCCTCGAATTTCGTTTTCGCCCAGCGAGGGGGAAAACTCGAAAAATTTTGCAATTCGCGACGCGTTGGTCGAAGAACTTTGATCGCGAACGGAGAAAACTCTGATCGACGCGCGCTGGCGCGCCAGCGGTGCCACGCAGATGGTTGAAAAGAAAAGCGTGCGCAATCGCGAGAAGAATCTTGTCTCGAGGTGGCAACTGGTGGCAACGGTGCATCGCCTCTGGTAAATTCGTTCGCTGGTAAAACCAGAACCAGAACCAGAAGTACGAGCAGAAGCAAGCCAGAAGCAGAAGCGGAGTCCGCGACCGAAACCGCGATCTCGACCGCCATCTCCCGAGCGTATCGTATGCGCTCGTTCTCTCTTCGGGTCCCCGCACTCCCCACTCGTCGCGAAACTACCCCCTCCGACAGTTTCGCGAGTCGAAGAGGATCATCGGCATGGGCATGATGACCGAGGCATGGCAAGGCATATCGAGGCATTGCGTGGCAGGGCAGGGCAGGGCATCAGCGTTCAGAGTCCGATGCTCGGAGCAGCCCGGAGCCAGAACGGCGCGAGAGGGGAAGACCGCGCGACGGCGCATGTAAACAGAGGACAGCTAACAGGACAGATAATAAAGTTCCTCTTGGCTCTTGGAGAGTAACGGCGGAGCGGAGCGGAGACGGACACGGACCCTTCACATCCGCTCCGAACACTTCTTTCCGTTCCTCCGTTGGTATTCGAAACGGATCCACGATTCCGCCGATCCTCGGATCGAATCTCCACCGGTCGAGGCAGCGCGGCGACGAACTGCCGATTAACGGCAATTAACGCTCGTTTGGAAGCTCGGCCGCGCGCGGCTCGTCGAATTTGCCCGTCGCGTCGCTCGCGCGTTCAAAAACTCGACGTCACGTCGCCGTGCCGTTTCTCGCTCTCCAAGTGCTGCCGGCTCTCGTCCGTTAGACGCGCGACACGCTCGCGAATCGAACTTCGTGTCGCTCTTCGTACCCTATCTGTCAACCGCTCTCCCGTTCTGCCGTCCTTCCGCTCGTTCGCAGTCGAATTTCTCTTCTTATCGGTTACGGTCGATTCTACCGCCTGCCATTACCATTACCATTACCATCGCCATTACCACTACTGGCACCGGTACCGATTCCACCACCACCACCACCGTTAGAACCACCACCACCACCGTCGCCACGAACCACCACCACCAACCACTCGAACCACCACCACCACACCGCTATCACCACCATCAGCATCATCATCAACATCATCATCATCATCATCATCATTATCATCATTGCCCCCGAACATTACCACCATCACCATCCGCGATCAACGACGGCCACGACGACGTTCGGTGTCTCTTTTTAACCGTCCCCCGCAGCTACGATCACCCTCCTGTAAGTACAAGAACGCTTCATTATATTGTTTACCGGTAGCCCGCTCGTTCACGTACTCGTCACGCGAGCCTACGAGTTCTCCTGCACGGGATCTCGTGTTTCCGGGTTCGCGAGCTCTTCGGACGCTTCTCTCGACAGTCCGCACGGTGCATCGCGCGCCGAGCTAACAGAAATTATCCGGGGCTAGTGTCCGACGCGAACGATACTCCGACCATCCGCTATTCCAGCTCGCGAACGCGCTCGCTACCGATCTCGGCCGTTATTTTCTATCTCGAAAGTGAAATTAAACAGACCTGAAACGAACGGATAAAACAAAATGGTTCTCTCCGGACACGTTGTAGTCGATGTTTTAGCAGTCGGACGTACCAATTGGTTGACACGCTCGCTGCCAGCGATCTTGCGAAGAAGGATCGAAAGTCAACGATCAACGACGTATTTTTTCTTTTTTTATTGGGCTTTTTAAATCTCAAGTGAGATTTATTGTGCACACGCGAACGTTCGACGAATAGGCGAGACGACTTTCTCGATACGCGTTCGTTATCGCGTGCCGGGGAAGATCGCGACGGATAACATTTGCTTTTCGATAATTAGTCGGCAAACAGTCGCGCCGACTTTCGCCGGAGTTGGTATGCTAACACGTCTCGCAGCAGTTTTTCACTTTCGAAGGAAAAGTTTACGAATTGAATGCCTTGTCTTTTCTCCGATTTTGGGAGAAACGAATGGCGATGGAGAGACGATGCCTGACAATAGGATTTACACGGGTGAGGGAAAGCATTTCGCGGTTGATTTGCCGAGGGAACTAAGAGGGGGACTAGTTTGCTCAATAGCGAGTTCGAAAATACTTCGCGTTTCGCAACTTTGAATTTTGAAAGCAACTCCGTGGAACACGGTTGCCAACGTGATCTGCCGACTCCTAATCGCTGTTTCCCATTAGAATGACCGGCAGCGACGCGGCGACGTTCTGCCGTCTCATTATCTGGGCACACAATTAACCGGAGACGTTCCCAGATATCACGGACGTCAGTACACACCACACGACCTGCGCGAGTCTCTGTTTGCCGAATCGTTGTTGCTCGTCCCTCGTCACCGACTCGATGCCGATGCTCGCTCGGTTCGACGCGTCTACGGGAAATATTGTTCACCTTTGCCGTGCGAAACGGGAGAGCCATTCTCGAATTTCTTTCGGGAATGTTCGCGCATAGACATCGCGTGCCTCGTTCGCGTTAATGTTGGAACACGACGCGGTCGTGCATCGATGGGCACAGTGGGCATTCGATCCGAAAATGACGAAAGTACATTTTCAGTGTTCCAAAAGGAACAAAATTTTATCTACACGCTTGATCGAACATTTCGCCCGTAATGTGGTATCTCTTTCCACATTTATTATAATTCCTACTTGGTTCTTACGTCTTGCTATTAACTCTTTGCACTCGGAGCTATTTATCTAGGAAATTAAACATTTCTTTTGATATAGAATATTTCCATTACCTGTGATTTGTGAAATTTGATGGATATGAAATTGGTGCAATACTTCATGCAATACCTAAATGTTTAGTAATTGATTGAATACCGATATATTAGGTTGTAAGGAAAGAAATGCAGGATTTTTGTTCCTTTGTTTTAATTGCAATTTTATACCAATGAATAGTTACCTTGATTTAATGAGTTATATGTCGTTTTAAAGCTTGTTTTACGCTCTATTTAATTATGCTTTTGATATTTGATTTTATTCAAATTTTTATTAAATTATATTTTATTTCAGGATGTATAGCGTATAGCAATAGGTAGAGCGATTTCGTTTACATGTGTAAAATACAAATATTATTAATTCTTATTCATCGCCGTTATGAAAAATAAAAACATACGATTTTCCTCGAAAAAATCATTTTTATGCGATTGGGAGCAAACACTGATTCTTCAGCCACTTTCGATGATCTAGCAAAAAAATGCACTAAAAGGTATGAACTAATTTCCATTTAATTTATGTGAATACACACGATCTGTTAATATAAAAACAAAAATGCACTAATTTCATACTTTCCTTTTGATTTGTATGAATACACACCAACTGTTAATAAAATTGATTAAAATAAAATATTAAATACTATATTAAATACAATAGAATCTTTTCGGAGGCGGCGCAAAATTGAAAATTTTCCAAATGACAAATGTTGCTGATTATTTCATTGGAATATGGTGAACTTGGAAATCAGAAGGCGGGAAGAGAAGATACATTAATAAGTGAAAGCATGTAAAAGAATTTAAGGATTTTCGTAATTTCCAGTGTCGAAAATGTTTACTTTCGCGCCGCCTCCGGAAAGATTGTATTGTATTCTCAATATGTGTGGTATTTAATATTTTATTTTAATCTATTTTATTAACAGTTCGTGTGCATTCACATAAATTAAATGGAAATTATTTCATACTTTTAGTGCATTTTTTCGAAGTCGGTTTAATTTTTCTTTATAAAATTTTTTTATTTCGCACTTCTTAATGGAACGAGCAGAATTTGTAGAACACAAATAAACAATATAATGATCGAACTGAGTCGGTTAGTAATAGAAAAACAACTAATTATAACATATAATTTTTAATTATTATTTAATGAAATATATAATATTTCTGGTAATTATTCGGAAAGTACCACTGTTCTCCGATTTTGATGTAATTCAAATATGTTATGCAGCAACACACATTTTCAACAACTTTTTCCTTTTCCAATATAGGGGGGTCGCTTTTAGTTTTCGAGATATTTGCAAAAAAGATCGTAAGGAATGCAAAAATGCAAAATTTTGTAATCGGTGAACATACATAGAAAAGAAAAGAAAGCGAAAAAAAAGGCACATACAGATCGAATTGAGTAACCTCCTCCTTTTTCGAAGTCGGTTAAAAATAGACATTCAGGAGCCTCATTGCATAAAGTTAAAAAGAAATATCTTCAACAAAAGCTCAAGGATTATGTCGCAGCTGACGTGAACACAAATCTTGCACCTATAAATAACGCTGGAATAGTTTTTCCCGGTTTTTCGGGCGAAATGCCCCACCTCGCGGCGATTCGCGATTCGCGACAAGGCATCGCGGCACGAACGCCGACGAAACACGCTATTATACCGGGGGTATCGCGCTCGGTATCGGCCGTACCAACGTATATATTCGAGAGCGTGTGCTCTGCGATCCGTATAACAGCTCCGGAGATTAGCGATTCGATGCAGGAGCTGCCGGGTCATCGCGGGGACACGCGTTATCGACGCGCTGCAAATACGCATTGTCCGTATTCCCGCTATATAGGAGAAACGGCGGTCCATAAATAACGCCGGGCGGGCAGTCTCGCTCGGAGAACCACAGCAACCCATCAGTTTTTTCGGCCTTTATTCGCGGCGTGACGCGACTCGCGCGCATCCCGACTCATCGCTCGCGTTTCGTCTCGTTTCATTTCGCTTAACTCCGCGTTCGCAAGCTGTGTGCAGGCTGAGAAATCGTTTGCGCCCGGTGACTCGCGATATGCGAGGATCGGCGGTTCCCTCGATCGACTCTCCGGTTCGCGTTTCGCGTGGATCGTCGCGGCCGCCGAACGAACCGATCCTCCGGCTCTCTCGGCGTGCTTTCTTTATCGGCGCGATAACGGACGGTCGTGATTATAAATTAAGAGATTGTTTGCCGTGTCTGGTTCGACGACACTTTCGCGGGACGGATCGAGGGAATCGCCGAGACAAGGACAGGCTCTCGAGCGCGGTAAACAGAACGTTTCCACCGTTGACGCAACAATTTCGCCGTAGCGTTCCTAAATGTTGCTTTCGAGCGCCTGGTTCGAGCTGATCGCCGTTGCGCTCCTGACGATCCTGATCCTCGCCACCAGCTATCGACCCGCCTGGTGGTTCTGGGCTGGAGCCTTCCACAAGAAAAATGGTGAGTTAAGCATATCTTACAAAAATTCAAGCCGTGTTAAAAATAGCTGTCCCATCGAAGCAATGAATTTCAAATACGTTCGTCTTAACGCTTTGCGGTCCGAGCTGCTTTTTCCTTTAGTTTAGAGGTTGCTTCAACATCAAATAACTAAATTATATCTAATCTTATAACTAAATTATAAAATTGTTAGTATTAAATTAAAAGAAGTAATTATTATCGAGTAATAATGTAAAACCGGAAATGGTTAAGGCGCCACTAGCAAGTAAAAAAGCGTGCACGCTTCCGCAAGTTACTCGCTAGCGTATTTGCGACCTTGGAGCGTTTTCGCGTCGTCCAGTTAACAAACGAATTTTCGCCAGTTGAAAGCGAACATCGCCGAAAGCCGTGTAACGCGAAATCGTAGTAAAATCGCGTTTACGCGGGGTCAGTGTCAGTGCACACGCGCCGGTCCGCGTCGGTCCGGGCCGTCCGAGACCCGGCGAAGAAAGAATAAAAGAAAGAGAGAAAGGAAGTGAGAAAATTGTACTCGTAGAGGCGTGTTCGAAGGCGTTTGACCTTCAATTTGAAGCGACTCAGTGCCTCGTCTCTCCGCACCGCTCCGCACCGCGCTTACGGTCATGGTCCCCTTTCTAAGCGTGGAGCTCGCGGTTATGCGCGACAAGGTCGTGCTGTTCTCGCGTCCTTCAACCTTAGAAACGACTTTCTTGCGCTCGCACGAGCGCGCCAAACGGCCACGAAACCGTGGAACTATGTTCAAAGTTATGTCCAAACATTGCGAGACATCCTCGACGCGACGCAATGGCTGCCTCGAGGGTCTCTTTAGCGTCTGCGTCGCAAGGACACTGGTACAACCCACTGGCGCGGCCAATGCTAGACAATCATGGTATTTGGATCTAGTGTCCGTGCTGCGGCGCGCGTGGTACACTTTCGATTGTAGGAGACGACAGTGGGAACCATCAACAATCGTTTTCATACACAGAAATCGTGAAACGTGACAACAATGAGCCCGGTACAATTTATCGACGAGAACACCGCTATTACTAACTAATGCATAGTCTCTGGTTTTAAGTAACGAAACCAGTACCAATTTTTATGTTATATTTTCCAAGGGTATACATTACGGCTAAAGTCATCGACACAACGAATTTCAGAGAATAAGGCCGCCACACACGCTCCGCCTTGCAGTCCCTCTCGCAGTTGTAAAGCGGCCCCTAGACGTTCAATAATATTGTCAATACGCCCATTAATATAATACATATTGCCGAGGCGCATTGAAACGGTATATTGACCGTTTAGAAGGGGTTCAAACGCATTGGTCAATATATCGAAGCATATTGATAGAAATTTTGATTGAAGCGCATTGATGTTTAGGATGTTAATTGTCAATATTTCATCAATCTCACTAGAAAATGATGCGATATGGTGCAAGATTTCTCGCGCATGCGCGGGCGAAACAGTTAACGTATCTATACATATATTACGATGATGAGGTAGCAGAGCCCTGAGGCAATTATATTGGCAGGAATGTACCGAAACAATCTGTGACAAAAAGACTCCACGATATGTCCTACAATACATGTCCTAGAAATACACATGTTATACATTCATTTTTCAGAATCAAACCATACCAATTTTTTAAAATTCTGCGGGGTGCTCAAGGTACCCCATTTTCTTACTTTACTAAATGTATATAAAGCAACAAAAAAAACGCCGCTCATAATTATTTGCTTCAACGTGTGGGGAGCAATAGCACGCATGTACTTTAAATCCTCCAAATCCATGCCAGTAGCTAGGTACCTCGATGTAATTGAAAGACTTGCCGGGATCGCTGCACGCATCACGGTATCTTTTTTTTCAATTTTGGGCCTAATTAGCTCCAATAGATAATTAAAGCCCGCTTCATCCATTCGCAGGGAAATTTTTATAATCTTCTGGTTCTGTGACTCGCAGAAAATTTAACAAATTTTCACGAGTATAACGTCTTCTCAACTTATACCACTCTTCGGACCAGCGTCTACTTCTTTTCTTTTTTGATTTTTTCATTACACACACTCCCAAAGTCAAGGCAAGAAACGCCATATCTGTATTGTAAACCATTTTAAAAAATAAACCCCTAATTTGAAAATGGCCACTTCGCGTCGCGTCGTCCAGTCGTCACAAATGCGTCACTGTGCGCAGTGGCCCTATTGATAGCTAGATTGACGAGATTATATTGAAGCGTATTGGCGGGAGCTACACTATCATTGTCAATCTACATTGACAATATTATTGAACGTCTAGGGGCCGCTTTAGTTGCAGCGCAAGACGAAGCGTAGAAGCGTCGAAATTAATCGATTTCGCGTGTTCCGTCAATTGTCTGGCGCGAACGCAATCGCCACGATTGCATTGCAAGGATTGCGTTGCGACTGGACAAGCAAAAGGGATAAGTCGGAGCGTGTTTAGCTGCCTCATCTCGGATGCGCGAAGTTGCCTCTCGCAATGTCTGGGCGTAACTCGAACGCGAAACGTTGCTCGCGTTGTTTCGCTAGAGGGGAAAAAGAGGGATCCTCCGGCCGCGGCGTCGAACCTTTCAGTACAGTTTTTTGCGACGATCGACAGCTTCGACCGAGGAAAAACACGAGGGAAGCAGCAAGAGTAACTGCAAGACGGTGTCGGACGTGCCGGGCCCGTACTCGCTGCCGATCCTCGGCACCCGGTGGATATTCTCGTGGTTCGGTAGCTATCGATTGAACAAGATCCACGACGCTTACAAAGGTAAGGAGTTTGGCCGACCTTGAGGAACAAGGTCGCCGAACGACGTCCGATGTGTCCTGCGAGTTCCCCGAAAATTCGGATGGAAATAGGATGTTTGAACTCAGCTCGCTGTGTTTCTAATTCAAGAATAGATCTGCATCGACGTTACGGGCCGCTCTGCAAAGAAGAGGCACTATGGAACTTCCCGGTGATCTCGGTGTTCTCCCGACGCGACATCGAGGCCATTCTTCGACGAGCATCGAGATATCCGCTTCGTCCTCCGCAGGAGGTGATATCACACTACCGGAGGACGCGCCGCGATCGCTACACGAATCTCGGCTTGGTCAACGAGTGAGTAGTCGGACCGAAACCGCGGAACGTCGGAGTCGAGGTCGAGCTCTAACGCGAGGTCGCGCACCTCTACACTGCCGGTGGACGAAACTATAAGATATCGTGAAAATTATCGAGAATAGAGTAACACAGCGTCATATGTCTTCACCAGATATTAGAAAATTCCATAAATTTTTCAGTTTAAACGGTAATAATTAGAGGGGTGCGAGAATATTCGGGGGTTCCCGTATTTTTCCGGGATTCCCGGGATGTTCGGGTTTCCCGTGAATTTTTTCGGGATTTCTGATACTTTAATCCCGATTATCGATCGTAAATGTTGAACATTCAATTTAATGATGTTTTCGGCGCAACTGTTTCGATCGCTTATTGAATCTAGGAAAAGAAAAAGTTTATTGCAAAATTGTTAGATTTAATAAGTGATCGAAACAGTTGCGCCCAAAACATCATTAAATTGAATTTCTGATACTGTACGGAATACGACCCGTACTTCCATCCCGGAATAGTAATAATAGGACACCGCCATTTTCTACTTTCCTTGAAAACAGAGCTGCGACGTGAAAGAGAGGCTACGTTGGTGACTCATAATTTTGTTCTATCACCAATTTAAAAAAAATTCCTCTGCAGAGACATGTTCGGACTATTTTCGCTTGTTTACATCGTGACGGTAGTCCGGGAATATGTTCTCTACGCGCATTTTTCTTTTTACCCTTCGCTCGGAGCTTTTCGATTTCGGAATTGCGGACGTTCCATCCGATCGAAAATATTTTCGTACGACTAAATCGCGCTGCTTTATGCAAAATAAAAAATCTCTCCGTCAATTGCAAGGCATGGTGATCGCATTCTTAAATTGTTCTGACGTTTTCATTGTTCTTTTCTGCGGTCGAGTTCATCTACATATGACCTGTCCATTCCGTCCACATGGTATTCAATGTATTTGCTCGTACCACGCTTGAACATTTAGCAATTTATTAAACACAAAGACATTCGGAAATGTAGGCGGAGACAGTCGAGTGCACAGAGTTGAATCTGTAATATACATACACACACGCAATAACGGGAGTTAAACGGGACGTCTTACAATTTTGTCCACCAGTGTTGTTCGACCATGACCCAATCCTGTAGTTTCGTCGATCGGACGAATGTATCCCGCGTCATTTAGGCTCGCGATCGCCGCTCCGCCGCGAGCACCCACAAGAGAGAATTTAAGCGAACAATTCGATAGACAGGGGCAAATGTGGCACGATCTTCGGACCGCGCTTACGTCAGAGCTGACCGGGGCCAACACCGTCCTTGGTTTCTTCCCGGCGCTGAACATCGTCGCCGACTCCTTCGTCGATTTGATTCGTCGTCGACGAACGGGGTACAAGGTAACGGGATTCGAGGAGCTCGCCTACAAAATGGGACTGGAAAGTAAGCTGACCGGAAAGCCGTCTGCGTTTCGAATTTCGAATTTCGATCGTCAGCTGCTTTTACTTTCGATCGTGCTCTCTCTCTCTCTCTTTTAGGTACCTGCACGTTGATCCTGGGTCGACACCTCGGCTTCCTAAAGCCTGATTCGACCATGACGACCACCGCGAGATTGGCGGAAGCTGTACGGGTTCACTTCACCGCCTCGCGCGACGCCTTTTACGGATTGCCGCTTTGGAAGTTGCTGCCAACGTCCGCGTACAAACGGCTGATAGAGAGCGAGGACGCTATATACAGGTGCGAGACCGTTCGACCGATTCGCGGTGGTTAACTGCACCTGTACGTCACCGGCTTCCGCATCCTTTCGTTTCAGCATCATCTCGGAGATCGTCGAGACTACCATTCGCGAGCAACGGGACGACGCCCGAGACGAGTCCGTGGAGGCGGTCTTCCAGTCGATTATGCGCCAGAAGAATCTCGACATACGCGACAAAAAGGCGGCCATCGTCGACTTCATCGCGGCCGGCATCCACACGGTGAGACCCGAGATCTAGAAAATTCGCATCGAATAGTAATGTTCGGAAGTCTAATCGTTTTAGTCTAATCGGACCCTTTAGCACCTCGAGTGCCGCAGTACAGTAAATTCTCTATAGTCGCAAACAGGGCGTGTACGATAGTCGCAAATAAAATATCCCCTCCAATTCAATACACTGATCTCGGCTCGGTATATCGGTGTGAACCACTACTAACGCGACGCGGAGAGTCGCAGTCGTCGGCACAGTTCAAACGCCCGTGAGTCATCATAACGTTATACCAAAATTCTATCTTCTTTATTTTCCATTATTTTTTCATGGGACTTTCACCAACATATTCCTGGCATTTTTCTAATGCAAAATGATACCAAACACGATATAATATGAACTGAATTTAGTGGTTTAATTGACGATGAGAGTTTCGAACGCAAGGAAGGACAGCGTATATGAAAGAAAGAGACGCGGAGAGTCGCAGTCGCCGGCACAGTTCAAACGCCCGTGAGTCATCGTAACGTTATACCAAAATTCTATCTTCTTTATTTTCCATTATTTTTTCATGGGACTTTCACCAACATATTCCTGGCATTTTTCTAATGCAAAATGATACCAAACACGATACAATATGAACTGAATTTAGTGGTTTAATTGACGATGAGAGTTTCGAACGCGAGGAAGGACAGCGTATATGAAAGAAAGAGACGCGGAGAGTCGCAGTCGCCGGCACAGCTCGAAGGCCCGCGCGTGGTCTCGCGTTACACGCGCTGTCCTTCTCTACGTTCGGCTCGGCCTTTGGTTCCTTCTCTACGTTCGGCTCGGCCTTTGAAGCTCGAAAAAAGTAGGACCAAGATCGATAGATGCAAACAAATCACCCCGAGGCGTTTGCTGCTATAGAGAATTTACTGTATTATCTTTCCAGATTTATAAATGAAGTACTTTTATCTTACACAATTTTCGAGGCTGCTGAGCAAGCAGGGAAAGCGTTGAAGCATATACTTACCCGATTTCGTTTCCGCAGCTCGGAAACACTCTGGTGTTCCTGTTCGACTTGATCGGACGCAACCCGCAGGTACAAGCGCAACTGTACGAGGAGGCGTGCTCGTTGGCGCCGCCCGGCTGCGACCTGACCGTCGACGACCTGCGAAAGGCCAAGTACCTGCGCGCCTGCATAACGGAGTCCTTCCGGTAGGCACTCTTCGATCATCCACCTAAACTAGACACGTCCGAATCTTCACCTGCTAAGACTTTCGTTGACTTTGTTTGCCCGCAGAGTGATTCCCACGACAACCTGCATCGCTCGGATCCTGGACGAACCCATTCAGCTCGACGAATATCATCTTACCGCGGGAGTGAGTGACAGCGATATCATTTTCCCCGCTCGGATAACGACCAGAGATAAAGCGACGCATCCTCACCGATTCTTCTTTTTCTTTCGTAGACCGTGGTGATACTGCACACTTGGATAGCCGGTCTCAGCGAGGAGAACTTCGAAAACGCCGCGGAGTACATGCCCGAGAGGTGGCTGAAACCCATTACTCCCCATTCGCCGTTGCTGGTGGCACCATTCGGAACCGGCAGGAGGATATGCCCGGGGAAACGTTTCGTCGAGCTCGCGTTGCAGCTCATTCTGGCTAAGGTTCCTATCTCTATTATTTCGTCTCGGGTTGTGACCAAGAATGTTCGCGCCGCTTCTATCATCTCTCGTGTGTCGATTCTAATTGGGTTCATCGCAATCGCGGCTTTGATTCAGTATTTCAGGAGTTCCAGGTGGGATATGTCTCGTGCGAGCGAGTCGCTACCTCCGCGAAAGATACAGACCAAAGAATCGGCGCGGACTGTTTTGTTTACCCAATAATATCATGCGCGATACAAGCATAACTCGGCTCTTCTCTTCTGCAGATTATCCGGGAATTCGAGATCATCGTGGACGACGAGCTCGGTTTACAGTTCGAGTTTATCCTCGCGCCGCAGAGCCCGGTGTTTCTCGGTTTCCGCGACCGAGTTGCAAAAGCGTAAACGATTCGACGCGTTTCGTCATTTCGACGTCGAAGCGAGCGGACGCGTGTTCGTCTCGAGCTCGTGTTACTCGCGTCGAATCGTCGACGATCTCTCGTTTGTTTTGCTCAGTCTCCGTTGACTCGTTCGCCAGCGATCCGTTCGCGTGACAGATTCGGCGAATTCTAGTATTTTAATATCGTGCTCGCGAGATCTTGTTCCGATCAGAGTACAGTTCTCCTCGATTGTCGCGAGCCCGAATACCTTTTGTACGTACCTAAGCATTATTTACGCGTCGTGTAACATATGTAGATACCTATCGTTTTGTAAATGTAATGCCGATGAACGCGTGGCAAACAGAGTACTGTTTCCGACCGCGGGATTCCAGTGTCGTGGAAAGTTTCGTCAATGTATATCCAAAGAGGCGACACAGATTTCGTTCGACGGAGGGAAGAATATCTGGCGTCGAACAAAATTAAATTATGTTTATTCAACTCGTTAATTCGCCAACGATCATCGTGGCCTGCAACTTGCGTGCTGTCATCCATGAAACTTACATACGTCGTACACGTCGTTTCGTTAGTACACTTATACATATATTACATACTTGTAAATGCGTCCCGAGGGACTGGAAGGAATAATTATAATTAATATCGATAGCCAGACGAAGATGGCGGCGATCCTCGACGGCCGCAAATTCGCTCGACTATCGGTTTGGATGACTGAAAGGGCGTCGAGCCGAGCGCGAAAATAAACGAAATTGCCCTAAATCGTGGCTGCGATCGAGCGACGATCGTCGACGTGAAAATGTAACGGGAGCGTGAATCTCGCATGGATCAGTCGACGAGCGTCCCCGAGCCGGACGCGATCATTTCACCAAACCCTTCACACTTCTGGGCAGGTTGGTATTCGAGCCCTTGTTCACGCTCGCGGCCGTCGGTCTCATGAAACCGTGGCTTTTCGCGGTGGTTCGAGGATGGATCAACTTGCTCCTCGCAGCCGGCAGCTTCTCGATGTTCGATCGATCCAGGGAAAGCAGCGATCGTTGACTCGCGACGTTCCCGGCGTTGCTGCTGCCGGTCGAACCGATCGTTCGGCTCTTGTTCCCTTTCGGCGCGTCGCTCGATGCCTGGGAACATTCGAAAGAAACCTTAGAACCTCCAATCATCAATTCCGACACATGTTGTCGGTAGACAGCGGATTCTATGCATTTATCACAGAAAGGAGACGGTGAAACTTTAAACGGTACAGTTCGACGTATATTAAACATATGCAGAATGAAAATACATCTTTCCACTCCAAGTAGAATATTTTTATTTCGCGTAACGTTCCGCGTTAGATTAACGAAAACGTTTCGGAGCGCGACGAATCTCGATCAAATTTGACTGACCCCGAGAGATCTTCGAATCGTCCTGGCGGTAATGGCGGCAGGTCCGACGCTGCTTCCGCTGCTGCTGCTCCTGCTGGCGGGTATCCTGGTGACGGTGATGCGAGGGTTGGTTCGTCGCTTCTCGAGATTCTTCGGCGGCAACGGTGTGCTCGACGGACTCTTGCGGAGGTCGTTCGTTAGTGCTCGGATCGCGGACGTGTAGGTCCTTAGGCGAGCATGATTCGGTACCAAGTTCCTCACGGTGTTGACCGAAGTGGCGCTGTTCAAGGAGCTTCTAGAGCTGCGCAGGCTGCTTCTCGAGCCCGACCTCTCCACCTCGTTCCTCGACTGATTGTTCGTCGCGACGGACCCTGCGTTCGCGTTCGCGTTTTCTCGTTTCACGCTGTTGGTTCGTTTCGGCAGGAAGCTGGACCTCTCGGCGGTGACCCTCATGGATCCTCCTCGTTTCCCGAAGCCTTTGATCGACGATCCGAACGGCTGATCGATGGGCTTTTTGGCGCGGACGTCTTCCTCGTCGCCATTTTGAGCTACGCGGACGGTGTCGTTCCCGGAGAACCGCAATTCCGCCGGCGAACAGCGGGTGGAGTCGTGCGTGTCCGTCTCGTAATTGCCGGAGGAAGTTTCTTGACTCAGAGTCTCCGAGACCAAGCTCTGGGACTCCTCGAATCCCTCGTCGTTCATGTCTTGATCTCGAGTCTTCGAGGGCAGCCCGGGGGAGGTCGTGACGCTGATCTCGGGCACGTATCTGCCTCGAAACACGGGGCTGCTCGTCACCGGTTTCGAGCCCTTTCCATCCGCGTTGTCACTGGTCGTGTTCTCGAAGACTTGGCTGGTGGCCGGCCTTCTAGGCAGCTTCGAGTCGTTGGTCGAGTCCGTTCGATCCTCGCTGCTATCCTCTTCCTCCTCCATCGCGCCGTCCGCGGAGGATGTGGATCTTCTGCGCGAGTCCGAGAGCTGACTTCGATCTCGAGGCGTTTGCACCGTACTACTGTTCCGAGCCTGGTTCACCTGACTCGGCGGGTTGTTGGTCAACCTAATCGCCTCCTTCACCTGACTAGGATCGATCATGCTCCTCTGGCGTTCTCGACTGGTAACGGCTCTCTCCGCTAGGACCGTCACCGCGGGTTCCCGAGGTCGAGATTCTTGCATCACCGGGCTCAACACGGTGTTCGTCACCGCCAAGACCGGCGGCGGTGGTTGGCTGACCGGCAACCTCGAGTTTCTGCGCGTGAACGCGATCGGCCTGGACAACCGTTGAAGATCCTCGCCGGAACGAGCGATGTCGGCGAGCGCGGCGTCGATGTCGAACGAGGACGCCTCGCGCCGCTTCAGTTTCTCCTGCCAGGCTCGTAACATCGAGTCCTGATCGTGGCCGGAAGCGTCGTCCGCCCCTGCGTCCAGCGATGGCTGCTCGGACAAGGGCAACGTGTGCGGACGTTGAACCGGTTTCTCCTCGAACGGTTCCGAACTCGTCGCTTGACCCGCGTCCTGCTTCACTTCCTTCTCCGGCGAGTCCTGCACCTTTTTGTACCTCCGTGTTCGTCTGGTCGCCGAGTACCGGTCGAAGTTACCTGAAACGACGATCGTTCAACCGTAACAAGCGAAAACCTCCACGGAAAACTCGGTGAGCGTGGTCAAGGCTACTTACCCGTGCCAAAGTCTCCGCTGTTGGCGTTGTTACCGCCGCCATGGCTCGCAGTCTTCGTGGCCGCGTTTCTGATCGACTCGTTGCACCGACTCTGGAAGGAACCGTTGCAACGTTCCCTCTTGCACGGCTCCTTCTCCACCGGCTTCACCTCCTTCGGCGGACTAAACAGCTTCCTCGTCGCCGGCGGGGTCTCGATGTTGTCGGAGTCGATCTCTATCTTGTCGCTGATCTTCTCCTCTTCCAGACCCCGCTTGTACTTGGTGAATCTCCGCGAGCCAGAGGCCTGGGAATTGCCGTACGGTTGGCGCAAGTAGATCGTCAACTCGTCCTGACTGTCCACATTCGCGTTGTCGTTCGTTCTATTCCGCTTTCTATCTTCCTCCTTGATCGACTGCGAAAACGTGCGTTCCTCACGAACGGATCGAACCATAACTATACTAAGGAGAATATGATAGGCGAACCTGCAAGGTACCGGAGGCGAGAGCGTTCTCCGTGCCTCCGAGTTTCGATCTCGATCGTCGCGAGTATCGCGGGTCGGTCTCCTCCATGCTGTTCTGCACGTTCAAGCTGGACTTCCTCCAGGGAGATTTGTCCTTTTGCGACGGATGCGTTTCGGCTTCTGAAACGAAAACGCGGACGTTATTTGGCTGAAGAACTATCTGGACTGGATAACGATCATCGAAAGAACCTTCTATGGCCTCCATCGTGCGCATCACATCCGTCTTCTCGACCGACGGACGCCAGTCGTATATCCGAGGGCATGGATCGTGCGTGGAATTCGCTTCGGTGGGGGTGTTTGTCTTGCCTTCGCTTTCTACGGATCGGACAAAAACCCGTGTATCTATCGAGCATAGAGAGAACGCACGAGACGACGCGACGCTTACCCGAGTCTTCGAAGGACCGTCGATTCGCCGCCTGGTGCAATTGTCGCGCTTTTCTTTGGAGTTGTTCGCCCGCGCGATCTTCTTTCTCGTTCTCCGACAGCCACGCCTCGATCTTCTGTCGCCACGCTTTTCTGTTTCGACACACGCACACGAGCATTAGGTTGGTGCATACGAACTGTCCGATTTTAGAATGTGAGCGTTAATCAATTTGTTTCGCGTTACCCTGCGGGTTTTGTCTCCTCTTCCTCTTGTAAGAACGGCTTGTTCTCCACCAGAGGCGACGGGGAACTCGGCCTCTCTCTGTCGGTGGAGAAGTCGGCCGTCAGCAGGTCGCTCCTGCGAGACTGGCCGCGTGCTCTTCGCGCCCACGAACGATCTGTCGGCAGAATTAATTAGGCGATCGGTTTTCTCGATTCGTCGCGGACGAAAGCCGTCGAATTCAGCTTTACCTAGACTACCCCATGACTTTCTCTCGCGAGCGTTGTCCTGTCCCGAGGTCCTCAAAAAGTCCATCAAGTTGCCGTCGTCGTCCTCGCAGGGTATCCGGCTTCTGCGACGACGGAGAGTACCGTTCGGTGTCACGTCTGCTCAAAAAAGCAAAACCGCTGAAACTGACTGTTTTACGTGACCTACTAAAATTTGACTGCGGTCCAAACCTGGCGAGTAGGTAGAATCTTCTTTGGTAGACTGCTGGTCGATGGTCCCGCCGGAACAGGAGCCCAACCGTCGTCGGATGCTCGGTGACCCGGCGATCGAGACGTCCTCGTCGGACGTCATTCCTCCGTTTTGCAACCTTTTCATCTACGACGAGACAGACGACGCGAGTGAAACGAATCCCAATTAAAGGTGCGCCGCTTACCTACCTTGGCATCGTTGCGATTGTAATTTCGCTGAGGCAAACCGGTATGGAGATCGAAGAGGGCGTCGTAATCGAGTATGTTCGACTCCGACTCGGAGGCCGGCGTCTCTGCTTGATTCGTGACTGTAAAGGACGAAATGTGAATCAGGTCAAGCGAGAGTTTGCGGCCGACTTCGTGTAAGCATAAACGAGGAACCCGTACGCAATCGCTTCTTGGCGAGCAGCTGTTCTTCCCGTTGCTTGCGCCTGGCCAGCACCTGTTCCTCCTGGATCCGTCGCCTCTCGTTCTCCGCGACGGCCTGATTAAACTTCTGACAGAACTGGTGGAATATCCTGAAGCACTCCTCGATCTTGAACGCGTTCGCGTCCTCGCAGAAGAACTCCGCGAGCGACCGTCTGACGGCCTCGAGCTCCTCCGTGTCTCGCTTCAACTGGCTCATCTCTTGCTCCGCCATCTGCAGGAACTGCGCCATTTGCTCCTGTATGTCAGCCTCCGTGGAGGCGAGCTGAATCTGCGCCATGATCTTCTTGATCTTCGTGTCGAGGGCGTTGAACTCGTTGCTCAGCTGCTCCGTGGTGGTCCTTGTCCCCGGAAACACAACGGTCAAATGTGATCGTCGAATATCTCGACTTTCGTTGTTCAAAAACACCGGCATAATTCAAATGGTCCACTCACTTGGTGGCGGCTTCGAGAGTGTTCATGCTCTTCGCGAAGTCCAGCAAGTCCTTCCGTTTCCTCTCGGCTTGCTGCGGCCCGCAACATTTTGGAAAGATTAATCGACCGTTTTGTGATAAAGCAGCAGAAAGTGTACCTTACCAGAGCCACGTAGTGAATCAGATTCATCCCAGGCTTGTTCGCTCGGATCTCGGTCAGCTTTTGCAGAGACGACAGTTTCACTCCGGCTGCGTTCCCAGCGTAGCCACCCTACGGTACATTGATTTTCAACGATCGCGATCAATATCTTTTCTAGAGCGACGCCACAGCACGAATCTCACCGAATTCAGGAAATTTCCAGCGACGAGAACCATGTACAGCACCTCTTGGAGCGGCTTGTTCGTCATGAGGTCCTCACCGGCGAGGATCATCGAATTGATGCTCGGCTCCAGGTAGCCCATGTTGGCGGCGAACTCTTCTTTCAAGAGCATACACTCTATGCGCAGCTTGTAGCTTTGACAGAGCAAAAATGATCGACATTAATCGGATCAAGGAGAGTACAATTCGTAATGATTAGACAGAGGATTTTATGCATTTATGACAAGAATGAGTAGATGTAATTTAAAGCAGTAAAAACATTAGAGGAGTTTAAAAATACTGTTATATTATTTTCAACTTATTAAACATATGTTTAAGAAAGAAAATAAATTTCTATTCCACTCCAATTTGGCGCAACTTAGATTGAAGATTTTTATTTTAGTAATGATCGATCGCATTGAAGAGCAGGCTGAAAGTTCTGAGGTCAGTGCTTACTTTGGCACTTGGACGAGTTGCAGGAAGAATTTCTCCGCGTTGCCGAGCTTCGACTTGTCGCCGTCGAAGCTCTTCAGCATCTCCAGCTCGTCCACCTCGGGCAGGATCTTGAGAAGGCCGCGCAGCTTCTCTGCCCCGATCTCGTCGTGACCACCCTCCCTGATCAGCTGAATAATGTCTTCGTTCGAACTGCGAGCCAACGCGCACGGTGACAATACGTTGAAACGTTCACACGCTCTTACCTTCGTTCTTACCTTCGAAATTGTTTCAGAAATATGTTGACGTTCAAGCTCCTCTTACCGTCCAGCAGGGCGATCTGAAACAATCGGCAATTATTCATTAGCGAAAGGTTAACTGACTCGTTCCTAGTAGCGCGTTATGACCAGGGTTGCCACCTGCGAGTTCCGCCAGGCCCCTTACCCTTCCGCTCCTCGCCCAGCTGTGTTGCGGAGCTCGCTTTTGCTTCCCCCACTCTTCCGCCTGTGGAAGCGCTCGTTAGCTTGCTCCACGTGGTACGCATCAGCGTTAATGGGAAGGGTGGGGGAAGCAAAGGCGGGCTCCGCGGCACAGCTTGGCGAGAGGCGGAAGAGTAAGGGGCCTGGTGGGACTCGCAGATGGCAACCCTGGCTATGACTAGTTGGGGCTTTGGGCAAAGTAAAATTTCGGGGCCCCTAACCCCAACTAAATAACTTTATGAGAAAAACGTAGAATTTGGATCTTAGATCTTAGTTTGTGTCCGGAGCATCCTTTTGCTTGGGCCCCGGGCATTTGCTCAAGTTTCCCATAGGGTAACGCGCCACTGCTCATTCCCAAACGTATTTTTGTTTGGTATCTTATTCCCAGAGGTACCATTTTGGAGATACGCACCTCGGTCGGTTCTCGTCGTCGCCTCTCGACGTCGGAGTTGGCTCCGTAGGGAGCGGAGCAAGAGGATGCGGCCGGGATCATCGGCGGCACTTGTTGGCAGAAGAGACCCTCCATCTCCGCCCAGTCTATGTCCGCCATCGGAGAGTTTTGGTGTTCGTCCGCGACCAGCGACCAAATATTTCGCTTGCCGATCACCTGCGCGCAAGGAAATATCATTTACAACGAGAATCGTACATCTCTCAAATAACTACGGCCGGCGTTGGCGTAATCGGAAGGTCAAGGGTCGCACTTCGGTTCGTAGAGATCTGCATGGCGTCAAGCATTTAGATCCCTCGAATCGTCGCGGAGCTCGGTTTACGCAACCGCACGCGTGTAACGAGAAAATTGAATTTTTAAAGGTGGACGAAGAATCGTGGGGCCCACGCACGGGCGACGCGACTCGTCGCGTAGGAGAGCAAGCAGGAGCAACAGTAGTAATAGGTACTTTGTGATTGGGTATCTTGTTCCAATTGATGGTTTTCATTTTCGCCTTGGGGGTGGGTATTTCCTGTTGCGGGAGCAGCCTCGCGTGGTTATTCGGCGGCTCGGGGGTGGGCGCCCGTGCGACCGGGGCCACGTGCAACGGCGGGGGCACGGGCGGCGGCGGTTCCATCGATGCATCGGCTTGCGTTGCGTTGGCGGTAAGGAACGGCGGAGGCGGAGGTGGCGTGAAAAACCGGCCTTGGCTCGACGAGTTCGGTGCCACTGATGGATCGAGAGGCGGTGGCGGGGGCGGCAACGGCGGCAAAGGTGGCGAAGGCGAGGAAGACGACGTGTTCGTCACCGTCACCGTCGCTGGATTGCTCGTCGAATTGCTCGCGGGCAGCGACGCCTTCCGAGACGTTCCGCAAGACTGTTCGTTGCCTCTACAATGACAGCACAGATTCGTCTGTAAAAGAAACGGCCTGTGAGTCCATCAGATCGTTAGAGCTCGCATTAGTTCTAAAAATTAAATCCGCCCTCTTAACCCTTCGGATCGATCGTCGCGACCGATAGACTGCGGATTTTATGCAGTTGTTACAAAAATGAGTAGGAACGTTTTAAAAGGTTTAATGAATCAGTCTCGATATATTGAAGTGATTATGATAAGAAAGAAATGCCTGTTCGGCTTCTCTTCGTCGTAATCGATGCAGATCATTTTTATTTCGCACCATGTTATTTTCCGGGCAACTTTTCCAATTTTTATTTCCCTAAAAACGTTATTCGGACTGTTACGAACATTTTTTATAAGAAATTAGCGAAATCGGTCCAGCCGTTCTCAAGTGATGCGCTTACCAACGAACAGCATTTGATTTTTATTTATATAGATAGATTCTCCCGAATTTTCAATTTTTCCGGGCAACTTTTCCAATTTTTCTTTCCCTAAAAACGTTATTCGGGCTATTACGAACATTAAAAAAAAAAAAATTAGCCAAATCGGTCCAGCCGTTATCAAGTGATGCGCTTACCAACGAACAGTGTAATGTTTGACGTTGTACTTTATTGGTGATCTAGACTTTTTGATATTCTCACAGCTACGTTCAAATTAAAAGTATAAAAGCACGACGTGTGATCAATTTTCGAATATTCGTCAGTATGATGTCGTCCCTGAAGGATTAGCAGAATGAGATCTCGTCGGTGGAAGAGGAAAGTAGTAGAGTGAACCGGAGAGGGAGCGAGGCTTGTTAAAATTACCTGGAGACTGGGCGATCGCAGCAACTTGGTGGCGTCTTCTCGGTTTTCTAAAAGCGTCGCTCTATGCACCAACGTCTCCGCCGTGTCCCATGCTAGGTCGCTGGCAGGGTCTTTGGGGTCCAGCCGCAGCAGATGTTGGAGCACGCTCAGGAATGGGATCTCTTGCGGGGTGTCCGCGATCTGCGGAGCAGACGAGCCTCGGATTTACCTATCCACGGATTTAGACATCGGTTTGGTGGCGCTCGGCGCTCTCTTACTTGTCCGAGGATCGCGTAGAACACGTCCACGTGAGAAGAAAGGTCGATCCCCGGTGGTCCGTGGTTCGACAACTCCTCGTCGGCCTCTCGTTGGTCGTCGAACACGTCGAGCTGAACCCTCAGATCCGGAGCATGGCTCTTCCTGCAAGAACAATCGTCGTCACCTTCCCGATCCGGGTACATTTTACGAGTTTCTCAGTTGTTCG
Source organism: Lasioglossum calceatum (assembly GCA_963966675.1). Classification (NCBI taxonomy): domain Eukaryota; kingdom Metazoa; phylum Arthropoda; class Insecta; order Hymenoptera; family Halictidae; genus Lasioglossum; species Lasioglossum calceatum. Next base: position 15,909,111 of record OZ016546.1, on the reverse strand, counting down.
CTCTATTTTCGTCTCCCACCCGACGCACGTGTCTTTTCTAGCATTTCAATTTCTCCGCCCCGGCTTTCCTTTTCTCTGTTACACACGCTCCCGCACACACGCGCGCGCACACTCTCTCTCCTTCTCACTCTCGTTTTCTCTGCCTATTCTTCGCGAACGAATATCTCGATTTCCTGGTACCTTATAAAAGACTTGTTGTTCGCGCTTCAGCGTTACATCCGCGCGACCTGACAGAGCAGAGCATCAACGGTGAATCATGAATCGGTGTCGCTTCCGTTTGGAACGTGCGATCCGTTATCCGTTTATTCTTACACGGCCGGAGCGTAAATACGTGTTCCTCATAATCTAATATACCGGCACGCGCGCTTCGCGTGCGAACGAGGAGAGCAAGGACGGATGATGTCTCGTTAACACGGTGACTGTCGCGCGAATTTTATTTATGTGTTCCGCCCGTTTAAATCACAGAAGGGATCATAGCTGTTCACGACGATCTAGTTAACTTCTGCATTAATAAATTCAGTGGTACCAATTTTTTCAAGGAATTCCACAGCGCCGGTCTCCGGTGACCGCGTGTCAAACACAACGCGAGCGTTTCTGCTAAAAGGAACTCCTCCCCTCCGCGCGTTCGGCCGAATATCGGAAAGAATTCCGTCGCAGCACGGAGACGCGGAGTTTGGGGAAACGCGGGAAGCCGAATTATCCCGTCTCCGCGATGCACGCCCGAAAATAGTCGACGTCTTCGTTGAGGCTCGACGATCCTTCGCCCCGGCGAGCGGCGAAAGCCGAGGAACGAGCGCGTGATCGAAAATCGTTTCGACGAATTCCCACCACGTACGATTGCGTCTTACCGAGCGAAACGAAATCGTCCGAGTCGAAACTATCGAGGCTGATCGGAGGCCGATCGGATGGCCGGATGCGTCGTTTGCGGTACCGTGGACGTGGACCGGGAGAGAAACTGTAACTGCACGGGAGAACTGACTCGAAGAAGATCGCGGTAGCATCTCCAGCGAGTCGCGGCGCGAGTCGCAGCTGCAGGTGCACTGCGCGCGAAGAGTTAATTCGGGCTCTCTTCGCTCCCTTCGAGCCTTCGAGGCGGATGTTTCGCGTTTTCTTTTTCCCCTTTCCTCGCTGTTCGCTGTTCTACACGAGCGTTCCCGCAGGACACCCGCCTTCGTTTCTCGGTTTCCGTCCCTTTCGGCGAAGGTCGGAGAGAAACGCATTGAAATGGAATTCTATCTACTAGCACATTGGCCACCGGTGACTGGCACCATTCTACTGTTTAAAAATGAGAATGCGTTATCGCTTCTGTGAACGAAACAAATGAGAAAACATATAAGTAATAGGAATTCTCCGTTTCCTGTGGGAAATTCTGAACGACGACCAAGTTCTGATCGTGGCGGATGTAAAGAAAATGGTAGGGCGCGAGGGGTTAAAGCGGCTCGTTCGAATAGTTTTGTTCGATCGAGAATAGTTTGCACGGCCGTCATCCCGCGGAGGAATGACAGATCGTACTATTCCTGTAGACTGTGGTGTAGAGAGTGATTTAAACGCGGAGACCAAAGAAGAGGATACGAACGCGAAGCCGACGCATCGTGATTCGCCACAAATAATTGTCGCGAGCGCGCACGTCTTTTCCTCTGCGGCTCGGTTGCTCGACGGGCCATTGTTTACACAACAATGCGAACAGAAAGAACGTAGCAGACGCAGAACCGTGATGCGTACGCCAACGCTACGGAGCATCGGCTGCAGACTGTGCAAACTATCGGGACTCGATCGCGACGGTATCCGGGAAAAAAGGGATACGCTGGTGGACAAGATTGTGAGACGCCATGAGAATGACTGAGAACAGGAATTTGTCACACAGCTATCGTAAACAGCGACATTATATACAGGGTGGGGCACCTAAAACAGGCAATGCGTCAGATGGAAATTGCTTGGTTTCGAGGGGGCATTAATCTGATGTTAGTATCTTTTTTGTAGGTGGACGCGTAAAGCACATATGAAGGTCAACTTCATTTTTTTAAATGGAATGAGGTATTTTTGTAATTTTAAATTTTTTAATTTTAATTTTAAAAACCTCATTCCATTTAAAAAAATGAAGTTGACCTTCATATGTCAAAAAAGCTACTAACATCAGATTAATGCCCCCTCGAAACCAAGCAATTTCCATCTGATGCATTTTTTCCTAACACCAATAGCAGCCGAGTTATTCAGGTGGCCAGTTTTAGTGCCTCACCCTGTATAAAATAAATTGTTTTATTTCAAACTAACTGAATTATATCAATTCTTCTATTTGGACAAAATTATAGAACACTACCTTTTCGAATGGGAAAAATTATCATAACAAAACTAGTAAATGTTTTTTCTAGTAGGTACTGGCCAACCAATATTGATATGTTTTCTGTACTTACTAAAGAAATCGTTTGCAAGTCTCGCCTGGAAGATAAAATTTTCTCCAGCTAGTCTTCTAGTACAAGTCCGAATTTGTTCTTCGATTAATTTAAAGCAACAATTAATTCGGCCATCGATAAACTGAATTTCTGTTTTCCTCCACCACACTGACGACGGCATATCAATTCTTGCAGCAATACCTCCCCGACCCGCTATTGTTTCTGCTCTTTTTCTTTTCGTGACGGTAGTGGTAATTGTTGCGCGTATACTATTTACACAGACGCCACCGAGAGAATGAAATGGGGGGTGTCTTATAATAATGTTGTCCACCAGTGTATTTGGATTAGTGCATGCAATTTGCTGCGCGCTGTACAGCCTGAATGAATGCCTCGCTCGTTAGTCAACCAATCCTTGATATACAAATTGCTTAATGGTTCTGGCTTGATGCGTACGGCGCTCGATGCATGTGCGACATTAACGTTGCATTAGGTGCAAATGAGAAGGTGTGGGTACAATAAGGCGCCCTTTCGTAACGTTCATTATTATTTATTATTCAACAATGTTAAGGTGTTAATCAGTTAATACCGCGAATCCAGGTCGTCGAAGAGTACTCACCGCAGCTCGTTCAGGACCGGAAGTAGCTTCAGCCCTGAAACGGAAAAGACCGGTGGTCAGTGTCTCCGATCGGCTTGTTTTCTCGCGAATCGAGAGGAAGCTGTTGATCTTGCTCTACCAACCGATGAACTCGTTGCGGATCCGTATGCGATCCTTGAGCACCGGCGTGGAGATCACCAAACAGTTGACGAAGGCCAGCAGCCCCGTCCGATAATCCTCCGCGGTCGCTTTCCGAAGCTCGTCCACCACGATCCGCAACCTGTACCGTTCCCCTTTGCGTTCCTGCAACGTTTCCTCAAATTCGGTTGGTTTCGTCAACATCGTCCTCGTCGAAACCACGTCGAGACGGTTCTCGTTATCGCGCGCGCTCGCTCGTCCTCGGTCTACGCAAATTTCTGTATCGCGTTGATTACCATCAACACCCGATAAGCCGGGAGACTCGTCGCAACTGCGTATCAACACGGCGAATTACCCAACGCACAGTGGGGTGTTTGGCGAAAAGCCGCTAAAGCCATTAGCGTTGTTCGTAGGCTCGAGACCATATTATGTATCGTTTAACGTCAGCTACAACGTTATCTAGACTACGGATTTTATGCATTTATTACAAAAATGGGTATAAGATTTAAAAACATCAGCGTATTGGCTTCAGCTTAAACAGATAATTAAGAGAAGAAAGAAATTTTTATTTTGCTCCTGTGTCTTGCAATCAATGCAAACATTTTTTATTTTGCATAATAAATGAAATATACATTTTGACGTTTAAAAAGTCACAGAAAGAACTGTTGATCTTTATGCAAAATGGAAAAATGTTTGCCGAGACACAGGAATTGAGTAAAAATTACTTTCTTCTTTTAATTATTTCATCAAGCTGAGACTGATACGTTAAGGCTCGTAAATTTTTTAAATGTGTCCTGTCCTAACTAGCTAACTCGAAAACGCGCTCGCGTGTGTACATTGTACATTTCGTTGAACCGTACGAGCGCCAGCGAAGAGCGAGAACCGTTCTCGTGTTTGCCGAAGGAAGGCCTCGGGAGAGTTTGGCAAGTTCTGAACGTGCTCGGCACCTGGTACGCGTGAAGAGTGTCGATAACTCTCTGCCTTCCATCTTGACTGTACACGCAAAGCGCCGAAAGCAGATCCACCACTTGTTTCTTCACCGAGGGACAGGCGGTGTCCAAAGCTGAAATCGGAATTGAACGCAGCGATCGGTTATGTGACTCGCGAACAAGCACAGGGGAGGGTAGAAATATGAGACCCAGCCAAGGTTATGACCAATACACACTATTCTACTTTTAACAATGATTCTACGTCACGTATTATACCAACTAACACACTTTTCTACTTTCGTTTAACAAGCATTTCACGAGACGACCGTACTGGAAAGTTGTTACACGTGCTTTTAAAACTGGAATTTATTATTGTTAGTGTGTCAGTGGATTTTGAGGTGTTTGTGTCTTAATTATATGATTAGACTGCGGATCTTTATGCGTTTATAGCAAGATTGAGCAGATGAAATACAAAATTGTTGAAATATTTTTTAAATCGAAGAAGCAACATTCAATTTAGTTTCTATTTCTTTCAATCGATGTAGACAATTTTTATTTTGCACAAAGATCTAATTATTAGACTGCGGATTTTATGCATTTATGACCAAAATGGCCACGTACAATTTAAAGCAGTGGATATCTTAAAAGTATTTAAGGAAAGAAATGTATTATTTTCAGCTTAATAGAAGAATACAATTTATATTTGGCTCTTGTGTCCTGCAATCAATGCGGACATTTTTTTTATTTTCCATATATAATGACCCGCAGTCTACTAATTATGATACACAATGAAGAAGATAAAAGAGATTCACACAATATTGATGTTTACATAGCAAATTCCATATGAAATTTCTTGAATTCCTACGTTTGATTTTCCCATTTGTTTTGAGAATTTCTATATTGGGAAATAAAATGTATATTTCTACCCTCTCCTTTATCGCTGGAGGTGTGCTGTTCGTCTCGAACTTACCCGAAGCGAGTTTGACGCAGTAATCGGGATTGTCCACGATATAGTCGAGACCAACATTGGAGTCCATGCTGACCGCATTTGTGGAAATCGTGCCTCCAGCCTGAAACAGGACGAACCGAGTGAATTTCCTCCCGAAAGATGCAGAAACGTCGTCGCGCCGATTGTTCTCGCCGGTTCTGTATTCCGTGCGCGAGGCGAGGCGAGTCGAGGCGAATCGAGGCAAGTAAACCTGCCGCTCGAAACAAAATGACGCATCGTTCGTCGTTCCGTAATGGACACGGCCTTTTTCACTTTTGTCGCCTTCGGTGAACAAAAATAAACGCGAAGGGAATTCATGAACTTGGAGAAACGATGCCAACTGCACCGGGGGAGCCGAGTCGTCCCACAGTGGTCGATCGCCACAATTAGCTGAAGAAAATTCGTTCCCGAACCAACAAAAACTAACTGTGCCAATGAATAAACGACGGACCTTAATTATATTAATGTTTACGGGTTAGGGAAACTTCGACTGCATTCGATTACACCACTTTATTAATATAGAATCTCGTAATATATATTTGAGTCTTAATACCTCTAAATTATCCATAAATTTCTTTCAGTCAGGCAGTCAATTAGTTGATTTTTAGTAAAAATTTGTTGTTGAAGAAGTATGAGACTTATTAATACATGAAAAGTTTAGACTTTCTACTTTCGTTTAATCGCAATCCGAGCCTGCAAAACGTTGCAAATTAGGCCGAAATGAATGTTTAAAAAAGTACATTCGAAAGACACATTTTTTATAAAATATCTTGGAAACAATGATAGTTACAGGAATACTTCAAGTTGTGTGAATTTTTAGAAGGATCTGCGGAAACAGATTTCAAATATCACTATTTGTTATCAATAGACTGCGGATTTTATGCATTTATGACAAAAATGGATACGTATAATTTAAAACAGTGGACATGTTAAAAACATTTAAGAACAATCAATGTATTATTTTCAGCCTAATAGATTAATTAAAAGAAAAATACAGTTTTCATTTGACTCATGTGTCCTGCAATCAATGCAACTATTTTTTATTCTGCATAAAAGTCCGCAGTCTGGTTCTCAACATTTTTGCTCGTAACCGTAAAAAACTAATTTCGTCAATATCCAGTGGTGATTTCGGTGGACTGACTATCCTGTATCTGTTCGATCCACTGCGTTTCCGGTAGGCGAATTTTCACAGGGGCGTAGCGGTCCACGTGCGACTCGCGGCGCGGTCAAACGGTTTTCGTGTCCGAAGAAAATAGCGTACTTCGCGCGAGGAACACCTGCCGAGATCGAGACGGAGAGATTGGGATCGGGATAGAGATCGAGAGTGTGGTACAAACATGGGAAAGGGGTCCGAGAAAATAAGGAAAGAAGAAAGGAGGAAAGGAAGAAAGGAACGGCGATGAGGCGGTCGGCGAGAGAAAGAGGAAGCTGGAAATTAGAAAAAGCGCGAGATAGTAAGAGTGAAAGGGCGGGAGAGGAAGAACGAGAAAGAGGGGGAAAGACCATAGGATTGCGTCACTGTACGCATGCACATACCTCTAGTCACGTTTAAAAATAGATTCTCGAATATTAAGGACCACGATGCAAGCTGACCCGCGATAAATCGGAAACAGGCCGAAGGGCTCTCGTTCTCCGAAAGGATCCGATTCGACTCCGTCGATCAAGCCCCGCTGCTCTGATCTTCCGAGTCTCCGGAAATGCTGATCGGATGATCCGAGCATCGAGCGTGTCCCGTAGATGGTAACGGAACGGACGAGGAATTCGATCGTGATTTCAATTCGAATTCGGTATCGGAATCGAAGTCGGAGTCGGAATCGGAATCGGGCAGGAAGATTCGCGAGTATAATTCCGAGCGCGTACCGGCCAATAAAAGCTGGACGAAATGATTCATGCTAGTACGCCTTGCTGCAGCCGTACTAAGCCATCGGAGCTTCCTGCAATCGTCGTTCCTGCCGACGACCTCGAAGTTCGCACTCGCGTGTCTACAATTACGGTCGCTGGCCATCTTAGGAAGGCCGCGATCGAAACGAGGAAAAAATAAACGGAACGATCTGGTTTTTTGTGTTGGCCACGGGCTCTCGCGGCGGACTTTTTGCCGCCGGTATCCGGAAAGGTCGCGACCACGGGAACGAGATTTTCGACGAGCGAAATCCAGCGCCTACCTTCCCGACCGTCCGCCGAGAAACCGAACGACACGGATCGAATCGAGATCGATCGTCGTCGGTTGCAGCGTGGGTCGACGTCTAGGCGGAAAAGATTACGTTAGCCGGCGCGAAAGTCGCGACAGACTAGAGAGGAGGAGAAGGAAAAGGTTTTGGCGCCAGGGTGAAAATTTCGGTGACGTTCGCGATCGAGCGGCGATCGAGCGGCGATCGCGCCCAAGTTCGAACGGAGAAACGGTGGAACGACTTGCGCGCCGGCGTTCGATCGCGATTCGATGGTTTGTCGTATCGCGACGACTGCTAATAGTAGGCAAACCGGAGAGCAAGCCATTGTGGACGTACGCACGAATTCGCCTGAGTATGTATATCGTATAGGTGTGCATTTAGGCACACGTACACTATATGAAATAACGCTCACGGCGGACACGGGATACCATATCGGGTACCTTGTTGACCTCGCCTTTCTTCTCTGTCTCTCGTTCTCGTTCTGTTTCGATCGCGCGAGCGCGCGCGCGTGTTCTCGCCGACTACTATCTGCTCTCCTCTCTTCCCACGTCTTTCACTTCTGACAAAAGAAGTTTCGGCTGTCGCCCAATGTCGTTTCTCCCTCGCTACGTCCGAAAACCCGGAAAAAGCGACCAGAAGAAATGGGAGGATACAGAAGACGGAGAGGATCGCGCGATGATTCTGAAATCGGTCGACGATCAAAGTCGAGGGCATACAGGGGGCCGAGTTTTCGATGAAAACGCTCCGAGAAAATGGATATCGCGCAGCTGCGACCGAGATCCCGGACTCCGTTGGTAGCCGTGAGATCGGCAGGAGCGCACGTGCGCGAGACCCGCTGCCATTTCGGTATCTCGTCGTTTCGCGATTGTCGGTCCGTTTCGAGAAAAACCGTGCGTGGACGGGGCCCGTTTCTAAATGTCCATGTATAGCCGTGATCAGGGACATCCGGATGTTTTCTATCTCGCTGTATGACGCGTCGCGCCGCGCCGTGTGAAACGCGATTCTACCCGGGACTTTTCGACCGGTGATCTCTCGACGTTCGCAGGAACGTCCGCCGATATTTTGAAAGCGAGACACGATCGAGGAAGGACCGGCGGCGGACACACCTGCGCGCATGGATCGTTGATCGTTCGAGCCGGGGATTTCGAATCATTCTACGACGATAGAAGGCAACTGTGGTTACCTTGTCGCAACGTGGTCATGGCCCCGACTGGTCGCGAGACACGGTGGTCAGGATCGTCCCCCCTTTACTTTTACTTTTGCATCTATGAGGCTCGTCGACGTCTCCAGCCGTGTGCATATTCGCGCGGCTTGTAATTCTCGTTTCTCTCCTCTCGCCCCCACCCTTTCTCTCTCTCTCTCTCTCTCTTTCTCTTTCTCTCGGAATAAAGGTCGAAGCTGCGCGAAAACGAAAGTGTTTCGAAATGAAAACACCGGCCGTTAAATTTCGAATTATGTAACGCGAGCCCCGAAGCTCGTTCCGAACGCCGCATGTTCGCAATCGCGATGCGGCAAGTACTTAGTTCCTCTACGACTATAAACTTTCCTCGGACGTTTGCGACCTCGAAACAAAGGTGCACGCGCGCGCGCACGCGAATCGTTGATGCGATATCGTGAAAAAAATTAAACCGATCCGCGCGCGACCGCTAGGTAGGAAAGCTCACCGGTAGGATTGGCAACGCTTAATTATACGTGTACTCACGCGCGCGCGCGCGCGATTAGGATTCATCGTTGGACGCGTTGCGAAAACGCTCCGCGATTCGAAATGGAAAATAACGCGCGCGGTACACGCTCGGGCGAGTAGGGGGGCCGCGTATCTTCGTTTGAAATTCAAAGTGACACTCTCTGCGGGCTAGGTCTCGTCAACGGGATCGCGGACAAAGTAACGCGCGCGCAGACGTATAAGGGAAACGAATGCGAGTGCGGATGCAGATGCGAACGATGCGCGCCAGGACGCACGGATTGGGAATCCGATGAAAATGAAAATCCGTGGACTATATCGAGCGATCCTGGGGATGCGTTCTCTCACCTTTGATTGCTAGTCCGATCAACAGGTTGACCGACGCGACGAACGGAGGATCCTTTGCTCAATTGGCATCCTGAACGCAGGTAGCACGCGACGTCGCGACGCGGCGCGCACACACACTTTTTTCGTCGATCGCCGATTCGCGGAAACTGCGTTTCAGGAGCGCGCGACACACCGCACCGATGCTACGAAATGATTTACGGCGCATGCGTAATCCCCCTCCGCTAAATCACGGTCTTACTCCTTCCTCGTCGATCCCCCGCGAAAGGAGAGGAACCGTCTCTCTCTCTCCGTCCGCGTATCCCTCTCCTCTCTCTTTCTCTTTCGTTTCACGCCGATTTTCACTCTTTCTCTGTCGCTTCTTTTCACCGATTCCCTTTTCGACCGGTCTTCCCTCGATAAAATCGTTCCAGGTTCTTGTGTCTTTTTTTCCAGAAATTGCAGTAAGAGATTGCAATAATCTGCAAGACGTCGCAACGAAATCGTGGAAATGAGTAGGTGATGATGCTTTTCGAGTGCATGCAGAAATTGCGTATTGCTGGGTGTATGTATATATATAAATAAAATTTTACTATTATACTGTAATGGAATATACAGGAATCGTTGACTTTCTCATTAGTTGGATACAGTAACGAATTAAATTAGCAAACTACTGACCGAACGAGTCAACCGACGAATCGTTTTATTTCGTTATCGAGAGTTCGTTTAAAAACGTTGATGAAAGTTCGACGGCTGGGTTGGTTGGGCAGTAGAGTAAACCATTCCCGGCGGCTGTTGGTGGGTCATCGCGTGGCTTTGATGCTGATGAAATTCCGGGGCCCCGTGCGGACCGTTCAGCCGTACTCGTTTCGCATTCTGTCCGTGGTTGTGGTCACCGTTTCCTTGTTGCTGCTGATTCTGCTGCTGCAATTTTATCGAAAATCTGAGAGAAGGCCCGCCGGGACGATTGAACGGGTAAGCCTACCGTTTGCTGTTGGTTCTGTCGAGCTTTGTTTTCAGTCTTTTCCTCTGTGTCGTCGTCCGTTAGAAACTCTCTCTTGGGATACGGAATGGGACATCCGGCGAATATGCTGTAACGATGCGACAAATATTAGACGGATAAACAGATACCGAACGTAGTCGCGTCGAAAAGCCGAGACACGTACTCCTGCGTTGGCAATGGTTCTTCCTGGAAGTAAGCATCCTGCATAGAATGCTCGGACGTGATTCGTTTATTGGGATCCATCATTAACAATTTTTGCAGCTGAAACAAGAAACGCATTATGTCGGCTGTTCACGAGAAACGCGAACGAAATACTTGGTTCCATCGTACCAGATTAAACGCCTTGCTATCGGGTTTAATTTTATGCCGATCCATGTACTTCGTCAGAGAACAGTTTGCGTAACTACGAGAAAAAAAAGACATTCGCGTTGAAATTCGAATTTCGACACCATTTGGACCGAGACTTTCCGAACCGGTACTTACTTGGATCTTTTAAAGTCTTTGAGTAACGTCGGATGTTCCGGCATTTTCTTGATATCTTCCCAATCCTTTTCCAGAGGGAATCCCATCACGTTAAATATCCTGAGCATCAATCAATTCCAACATTTTATTTCGTACTAAAGAATTAACATTCGTTCGTATAATAATGTACATCCTGTACCTATCCAGTTGATCGTGATGATACGGGTTGCTAGTCTTAATATCTTCTTGTCTACAATGAAATATGGGCTCCGACGTCAAAAGTTCCGCGAATATACAACCGATAGCCCAAATGTCTAAAAAATAAAAGTAACATTGACAAAGGTAAGAAGAACGACTAGACAATTCCGTTTTACCGTGAATTCTATACCTATAGCTTTGGTATAGTGTCTAGCCCCTAAGAGTAATTCCGGAGCTCTATACCAAAATGTCACTACCACAGGATCCAAATCAGCCAGTGGTTTTAGAGGAGCGTTAAACAGCCTAGCAAATCCCATGTCTGCGATTTTCACACGTCCTCTTTCGTTACCTTCTCCCATTACTAAAATATTTGCTGGTTTCTGAAGCACCATAAATATTTGTAGTCATTCTAAAGAATAATGAACAGTGCCTATACAATTTGATAATTACCAAATCTCTATGAAGCACCCAGTTGGAATGTAAGTAATGAATACCGTCTAAAATTTGATACAGCAAAGACTTTACCATACCCTTTGGAACCATAACAGGTTTCTTATTAGCTTTGGCAGCTCTATGAAACTTTATTATGTGCTATAAATTAGAATAAAATTATTATAGATTCGTTTGCTCGAACAAAATAAACCCTACAAATGTAGACATACCCATAAATCGTGCTCTGCAAAATCAAATAATAACCAAACTTTACGGTCATTATGGGACAAGAAAACTCTGATTAAAGTAATTACATTAACATGTTTCAGTTCTCTTAGTAGCTGTAAATGAAATTCCATTAAAACAAAGGCTTTCTGTACATCGAGCAGTAAAGAGACAATACTTACAGCAATCTCGCGACACGCGGACATAGAAAGACCCGTGCCTTCGATTTGTTTCAAACCAAAATCCTTTGTGTCTGGTCGAGATTTTAATTCGCCATCCGGTACACTAGAGAAATCAGAAAACAATGTCTGAAAGACGTTGATATTGTGCCATGATACGATTAAACAGAAACGGTCGAATATAATATTCCAGCAAAATTTATACTCTTATCGTGAAAGGGATTTTTCTGTTAAAGACTCATAGGAATAAAACGCGAAAGAAGACAGTAAAACGCTGAACAATTTTACAAGATAGGTTAGAAAAGCCCACTAACCCTTCCTTCCTACGGGCTTTGTAGACGTGCCCGTAAGTGCCCCGTCCAACTTTACATCCTTCGAACTCGAAAAGATCTTCCACCTTTGTTCGATCTTTTTGGGTTTTCATTTTAAATTCGTAATCCATCATGTTTGTTGTTATCGGGACAATTATCAACTGTAAACAAACATGTTTAACTCGGCACACGCGAAGGGGCGATCAAATTTGATACGTCTATCTCCGGTTACATACTTCACATTGTTTACCATTTATACAGTGACAGAAACAGCGATGGGAACGACCAGTAACTTTCCCTAAAACAAGTTTTCAAATCCTCGCGACTAAACGCTATCTCCATTAGTATCGGATTGTCAGCCGATTTTGGAATCCGAATCTATAATTGTCAGCTGTCACGGTTGTGATTGATATTTCATTTTTATACGTGATAGTGAATCTAATGAAAAAAAGAACCGTCATGACGCCATCTGCGGCGAAAGTTTCAAGCTGTGCTCGTGGATATAGTTTTGGTCTCTATGCCAGGATATTTGAATATTTTGTAATCAATTTTCAGAATAAATATTACACATTTCAAATTTCCCACCTTTTCTATGTAGTTGTATTTTTACGCGTCACATCCACATGTAGCTACAAGAACAACAGCGAGACCTTCTCCATATTTTTTTATTTTCAGTAACGGTATTGTAATTATTTTTGAATCGCAGCCACCGATCATGAAGTGCATTCTTCCAGCCCCTGAAAATTAAACAATCACAAGGGAAACTAGTTTTTGGAAGGGGTGTACAATTCTTGCCGTTTTTCGTATAAGACGTGATACAAATTCCGGCAAGCATCACCTAACCTCGACCAACCTTCCTTATTGGACGATATCTGAATATATACCAACATGGCGGCGCCCATACCTGTCAAAACGTCTAAAATCGCACAACTTTAAACACGCATAACTTTTGAACTAGTGAAAACTTGGATTTCTCGTCAAAATCTACAGGATTATATAACAAAAAGTTAAAAATTTTTGGTTTCCTGAAATGAGGTTTAACCATTTGCTCGTAAAAATCTACAGGATTATCTAAAACAATTTAAAAGACAGCATAATATTTAAAACGTTTATTCTTTTAAGTTTAGATTATTGTTTAGAAATACATTTGTTCTATATAAAAATGACAGTTTCCCACGCGCATAAGTCCAGTTTAGTTGTACGTTTTACTACTAAACTACTGAAGCGTTGCGATCAGTTTAACTCGTATCGAACAGATGATTGTTTTTGCGAGAAATTTCTGAGGTGTCACAATAAACACGATGCCTGCCTCAACATTACATAGATTTATAACCGTAATAGGTTTGATGTCGATACTGCATGCTGCTTATTCGGCTGCACAACGTATGTATCACCTTCGTATTTAACGTTTCAACTACTCACATGTTTATATATGTTAGGTTAACTATGACATTTTCGTAGATCGTTCTTACTTGCGAATAACGGAACAAGAGTTTACTACTTTGCCAATTGATGTAAGTATTAATCGATCGTCGAATTTAATGCATATAATACATGATTAGTACGAGATAATATATATTTATTGCAGATCTTGATACAAGGCATTGTCAGTTTATTTATGGTTATGTACGGTGTCATGTATATCGCTGGTGATTTCAAAGAGATTCGGGCGGTAGTTGACTTGGAAAATAAATCTTGGGAAACCCTACGGAACCTCCCATCATTCCAATTGTTCAACCATCGTGGTAGACACTTATTCGATACGCATTGGAATCGCACGCACGAATAAGAAACAATTGAGATGCTGTACATTGCAGTTTCGATTTCATATTGTGTATTTAAAAATATACGCAAATGTATACATAATTCTTATGGACACAGCTATAAAGTATAAATAAAAAAAGAATGTCGATATTTTTGTTCCAGTTTTTAGCTATGCACTGTGTATTTATTTTATATGAAACAACGAATGAATTGCAAAAGCTCTGCTCGCTACAGAGACATCACTTTTTCTGCTTCTTCTTCTCAGCTTCTGCCTCTTTCTCCTTCTCAATTTCGGTAACATACTTTTCGATAGAATCGGTATCTAACATCTGCAACGATAAATAGGTTCGCGATAAATAACATATTTTTAAACCAACTTGGTTCGAACTGTACTCCAAATTTTATACCTGTAAAGGTTGACCGCGTCGCATCACGGCGATTTCTAGATTCTTTTGCCCAGATTGCACTACTTCTAATAAAGCTCTGATAGCTAGTTTTATCGAACCTTTCTCGGTCGCCACTTCTTCCGGCGTGTAATATTTTTGTAGAAATTCATGGACCGTTTTGGCATTTCTACCCGTAGCATTTGCCTGAACAGAGAAACGAATGCTATGTCTACGTTGCTTTCAAAACTTTGAAAAATCGTCGAAGATGTACCTTCCACTCATAGTAAATTCCAGAAGGCTCTGTTTGGTACAGGTGTGGGACTCCGTCGTAGTCGAATCCAGCTAAGAGACACGATATTCCAAAAGGTCTCCTACCGTTACTTTGTGTGTACATTTGTTTCAAGCCTGGAAATATCGTACATGCTTATCGTTCTATTCACATGCAAACAAATACATAGCAACCATTCGTTCATGAAAAGAAGGGGCACGTTTCGACACCGGGACGACGGGGGATCTTTAAGATGCGTAGCGCAAAGTATAGAGTCAGGTACAGATGTCATGCGCCTTCTTTTCGTGGACGAATGATACATTGTCTTACCTGCTATATACCTGGTTATATATTCTAAAGTAACAGGATCTTCTACGGTTAATCTATGACTCTGACATTCGATTTGAGCACGATTTATCAAGACTCTGGCATCCGCAGTCAAACCTAAGAGTAAGAGCATGATTAGACTCTCGGTAAACAAACGTCGAGAAGATACAGTTTAGAATCGAACCTGCGAACGCCATCACAACGTGTTCGTCCAGAAGACATATTTTGCGGACTGTGCGTTCTTCTTGCAGCTTCGCGACAGACTTCTTCTCAACGCCTAGAACGACAACATCGTTGCCGCGGACACCGACCTAAGATAAACGAAACGAAATCGTCAGAGACGAAGCGATAAAATGAGACTGGCCATCGAAATACTGTAAAAAGGGAAACCGGCGTGTTCAACGCTGAAAATACAGAATGAACACTCCGAAGTGTACTGCAAACACGAAGGAGGTTATGCTAGATTTACGGACGTACCGCCGTGGAACCTTTCCTAACTGCTTCCTGAGCATATTCCACCTGGAGCAAATGCCCGTCCGGCGAAAATACCGTGATGGCCCTGTCGTATCTGGTTGACATCGTCTCAACTTTTGCAAAAGAACAACGAACCTATTAGACGCACGAAATGACTTGCCCGTTTTTCAAAGCGATTGCTACTCATCTGCTCATCTGCACGACGAGCTTCAGCTCGTTGCCGGTAGAGGGTAACGCACAGTAACGAACGCGTCCTATATGAATCGACTGATTTTTCCAGCGCTAAGTATTTCAAAAGAAGAATGACACGAGTTTTCTCTATTTCTTGTTTCGTTTATTCGGAGAACGAAAGTCATTGAATTCGAAACACGAATAGACGATACCGTAAAAAAAAACACGCGTGCAACGTATACTCAAATGTTCGCAACGCGACAATTTATCCTACAGTGTTACAGTAATTTTTACTACATTTTCCTTACCGGGAAAGAGTGCAATAATAAGCGGATCCCTAATCGAGATACGGTACACAATTATTGTTCGGCGCGCAAAAAGCGAAGTTGCAAATAGTATCTCGTATCTTGTGAATGATTTTTAAACCAGTATAGGAAACCCGACGTGCGCAGCGAAATATAATCAGCGGTAAATCTTTTAATATCCGCAGCAAGTAATAAAGATTGGGTGACCACAGTTGTAACTTGTAATTAAATCGGTAATCGATCGGAACATCGAGTATAGAACGGAAGACGATGGCGAGGAGATGGTTGGCTTCGCTTTATCAGGAAGATCAAAGAAATTATGGTAGATTTGATACGATCAAATGTAAGATAGTAGTGGGGATGAATAAGTCGAATCTATATTGTAACGAGCACGTATAAGAGACAACGATCGGCTTGGCGAACCGTTTAGTCAAGGTTGAGCGCTCTCCTGTGCCGTGTTTTCACGCGCAGCATGATCGGGTTAGTAAACATATTTCTTTATTCTTTATTTCTCGCAATAATGTTCGGTAACAACCGATTATAGTGTACTGCCGGCCGCGTTTCCGCGAGTCGTTGGGAAAGTCGCGCGTCATGGTCAAAAGTGGATAGAACTTTTCTTCGATTGATAGAAAATATCGAAAACGTTAGACGATCGTGTTCTAATCGAAAGGTGCGACTTGGTGCGACACGATTCACGATCGTTTTCTAATCGTAAGACGTTCGCTCGCTCCGTGACACAGTGATTACGCTCTCGTCGATTTTCCAGGCGTAAAATCGGTTCATGTGAAATTTTGCGCGATCGTTATGGTGAAATAAAAATTTTCGTCGTTTTCGTGTCTCTGGTTATCAAGTGTATCTCAAGGAGATTATGTTGTATGTGTTGTAACAAAACTCGTTTGTCACGGGATGTCTCGTTGTTTACTGGGGCACTTCGATGCTCGTTTCGTTTATTTTCTTTTCGTTCCGGGGCATCGGGAGTAAGAAGACGGCGGACAATGTGTCCGCGCTCTAATAGGACGATTGCATGTCACGGCAATTGTCATTAGATCATAGCCGCGCGATAATCACGAGTTGGATCTTTGCAGCGCAACAATCTTTATTTTCCGATGGTTATCAAAAACCCAATATTATCGCGGCGCGACACAATCGATTTATATTCAGTGATCGCGCGCTTTCGATGAACCCGCGCAGCGAAAGCGTTCTTGTTCTTACCTTGTCCCGACACGCTGTGTATCGTATGAATATTCACGCACACGGTGTTACACGCGTATTCTCTGTGCGATCGTTTACATATAATATTTTCGTGTCATTTTCTCGAACGTACAGAGAGACGGTTCCAGCGAGTTGAGACTTTTAGATCCTCTTTCTAGTATAGTACATAGTGTGCGCGAGTCAGCAAGTATGCTCAAGTCTACCGCAGCAAATATTTGACAACGATCCATTTGCGAAGACGTATGGCCACGTCTACGTTTTTTAAACGATCAGAGTCAACCTTCATATTAGTTAAAAGCGTCGATTCGCCGCTGCGTCCAAACGGTGATGGGCACATAATTCGGATTCAAAAAATGAATAATAATAATAAAAATACAGAATTTTACTTATGATTTTTTTAGAAAGGGGCCCCAATTAAAATTTGGTCTAAGACCCGACTTAATCCGGTACTGCGTGCAAAATTATCGCGAATTTTTCATGGCACTTCTTAAAATGGGATTTGCTTATCCACGTCCTTCGAATGTAGACATTGACTATATCTAAATAGGTAATGCAATTCTGTTCGAAGATAATGCCATACCTGGCATAGTCGAGTAAGAACCGTTGCATTAGAGAGGGAAATTCCCGGCGGTTAATTCCCGCACTCTGTTTACTCATTACGCATTCCTATATGAAGGCAATTTTCATTTATTCGAATCGTTGCAACACCACTTGTCCGGTATGTGATTCGCTGATACCAAGGATGACTTCATTGCCTACCTAGATCATCGTTTTTTTATGGTAGATCTACGAGTCAGTCTGAAGCACTGAAAACGTCTGTTGCTTTCGCTTGAAATGCCAAAGCATTTTTACGTTGTCTTCGATTGGCAAAGCAACCATTGGATAACAGGGAAAAAACGGAATATCCCGCAGTTATCTGAAAGATCAATTGTCATTGAGGGCGACGGCTTAATCAACAATTGTGATTAAAGTCCAACGAACTATTGCAGGCTCCTAATCCATGAATCGGCACAAATGAACTGTACAATAGCCGTTGTTGACGCTATTTTAGTCGGCGGCGACGATAACGATAAGAACTGTTGTCTAAAAGAATCGGCGCAGCGATCGAAAAATCGATACATACTTGTCAATGTACAGTATTTGGTCCGAGAAGCCGGCAGAAAGTCAATGTAAATAATGTTGCCTAACGCGTTATATTTCTGTTATCCGTGATAGTTGAACACACGAGGAATCATGAATCGACACTTTTTTTCTCATTTATAAACTCGTGAAGCAGTAGTCATCCATTTGTCAGCGATTTTTAAATGTTTTACGGGAATAGTGTAAATGTTTGTATTATAAACGCATTTTCTTCTCCATCATGAATATTTACGTAGTTATTAATATTTGAAAATAAGAAAAAATTTCTTGAAAATGGAGGTGACCTTGATTTTTTAAACGTTGAAATTTGTTTCTTATCTCGTAATGTTGGAGCTGACGTTAACACGAATTCCACGATTTTGTATATGTAATACTATGAGGTCGAGCCCACAAATAACGTGCAGTAATAATGTTCGCCAGTTTTTCGGATCAAAAACTGTGCGACGGATCGTTTCAAATTTCTTTGAAGCAATGATCGGATATTGTTTCCTTGCAGACCACATAGGAAGAAGAAGCTGCTGATCGGAGGAGTGATCGGCGTCATTCTTTTAGGTGTGATCATCGCGGTTGTGGTCGTGCTCCTCGTGAAGAAATCCGAATCGGAACCGAACGCGCACATTGGAGAGTACTCGAAGGTAAAGTGGAAAATGGAAAATGTATCAGACAGAGTTAAACGTTGAATTTGTTTGGCAGGCTGCGGTGTCGACGAATGGACAAGAATGCGCTCATATCGGCGTGGGTATCCTCAGAAAAAATGGATCAGCTGTGGACGCAGCGATAGCCGCGCTTTTATGCGAGGGAGTCGCGTCTCTGCACAGGTAAGCGAAATCGTAGGCAAATCGTTGAAATTTCAAATTCTAGTGGTAGAATGTAATCTCGTTATCTCGCACCGTCTCCCAGTATGGGATTAGGTGGTGGATTTTTAATGACGATATGGGACGCTCGGAACAAGACTGCGAAATACTTGGATGCTCGAGAGACGGCTCCCGCGAAAGCGACGGAGGATATGTTTGATGGCAATGCTACGTTGGCGCAATTCGGTGGGTGATCTTCTCTTGTATTAATCCTTGGCAACAGTATCTGGGTCCATTTTGATACAATCTTTCAGAAGTTGACTATTCCTAAATTGAAGCTATCTCGCCATATACAGTGTGTCCTGCTGTATTGAGATCAGCAGGATATCTCGGAAGACGTTCTCGTTATCAAAAAAGTGTTTTTTTTTACCTTTATCAATATCAGAATAATATCATGTAGCACCTCTTTGGATTTCTCTCACTACCTGTTATTATTTCCTGAAGAAAAAAATATACTATTCCATCTTAAAAAATCAAGGTGACCTTGAAATGTCCTCCACCACTCCACACGCAACAAAACAATTAATACTACGTAATGTAGCCGGTCATACCAAAGAACTTTTGTAGGAACACTGTTTTGATAACGACAACGTCTTTCGATCTCAATACTGCAAGACACCCTGTACATACAATGACTCGCGAAAGTATTTGAACGCGCATTAGAACAGTGTAACTTTTTTATAATCGGACCAAACGACTTGACTTTTTTTGAAATATTAGAAGAATTTGTTTACCAAATGACATTCAAAGAAGATTATTATTTTTATCAAAGCCTGTAATAAAGATTTAAAATATGCGTTTCGTAGATGTACGTTAGTTATACACATGCTGAACATTTCATCGGAATCGGTTGACGCACAAAAAAAGAACGACACGTATCGAAAGTTGTAAGAATCTTTGGATTTTAAGCAGAAACTGACCAAAAGTCGCGGATAACTGATTTTCATCGCTTTCGCCGATTTCGATGAAATGTTCAGCAAACACATACTTTAAATCTTCATTACGGGCTCTAATAAAGAAGTTCTAAAAAAAGTAAGGCCGTTTGGTCCGATTATACAAAAGTTATACTGTTTTAAAGCGCGTTCAAATACTTTCGTGAGCCATTGTATGTATGCTCGCTGAGCGTACACTCAGTTCATTTCAATCGCGAACCGGTTAGCGAAATCTAACAATTTCTTCGGGGATGATTCTACACAAGGTGGCCTAGCGATAGCCGTGCCAGGCGAGCTCGCCGGTTACTGGGCAGCTCATAAGGAGTACGGGAAGCTGAAGTGGTCCGAATTGTTCGAGCCGGTGATCGCCCTGTGCGAGACTGGGTCCCTCGTGAACGATTACCTGTCCACTTACTTGTCCAACAAAGAGAGACTGATATGGCAGCAGAGCACTTTGGTGGAGATTCTCATCAACCCGGCTACGAACACCACGTGGAAGGTAACGAGCAACTAGTATTTCCTGTCCACCGATTCACCGAAATCATCCTGATTGTCGAAAGATTGCTGTGGCTAGGTAGGCGACAGGATAAAAAGGCCGCGTTTAGCCGAGACGATGAAGTCGATAGCGGAACATGGACCGGATATATTTTACAACGGTTCCATCGGCGAGAAGCTGATCGAGGAAATCAAAGCGGCGAAAGGCATCATGGAGATGGACGATCTGCGAAATTACAAAGTCAAGTGGGCGGCACCGCTCGAAACGAAGATAGGGAATATGAGGGTTGTCACGGCACCGCCACCGGGGTCCGGAGCGATCCTAACTTTCATTATGAACATTCTCAACGGAATCGTACCCACCGACGACCAGAATATCATGTGGCAGCGCTTCGTCGAAGCGTTCAAGTGGGCTTACGCCAAGAGGACCGAATTAGCCGATCCAGACTTCGTGCCCGTTGGTGAGTCGCCTACGTCGAGCTTCGTCAATAATTAGTAATCCTCTGAACATAGCAAAGAAGCCGCTTCCAGATAAGTGGGAACGATAAGCGGGTGCACGCAATTGTTTCTCTGTTGTGACATAACTAACGCACGGCGGTTCGAGATACGGACGCGCGGCACTAGTTTCAATTATCGCGAAACCGACAGCGATCCCGATTCCGGCCAGATAATTAATTATCGCCCGAGCGCCGTAATCAATTGATGATGCTTAATAGCGCGCGGGTTGCGTGCTTCTCGCGCGTCTCCTTGGTTCTATTACACGTACTTGACTCTTTCCATCCTATAAAAACCGTTGCTGCTTGTCACGTCGTCAATTGTGTTATGATAACAGGGGGACGTCGTTGTCGTTGTCGGCATCGGCGCGATCGACTTGAATTCCGATTCGAAATGACAATTTATGGCGTACTTGTAGCAGAGTCCTTAACTGTTCGACGTCTATTTCCTCTATGTGTCTAATCGGTGTGGAATGGAATTTAATAGAATCATCCTGTCTAGATTTATTGGTCAAGAACCTGACGTCCACCGACTATGCCGATTCGATTCGCAGTAAGATCAAGGATAATCAGACGCACAACAATCCGGAATACTATGGTGCTGTCACGGTCGCACCGGAGGATTCAGGGACGTCTCACGTGACCGTGCTGGCTCCCGATGGCTCCGCTGTATCGGTAACCTCCACCATAAACCAGGTGTACGTTCACTATCGTAAACTCATAAACGCTTTTGTCGTTAACCCTTCGGGTCTTAACATCGTTTACTATGATTAAACAGATTTGGTGCCATGCTACGGTCGCAATCTTCGGGAATAATATTCAACGACGAAATGGACGACTTTAGTGCCCCGAATATAACAAATGGTTTCGATCTTCCACCGTCGAAGAATAATTTCATTCGACCGGGAAAGAGGCCTATGAGCTCCATGAGTCCAACGATAGTTGTAAGTATCGTTGCATTCGGCAAAGCGTTTTCCTTCTCCGATATACATATGAGTACGATGTTGTTATAACTTTTCGAAAGGTCGATGAAAAGGACGAGGTTCGTCTGGTAATCGGTTCCGCGGGTGGCACTAAAATCACTTCCGCTGTCGCCATCGCGATGGTGTTGAACCTTTGGTCGAACAAGACTATTACGGAAGCAGTCAATACTCTTCGAATTCATCATCAAGTAAGTAAACGCAAGTTTTACAGATGGGTATCGTACGATTTCAGGAACGGAAGAATAAAGTGAACCTTTGAAACTTTCAGGTGTTTCCTATGGTGGTACAAAACGAGAAACAATTTTCACCAGACGTATTGGCGTACTTGTCGAGTATTGGCCATAATGTTACCACGTTCTCTGGAATCGGAAGCGCGATCACAGCAGTGTCGAAACAAAATGGAAAGGTGTACGCTGTCTCTGATTTCCGGAGGCAGGGAAGAACCGATGGTTTTTAGACGACTTAACGAAATTGAACCTAGTATCATGATATATGTATGTATACGCGTCGTACCCGTTTTATCTCTTGACAGACGAAGCATGTAAAGAAAGCAGTCGTTGCTCGATGCGTTAACGATTCGGTTAACGCTTTACATACCGACTGTTATTTAACACGTTCATGCCCGCATGTACCACTGGTGATACAAAAATGATTCATTTCATGCGGGCACTGTTGTGAGCGTGTTAAATATTATTTTAGGAGTCGACTTTTTAATTTTTTAATCAATTTTTAAATAGCTATTTCAAGCGTCAATCAAGAAAATATCTCGAGTAGTGCGATCTAGTAGAACTTTCTTCTGGAATTGTTACCGAAAGGAAGACGTTTTCAGATTTCCTTGTAGATAAAGTATTAAAAACAAGTGAGTCGCCAAAATACTCCTAGATACCTTGCTAGTAAGTTCAACAAGTATTAATAGAATAGCCATTCGAAACGAATAAGGCACTGTTTACCAGAAAAACTGAAACCAATGTAACTAATGTATAACGAACGATAACGTCCAATGATTTGGACCGATCTTATTGGACCGAAACGTGTGTATTATACTCCATTCCGAAGCGTAACGTTCGGTGGATCCATTGCATCTCTTGTTAGACTACTAGCGTAAGTGCTACCTGTGTTCAACGACGCGTCGTTGATTTTTATATCTCAAATAAGTCGACAAACACGTGTCATAGAAATATAATTTATTTAGAAAAAAAACACATTTCGAAATTTCTGCTCAATTATTTACACAAATAATACTTACCGCACCGCGATACCGCGCTCTCGCCAAAGTATTCGCTGTGGATGATCGGTATGCTCGGCGTACAATCGTTCCTGTACTTTGGTATTACGAACTGTTGCTGTCGCTTTCCGAAAGTCCAGCCTCTTCTTTCACTTTCCTTACGCAACGCTTCACTTTCTTAGTCTTGTACAATCCTTGCTTCGACTTTCTAACTACCTCGATCGCGTGCAATTTTTTCTTCAAAGCTTCTGCCTTGTCTTTTTCCCTTTGCGGTATATAATCTATCAGACTATTTTTCTTATCGACGGACGCATTAAAGACTTCCGATTCAACCGCTTTCGAATCCGTTGTTTCTCGCGTGTCCGCCGACTCCTTTTTCTTCTTTCGTGCTTCCGTCGACGCGATTGCTCTCTTTTTTCGAAGCGGTTGCCGTGTGATTTCCACGTTTTTTACGCTTTCCACGCTTTCGGTCGCATCTTCCATGTTCGGGTTATTTAACCGTTGCACAGCTTTCTGCACCCGCTTGCTCAGGTTCACGTCGATCGACTTTGGAGCCGCGCTTTGCAGTTTGAAATAAGTATCTATAAACTTTTGATTCTGCTTCTCTTCCAGCCTCTTCAATATCGGCGTCATGATCTCGTTGAACTTTTCCTTGGTCCATCCAAACTTCTGTTTCGCGTAATTCGACAGCAACAACGTGCTCGGCTTGCCCCACGTAAAAGCTTCTTTCGATTCGTCCACCTTCGGAACAAGGTACGCCTGTACGACGGCTTGACTCGGAAAACCTGCAAAAAAGATAGTTCGTCTTATTAAAACTCCGTTTAGATTCGAGAAAATTATACGCACCTTTCTGAATTTGCACGTTCTGCAATTTGTTTCGCAGACTAGCTTTTCCAGGGCCCGCGGCTCTGCCTGTCGCGACCCACGAACAGAAACTTGTCAAGCCTTGCAGTAAATTGTCTCCTTCCGACGGAAAAGCCGCTAATATTTCCAAGGCAGTGACGGGTCCAATACCAGCCAAACCCGTGGTGTAATCGCTACCGACTAACAAGGCAAGTCGTATCAATTCGTTGCGCGTTAATTCTGAAACACAACATTATTCCTTGTTCTGGAACTTTGAAATATGTATGTTTCACTCTGTAGTTGGAGAATACGCAGTCTCGCTTACTGAAGTGGTGTTGTATGTCGCAAGAACGATATCGAAGGACCTTCTTGGTACTGTCGAAGAAATTCCTGTAAACGCATTGTCCTCCGAATAGCCAAATATCTGAATCGTCCGTGATCGTGCCATCGGTGAGACAAATTTGCTCCAAATACGCACACTGGGCTTCTGCTTCCATGGGCGCTACAATGTATGGTATTCCGAATAATCGTAAAAGTTCCTGTCGGTCATGTAGATTCCCTTTGTACTCCATTGTGAAGAAAAAATTATCTGGCGCGCATAGCTCGTCAATAGATTGCGAATCTATATATAAATCTTCATCTCTATCCATTTTAAACAAATTTCGGCTGTACCTCCGAAAACCCCCATGCTCCGAATTGGCTGAAATTTTGTAAATAGATTCTTCTTGACAAAAATCATGCTTGTGAGAACGATTTTCGGCGTTTCTATGTTACCAGCACAGTTATAACTGCGGCTTTTTAAATATGTATGTGCTAAAAATTAATAAAATGTTCCTAAACCCTAATCCAAGCTTATAGCTTCGGTCATTGTAATTTCTATCACCCCAAAAATTTTTTGTATTCCGCAGCTGTGTTGGTAACGTAGGAAATGACATTGAAATGGTAAAAAATTTTATTTCAAGTCGCTGAAAATCCTTCTCGCAAACAACATTTTTGTCATAAAAACCTATTTACAAAATTTCAGCCAAATCGGAGTATAGGAGTCTTCGGAAATTTAGCTGGAATTTTTCAATGTTGCGCCATAAATGCATATAGACCCGCGATCTATTAATTGATATTAGATATTACTATACCTGAGCTTCGCTGGATACTTGTTTCGAAATATCGATACCCTGCCTCTGTAGTTTACCGATGTTTGTCACCATTTCTGATTGTTCGTCTTCTAAACGTGCCTAAAAGCAAAGCGCATCAATCATTTTGACTGAAAAATATAAATAAATCGAGACAACTGATATTATACCTTCAATGACAACAATTCATCCTCGTTCACTGGAAGAGGGCTCGCGTTTGGAGGATCCGTAATCGATGTGCTTGTATTTGCACTACTATCCATTAATGTAATCTCGGCATTGTTTTGACTAGAATCATTTGCATTATCTGTACTATCTACCTCTTCGATGTCTTCCAATTGTGTATCTATATTTTGAACGTTATTATTATCCGTATTATTATCTGTGACTTGCAATGTTTCAATGTCGTTGGTTTTCGTTGTATCAGATCGATCTTGAACCTTCTCTTCTATCGTTTCCACAATCGTTTTCTCTAGAATAGCGGTTTCCAAAATTTCTGAGCGATCGGGAGAACTTTGTTCCACTATTTCGAAAGGTTCACTGGATATTGATACATTTTCAGACATTGCTTCTACCTCTTCAGTCTTTGACTCGCTATTCGATGCACCAAATACATCCGCGAACATATCATCTTCTATTGTTTGATCGGATCTAACCGTTATTTCGATAGCCTGCGAAGTACTCTTCTTGATCTTACTACCGCCGAAATCTACCGTCGGTACATCTGCTATTTCTATGAAATCCGAATCCGAATCCGTTGAGCTGATTACCGTTACCACATCCGATTCTATTTTTGCGGCTTTTGAAATCGTGACAGGCGACAAGTTATCATCGGATTGTACATTCGATTCGGGAAACCCAACTTCCGAAATACTCACCGATTCTATATCTTCTGTGGTACCTAGTTCCGTGAAATCTTGACTGTCTTCGTTATCTTTGCTGTTACCGCTCTTTGTTTCGAAAAGATCGAATTGCAGCGATGTTTTTACGGTGTTCTGTGAACCCTTGCCATCTTCTTGACTGCGTTGCTCGAGAAGAGTGTGGATTTGAGCCTCCGTTAATCCGCTATACTCCAACATGTAAGACAACGCAGGGTTTATAGTGTGTTTTCCAAAATATTTTTTAGATGGTGGTCGCGATTCTTTCCATTCTGTTGCGAAGTACGAGTCGTTACTCGATTCCTCCACCGGTGATTTAGACCTGGTCGTAGCAGTTATTTCAACATCGCTGTCCCATTCATCATCGAGCTCGTATTCATTCATGTTTTCGCTTATTGGTACATCTTTGCTAGTGCCAGGTACTGGCTCTTTCGCCTCGTCCTTATCAGTGACAACCTCTTGGTCGTTTGGTTTACTGTTGTTGCTAATATTCTTAATGTATGCATTTTTATCTGCAACACACA
Source organism: Lasioglossum calceatum (assembly GCA_963966675.1). Classification (NCBI taxonomy): domain Eukaryota; kingdom Metazoa; phylum Arthropoda; class Insecta; order Hymenoptera; family Halictidae; genus Lasioglossum; species Lasioglossum calceatum. The sequence continues at coordinate 15,882,683 of OZ016546.1, read as the reverse complement.
GTTTATGAGCACAAAGACACGGTCGATAAAAAGATTTTAGAAAATCGCAAGAACATACCGCTGATGTAAACCAGTCTAGTCGCACTGTCAGCCGCGACACGATAAGTACAGTCTCGGTTAGCAGTATCTACGCCCTGTTCTGTCAATAGTTTCTCTAATTCCTCCAACGTCAGCGATTTCCCTCCCATTTCTTTCTCCGCGGACTCTAAACTTTGTTGAACCAATCTACGCTTCAATAACCGTTTCATTTGATAGCCGGAGAATTGGTGCGACTCCTAGATGGATACAGATATTTTAGAGAAACAAAAACAATCGTTTGCAAAATGATTAACTTTGCAAAATGAATAAATACATCGGGCATCTCGTGTAAACGACCCCACGAATTTTGTTTTCTCGTTTCCTTGAGATCGGTCAGGATTTCGTAGCGCACATCCGGTGGTAAAGCTTTGAACTCGGTGCTACCCACGTCCACATTGTGGATATTTCCGATCCATTTTGTTTGTTTCCGCGGACTCAGCTCGATTGTCGACGAATCCGAATCGTAATCGTCGCTCAGACTCAATTCCGATGGATTCGTATTTGGCATGTCCGGTAATTTAAACATATCATCCGTAGTCTGCTTATTCTGACTACTCAAAATCGCCTGAGTCGAGTTATTTTTAACATTCTCTTCTTCCGGATTAAGAACCGTTTTTACAGCGGAGTGCTTTATCAAGTTATTTATTAATTCTGTTCTCATCTGTAAAGCTTTATTCTTGGCCATAGATTTCTGTTTCCTGCGTAAGGCCTGCGAACACAAAAGAATAAGAGCCTCTTTTCTC